>JAEHOD010000033.1:335000-935000 GCA_016834595.1 Chlamydomonas schloesseri
GGCGGGCATCTGTCTATGTCACCTAGTAGCAAGACGTAAGACACACGGCATCGGCCCAGCAGAGATAAGCGATACTTTCTTTTAGCAGCTTGTCACTCAGAACATGCAAAACAAAACCACACACCAGCAGCATTCCGGATGGCCCCACCCGCCGCGCCGCCGTCGCCCTCCTCCGCCTCCACCTCCGCCGCCTCCACGTCCGCAGCTGTATTAGCAAGCGGCTCCGGCGTGTCCGAGGGTGAGCGCGCCGCCCCGCCCGCCGCCGCCTCCACCTCAGATCCGCGCGTCACCCCCTCCATTAGATCCGGATCCGAAACGCCACCGCCGCCGCCACCGAATCCGAGAGCCCGCAGGTTCTCCTGCGAGACCTGCGCAGCCTTGGCCTGAAGCGCCCCCTCATCCCTGTTTTGGTTGGGTTGGGTTGGGTGGGTCGTTGCAAGGATATGTGGCGAAATGGTAGAACAGGCAGCGCAGGTACGGAAGACTTGGCAGGCAAAAGAGTCGCTATCGTATGGGGGAAGGGCATTGCGGACATTCATGTATAGGACGGGCGTGCGGGAGAGGAGCCAACGGCACCATTGGCCGCGGCCCGCTCTCGCTTGTTGCGGTCAGCCCGAGCAGCAATCCGGCACCGCCACCCTGACGCCACACACCCCTGCCTGACGCCACACACCCTGCCTGACGCCACACACCCCTGCCTGACGCCACACACCCCTGCCTGACACCACACACCCTGCCTGACGCCACACACCCCTGCCTGACGCCACACACCCCTGCCTGACGCCACACACCCTGCCTGACGCCACACACCCCTGCCTGACGCCACACACCCCTGCCTGACGCCACACAGCAAGACACGCCAAGACACGCCAAGACGTACACGTGCGAGCACCAGCACCACTACTACTCACGCCAGCAGCCGCTGCGCAAGGCCCAGCTCCTCGGGTGTGCGCACCAGCAGCCAGTGCTCCGCGCCTGTGTGTGTATGTGTGTCAGCCGCCCCAGAGTATGTGGTGTGTGTTAGGAAGTAGGAAACGAATCGCCCATTAGCCGTCCAGAGTATGTGTGTTAGGAAAGCACAGAGTATGTGTGTGTGTTATATAAAACAAGAGATGGGTGCGTGTGTGTATGTGTATGTTTGTACTCGCGAGCATGCGTGCGTGCACGTGTTAGGGTTTTAAGTGCGCAGCAGACAGGGGGTGCGTGTGATGGGTGTGTGCGCATGACGGTATCGCCGCCTGCGTCATTCCGCCCAGCTCCTACACGCACACGCCACTGGCTTCCTCCCTCGAGCGCAGCCGCAAGCCTTAACACACGACGCGACCACATACGCACCATATATGCACCCACATGACACACACGCCCACACATGACACGAACGGACACGCACCCGGCGCCCGGGCCCGGCCGCCGGACTGCACGAAGGGCGTGACGTGGCGGGGCAGGTCCAGCGCCACCACCAGCGCGCAGGAGCTGTGTGTTTGTGTGTGTGTGTGGGGGGGGGATTGGTTGGTGCAGCGGTCTTGGTGATGGGGGGGAGAGTGAGGGACAGGTGGAAGGGAGAGAGAGAGAGGCAAGCGGAGGGGAGCGGCAGTGGAGGGACAATGAAAGCAGGCATGCGCAAGTTTACTTTGCATGGTGATCCAGGGAACTCTGCGTTGGAGCGGGGTGCGTGGCGTTTTAGCGAGCCGCAGCACCTACCGGCACCGACGTGGCACTGGCGTGGCACTGGCGAGCAAAGCATGCACAACATCGCAACCTCACCCCCCCCCCCCACCCGCCACCCCCCACACACACACACATGAGTACTCGATTCACGAGACTCAAGGAGGTCACCAATTAAACCGTAGTTAGACACCCACACACCCACACCCACCCACCCACACACCCACACACACAGCCACACACACCTCTCCTCTCCTTGTGCTTTCCTAACACAGCCACACACACACACACACACACACACACACACACACACACACACACTCCCAACCCACCTGAAGTCCAGCCCCTCGGCGCCGATGCTGGTGGACAGCAGCAGGTTGAGGCGGCCGGAGCTGAAGGCGGTGCGGACCTCGTCCTGGCGCTGTTGGCGTTGGCGTTAGCGGTAGCGGTAGCGAGGGAGGGAGGGAGGGAGGTGGGGAGGTGGGGAGGGGGGCCAGGTGGAGAGGGATGCAGTTGGGGGGAGCCGGGAGGGGAGGGGGGTGGAGGCAGGTGGGGGGAGGGAGGTGCGGAGGAGGTGACGTGGGTGGAGGCACGTGGGAGGGAGGCAGGTGGAGGGGGGCGGTAGGGGCAGCCGCGCGGGAGCGCGGCCGTTGCGCACAGGCACGCGGATGCTAGAGCTGGCGCTTCGGTGGAAGTAGTGAAGTCGTGAAATCTTTGAGGACTACATCTTACCCGCTGTCCCGATGCCTTGCTGCCCGCCGGCGCGGACGCCACCGTCGCGCCGCCCGTGCCCACGAACACGCCCGTGCGCAGCAGCGTGCACGCCGCCCTGGCGGCCGCCGCGCCCCGCGCCGCCGCGGAGCGCTGCTTCCGCCGCTGCTGCGCCGTCAGCCCGGCGGCGGCGGCGGCGGCGGCAGCCTGCGCGCCGCCCATTGCGTCGTCTGCAGCGGCCTGCGCCTGCGCGGCAAGCGGGGCGGCGGCTGTCGCGGCGGCGGCGGCGCCGCGCTCCGCGGTGGCCGCAGCGGCGGGTGGTGCTGGTGGTGCTGGTGGTGATGTGGGTAGTGTTGTTGTTGTTGGTGTTGGTGGTGTGTGGACGGGGCGGCTGCCGACGGAGGACAGGGCGGGCAGGGCGCCGATGAGGCGATGTAGGGCCTCACAGGTGCTCTGTTGCCGGGGGTGGGTGGGGGGGCGGGGAGGGGAAGGGGGGTTACTGGTAAACAGTCCCGGCGAGGGGAAAGGGGGGGGGGAGCAGGCAGGCAGGCAGGCAGGCAGGCAGGCAGGCAGGCAGGCAGGCAGGCAGGCAGGCAGGCAGGCAGGCAGGCAGGCAGGCAGGAATGCAGGAGTGCAGGAGTGTAGGGATAGGGTATGGGCCAATCCGTTGCACGTGTGACACACGTAGGGCGCAGCGCGGAGGTGTTTCGCGGCGGCTGGCGCGGGCAGGGGCCGGCAGGGGCAGTGCCTTTGCCTCGCGAATACAAAATGTGCTACTAAATGGAGTGGACAGTCCGGTCATCTGCAGCGAACGTTGAAGCACCCTCGCACCCACCTTGCGCTCACAGAACACCATGGCAGACCAGCTGTCTGACCCGGCAGCAGTAGCAGCAGCGGCCGCTGGCGACCTGCTACTGCCGCCATCAGCGCCGGCATCGGCAGCAGCAGTAGCGGCAGTAGCATTAGCAGCAGCAGCAGCAGGAGCTGCAGCAGCACCCGAGGCCGCTGCATGCTCTGCGTCAGCGCCTGCAGCACTGGCTGTAGCACTCGCCGCCGCCGCCGCAGCAGCAGCAGCAGCAGCAGCAGCAGCTGCGGCCGCGGCTACAGCCGCATCCAGCGCTCGGCAATGCAGCTGCCGCAGCAGCCACACCACCCGGTGGGACACGAGGGGCGTACCGCGGCGCCGCCAGGCCGCATCCGCCGCCGCCACCGCCGCCGCCTGCTCAGGTGCGCTTGGCAGCACCCCCAGGACCTGTGAGTGGGCGGGTGGGTGCCATGCATGTTTAATTAATGACGAGGTAGACGTAGGGTGGGGGTAGGGTAGGCCATTCCAGAAACCAAAGCGACCATTGCAACCCGAGGGGTGGGGGTGGGGGTGGAGGTCATTCCAATGCCTCTAAGTCAATCGATGCCAATCCCAAAGTCCCAGTCCCAAAGGACACTGGTTTGGGGGGGTGCAGGAGCGGAGGCAATGGCGACTTGGGGACTGCGGTGCGCGCGCCGAGCCCCCGCCGCCCCCAGTTGTCAACAAGCCGACTCGCTGAGGTGGGCGCGTCACAAGAAGCACAGACACCACGTGAAGCACAGACATCAAGAAAAGCACAGACACACAAAAGGCACCCACGCCAAGCATCAGCCGGTTTCTCGGTTCCCGGTTGCCCCGGATGTCGTTTTGTAAACAGCATAACCACCAACCGGCAACCGCCAGACGCGCTAGCTCACGTGGTACTGCAGCAGCGCCGGCGGCACGCTCCGCAGTAGCCGCTCCGCCCAGGCCGCCAGCACGCGGCGGCGGGCGGGGCGGGCGCCGCCGCGCCGCAGCAGCGCGTCGCTGAAGCCTGTGAGGGGGGGGGGTGCCATGCATGTTAAATTTGAACGGGGAGGTGTAGACAGACGTTTGGGGGTTGGTTGGTGCAGCGGTCTTGGTGATGACAGGAGTGAGTGGCAGGAGCAGCACGGGGGGGGGGGTTGTGAGAGCGGGCGGCGGCGGGATGGGCTTGCCCGACAACAAGTCGCATGTCGGACATCAGGCAGCTCAAACTCTTTAGTACTGTGGAGCGTTGCCCCTTGCGAGGCACCCGGCACGCACGCGCGCGCGCACACACAGGGGAGACGCGTGATAGCGGCAGCGTGTGGCCTAAATGCCTCGCTGTCGCTGGCTGTCCCGAGTACTCGCTCACGAGACTCGTCAGGCCGCCTGTAAACCCGTTGTTACACACACACACACACACACATGCTGCACGCACGGTGTCGACCCTTCCTCTCCTTGTGCTTTTCTAACACACACACACACACACACACACACACACATGCACGGTCTTTGATTCGTTTGTTATCTCCTTGTGATCTCTAACACACACACAAGCACCCACCTGCCGTGATGGCCGCCGCCTCCGCCGGCGGCGGCGCCGCCAGCGCCAGGCAGCCCTCCATGGCCGCCGCCAGCGCCGCCGCCGCCACGCGCTCGCCAACGCCCGCCCGCCGCGCCCAGCGCAGCGCAGCCGCGCTGGCTGCAGCAGCGCCACCAGGGCCGGCGCCGGTGCTGCTGCTACTGTCGACGCCGCCGCTGCTGCTACTGCCGTCGGGGTTGGGCAGGCCGCAAGACTCGAGCGCGAGCTGCAGCTCAGCCCAATCTTGCCTGCGCACGTGGGCATGGATGGAATTTCGCGATTCGGCAATAAATCAGGAAGGAAACACCTCAAGGAGGGAACCCGCACGCGATGGGATTGGCCATTATTATTTATTGTGGGCTATAACTACAGCCTACAGGTGCGGGCGGTCCACGAACGAGCTGCACTGCACATTACGTCTTTCATCATGTGACATTGTTTGTCATCATGCTATCAATCAATCAACAACATGCTAGTTAAAGCACATCGCCGTGCAGCGCGCGCCTAGGCCATCCCACATACACTCACAGCAGTCGCTGGGCGTCCTTGGGCCCGGGCGGTGGACCCAAGTCCGTGCTGTCCATGATCTGTGTGTGTTAGAAAAGCACAAGGGAAAATGATCTCTGTGTGTGTGTGTGGGGGGGTAGTTCATTCCAGAAACCAGAAGCGAAACGACCAAGTGGGGGGGAGTGGGGGGTAGCCATCCATGGATGGTGAGGCAGAGGAAGGGAGGCAGCGAGGGAGGGGGCTTGTGTAAATACCAGCCCCATTAAACCATAGGGAGGCAGGGGAAGGGGTAGCGCAATCAGGCACGGCGCCGAGATGCGTCAAGTAAAACAGATTGCCCCAAACTGCAAAGCGGCCAAAAAGATAACCCCCACTGCTTCCTACCTTCCATACCTCCTGCAACTTCATCCATTCACGCACACGTGCACGCATTCGCCCCATCCACCCCTCCACCCGTCCACCCATCCACCCCACCACCCATCCACCCCGCCTCCCTCACCTGCATGATGTCTTCGCGGCTCAGCTGCTCCGGGTCGCCGCCCGTCGCCGCCGCCAGCGCCGCCGCCGGCCCCTGCCCCCAGCCGTCACCCTCGCGCTCCGTCGCGCCGCTGAACAGATCCGCCGCCGCCAGCGCGAGCGCCGCCCACACGCCCATGTCAGACAGCGTGCTCTCCAGCGCTGCCATCTGCGTGCCGTTGCGGTTTCGGTTTTGGGTTGTTGGTTGATTGGTTGATTTGTTACCGCAGTGCAGGATAGGTGGAGGCGCGGGAGGGGAGAAGGTGTGCGTGTGTGCGTGTGTGTGTGTGGGGGGGGGATAGTACAAACCCAAGCAGGGGCGGCGTGGAATGGGCATCGCCGTACGGCATTACGCATCGGGCGGCACCGCATGCTCTCGGACAACTGCGGACCGCAACCGCGACCGTAACCGCAACCACGCCCCCGAACGGCATGCGGAGCTTGGTGGTAAAACCAAAGGATGCACGGGGACCTTCCCATCCTCCGTCGTGGGCATCAGAAGGCAGCGCTGTCCAACAACTGCCAACCGCCAGCCGCCAACCGCCAGCACACCCCGCATGCAGCGCGCACCCACACACCACACACCACACACCACACACCAGCCGGAGCCAGCCCGCCCACCCACCCACCCACCCACGCACACCTGTGCCCGTGCCCGGATGAGGCGCCCATACCCCACACACCAGCCGGCCCACACACATCTGTGCCCGGATGAGGCGCCCACACCCCACACACCAGCCGGCCCACACACCTGTGCCCGGATGAGGCGCAGGTCGCGCAGCGCATTGCCGCCCATGCCGCCGCCGTGCCGCCCGCCCGCAGCCAGCAGGTCTGAGCCTGTGCGTGTGTTCGTGTGTTCGTCCGTTGTTCGTTGGAGCGGGAAAAGGGATGACGAACCAAGACTTCGACGAGCGGTGCGGTGCCGCGTGGAGTTCGAGCGAGTGCAGGAACGCTGTTTGCCACTGTGTCTGGGGGGCGCCATGCATGTCAATTTAATGAAGAGGTAGACGTAGAACAGACGTTGCAACACACGTTGGCATACCGATGGGGGGGGCCAACGCAGCAGCTTCCTCCGGACGTAGGCTGGGTCTAGACTTGGACTCGCCTTGCAGATGTTCCGCTCGCCTCCTCCTCCTCCTCCTCCTCACCCTCCATCCCCACTCCCCCTCCTCCTGCCCCTCCTCCTCCCCACCCTCCCAACCCCCTCCTCGCTCTTATGCATTGGGTTTGGTTTAGTTTGGGCTGGTAACCACAACCCCCACTCACCCTCGCTCTTATGCATTGGGTTTGGTTTAGTTTGGGCTGGTAACCACAACCCCCCCCCACTCACCCTCCAGCCCCAGGCGCTTCAGGTCCACCTCCCCCAGCGCATGCAGTCGCAGCAGCCGCTCCCGCTGCCCCATCACCCGCTCCGCCAGCAGCAGCAGCCGCCGGCAGTAGCCCAGCGCCGTGAGCAGCGGGCAGCCGCAGGGAGAGGCTGTAGCAGCATCCGCGTCCTCTGCATCGGCACCAGCCTCGGCCGCTGCAGCCGCAGCCGCAGTGGCGCCGCCATTGGTTTCCGTACAGCTCCGTACAGCTGGTTCGGCGGCGGCACCAACGCCGCTGCCGCCGCCCTCGCCTTCGCCACCGCCGCCGGGCAGCGGCGGCACAGGAATGAACCCGGAATCGTCGATGTGGAGGTGGTGGTGGCGGTCGCCGCCGCCGCCACCGCCAGGCCCCTCCGCAAGCTCCATGTCAACCTCGCGCCCGCCACCTTCAGCCTGCTGCGTCTGCGTCTGCGTCTGCGTCTGCGTCCATTGTTGTGGTAATGCCAGCGGTGGCAAGGGCGGAGTGGCGGCGGCGATGGCGGCCGCGACGGCGGGCGGCAGTGGCGGCGGCGCCGGCAGCGGCCGGTCCTCACCCACCCACTCGATTCTGGCCTGGAGGGTGCGGTCGGGGTCGGGGTCGGGGTCGGGGTTGGGGGTTGGGTGTTGGAGGTTGGCGTCGGGGTTGGGGGTTGGGGGCACGGCACGCCGTGTCAATCCTGACAGCACAAGGAGCATGATGTGGAGCCGGGGACATGGTGGGACCGGCACCAGGAGGCAGCGGCGCGCGCGGGTGTGCGGGAAAACAGCTTGTACGGCACGGCACGGCACGGCACGTGGGGCGTGGCACGCCAGGCGCCCTGCCCGCTCCCTGCAATCGCCCTTGCAACTGCCCGTGCAAGCGACCGCCACGCCACGCCACGCCAAATGCAACGCAGTCGCGCACCTTGGGCCGGGAGCAGTGCGCCGCCCACTCGCCCAGACTGCCGGGCGGCGGCGCGATGAGCTTGGCACCGAGCATGCACTCCTGAGGGTTGTGTGTGTGTGTGGGGGGGGGGGGGTAGTTCATTCCAGAAACCAAAAGCGAAACGGGGGGGTACTCACAATCCCGGTGAGAAATAAAATGTGTGTGGAGGGGGTTCCATGCATGTGTGTGGAGGGGGGGGAGCGGGTGGGTTGGCGCGGGTTGCCATGTGGGAGGCCGTATCAGGATGGACGGCAAAGCGGCATTTGTTGGGGGCGGGGCGGGGCGAGGGGTGGCTAGCTGGCTGGGAAAGGGCCTGTGTGTCAGGTGCCACAGCCATTGAGTTGCCTCGCCACCCGAAAGCCCCACCAACGCACCGGTACGAGCTCGGCATGGCAAACAACAAACACCAACACAAGCACCACCACCATAACAAGAAACCAACACCAAGCCACCCACCTGCAGCAGCAGCGGGTGCAGGGGCGAGGCAGTCAGGCCCAGCAGCCGAGGCCGCAGCCGGGGCCGCAGCCGCGGCCGGCCGCCGGCCGTGCCAGAGCCAGGGCCGCTCCCGCCGCCGCCCTCACTCTCCACCTCCACCTCTGCTTCCACCTCCACCTCCACCTCCGCCTCCGCCTCCACCTCCACCTCCACCTCCGCCTCCGCCTCCACCTCCACCTCCATCTCCGCCTCAACCGCCGCCTCCTGCATCGCCACGTCTGAGCTCCCAGCGGCGCCGCCGGCCGCACCCATCACACCCTCCCTCTCCTCTTCCTGCTGGCCCCGCTGCTCCTCTTCCTGCTGCCCCCGCTGCTCCTCGCTCAGCGGCAGCGGCTGCGGTGGCTGTAGCGGCTGTAGCGGCTGCGGTGGCTGCAGCGGCACGGGCGGCCGCGCGATGAACTCCCTGAGCAGCACGGCGTAGGGGTGCTGCTCGCGGCAGTGGTGCGCCTCGTCCAGCACCAGGAGCCCCACGTCGCGCACCTGATTGATCGGGGGTTGGGTTGGGTTGTGGTTACCAGCCCAAACTAAACCAGTCCTCAGGAAGCGGAGTTAAGCATGTGAAGTGATGGCCACCCAGGGGTTGACGGTATGGGAGGGTGGTGAGGGCGGTATGGAGGGACGGCGGGATGGAGGGTCGGAGGGTCGGAGGGCAGGTGGAGTAGAGTGAAGTGAAGAGCCACCGCCCTTGGGCCGCGGCCGTGGACACGTGTTGCCCTTTGCAATCGCCTTGAGCCCTTGAAAAGCTCTCGGAACTACACACCCATGCACCCATGCACGCACTGCACCCATGCATATATGCACGTATGCACACCCATGCACATGGTAAGTATGTGGAGCTCCTTCGGCCCGATGACTTGGTAAAGAGGTAATCTGAGGTAATCCGAACGCGGCGCACTGTTTGCTTTTCGCATGACGCACGCACAGTGTCGACCCTTTCCCTTGTGCTTTTCTAACCCATGCACATGCACACCCATGCACACCCATGCATGCACGTGCCCACCAGGATTGCGGCGTGCACCAGCGCCCCCAGCAGCACCGCGGGCGTGCACACCAGCACGTCCGCCCGCCGCCGCAGCGCCCCCCAGCCCGAGGGCCCCCACGCCTCGTGCGCCGCGGAGCCGCCCAGCCACTCCACCCGCAGCAGCGGCTTCAGCTTCGGCGGCGGCGGCTGTAGCGGCTGTGACTGCTGTGGCGGCTGTAGCTCCTGCGGCTCCGCCGTCGCGGATGCCCCCGCCGCGGCTCTGCCCACATTCCCAGCGCCATCTGAAGTTGGATGCGCGGCTGCGTCAGCAACACCAGCGGCAGCAGCACCGGCGGCTGTAGCACCAGCGGCAGCAGCACCGGCGGCTGTAGCTGCCGTGGTCACGACCTCCTCAAAGCCCGTCTCCGCCACACGCGCCAGCACCTCCGCTTGCTGCGGCGCAGGGGTCCACGGGAAAGCGGGTGGTTGGGGCGGGATCAAAAAGGAAAAAAGTGCACCCGCCGTTCACAACGGCCTTCCTGAGGCCTTGTGACAAGAGCCAGCGGCGACCGAGGGGCGAGCAGGGAGCGGGCCGCACGCCTTGTCACCAAGGCAACACCACTGCAGCCCCCCGCCCTCGTGTCTGTGTTTCTCACAGCAGCGGCGGCCCCACGTGGCTCAGCCGCCCTCCAGGCGCCTGCCGGACACCAGGTCTTTGCTGCCTCCGACCACTGCAGGCGCATGCCCACGTCCGCACATGCGGCCAGGCAAGCCACTTCACCCACCCACTTCACCCTTTTTCCTTACTTCACCCAGCCGCCCACCCACCCACCCACCCACCCACCCACCCACCCACCCAGCCGCCCACCCACCTGCCGCACCAGCGGCACCGACGGCGCCCACCCAGCCGCCCACCCAGCCGCCCACCCACCTGCCGCACCAGCGGCACCGACGGCGCCAGGAACACCGCCAGCTGCCCCGCCGCCCGCATGCGCGGCAGCAGCGCCGCCACCAGCTCCACGGCGATGCGAGTCTTGCCCATGCCTGTGTTCATGTTTGACGCATGCAAGGTTGGCAGTGGCACGCAAAGCGGCAGGACGGCAGGCGTTGCGCATGGCACGGTCGTACGGAACGCATACACCACACATACACACACACGCACATCGGACGCGACGCTGCTTTGGCTTGATCGCATTGCATGCACGGTCTTTGATTTGTTTGTTATCTCCTTGTGATCTCTAACACACCATACAACAGTTCTAGATATCAAAGCATACGTGGCTTCCCTTCCTAAGTTGTTGCAAGATCAAAAAATAGCAGCAACAGCACCGGCGGGGGCGGCGCGCGCGCGCACCTGTCTCCAAAAACACGATGCAGTCGTGCGCCGCCGCCACCTGCAGCATGGCGCGCTGGTAGCCGCGCAGCGGCGGCAGCGGCGCCACGCCGCCGGGGCCCGGGTGCACCAGCACCATGGGGTCCGGTCAGGGTCGGGTCGGGTGGTGAACAGCGGCTGTGCTGCTACTGCTGCTGCTGCTACTGCTGCTGCTGTTGCTATCGCCTTGAATGGCGGGTTGGGGCGTCCCGGGATGGGCTGTGCTGGAAAGGAACGGTCTAGCTTGCTGCCCCTGCTGTTCTGTTGTGGCTTCGGGGTTGCGGTTTGCCTCGGCGCTTCCCTCGCCAGTGCCCCAGCGTGCCTGTGCCCCCCGTATCCGCGGCTGCTGTTGCGGTCCGCCGGGGCCGCTCGGGCGCTAGAGAGCGCTGCCTGCGCCGCGAGGCGCTGCTCCGCCCCCTGCTCCGAGAACCTGAAGTGTGTCCGTCACCTCTGCGTCAACCGCGTGTGGCCGGTCTTGCCCTCCTGTCCAGGCGGCTCCTCCGTCCGCCCGCTGGTCGCTAGAGGAGAGGGAGCACGTCGCCAGCAAGCGAGGCACACACGGCAAAATCGGCAAGGGCTGAACGTAGCCTGGGCCTGAACGTATGTCTGGGCTGACCAGGCCTCGTGTCGGCTGCAGGTTACTGTCCGACCCTACGGCGAGCTGAAGAGCCGCATGAAGCGTATCATAGGTATGTGTAGTTTTATCACGGGCCGGCAATAATTCGTCACGGGTATCCGGCAACAGTGCACTGAATTAGACTGGCGCTTCAAGCCAGGCGCTAAATTCACGTATGCCTTGCGCTACATATGCATGCTACATTTTTTAACGGTTGTTTGTCATGTCGTTGAAAACTATGCTGCGACGACCAGATGAAGCTCTGTGCTGACGGAAACCTAGTGCGCTCATCGCAGGCATTGAAGTTGTCTGTTGCAGACATGAAAATGCACTTGATACGTCTACGATGATGTATTGGTCATATGCGAAGCTTGTCAGGGACCGGGGGGCCGGGGTTCTGCGGAGGCAGCGCCTCGGGGTGTGCGTGCCGCGTGCGCAGCGGATGGGGGTTGGTTCCACCTCCCCCCTCCCACTTGCCTGCGTGACTACCTCCATGTGTACCACTGCGCGGCACTCCATATCCTGCTTCAACTATTTTAGGTTTGTCTACGTGACAGGCAGTGGTTTGCTGCACGGACGCTCGAGACCAAGCAGCATACAGTCATAGGCAGAGAACTGCATAATCGCCTGGCGAATCTGTGAATGTATTCTGTGTAACACATTAACATTTTTTCTACGTTGAACTAGCATGCAAGCGCTGCGACGATGCCGAGCGCTCTTGCGCGGAGCTGTCCAGGCTGCAGAACAAGGCGGTGCATTTAGCCCTAGCAACATCTCGCACCTTGAATCCATCCTGCAACATCAGCTCGGGCGATCATCCCACGCAGCGTTGATTGATGGACTTCCCGTCGCGGTCTCGTCGACGTGGCAGCGCCAGCAGTCCTACGGCTTTGCGAGCTTTGCTGCTCAGCCAAGCTTGATGCCAATCCACCGGGGCGCCATGCTGGCTGGTCCTTCGGGGCGAGACGTCGCCGCTCCCTTCTCGACTGGAGCGGCGGGCAGGGCACAGGGTGTGTCGGCCCTGCGACTGCCCTGGTCGCTGTCGCACGCGCCCCGGAGCCTGTTCGGCGCGGCCAAGCCGGTGGTGAACCCCCAGATCCACACGCACGACAAATACAAACAGGACAACCCGCAGCCAGCCAACAGGTGCGGCGCGCGCCGCAGCGGCACGGCGGAGGCGGGTCGGGGCGGCGAGTGACGCGGGATGTACAGTGTGGTTATGGCCACGTTAGGGCAGGCGCGCACCTGGATGACATCTGGAATTCTCTCTCAGGCCTGGCACATGTATAGACGCCATGTGGCGCTAAATGGTGACGCCATGGGCTAGCAGTGCAGGGCTTGGCTCAGCAGCTGCCGGAGGGAAGAGAGGGGCTACGTGGGAAGGGCGCTCGCTGCGCTCTAGACGCCCCTGTGCCATGTGGATCGTGCCGCCACGGCATTCGGCCCAAGCCGCCCTTCTCTTGCACTGCTCGCGGAAAGGCGCACGAGCGCGCCGTGACAGCGGCCTCCACGTCGACCAAACCACCCACGCTGACCCAGCCGACCCACATGGCCCTTGCCACCAACCCCCACCCGCTGTACGTTCTATCTATCACACCTCGCTCCCCTGCCGCTCACCTGCCCGCAGCTTCCTGCTGGGTCGGTTCGTGACGGACCGCAACGGCATCATCTGGCACCGCCAGGTGGGACTCGCGTGAGAGCTGTAGCCGCTGTGGGCGTGCGTGGTCGCGTGGTGACGAGAGTCTGTGCACCGTAGCTTGAGCGGGCTGGGCGGGCCGCTTGGCTTAAAAATTGGTGGCAGCCTACGCACCAAACCTACATCTCGCAGCAGTGGCAGCACTCTTATCCAGTATCACTGCCTTGCTTCTTTTGACTCCCCGCTCCCCGCCGCAGGCCAACTACCGCCACGCCCGCCACGCCAAGAGCGCCAGCCAGCTGACCCGGCTTAAGCGCTGGAAGCCGCTGGCGCCCGCCTTCGCCGCCAAGCTGCGCAAGCTGGGCTTTGCGGAGCGCTACTGGGCGCAGCCCGACCCGCAGGTAGCAGCGGAGGGAGGGGACAGAAAGAGGGGAGGGAGGGTATAAGAGAGAGGGAGGAGAAGAGAGAGAGAGAGAAGAGAAGAGAGAGAGCCAGGATCTATGCGCAGTTACTTGTACTGCAAAGGAGGGTAAATGGGATAGGCGCGAGGGAGGATCGGGTGATGTGCAGTGGAACAATATGCCGTCGATAGGCGGGCGCGGACGGCGAGGACCACAGCTCTCGTCATTCACGGCTTTCTGCTTCGTGCCGTCTTTTTTTCCTCATATCTTCGTTGTTGCGGGTGTGCGTCACCATGGCCTCCCCCCTTCCACAGGATGTGCCGGGCTTCCACAACCCGCGCGGCCGCGTGGAGCGCCCGCGCCGCTCCGCCGTGCCCGACCTGGACCCCACCACTGGCGAGCCGGCGCTGAGGCAGAAGTGGCAGCCGCCCAACCGCCAGCGGCTGCGGTGATGATGCCATGCGTGTGGGGGGATGCTTCGGGCAGGAGGAGCTCGATGAGGGGCAGGCTGAGCAGACGGAAACGGAGTTCCGGGGGACGACGTGTGGCCATGCAGGTGTGAGCACGCGCAGTCAGCGAGGTTGATGCACGAGCTCAAGGTGGGCCCCAACAGGCCCTGGCTGCCGGCGTTTAAGAATATTTTTTTTTGCAAAACCCATGCAACTGTATGCCCATCGCACTCCGGAAGAAGCAACGGCGTCTGGAAATTTCCTGTTTGCGCATCGGCACCCAATCGCGCCGAATCGAGGGACCAGTTCTTCCCCCCCAGTCACATGTTGTCGGTACTCTCTAATTAGGGTCATACTCGTGCACATCCAGAACGTGTTTAAATACACACGACAGCAGCCGTTGGTTTAAACACAAAGTTCGCCCCAGCAGCAGATTTCCGCGCCGGCGAAGCTCCTTGAGTTCACAGTTGTTGGCGCTTAGTGTTTCATTAGGCGCTCAAGCATGGCAAGCCTTCAGGAGCAGCTCAGCTCGCAGCACGTCTGCAACCACACCTGCTGTGTGCAGCACGTAGGTATATAACGTGGCCAGGTCACGTTGGCAGCTAGGAGCAGCCATTCTCTCGGGCCAGCTGTTGAGCTCTCCAATGCACCCCCCGTCCTTTCGCCATGCCCGCGTGCAGGAGTTTGGAAACATGTACCGTTGCGCGACCTCTGGCCTCGTGCACATCTGTGACTCGACTTGCAACCAGCGGCTGTACCACGACGTAAGCGGCACTCGCCGGAAGGGGCATGGCGAGTCTGCATGGTCGGCTGCCTGCGAGCCAGTTCTTTCTTGGGCCGGCATCCCCTCATCAACTGTACACGGTGGCTATTTACTTGCTTGCAGAAATACTCGACAATCTGCCGCATCAGCCGCAAGCTCCACCCGCCTTTCACCACGGAGGCCACTATGGACGCGGAGATGCCGCGGTGAGTCGAAACCGCCAGCGAGGCGGGCGGGCGATGCCGGGCCTGCGGGGCGCGCGGTCGCTGAGTCGTAGCAGGGACGCAGGTGGGAAGGCCTCGGCGTTTCGTGAACAAACTCCCGGCACCCTAGTGACATGCGTGCCCATGCGTCTGCTCTGGTTTGCAACTGGCAGGAAACGGAGCGGCGGCGAGGACGTGCTGCCTAGCGTGGAGTCGTGGAAGCGGCGGACGCAGTCGCCCGTGCATTGCTGAGCTCGTAGCCGCACGCGCATGCGAGCGCTCTCATCCAGCGCCGCGAGCGTGCTTCACGCGCCAGCCGCGGGCGGGCGGCGTAGCATGCTCGCGGGGCGCGAGGTGGTAACCCCACGCGTCGTCAGCAGCGAGCACCCTTTGCGGGTGCCCTGGGCGTTGGCGCCATCATACAAGTGGAGCCCGGAGGCGGTGCAGTGTTTTCGCCGGGGTGAAGCAGCTTCCCGTGGAATCGGACGGCGGCGTACAAGGCTGCATTCATGTGGGTGGGTGCTCCTGTCGCACCCGGTTTTGTGCGCGTGTGGCGGTTGGCGACAAGGGATGCGCCGCCTGAGCTTGTCACGTGGGCCACTCTTGGAGCGCGGCGGCACTTCTGTTGACTGCTGTGGTTGCGATGAATGTCCGCAACTGACAGCGTAAGAAGGGCGGGCGCTCCCGGGTTCATAAAACTCAGGGCTGCGTTCTAAAGCATCAATGTTCGGAATTACGTTTGACGGACGGGACTAGTGGCAAACTCGCGGCCAGGCCCTGCAGTAGGGCCTGCCTGCAGGGCGCAGCGCACAGCAGCGCCGTATTAAGGGAACGAGGTGTGAACAGCGACGGCGGCTGCGGCGGCTCCGGGTGGATGGGTGTTCCGCGCACCGCTCGATGCGGCGATGTCAGGTGTGGCCGACACGCATGGCGTCGCGGACTCCGCAAAGCCCCTTCATTTCGCGCCTGTACGTGGCTTGATCTTCACGTGTGTCCGGGCACTTCATCCTGCATCCGTGACAGAACGTATGTGCGCTATCATGATTGCCTCCTGCTCATTCACCGGTTTTGGTGGCCCCCTGGTGGACACACGGGCAGGAGCGGCAACCAACCCTTCATTTGTGTTCGACCTTAGGACGAGGCAGGCGTGCAAGTTTTGTTGTGTGGCTGGACCGCGTGTGGTACGTGTGATCCGGGAATGTGGAACGCGTGGAAAACAGCGGGGCAGCGTCCCAAGCCTGCGCTGCTGCCAACAAGCAGTGTGTATGTGTGCTTTTATTATTGCATAAGTGTGGTCTTGAATCTGGAATTTGAAGCGGGCCGCGCACAAAGGCAATTGCGGACTGGAGTCATGACGCACCGACGTGTGGCGCGTGTACGGTGAAGAGTCTCGAGGAGTTTTGGGTGTGTGATTCAGTGCACGGGAATGCAGTGAGTGACTTTGATACGTCCAACCGTGGTCTGGGTATGAAATTCTCAAGGGCCGGGGCACAATTTCGTGACGTGCGGGTTCGCATTTGTGGTCTGCGTCCCATTCGTGGCCCAGCGCTGCCGTCAACCCTGCTGCGAAATGTTGCTATTTGCGGTCCTGCTGTGGCCAGGAATGAGCCCGTGTGTATTGGACTTGGTGCATGTTTTCACATACATTGAGGGGTGTCTTGCAACGTATGGGAGTCAAAGCTTTGAGAATGTTGTGCTCATGGAAGGCGCGTTGGGTGCTTGAGGTTGTGCGAGGTCAGAGCAAGGCAGCAGGCGCGCCATCACAACCGCGTGGCGGCGCGCGTTTAACGGCCAACAGCCCCTGGTGCGCGCGCTCCCTGAGCCACCGCGACCCCGCTTCATCGCAACCGGCATCAAATCGCAAAAGCCACAGCTAATCCACCCCCAGTTGCGTCAGCCCCGCCTCTGACTGAGCCTGCTACAGCCCCTCCTCTAGCAGCTGCTGCCGCTGCTACAGCCCCTCCTCTGGTCACAGCCACTTCTCCAGCAGCGCACAGTCGTAGTAGGCGACCGGCAGCTGCGCGTGCAGCTCCTCCGCCGCCTCGGGGGCCACCAGCGAGTAGCCGAAGCGGGGGCCCAACCTGTAGGTAATGGTGGAGGTGGGGGTGGATGGGTTGCGTATGTGTTTCACAGTTTTATGTTTGTGTGTGTCTGTGCTTGTGCGGCTGCGCTGCGTGTTCATAGGTAACAGCACGAGGACAGGCGGGGCACGGCCTGGGTGCAGACGTGCAGTGGCGAGCGTGCATGCGTGATGCGAGGAAAGGAGGGGCAGGCGTTGCCTGTGAGCACACCGCAGGCAGCTCACAAGCTCAGGGCGCGGTCGCGCGGATGCGATGTCCGCCCCTCAACAACAGCAAGTCAGCCAGCAACCCCCGTCGTTTCGCTTTTGGTTTCTGGAATGAACTACCTCCGCCCCCCCTCCTGTGCTGCTCCTGTCAATCACTCCTGTCATCACCAAGACCGCTGCACCAACCAACCACCCCCCCCCGCTGTTCCGCTGGACATCGGGACTTCACAACCATTTGATAAACACCATCCTATGCATGGCACCCCCCCGCCACAGCCCCCTCACCACATGGGCAGCGCCACGCGGCGCGCCTGCACCAGCATGCGCTGCACGCCTAGCCGCCTCAGCTGGCCCTGCACCCACAGAGACATACCACACCCTCGGCAGCCAGGCGCGGACAGCAAGCGGCGTCCTTCACTCCTTGAAACGCCGCTGCCGCAACGCAATGCAGGCACAAATCACTGTACGCACAATTGCACGCCGGTCGCACCGTCTCCCTGCCTCAGCCTCCCTGCCTCGGCTTCCCTGCCTCAACCTCCCTGCCTCGCTCGCCCCGCTGCACCCCGCAGGCGCACACACACACAAACCTCCAGGTCGCATTGTCCTATGTCTGCTGTTCTCTCCCTTGTGCTTTTCTAACACACACCTCCAGGTCCGCCACCAGCGCCGCGCCGTGCCCCCGGCGCCGCGCCGCCGCCGCCGTGGCCAGCATGCACAGCTGAGCGTCGCGGCCCCACACGTTGAAGGTGGCCGCCGCCACCGGCTGCCGCTCCGCCACCAGCACCGCCGCGTAGCGCCCGCCGTCGTATTCGCGCCCGGGCTGCGCAGGAGCAGCGGACCAGCGGACCGGCAGGCCACACACACCGTCACGGCAGCGGAGGGGTTCCAGGTATGGTCAGTCAGGATGTGTGGGAGTGGTAGACACAGGGGAGGGGATATTGCAAGGATGGCAAGCGAAGGGGAGGGAGGGGTTTTCAAGTGCAGGACAGGTTGAGCAAGATGAAAGGGTTGTCCGCAAATGAGCGCGAGGTGGGGATGGGGTTGGAGAAAGGCAGAAGAGGAGGTGGATCGGAGGGTGTGTGTGTTGTGGTTACCAGCCCAAACTAAACCAAACGGGGGCAGGGAGACAGCGGGCAAGACAACTTGCGGCGCGTCCTCTGGCCCAGCTGCCGGACGCCCATGTGGCACTGCAGCCCCTGCCTTCGTGCATCCCGCCTGCACACCTCCCGCCGCCCCCGGTCGCCGTCGCTGCCAACGTTGGGCCCCCCCCGCTGCAGGGCCCCCCCAACCCCCTTCTTGTGTGCTTGCATCGGCATCCTGGAATCGGGTTTCAAATGCGCCCCCGGTCACGTCACGGCCGCCGCCGCCGCCGCCGCCACCGCTGCTGCGGCCCCAAAACCGCAACCGCCGCCCCAAAACCGCACCTCGCCGAAGCCCTGGATGGCGTCCGCGTTGAAGCCCTCCTCCAGCAGCGGCACCACCGAGCCCGCCGGGCCCCTCGGCCGCCCCTGCATGCCGCCTCCCCTGCCACTGCCGCTACTGCCGCTACTGCTGACAGCCGCGCGCGCCGCCATCGCGGCATACGCGGCCTGGTCGGCGGGTGTGAGGATGTAGAGCTGGGAGGAGGGGGAGTCGGACGAGGCGTGCGGGTTTTGCTCCGCCGCCGCCTCCAGCCGAATGTAGTTGTTCCTGGGGGTTGGCGGTGGCGGTGCAAAGTGTTAGCCAGCGAGCGTTGCAGCAGGTTAGACTCTGCAGGTCAAAGTAAAGGCAAATTACGTTCAACAAACGGACAGCGCGACCATTCACCCTAGCATCCCGCAAAGAACAAAGCCCTCCAGGCTGGCCGGCCCTCCCACATGATTAATTAATCGTTCACAAGCATCTTCTCGCTCGTTTCCATCGCACCTGCACACAGGCGAGTGGAACCAGGGCCGCGGCGGCACCCTCTCCAGCAGCTGCAGGTAGGGGGAGGTGGGGAAGACGCGGGTCAAAGCCCAATGGGGCAGGGAGAAGCGTGCGCGTACGAGGAGGGAAGATAGGGATGTGGCGTGGGAGGATGGATGGACGTTCACGTCAAGGCAGAGGAGGTCCGGGACGCAGAAGGGCAGGTGCGCAACCACCTCCGCTCCCTACCGGATCTCCCATCCCACTTGTGCAGGGGGCAGCCCCACACCCAACCCGCCCAGCCACCGAGCCACCCAGCCACCCACCCATCCCAGCCGCCTACCCCAGCCCGGCCAGCCCACTGGTCCACTGGTCACTCACGTCCACTCGCGCGCAGCCCAGGTGCACCCAGGCGCCGCACATGTCGCAGCACAGCGGCCGGCTGCGCCAAGCGACCACCTCCTCACCGCCGCCGCTTCCGCCAGAGGCGGCGGCGGCCGCAGAGGGTGCCGCGGTGGAGGCCGAGGCTGCCGCCCCGGGCGGGACCCGCTCGAAGAAAGAGTGGGACTTGCAGCCCGGGCAGGGGCGCGGGAATCCCTGCGACGGCATCAAATGAAAAACGCCGGGAGACGATGATAAGCAGCCGTTTGTAATATGCTTACCAAACACATCCCTTTACTTACTTACTTACATCCCTTCATCACCAACACGGCAACACCCCGTGGCGGCTCACCTCCGTGCCAAACCCTTATCCCCCCCCCCACACACACACAAACACACATGGCCTCACCCCGTGTTTGGCCACGTGGTAATCGTACAGCTCCGCTGCCAGCTCCTGGTCCGCCGCGAAGGCGGCTGTAGCAGGCGAGGGGCAGTAGGCGGCTGTAGCAGTGGTGCCGGGAAGCCGGCCGGCGGGCATCAGGCTGATCCTGTGTTTGTGCAGCGGGTAGGACAAGAGTGGGGATGAGGCACGGATTGGGGGTGCCATGCATGTTTGCTTAATGAATAAATGGGGGGGCTTCATTCAGGTTCATTCCAGAACCCAAATCGACCTTGGTGAACCCCAGAAGGGGGGCTGTGGCCACACAGACGCGACCGGACACATTTGAACGCACGTGGGGAGTGCACGTGGGGAGTGCAGTGGTACGCGGTAGGGCGACAGGGCGGTAGAGGCAGAGCGCGAGCGAGGTTCTGGCCCCGCCCCAAAAGCATCACAGCAGCAGACAACACAATGCGGCTAGCCCCTTGTAGAGAGCGCCACTCACTGAGGCAGGTTGAAGCCCCGAAACAGCACGGCGCCGGCTGCGTCGGAGCCCGGTCCCGGCCCCTGGCCTGCAGTGCCTGTCCCGGCTGCTGCTGGCGTGCCAGACGGCGGCGCCGTAGCGGCGGGAGTTGATACTGCTGATACTGCTGCTGCCGATGATGATGGTAGTGATGCCGACGGTGCGGACGCGGAGGGGGATGCCGAGGATGCGGAGGAGGTGGTAAGGCTGGCTAGCAGCATGGCCCTACCGCCGCCGCCGCCGCCGCCGCCGCCGAACAACCCTGCTGCCCCCAGGCCACCGCTGCCGTGCCACTGGCTGTAGCAGCGGCCACCGGCACCGACGCCGCGCTCACCGGCTCTGTTGCTATGGCTGCTGCTGCTGCTGCCGCCACCGCTGCAACCGCCGTCCGCAAGGAGGCTGCGACCTGCTACTGCCGCCGCGGCCGCCCCTGACGGCACTGCAAGCGGTGCCGACGCCGATGGTGCACATGGCGAAGCCGCTGCTACTGCTACCGCTGCCCATGCCCTGCCGCGCGCCCGTAGAGCCACACGTTCGGGGCCCCGAGCTTGTGTGTTGGACGCTGGCGCTGGCAGGTGCGTCCACACCACCCACTCATGCGGCGGGCCGCCGGCTGTAGCTGGGGAGCCGGTTGCGCTGCGAATGCGGTCACCGCTGCTGCTACTGCTGCTGCTACAGCCGCTGGTGAGTGCGGCTGCGGCGAGCGCGTCGGCTGCTGGTGCTGGTGTTGCTGATGGAGCGCACTGTCCCGGCGAGGGCCGGCACGAGGATGCGGCTGCCCAAGCTCGGGAGGGCTGGCCCGGCTTGGCGCCTGCAAAGCGTGCATGGGGCATGTTGTTTGCGAGAAAGCCGGCTTTTGATTCTGCCTGGTGCAAGGCTGCATTCTGCGTTATCTACACATACCCATACATGCGTGCGGATTACGCATGGCACAGCGCACCCGCTGCTGCCACAATACACCAGCCGGGCTCGGCACGTACCCGGCCAAACCCGCGCGGGCTGCGCCGACTCCGGCCACTGCATTGCACGCCCGCCCGGCGCCGCCAAGATTCCTAACGCTGCGTCACGACTCGTGTCTGTGTTTGTATCCATATGGACAGAGGTGAACCCAGCGCGCGGCAGCGGCCTGCGTCAATTCCGCACGCCGGCCTGACTCGGATATAGGTTGGGACAAGTGCACCTGTGGAAAACCGTTGCTAAGTAGAGACTCTTCTCTGTGGGCACTGCAGTTCCCAAGGCAATGGAGGCGAAATGGAAGCCCTGATTGCGCGATCAAGTCGAGACGGCGTCCCAACCTTTCGGCGGGCTTATGTCATCATATTGAACATAACAAACCGGAATGCTCATACTGTACATCTGTCTTGAGGACAAGGACAAGACCCGCCTACAACAGTCGCGGAGGATTGTCTTTTGAACTGCCCCTTGCACCTTTGCTCCTTATGCCTAGCCAATTAATACACGTATAGATGACAGGACGAAGAGCACTAGTTGCCGCTGTCGGCGCGGTCTGCCGAGCAGCGGCCCCTGCGGAATGCCGACTCGCTGCAGCCGCGGTGCCAGCGCTGCTGGTGCCGTCCACCTCTGCAGCTCTGTGGACTGCCTCAGATGCTGTTAAGCCCTTGTTGCGGCCATCGGAGGAGGCGCGGACACTCACGCACGCACACGCGTCAACATCATCACGCGGATTCTTCACTGCTTACACGCCGGCCTCCAAGGTCTTCAAGCAGCGAAAGCTTGTCGGGTGAGGGAGACCTCTGGAAGGAAGACGTGATGTTCTGAGCGCGTGGTCAGCGGCTTTGTGGAGCGGGAACAGGCAAAGAGAGGGTGCAGTCCTGGAGTCACACCAGAGCCAACTCCCAGCTTTCGCCAGCGAGCCTTTACCTTCCCGCACCTTCGCCGTGCTTTCTGACCTCCCAATCACCCCTCCTGCCTCCCCTCCTGTCCACCTGGAATCTCGCCTCTCCTCGCCTTCCACCTCGCCTCGCCTGGCCTCTCCTCGCCTCTCCTCGCCAGCTGGACGCCGGAGCAGCTGTACCACGTGGTGTCACGTGTGGAGGACTACTACCTGTTTGTGCCCTGGTGCCAGAAGAGCCGCGTCACGCGGCCGCCCGGGCCGCTGACGGCGCAGCAGCTGCAGCAGTACCTGCGGAGCCAGGGGTCAGCGGGAGGCAGCCGGGCGCCAGGTGGCGGTGGCGGTGGCGGTGGCGGTGGCGCCGGGAGCGCGTCAGCAGCAGCTGGCGGTCCTGCTACAGCCGGTGGTAGGCCGGCGGGGGCTGCTGCTGCTGCTGCTGCTACAGCCACTGCCGCCGGCCCGGCCCGGTACATGGAGGCGGAGCTGGAGGTGGGGTTCCAGGTCCTGGTGGAGAGGTGAGAGCGGGGCGTTGGGTGCAGCAGTAGCAGGGAGTGCACGTGGAGGTAGCAGTAGCAGGGAGTGCACGTGGAGGTAGCAGTAGCAGGGGGTGCACGTGGAGGTAGCAGTAGCAGGGGGTGCACGTGGAGGTAGCAGTAGCAGGGAGTGCACGTGGAGGTAGCAGTAGCAGGGGGTGCACGTGGAGGTAGCAGTAGCAGGGGGTGCACGTGGAGGTAGCAGTAGCAGGGGGTGCACGTGGAGGTAGCAGTAGCAGGGGGTGCACGTGGAGGTAGCAGTAGCAGGGAGTGCACGTCGGTAGCAGTAGCAGGGGGTGCACGTCGGTAGCAGTAGCAGGGGGTGCACGTCGGTAGCAGTAGCAGGGAGTGCACGTCGGGTGGGGTAGCCCACCACATAGGCGGCGGTGCCGCCAGTGGGTCACTGGGTCACTGGGCGGGCACGGACCCAGGTGACAGGGGCAGCACGGCAGCAGCCGGAGCAGCGCCACGCGCCAGCCGCCACGGCCCACGCCCCCTCACTCCCCACTCCCCAGCACCACCGCCCACACCTGCACCAGTCCCACCACCGCCAGCACCAGTCCCACCACCCTGCTTCAGCCCCGCACCCCACCACCACCGCGGCGCCCCGCTCCCCTTCTCCCTCCTCGCTCTTATGCATTGGGTTTGGTGTAGTTTGGGCTGGTACACCCACAACCCCCCCACAAACACACACACACACACACACAACGGGGAATTCTCTCCGTTTCCTTTTACTAACACACACACACACACAACCGCTCACCACCATGCTTGTCAGGTACACGAGCCAGATCTACCTGACGCCGGGGCGGTCGGTCCGCTCCGCCGTGCCCGACTCCTCGCTGTTCGACCACCTGGACTCCACCTGGACCATGGAGCCGGGGCCCGCGCCCGCCACCTGCTGGCTCAGCTTCCACGTGGACTTCGCCTTCCGCTCGCAGCTGCACGGCTACCTGGCCGACCTGTTCTTCAGCGAGGTGGTCAAGCAGGTGGGCACCGGGCGGGGGCGGAGGGGGCGGGGGAGGAGGAGGCGGGGGAGGAGGGGGCGGGGGAGGAGGGGGCTGTCAGGGCGTGTCTGTATGTATGGCACGCTGCTGGCACGCGTGGGGGGGGGAGGGTTGAGGGACGGGTAAGTGGCTACCTGGCCGACCTGTTCTTTATCCAGCGAGATGGTCAAGCAGGTGCGGTGGAGTGGGGCTTGGGGAAGGAGGCCTGGGAGCGGTGACTGGAATGCTAGAACGAAGCGGGCTGCTATAGGCATGTCCACATGCCGCGCGTCGTCGCTTCGTGACCACCCTGCCCGCTGCCACCCCGCAGATGAGTAACGCGTTTGAGGGCCGCTGCGCCAAGCTATACGGGCCGTCCTCGCTCCTCACCCCGCCGCGGCCGCGGCCCGCGACAGCCGGCGCCGTGCACACGCAGATGCGCTCGCATCACCAACACCCACAGCAGCACCCTGCGCACAGCGGTGCTGCCGGAAGCAGCGGCGGCGGCAGCAGCAGCAGCAGCAGTAGCAGTAGCAGCAGTAGCAGCGCCGCTGCAGGCGCCGGCGCCGGCGGGCCAGGCACGGCCAGCAGCCCGGGGCGACACGGGCACAGTCCGCCGCGGCCGGCGCCGCCGCAGGCGCCTGCAGCGGGCACGGGGGTTGCGGGCGGGGCCGGCTCGGGGGCGCCGGCGAAGACCGCGGCCGCGCATGGTGCTACAGCCTCCGCTCGAACAGCGGCGGCAGTAGCGGCGAGCCGGTGATGCTGACCTCGTAGGGTGTAGATAGCGGGTGCATGAATGACTGGATGAGCGGCAGGAGCGCTGAAATTTAGGAAGAAGAGAGTTGCGACAGGCGAGGACCGGGTGCAGGATGGCGGCGTCCAGGCGGCCCGCGCACGAGCTTCGACGGGATGGCGTGACCGGAGCCTGGAAGCCTGTTGGCAGTGCAGCCGCCGCACTGGAAGGCAACAGGCAACACACGTGGCCGCTTGGAGCAGCGGCCCTCGTCGTGGCGACGTCGTCGAATCGAGGAGAAAAAGCTGGGGTGCTCGGGTGATTGGAAGCTGGAGGCGGGTGAGTGGCCGATTGCTGTGTGCTTCGTGCTTAATGTACGGTATCTTTGCTGTAAGGCAGCCTCGCATCGAGGCGAGGCGAGACGCGACGGACCGGCCTAAGCCGGGAAAAACACAAACATTGAGAGAGTTATGAGAGGAAGAACCCTCTATAGCGACCGGAGGATTTGCGCCCTGGTGGCGCCCTACCCTGGAGGCATGGCAGGTGCCTCGGTGACTGAGGTACACTCGGCTTGCCAGGGGGGGGGGGGCAGTGTGGTGGCGTGATTTGGAATGGCGGGATAGGCAGTGGCCGTCCTCTCAAGGTGCTTGCCGTGTCAGTCAGCGGACGCAAGGATGGGAGGACTTAGGGTTTGGGTCGGACGCCGGCACTGAGCATCCTTTAATGTATTATGTGGTCAAACACGCGCACCAACTGAAAACGCGGGCCGTTTACGCACCCTTTAATGTACGGCATGTAGTCAAACACGCACACCAACGGAAAACGCGGGCCCTTTACGCGTTTGACATATGTGTTTGTGGCGCACGCTGCACGTCCTGGGGGTTGACCTGGGGGTACCTGCACGTCCTGGGGGTTCACGGTTCCCCCGGCCTCGCCGGCGGTGACAACTGAGGGATGGGGGGAGGGGGTTCGGCGACAGGGACGCCTGCGACTAGATGGGCTTTGCGCGTGACACGGGTTCGTGGTTGCGCTCGCCGCGAGTCCGTCGTAGGACTGCGCGATGTTCGGTGGTCGGCCTCTCGGCCGGGAGCCTGCGGGGTTTTGTGTGTGTTTCGACGCCGCGAGTGACGGCAAGTGTGTGGGGGGCGTCGCGCCCGGGGTGGGGGGGTGCCTGTTTTTAAGACCCACGCGCCCTGTGCCACCGGGGAGCTCTTCGTGAGCCCGGGTCCCTCCAGCCCGACCCTACCTAAGCACCCAGTCCCGCACGCCCAGCCGCCGGCCCATACAGCCACCAGCGCCCCCTGTCCCTGGCCTCTGAGCCCTGTGCCTCTGTCCATCCAGCCCAACGCCAGTATCACACGCACAGCCGCCAGCCCATACAGCCTCCAGCGCCCCCTGTCCCTGGCCTCTGAGCCCTGTGCCTCTGTCTCTCCGCTCTCCCCTGTCAGTAGCAGCACCACTCTCCCCTGTCAGTAGCAGCTACCCCGCTCGTCCTGAAACACCTCTTCCGCAGTCCAGCCGTCAGCCTTAAATCATATTTGACAGCTTTCCGGCATTCAATGCCGCACGCAGCTCCAGAAAAAACGCCTCACAAAACGCCTCAAGCCGAAAACTTTTGCCGCATAGTGCGCGTCTTTAGGCCCCTTCCGAAGTCACAGCCATACCCCTCTCCATCAGCTACGCTTCCTCACCTCCGGCTGTGTTGTTCGTGTGTTGCACTGCATTCGACTCGCCCGCCATTCCGTACAGTCGGGCTTCCCCTTCTGCCCTGCCGCGCCCTGTTTTTGCCCTTGCTTGTCACTCTGTCGCCCGGCCACTGCTTGCTGCACGCTGTTTTTTGCATTACGCTCGTTGTCAGCTTCGGCGCTCATCCGTGGACGCTGGACGCCTGCCCGCAGGTGCGCTGAGACTCCGGCTCTCCCGCTGCGTGGCGTCGCATTGTCTGTGTGGTCGTGCTGTCGCCTGGCCGGGCGCCCGGAGAGTGAGGAATGCGCGCCAGCAAAAACGCTCCAGCAACCTCCAACCAGCTACCGACGTCGGTACAGTAACAGCAGCGCGTTTCTTTTGTCTCTGACCCCAATGTTTTGCCTGCTCGAATTTTTGGATATATGGGGGGCTTCGGACACTACCGGGAACTTGCCTTCTTGCCCCTTGCCAACTCCATGAGCGTTGCAATCACGTGTGCCATTCGGCAAAACGCCTGTTTGCTGCAGCCCCCCCCTCCGGTGGGCGGCTGCGCGCGCTGCTGCCGAAGTCCATTGCTCGGCACCCCGCGTGACCACGCAGGCTGTTAGGCGGCACGCCGGCGGCAGTTGCACACAGTCCCACACCCTCGCACCTACTTCGTCTCGACCGGCTCCAAGACCTCCTGCTGCTGCCCATGGGGGGGGCGCAATCCGCGAGCACAGGGCCGCCGGGCCTCCTGGCGCATCATACACCCAGCACCTCGGGGAGTTAAGGAAGGCCCATGCAGGAATACCTCAATACCGTGCAACAAGGTTTCGCATTTCGTATTCGCAATTCAGCGCATGTCCATAACAAGGCCAAGCCCCCACTTGCTGCGACCACAGCCGTTGTCTTACACCTCCTGTGCTCCCTGGAGTACTCAGACCTTGCATCAGCAACCCCCACAAGACAGTCAGTCGGCCTCCTCAGTAGCACAAACAGTCTGCGCCATATCTAAGATACACCCTGGCCATTCAACATGGAGATATGTATATGTACACAAGTGCACACTTTGCAACTAGCATTCTGAAGCGTGCACTTGTGTCACAGACCATCTGAAATATTGTGCTTGCAGCACTTGCGCACCGCTCGTATCGCTTGGAGCCGCGAATCATCACATCCACCAGTGGCGCCGCAGGCAGCGCACAGTCGACGACGACGGCGGCGACGGCAGCTGCAGCGCATCGCCCGCCCCGACATCACCGGCCCCGCCGCCGTAGGCCCCAGCACCCGCCGCCGCCGCCGCCGCCGTCGCCACGACGCCTGCAGCCGCGCGCTTCGGCAGCGGCGCCGCCAGCAACTGCGGTGAAGGTGCATGCGGCGAGGCCTGCAGCGCCGACGGCGCTGGTGACGACGGCGCCGGCGAGGATAGCAGCGAGCGCGGCTGACGCCCCGCTGACGGCCCCGACGGCGACGGCGACAGCAGCGTGAGCGCATGGTACCGCGGCGGCGGCAGCAGCGTCAGCAGCTCCACATGGCGCAGCAACGGCGCCGTCAGCCCCGCCGCCAGCACCAAAGGGCGAACCCCGCCGCCGCCGCCGCCGCCGCCGCCGCTGGCGACCATGGCCTCTGCGGCTCCTGGGCTCAACAGCCGTTGGCGGCGGCTGGGGCGCGCGCCGTCACTATCTGCCGCGCCCGCCGTCATTGCGTTCTCGGCGTCCACCGCTGCGACGGCCGCCGCCGCCGCCGTCTCATCCAGCCGGTCGCGCTTGCGCCGCTGCGACGGCGGCAGGGCCGGCGGCGGCGACGGCGGCGGCGTGGCGGCGGCATCCTGGCGCAGCCGCAGCTCGCGCAGCCGCGGCAGCGTAGACAGCGCCGCCGCCGCCGCTGGCGCCAGCGGCATGGAACTACTGCTAGCGCCACCGCCGCTGACGCCAGCGGCGCCGCAGCCAGAGGCAGTGGATGCGCGCCGGTCCCGCTCCGCTGCTGCTTGCAGCTGCAGCTGCTGCTGCTGCTGCTGCTGCTGCTGCTGCTGCTGCTGCTGCTGCTGCTGCTGCTGCTGCTGCTGCTGCTGCTGCTGCTGCTGCTGCTGCTGCTGCTCGCAGGCAGCCGCTGGCGGCGGCGGCGAAGCCGCCACCGCTGGCGCCGCCGAAGGCGGCGGCGGCGGCGGCGGCGGCGCGATGCCGAGGCACAGCGCCTGCAGGCGCGGGCAGCCACCGGCCAGCACGCCCACGTACCGCATCTCGGCGGCGTGCGGCGGCGACACCGCCAGCCCCACCAGGCGTGGCAGCCCCGCCGCCAGCGCGCCGTAAAAGTCGCGCGCGGCGGCGCACACGTAGTCACCCTCCTCCTCCTCTTCTTCGCCATCACCCGCATGCTTCTGCTGCTGCACCGGGTCGTTGCAGGGCTGCACCTTCCCGGGGATACTGTTGGGCGCGGCCGCCGTGGCCACGGCTGCAGCCGGGGTGGCAGCGGCGGAGCCGCCGCTGTTGCAGGAGCCGGTGGCGCTGTGGCGGCGCAGCGCGCCGTCAGCGCTGCCGCCGCCAGTGTCGCCGCCGCCGCCGCCGCCGTGCCGCTGCAGGTCCACATCGACGGCACCGTCGTGGCCGCCGTGCCCCCCGTCGTGGTGGTGGTGGCGGTGGCTGGCCATGTGGTGGTGGTGGCGGCGGCGGAAGCGCGCGGCGGCGGCGGGCGTCAGCGGAGCCATGGACCACACGCCCGCCAGGCGACAGAAGCGCAGGCGCGGAAAGGCGGTGGCCAGGGCGGCGGCGAAGCCCGCGTCGAACACGGGAGGAGGCAGGGATGAAGGAGGATGGGCGGGGGGAGAGGTGGAGGGCGGCGCGGCAGGAGGTGGGGTGGAGGCGGGAGACGAAGCGGTGTGCCGCTGCTGTTGCGGTTGCTGGCAGCGGCGCCGGCGCTGCTGCTGCTGCTGCGTTTGTTGCTGCGCCTTGAGGGCCTTGGCGCGGGCGCGTGTGAGCGGCGGCGAAGGGGACTGAGGCGACGGCATTGGCCTCGACGTCGACTGGCGGGCCGCTAATAATGCCGTGGTGACAGCTACAGCCGCCCCGAGCGGTGCTACAGCCCCCGCTGCCGCCGGCGGCGGCGCAGGTGGTGCTGCAGCCACCCACAGCTTGAAGTGGTCGACCCGTTCGCACGGCGGGATGGAGCCTTTGGCGGCGGCGGCGGTGGCTGTAGCACTGGAGGCGGCTGTAGCTGCACCGCCGGCGGTGGCGGCGGGCGGGAAGAGGGCGGCGGCGATGGTGCGGGCCAGGGCGGTGCAGCCGGCCACGTCGCAGCCGGCGGCGGACAGCGCGGACAGGTGGCTCGACTCCACGCGCACCTCCACACGCGTCACCTGTGGGGGGGTTATTGTTTCCAGCCCAATAGGGGAGGGGCGGGCGGGGAGGTAGCGGCACGGTTGGTGGGAGGTTAGACAGTCAGGCAGACCGCGTGGTGGTTGTGCGTGGTGCCGTACGCTTCGGCAGTTTCAGGAGGTGCCGTGATATCAATATAATAGGTGGGATACTATCATGGATTCGCCACGCGGCTTCAGTAGACACCGGCCTGACTTGATCAATCAGTTTACTTCGACACCTCCCATCCTGAAACATTAGCGGCTGGCGCCGTTGCGGCATGTGTCTGGGCTTGCCTGTGCTCGCCACGCGCCCCTGTTCGTAGGCCCCATCATGGGCCCGATTGAAGCTGCTGCCTGCTAGCTCCGACAACATCATCCCGCCCACTTCGCATTAGCATTTTAGCGCATGTCCGTAACCTGTCGTCACTCACATTGCTGCAGCGCTCAAGCAGCCGCCTCCACGGCTGGTCGGTGCACAGAGCCCGTTTCTCTGCACGCACGTGACGCCCGGTGACGCAAGCCGCAGATGAAGAAGTTGCGCTCGATTCGGCTGCGGCACTGCTCGTCCGCGAGCCGCGCAGCGTGAAGGTGAGCTCCGCGATGTTGCCATCGACGAGGCTGCGTGCGGATCGGCACGATGCACGGAAGGCACCCACGCACTTGGCCTGCCGCAGCGCCTGGAGTAATTTGCAGTGGGCCTGGATGCTCAGGTCGGCAAGAATTTGCTGAAAGCATGCGCCGGAGCGCTCGGGCTGCAGTTGAGACTTGCTTCGCGACATGTTAGGCGATATGTATTCTGCGTTGTTGTTTTGATTGTTTGAGTGTGGAACATTAATTTTTGTGTTACCGTGCGACGGTATTTATGCCACAAGCATGCGCCGGCCGTTCTCGACGGTTGCAAGGAAGGCCAGGCGAAGGGTCACCTCGCGGGTCCGACCGGCAACACGACCCGCATGAAAATTACTTTCACGAAAACAGTTCAATTTGTTGCAATTCAGCTTGTTACAACGCGTGAGAGAGCCCGTAGCTCGCAAGCGCCGAGGCGGATCCGTGTGCTACGCGCGGGTTCCGTGCCCAACACCCCCGCCGCGCAACGTCCGTGCTCGCACTTCGCCAGTCCTCCTCCGCGAGGGCGCGTCCTCCAGCAACACAAACAGTTGATTGATTGCATCCCGCAAATCAACATGACACATGACATAGCTGCATCTCTTGTGCACCTCTGGTGCACGCAACTTGGTGGCTAAACCGCTCAAGACAACCGGCAACTGAATTGACTGCCCCGCCACGCACCGGCTGTCCTGAAGCCTGCTGCCTCTTTCGCGACCTAGGTCGGACAGCCATAGACAATCATCGGAATGCTCATCCTGCCGGCTTGGAAACACATGCCACAGCCCCCACGAATGCGTGGTGCCATCCTGCTGTGCGTGCCCCTCGGTGCCTGTCGCCTTCTATCGGGTATTGGGAGCACACCGTGCCCCCACCTGCCACCGCACACACAAGGCGCCCACCCGCCAACCATGTTCACATGCTCTTGCTCCCAAAGGCCACCATGCCACTGGCACGCCAAGCAAACTAACCCCTTCCCTCCTCTGCACCCACAAGCTGCCCAAGCCCGGCCGGGGGGCCACACCGCCCTGTCCACTAACGGTGCCGTGCCTCGCTTTTTGCACTTCGCATTTCGCAAACGCAATCTAGGGCACCTCCGTTTAGCACCCTGCCTCGTACAACGTTGCCGCCTACCTCCAGTCCAGAATCAGAGGCGTTGCCTGAAAGCGAGCCGCCACGCCCCCTCGCTGCAGTCCCCGATTCAGCCGCCGCAGCACCGCCGCGCCCTCGCCTGCCTCCGCCGGCCCCGCCCCAGCACCCGCACCTGCACCAGCAGCCAAGCCTCCTCCGCCTCCCCTCCCCGTCGCACCCGCATCCCCCTTGCCGCCGCCGCTGGCGGCTCCCCCTCCGCCCCCACTCGCCCCTCCGCCGCCGTTGCCGCCCCCCGCCGCCGCCTGCCGCGCCCTCTCGGCCCCGCCGCCCCTGATCCTAGCCGTGCCTCCGGCCCACCCAGGCCGCGCCCCCAGCCCCCACGCCTCATGCAGCTGCCCCGACGCCGCCTGCAGCTCCAGCCGCAGCGGCCGCGCCCGCAGCTCCGGCGGCGCCGCCGCCAGCCGCCGCACCAGCTCACGGCAGTGGCCGGCGGTGCTGAGGCCGGGACAGCCGCGAGCCCAGGCCACCACGCGCGTCACCGACGGCAGGCGGCCGAGGATGCCGACCAGGGCGCTGGCCGTGAGGCCGGGGACCTGTGGGGGAGCGAGCGAGCGAGCGAGCGAGCGAGCGAGCGAGCGAGGGGCGATGGGGCAGAGGGTATGTAGTAATATAGGCAATAGATAGTAATATAGGCAAACAGGGTACCGTCACATGGGGGGCGCCCCCTACATGGGGATGTCAATTTGCAACTTTTGCAAATAAACAAGTGAGTACACCAAACCTTGTATGCGCCTTCCTTACATGTTGAAAAAGAAATCCACCATGTCGGCATCCACTCACTTGCTTCCTAGTGTCGTACTTTTGGGGTTGTACGGCAGGGGGTCCAACCCCCCCCAAAATGGACCCTAGCACCCGTAAAACACGCGCCCAACTCGCCTGTGACAGCTCAAATGCATTATACACATATAAACACATATGTTATCTGCTCCTGCTGCGTTGCGCTTCGATTCTGGCACGCGTGCCGTGTCAAACACGTCTTCCAACACCCCCCATATGGCCCGAGACTCCCCCCAGCTTTTCGGCAGTCAAATCCACCTCCCGTGGCCTCGAGGGCTTAAGTTATACACATAAAATCATGTGGCATAGTTTTTCTAACAAATATCGCTGTATGGTGATGGTCCTGGTGTCGGAAGGTGCCTAGCTTCGGAGGTATGGGATGGGAGCGGGCACGATGAGCCGGCACAAACGCTATTCTCGCTCTTTGAATAACCAGATATGTTTAGTTAGTATAGTATGGTCATAGTTAGCTATAAATACACTCAAACATGTTAGGAAGGCCTGAAAACGCGTCGACATTGCCCCCGCCTCGACCCTCGCCAAACAGTTCAATATTGCGTCCTATAGTTTCCTAGATTCCTAAAATGCTTTCTGGTGCTAGCTACGGGCTCGAAAGGGCACATGTCGGCCTCACCCGGTCCAAATTGTGATTGCCGGTTTGTCGGATTGAGCTCAGGCCGCCGTTACGGAGCGCCCGGATCCGTGCTACTGATGTTTTAGGCATTTTAAAGCGCGACCACGGCGGACTTGTCGAGGGCTCACATGCTCGATGCATGTCGCGACCTCGCGCGAAGCCCTTGCGGTGGGATTTCCATGGGCCTATGAAGTTCTTAGCATATAAAACGTTGATTGACGGCGCTATGTGGGGCTATCCAGCAACTTCAACATCGGCGGCACTCCGTGTAAGGCGCTCCCCCCATGTGGGGTACCGTGTGTGTGGAGGGAAGTGGAGTGCTTTGGAGTGCATCATGAATGAGAAACACTCTTGATTACGGTACAGTGTAAATTTGCTACGCGTAACACAGCTGAATAGGCATGTCGATCGCTCTGTTTTTCCCACTAACCCACCCACCCACCTGGTAAAACCGAACGTCGGTTATGCCGGCCCGCGCTGCCGCCCCCATCGCCCCCTCGTCATCATGGGGCGCCGCTGCCTGCCCTCCGGCTGCATCCGCCCCAGCTGCTACTGCTGCCGCACCAGCTGCTACTGCTGCCGCACCAGCTGCTACTGCTGCTGCTGCCCCTGCGCCTCCCGCGCCTGCGGCCCCTGCACCTATCGCACCTCCCGCGGCCGCGCCTATGGCAGCCCCGCCACCGTTGGCCCCCGCTGCCGCCGCCGCCGCCGCCGCCGCGTCTGCCCCCTCTGCCTCCTCCGCCTCCTCGTCCTCCTCCCTCAGCCCAAACAGCCGCCGCAGCTGCGGACCGCTGCAGGGCGCGTGGAAGTGCAGCGTGCTGGGCGGCCCTAGCAGCGCCGCCGCACGGTTCAGCGCCGCCGCCAGCGACACCGCGTCCGTGCCTGGGAGCGCGCCGCCGCCGCCGCCGCCACCGCCGCCGCCGTTCTCCGCATTCGCCGCCGCCGCTGCGGCGGCGGCCGCCGCCGCCGACGCGGAGGCAATGAGGTGCACGTGCGTGACGCGGATGGCCGCTGCGCCGCCCAGCACTGCCTCCAGCGGCGCCGTCAGCTCGACGGGCAGCGGCGACTCATGCCGCAGCAGGAGGCAGGGGCAGCGCACGCGGCGCAGCGCGGCGCCGGCGCGCGCGAGAGCGGCGCAGGTGGAGGCGAGCACAATGCCGGTGTGGTAGTTCCACTGCGATGATGGGTTCCGGGGCGTCGGCGCAGAGCCGGGAAAGTGCGAATATGTGTTCAAGGGGCCACCACATTCGGAGAAGCCGAGAGGGTGGGGCCGCAATCGTTGTCACCTAACACCTGCACCAGCACGAGCAGGCCCGCGCCCGCCAGTTCCTTCCCCCTTTTGGCTTTGGGTTCTGAAGTGAACTACCCCCCATACACGCACCCACGACCCCTCTCACCTGCATGTCCCACACACACGCGCTGCCGGCGCCGCTCCACGCCCCCTGCCCCGCCGCCGGCCGCCGCCCCCGCTGCCTCGCCGCCTGCCCCTGCCCCTGCCCCTGCTGCTGCTGCGCCTCCGCGCCCTCGCCCTCCTGCCCGTCAGCCCCATCCCCGACCTCTTCCTCCTCCCCCTCATCTTCGCCATCCCCGTCCGCCTCCTCCGCCTGCTGCTCGCCCTGCCCCACCACCACCCTGTCCAGGCGGCACCAGCACTCGCCCAACAGAGGCCAGTGGTCCAGGGGCGCCCCCAGCTCCAGCACCCGCAGCCCAGGCGGCATCCCGTCGCTCAGCAGCACGCCCAGGCTGATGCACGTGCGCGCCTGCTCGTACAGCCGCAGCCGCCGCAGGTACGGCAGCGCCGCCAGGGCCGCCGCCGCCGCCGGCGCCAGCGCCAGGTCGGCGCCGCGGCTGTCCACGTCGTACTGGTCCCCCAGCTCCAGCTCCTCTAATGGCGGCGGCTGCGGCGGTTGCGGCGGTTGCGGTTGCGGCGGTTGCGGTTGCGGCAGCTGCGCCGCCGCTGCCGTTGACCCAGATGGCATTTGTGGCGGCGGCGGCGGTGGCGGCGCCGCCAGCAGCCGTATGTGCTGCAGGCCGTCGTAGGTGCCCATGTGCAGCCGCCGCAGCTGCTGCAGCCGCGCCAGTGCGGCGTACACCTCGCGCTGCTGGTCGCGCGGCGGCGGCGGCGGCAGCGGCGGCGGCGGTGATGCCGGCGGCGCCGCGGCGGCGGCAGCTTCATCCTCCTGCTCCTCCGGCTCCAGCTCCTGCGGCTGTGGGTGCGCCGGCTGCGCCACACCGCCGGCCGCGTCGCCAGCCGGCTGCCACAGCGGCGGCAGCACCCGCGGCGGTGGCGGCGGCGGCAGCCGCCAAAGGCCTATGAACGACAGGTCCTTGAGCTGTGGAAAGGAGGTCGCGACGGCGGCTGCAAATTCGGGTGTGAGCAGCACCGCTGTGCGGGGCGGCGGCGGCGCCGCCGCCAGAGCGCTGTCATTGACGTAGCCGCCGTCTGGTTCCACCGGGGTCAGCTTGAATGTCAGCGACGTCACCCGCCGCCCCGCCGCGAGGTTTGAGGGTGACAAGATGAAGCTGGATGTTGTGGTGACGCCGCCTGCGGCGGCGCCGGCGCCACCCGAGTGGGGCTGCCCTGGTGGCATCAGCGCCGCCGCCAGCGTCGACGCGACGGCGGTGGATGCCGCCGCCGCCGCCGCTGCCGCAGCTGCTGCTACAGCCGCGGCGGCGGCGGCGCCGCTGCCATGCCGACTGCCACGGCTGAGACTGCGGCTGAGCTCGGGCCGTGGCGGGCGCGTGTGGACTTGGATGTTGACAGTGACGGAGGTGGCGAAGGGGCAGCGGTTCAGCAGCTGCCGCCATCCGCCCGCCAGCAGCCTGCGGCGCGCAGCGCGCGCCTCACGGCCCGCTGCCAGCGCCGCCGCCGCCGCCGCCGCCGCGGCACCACTACGGCCGGTAGCGCTGCCAGTGCCGCGCCCGCCGCATTGCGCACCGGCTGCGTACGCAGGAGCGGCGGCGGCCGGCGCATAGTCAGCGACCCGCAGCACGAACCCCAGGTCCGTGACATTCTGGTCGACGAAGTCGCGAGCCGCTTTGTTCACAAGCCGGAACGTTTTCAGGACGCCTCTGCGAATCAGCGCAGTGACTAGGACGGTCTGCGCGTCCTGGCCCAGCACGGATAGGCTACCCAGCGGCGCGGGGCGCTGGGGGTCAGCCGAGGGGGCTCTGTCCCTGCGCTGCGAGCCGCCCGGCCCCGCCTGGCTTCCCTGAGTCCCTGCGAGCCTCGTTGCTTTGCTCGCCCGCGTTTCTGGCATGCTGAGAAGCCAGTAACAGCTCAGCGTGAGCCGAAGACGGCTTTCCGCGAGGCGCGCCTCGCCGCGACCATACAAAGCCCTGGAAGAAACGCCTCCAGCCCTTAACTCCTAACTAGTTGGATTTAACATCATACAAGCCTATAGGTGAAGTAGGAAGGCCTTGGTTATGTGTACGCTGCGGTGGGCTCTCGCATAATAACTCGCGCGAATGATGGGCATCTTGCATTGTCATTTTGCCTGGTGTTGCCATCACCCGCGATATGCTTTGCATTAATTCTGCTACCACAGCACCCAACTAGCCCAAGAAACAACGATGGTCGCGATGTCGCTCGGCGTGCCGGAGCGATGGCTCGCCGCTGCAAGCGGCGCGGGCTCCGCGAGTCGCGCCTGCTCGCGCCAGCCGATCGCTTCGGTAACTGCTAGCCGTGGCGCAACCGCTTTCGCGCAGCGGAGAATCGCTGGGGTTCCCGCCGGTGCCGCCAGCACCGGCCCGGTCAACCCAGGCCGCTGTGTCCCCACGACCGGCCGCGCTGGCACCTCGCGCCTGGCCGCGGCAGCTTCCGCCGGCTCGGCCTCGGTGTCGGACGCCACTCCCGAGCGTCTACGAAAGGTGCTGGAGGGGCTGGACGAGCTGAACAGCAAGGACCCCCGCAGCGTGGAGGTAAGGGGCGGGGGGTCCGCCGGGAGGGGGGGTGTCCCGGCACGTCAGGCCTGCCGGCCTCGGGGGTGGAACACGGGGGTAACGTGGTGGGGTTGGGTTGTGCCGCCACGCAACGATGGGGATGACCCAGCACGGACTCGGAAGCTCCCAAGCGCAGGGACAAGGGAGGGGGCCTTGGGCGCAGCAAGCAAGCAAGCAAGCACGCAAACATGCGCAGCGCAGCGCAAGGGGGCGTGCATGGCCAAGCGCCGCAGCACGCTCCCCGCTCCCCTGCCTCCCCTGCCTCGTCCCTTCGCCCCCATTCCCCCGGCCCTCTTTTGCTTCCTCGACGCATGCCCTCCTCGTCCCCACCAACACTGTCAACCTCCCCAGCCGTGACCGTTACCCACATGCCACGCTCAAACACCGCCAACCAACACACACAGGTGGAGGGGCAGCAGGTGCCGTACGAGCTGGCCTACGCGCGCTGGCTGACGGGCTGGGTGCTGCGGCTGGCGGCGGACGCGGGCATTAGTCAGCCCAGCGAGGAGCTGCGCATCGTGGCGCGGGGGCAGCACGTGGAGCGGTGGAAGGTGCCGAGGAGCAGCTACCCCGAGGTAGGTGTGTGTTAGAGATCACACGGGAGAGAACTATGAACGACTTGTGCGTGCGAAGGGACAGGAACGCCAAGCAAGGAACGCGACGCAACGCATACGGTTGTTACCTGGAGTTACCTTGCATATGTGTGTGTGTGTGTATGTGTGCGTGCGTGTGGATGTCGGTGTGTGCCATGTTGAATGGAGGCTGCTAGTGTTGGCTTTGTTGTCGGCGGCGGGAGCAGGAGCAGGAGGCAGCAGCACGGAGGAAACTAGTGCCTGTATGAAACTCGTCCCTCCCTCCCTCCCTCCCATTGTCTCCACCCCCTCCCTCCTCCTGCTGCACCCCCGCAGGGCCGCACTGCCTACCTGCAGTGGCGCGAGGACCTCAAAAAGGCGCACGCCGCCACCACCACCCGGCTCATGGCGGCGGCGGGTTACCCCGAGGAGGCCTGCAAGTGAGGCCGGCGCGCGTGGTGGCGTCGGGCGTGAGACCAGCAGCGAGAAGCAGTAGAAAGGGGTTGTGGCAGCAGCAGCAGCAGCCGCGCGACAGTGGCAGGGAGCCGGGGGCGGCAGTAGCAGGCGGCTGCAGCTGGCGGCTGGGAGCAGCGGGCACCAGCGGGACGTGCCTGCACGTGTAGCGTGGACACTGCATTTCAAAGACGTCAAACACACAAGCAAACCAAATGACACAAACACATGCTGTTGCTGCAGGAGGGTGGAGAAGCTGATTTTGAAGAAGGCGCTCAAGGAGACGGAGGGGCAGATCGTGGAGGACGCCTTGTGCCTGGGTGCGTGTGTGCCTGGGTGTGCGTGTGCCGCCTGTGTCAACACCACGAAACCGGGAGAAACCGTGCGCCCGTGTGCGTGTGCCTGGGTGCGTGTGTGCCTGGGTGCATATGACGGCGTGACCACGGCGTGACCCGTGTGCACAGCGCCGCGCGTACCGTGAACACGTGCACGCTTTGTGTGATTGGCCTTGCTGCATGTGTGGTTGCACGCCCCTGTTTGCCCTCGCGTGCGTGCGGGCGTGCGTGCGTGCGCTGGGCAGGTGGCACTGCATGCGGTGCACGTGCGTTGCCGCGCGGATGCATGTGGCACAGGCACAGTCCTTCCCGCCCACTCCTGCTACCCTACTGGCCCTGCTCCTGCTCCTCCGCTTTCCCCCCTTCCCGTCACATCTGACCAGCCATGCCTGTATCCCCCCTTCTCAACATCTCCCATTCCCTCCTAACTATAATAATGCATGTAAACCCCCCCCATCAATTAAACATGCATTGGTTTCTCGAATGAACTACCCCCTTCCCACCAGTATTCCTGGAGCGCCAGTTTGCTGAGTTCTTCCCCAAGTTGGTGGAGCAGGCGGCGGCGGCGGCTGGGGGCGGCGACCCGGCGGCGGCGCAGGTGGGTGGGGGTGCAGCTGGCGGGCTGCTTGGTGTGGGGCGGAGGAAGCCCGGGAGCTAGAGAGATAGCAGGGTAAATCCCTCTTCTGCAGCAGCAGCAGCAGCAGATGTTTCCCGCTCTCGATCTTTCCTTCTGCGCACTGCATGTTTATCCAAGCCACATTGCTACCGACATGCGCTAGAATGCGAATGCGAAATGCGAAAGCGAGGCATTGCTAGTGCGTGGCGTGCATGCCCTGCACTGCGTGTCCCGTTTCACGGCGTGTTGCACCACACGTACGCCTGCCTGCCTGCACACCCCCCCCACACACACACACACTCTTCTCTGGCGATTTGACAGGCAATTCATTTCATTTTTTTCCTAACACACTCCTTCTCAGGCGGAGGCGGACGCCAAGATGGTGGACATCCTGCAGAAGAGCTGGAAGAAAATGGGGCCGCTGGGGCGCGCAGCTGCGGGGAAGCTGCCGCTGGGGGAGCGCGAGGCGGCGCTAGTGGGACGCGCGCTGGCGGGGTGAGCAGCTTGACACCGGGGGGGGGGGCGGGGGGCGGGGGGCGGGAGGTGAATGCGAGGCTGAGGAGGTCTAGAGCGTGTGGGAGGTGGGAGGCTGGGAGGGTGCGTGCTTGGGGCAGATAGCTGTGCGTGCGGTGGTGCGGGCGCGCGGTTGGGTAGGCAGGCGCAATTGGATCTTGACGTGATGTTTGTGCATGCACCTGTGCACAACTGTGAGCAAATTGCACACCGGACAATGCAAGCTTGCCAGTACATATGATGTGGAGGTGCACTGGTGCAGCCCAGGGGATTCCGGTGCCGGCGGATACCAGTGCAGGGGCGCTCTGGAGTTAGGGGGAGTTCAGAGTTCAGAGTTCACGTCGCCGGTGTTGGAGATTGGGAATATCCGAATAGGCAATAGCTGGTGCGTTGCACACACTGTGGCAGCTTACGCTGCCTGGCACCTTCAATACCCACAAAGTGCTGTGCTGGCTCGTGAACTGCGTCGGCAGGTCCCTCCTGTAACCAATGATGGAATAGGCATGGGGCAAGACTGCGAGGTCCCAGACAACTGACCAAAGCAAGGGGAAAGCAGATGCGCTGATGCGGCCAAGAGCATGTCCGTGACACGGCCAATCAGTGGCCATAAAGTACATAGGGGTTACCTCCCTCTCAAGCCCCAACTAACCAACAGCCGGCAGCGTCGAGGTCTTAGCGCCTGCTGAGGCTCAATGTCACGCTACGTTGTAACTGACCCCTTAAATTGTATGATTGCGGTGTCACAGAGGGAACAGCCCGAGCGTGCAAGCACACAAGGGTCATCTGAAGCTGCAGCAAACCCTCCCGCAGTCGGAGTCCGCGTGACTTCGCGCACAGCGAGTCCCAGCCAAGCCATGGCCCGCCAGATCCCCACCGTTTGCATCGTGGCCACAGCAACAGACCTAGTAGGGTGACGCAAAGTACACACACCAGCCAAGGCGCAAGCGTCTAGGCACCCGTGCGAAATACCAAACAGCACCCCACCGCCCAACCCCACGCCCATTTAAGATTGCGGTGTTACAGAGGGGACAACCCGAGCGTGCAAGCACACAAGGGCCGTCTGAAGCTGCAGCAAACCCTCCCGCAGTCGGAGTCCGCGTGACTTCGCGCACAGCGAGTCCCAGCCAAGCCATGGCCCGCCAGATCCCCACCGTTTGCATCGTGGCCACAGTCCAGATACGACAGGGGTGAACCCCAAACAGCAACAGACCTAGTAGGGTGGCGCAAAGTACACACACCAGCCAAGGCGCAAGCGTCTAGGCACCCGTGCGAAATACCAAACAGCACCCCACCGCCCAACCCCACGCCCATTTAAGGGGACGGAGGCGGGGATTCAAAGTCGTAAGGCAACATCAGGAGCATACTATCATCATGTGCACGAGCGAGATATGGGTGGCCAGGCGAAACCGTGTCCCATCCCTTCGGCCGATTACCCAGGCTCACAAATGTTTGCAAACGTATGCGGTCGGAACCCGCCGCCCGGGAGGTCTGCAGCCCGCGGCGGGGACGACTGACCGACTGAGCCGGTCTGGACGAGACCAGTCGGGAAACCCAGGCTTAAACCGTCTCTATGCTCCAGCAGACCTCCCGTCTGGGTCCTATTTCGGATGTTTAACGGTTATACAGTTCTGCGGTCAGCCGCATGCCATCCACACTGTGCAAGCCCCCGCTAATGATCAAGTGCAGACTCGCCTTATGAGTGGTAGTTGTAAGGACTATCAAGCTGGTAAATCGTTTGACATGCATGCGTTGTCTTGATCCCAGGTGGCACAGGCTTGCGAAGCGGCCTGTGCGCAATGAGACCGCGTTACATTGATCCGTGACCGCGCAACGCGCTGTGTGTTTTATTTTTACGCATACTATTTGAGACACTACTTTGCTCGCAGTAGACTGCAGTTGTGTTGATGCCTTGAAGGACGGAGCAGCAGACGTCGCCATTCTGGCAAACACGCTGCTTGGTAACACAACCCACAGTTTCGTACTTTATGACCCCAGCTGCAACCTCAGTACATGCTTATGGGGAGACAGCAAGCGGCAGCAACGCGACAGCGCAGTTAGGCGTCGGTGTGGGAGTCCTTGCACTTATCTTGGCGACGCTGAGTCGACCAAGGGCTGCAATTGACCTGCTTGCAAGTCAGGCAGGTTTCACACATGGCAGTCGTGACGCAGGCGCCTCCGCCTGTCGGGGGCAAGGCATCCGAGCAGCCAGCAAGCGTGGTCCCGGTTCGCCTTTTCTTGCACATTCTGTCAAAGCTACCTCCTAATGACATCAGCGCCACAGCGCGACTCATTAACAAAGAGGCCAAAGCTCAATACAGCTTTCCGAAGCACCTCATCGTGAGCGTGCCCAAGCCGACTCCGCCACGCAACACCTCGCCCTGCGCGGCCGCCGCTCACTCTCATGGCAGCGCAGCGGCTCACAATGCCGTCCCTGTGCACGCTATCGTGTGGCTGCTGAGCACGGACCCAGCCGTGCGCGGCGAGGTGACGCTACGCCAGCGCTGCCACCTGCGAGGCATGTTGCCGGGCCGGGCTTGCTCCCCACCCGCGCAACCGCACGCAGCCGCAGCCGTGGGGGGCGCGGCTGCGGCCGCGGCCGCCGGAGGCGGCGCCGACGATGCCGCCGCGGTGGCAGACGGAACACAGGAGCCGCCTCTGGAGCGGATGCAGGTGCTGTCGGCGACGTGCGCGCTGCCGCCGCCGCCGCCGCAGCCGCTCAGCTCCAGCGTGGTACCGGCGCTGCTGCTGCCGGCAAAGGAGGACTCGGTGGCCACGGCCGCGTCCTCGCTGCCCGAACCATTGGACATGGAACAGCGGAGGGAAGAGGTGATGGGCGCGGCAGCGGAGGCGAGCGCGGAGGCGAAAGGGCAGGCGGAGGAAGGCCCGCAGGAGGAGGAGCAGGCGCGGGAGCAGCAGCAGCAGCCTGTGGCTGGCGGCAGCGCGACGGGCGAGGCGGAGGCGTCATCCCTAACGCTGACGCTGACGCGGGATCAGGACGACCGCTTGGATGCCAGCGGCGCCTGGCTGTGGCGGCTGGAGGCCTACCGCCGCGGCGCCGCCGCCATGGCCAGCAGCAGCAGCAGCAGCAGCAGCAGCGCCAACGATGCCGGCAGTGGCGGCAGTGGCAGCAGCAACGGCGCCAGTGCCGGGGACCCCGGGCCGCTGCTGGAGGACCTGTACGCGGACGTGGCGCCGGCGTGGGTGGTGCGGGCCGTCAGGGGCGCGGCGGCGGGCCGGGCGCGCGGCGGCGCGCTGGCGGCGGCGGTGCTGGCGGCGGCACGACACGGCGACGGCGATACCCTGGAGCTTCTGGGCCGGGCGGCGACCGCGGCGGGCGGCTTTGTGTGAGTGGTGCAGGGCACGGGCTCTTTGTGTTTGCTGCTGCTGCATGCTTGCACAGTTTGATGCGAAGGTGTACTGAGATGCTGAGCCCTGGCGCGTTGCCTCTCACGCTGCGGGCTGGATAGGCCGCTGGTGGGCGGTGAGGACGCTGCAGCGGCCCAGGTGGCGGCGGCGAGCGCGCGCGACGTCGCGGCGGTGGGGCTGACGCTGGGTCTGATGGCCGGGGAGGTGCCGCTGCCGCTGCTGCAGCGGCTGCTGTTGGGTGGCAGCGACAGCGGAGCCGGCAGTGGCACCAGCGACGCCGGCGGCAAGCCTGCCGCTTCGCCTGAGGGCAGGCCACGCGGCCCGTACGGTGAGTGGCTGCTGAAGAGCCACCTGCCGTACCTGGCTGCGGCGCTGTACGTGCGGAGCTGCCGAAAGGCCGCAGCGGCGGTGACGGCGGCAGCGGCGGCGGAGGAGGAGGAGGCCAGCGCTGCGGGCTACACGGGAGGCGCAGAGGCGGAGGACGCGGAGGAGTCTGGCCTGCTGCGGCGGTGGCTGGGTGTCCTGCAGCAGCTGGGCTTTGCCCTTCCGTTTGAGGCGGAGCAGCAGCAGCAAGCGGCGGCGGCACCCGGTCTGTTCCTGGCGGCGGTGCGGCTGGCGGCGGCGGGCGCTGTCCCGCACGAGTTGGTGCGCTGGCTGCGGCAGGCCGGCGCCGCCACGGGGCCGGCGGGCTGGGCATACGCTGCCGCCGCAGGCCACCTGGATGCACGCAGCAGCGGCGGCGGCGACAACGGGCCCATCGGCAGCGGTGCCAGCAGCGGGAACGGCGAAATGCAGGCGGTGCGGCTGCTGACGACGCTGGGCGTGCCGCTGGGTCCGGACGCCGCAGCCGACCTGTGGCGGCTGCCGCCGCCGCTGTTCGCAGCCTTCGCCGCGCACCTCCTCCTGACGGCGGCCGGCGCCGCAGGCGGTCAAGACAGCGGCAGCAATGCCGGCGCCGCCGCCACGGCGGCAGGGCTAGGTCTGGGGTCGCTCTCGGACGTTGGGGCAATCTTCGCCATTGCGCGGCGGCTGGATGCGCAAGACGCCGCCGCCGCCGCCATTGCCGCCACTGCCGGCCCCGCCGCTGCCGGTCCCGCCGCTGCCCATGTGGGAGGCGATGCGGCAATTGATGCGGCCGCCGCGGCGGAGACGACACGCGCGGCTCCGGCGCACACGCGCGTCGAGTGCCTCCTGGCAGCGGGGCTCAGCCCGCCCGCGCCCGCGCCCACGCCTCCAAAGCCACCGGCGCAGCCGCAGACGCCGCTGCCGGAGGTGGAGGCTGCAACGCCACGCAGCCGGGAGGGCGGCTGTGCGGCACCGGCACGGGAGGTAGGCTCGCCGGTCGCCGCTGGTGCTGGCGTTGGGGAAAGCGGTGGGAGCGGCGACAACACGGCCGCGGCTATCAGCTGCCGCCCGGCGGCGGTGTTGGTTCCCAAGGTGCCTTCTCAGCGTGAGATTACGCCCGCAACGCCATCAACCGCGGTGGCGGCGGCGGCGACGCCAGTGGCGGCGACAACGCTGGGCGCGATGTCTTCGCCGACAGCGGGATACGGGATGGCTCGGTCACCGTCGCGGCGGCGGCAGGGCATGGGCTCGTGGCTGCGTGCCGTTGCCGCGTCCGCGGCCTGCTGTGTGGCGCCACCGGCGCCGGCGTCAGGGCCATCTGGCCAGCCGCGGCAGGCAGGCCCTGTGGCGCCACCGCCGCAGGCTGGAGTCGGCGCAGGAGTGCATCAGGAGGCGGGCCCGGTGCAAGCGCCGGAGGCGGCGGCGGCGGCAGCGGCGGTGGTGCTGGCCTCCGCTGCCGTTGAGCAGCCGCCTGGCGAGCGGGAAGTGCCGGTTGCTTCTGGCAGCCAGGCACCCACAGCGCAGGGTGATGCGCTGGCTGATGCCGCGGCCCATCCAGAGGAATCGCTGCCCTCGGCTGTGGCGGCAGCGGTCGCAGCGACTGCAGTGCAGCCCCAGGCAGCTGGTCAGGTGCGGGCGACGGGCGCGGACGCCATGTCCAAAGGCCACGGCCGCAGCGCTAGCGGCAGCAACAGCAGCAGCGGCAGTGCCAGCAATGGCAAGGATGGCAGCGGCAGTGGCGAGCACGCGGAACCTGGCGTAGCGGCTACAGCCACAGCTGCAGCCACAGCTGCAGCCACAGCTGCAGCCACAGCCATGACCGCAGCAGCCGTTGAGCAGGACAGTGAGGAGGTCATGGCGGCGGCAGTGTACGGCTCGCGCTCGGTCGTGCGACCGCTCACGACACTGCTGGCGGCGGCCATGCCAGCACCGGCCCTGGCGGCAGCAGTCACTGCGGCGGCGGCCGCCGCCACCGCTGCGCATGCAGGTCCCACGTGCGTGTCCACGTTCGCAGCGGTCGCTCTGAGCGACGACGCAACAGCCGCCGCCGCTGCTGCGCCTGCCCCTCCTGCAGCCGCAGCTCCAGAGATGCTGGCGGCGTCCTCTGAAGCCCCGGCCACGCCAGCAGCCGCGGCCACCGCCCCTCGGGCAGGCGCACTGCGCGAGGCGCTACAGCGGGTGCCCCATTTCAAGGCCGACCGCGCGGCGCGCGCGGCGGCGGCGGCTGTGGAAACCGCCATCAGCGCCGCCGAGGCCGCCGATGAGGCGACGGAGGAGGCGGACGGCGCAGCGGAGGCGGCGTTTGACTCGTACGAGGAGGAGATGTACGAGGGCGCGCTGACGGAGGCCGAGAAGACGCGGGAGCTGGTGGCGGCGGCCGAGGCGGAGGCGGCGCGGGCGGCGGAGGCGGTGGCGGCCACCAAAAAGGCTTGCGCGGCCTGGACGGCGGCGTTGGAGGAGTGCAGCCGAGTGGCGGCGGCGGAGGAGGCGGAGGCCAAGCGCGTGGGGCAGGCGGAGGCGGCAAAGGCGGCGGAGGCGGCGAGGCGGGCGGCGGAACCGGGGGCGGCAGCGGCGGGAGGCGCGGCGCTTGTTCCGACAATCAAGATGTGCAGCGGAGGTGGGCGCTGGGGCTGCATGCGGCGGCGTTGGGGCGGCACCGGGCGCTGTGCCGATTCCATGCAGCAGGCCCGCGTTGACCGGCACAAGGTGCAACAACGCAACAATGATGCTACATTTGCCTTACGTGCAATTGGACACTGGTGTTGCCTTGCAGGTGCTGCGGGCGCCAGCGGCGTGGCGGCAGCCAAAGTGAAGAAGGCGCTGGAGACGGCGCGGCTGGCGGCGCAGGTGAGGTTGCGGAAGCTCGGGGAGCAGGCCTACGCAAGCACAAGAGAAGGCAGGGGAAGGCGGACCAGTGCCTGGGTGGTGCTTTTGCCATCATGGCATCAGATGATGGCAAGGGTGTCTAGGCACGGCGCCGTGCCGTGACTTTCGCAGCTCAGCCGCTGAGCCTTTTCTCGTGCCTGCCGTCATCGCGCATGCACAGGTCGGCGGCCTGCTCACAGAGACCCGACGCACCGCACGCGAGCTGGGCGCTGTGGGCGATTTCATCGTAGCTGAGGCGGCGGCACTGGCGGCGGCGGACCAGGCTGAGGCAGCGGCTGAGGCGGCGTGCAAGGCGGCGCGCGCAGCTGCCGCCGCGGTGGTGGCGGCGCGCGGCACGCCGGCGGCCGCCGTGCGCCACACGCCCACCACGCGGGGCGAGAAGGTGGCGGCGGCGGTGGCGGAGGCGGAGGCCGCCGCGCAGCAGGCGCGTGAGCAGCGGGACAAGGTGCGTGCGGCGGCGCGGGTGCCGCGCGCGGCGCTGCGGGACGTCAAACGAGCCGACGCAGCGGCGGCACGGGCCACGGTCGCCCTGCAGCAGCTGGAGGCCAAGGAGAAGCCCCTGGCGGCTGCGCTGGCGGCGGCAGTCGCCGCAGCGGCGGCAGAGGCGGCGGCGGTGGCAGGGGGCCCTGCGGCCGGCGGCGGCAAGGGCGCTGTAGGCATGGGTAAGACGGCGGCACAGGCGGCGTGGGTGAAGGCGGTGGAGGACGCAGGCTCATACCTGGCTGCGCCGCGCCCCAAGAGCGGCGCCAAAGCCTCAGCCGCGGCTGCTGTTTGAACCAAAATGTGAGCTCCTGCAAACGGCCGTGACTGACGCAATGAACCCAAAGAAGTGTGGCAATGTGAGCACTGCGAGCCGTGTGTCGGAAACACTGCAAGTACATGCACGCATGCATGAGCGGTCGGGGGATGCGGTTCGGAGAGACGTGAGAAGAGCATTCAATGGTGACGCACAGGTGTGTTGCATTTGCCATGAATTGAAGCGCACTACTAGTATGTACTCTGCACCGATGCAACTCCGGCATTTCAAGCGCGTGCGCTTTGTTCTCTGGGACTGCATTTATGGCGTGTGCGAGCGGTGGGCGGGCGGCAGCGCTGGTTCTTGAGGCAGCCACCGTCAGCGCGTGCATATGAACTTTGGGCACGCCATAGGAAGACGCTTGAATCACTGCCGTGTATCACGTTGTTCACGTATTCATGACATTCTTGTGACTGCGCCTCATCTTCGTGAGAAGGGGCAGTGGGGGCGGTCTGCTCCCACACCCATGCACCGGCTTGGCGACCCCGTCCATGCGCGTCGTCGTGTTCCGGCAGGCCCTTGTAACAGTCCTTTACACGATCCGACGATCGTCTGAAATGTGGGGGCTTGCGTGCGTCCATGGTACAAGGGCGGCCGGGAGTGACAGATACATGCACAGGGGAGGAGGAGGCACGGACGGCACAGGGATGGCAGATCATGCCGGATGCTGGGGTGGGGCAGAAGACGGGTCAACAGTGACGTGACAGACGTGTCAGGGCAGCAAGCGTGCATGTGCCGCAGTGCCGGGCGGCGATAATGTCAGCAGCAGCGGTGTTTATTGGAGGGCGCATGTCAGCAATACCGGTATGTAATGTTTAATACAGATTATGGTACGATCTGCGAAGAGGGCAGGGAAAGGTGGGGCGCGGTGCGCCCCCCCCCCCCCCCGAGTCTGTGGAAGTTCACGGGCGTGGCACACGTGACAGAATGGAAAGTTCGGAATCCCATGCGTGCTGGCAGTCTGCCCTCGCCAATATCGCGGCCAGGCTTGCGCGATGCGTGGCCTTACCAAGCGTGGTGTGGCGCGGTGGCTGCGGCCTCCTCGCCTGTCCTGCGGCTGCTGGCGGGCGCAGGGCTTACACGCAAGGTGAGTGAGTGGGTGCATGTATTCCAAGCTGCCGTGGTGCGCGTGGGGAGTGATGCTGCATCAAGCTGCTCGGGAGGAGGAGGAGGGTGGCTCAGCAACATGATGACGATGATGAGGCGTACACGGCGTGCTTGTCAATACGGTGTGCATGCCAAAGCGCGGATGTTGCTCCTGCCGCCTTGATCTGCATGTGTCCCGGCGCATCCCCGTACAGCAGACTGACACGGGCCCGCCGCGCACATGCTGCAGGAGAGCGGAAACAGCCTCCACAGCTACGCACAAGGCGACCGACCCACACCGCGCACGGTGGCGCAGCTGCGGTGCCGCGGCCCCGGCGCACACCTGGCCCTGATGCCGCTGCTGGAGGTAGGACCCGGTCGTGCCGTTGAGCGAGCTGCGGTGGCTGCTGGAGAGAGACGGCGGCGGAGGTGGTGGGGACGGAGGTGCTACGCCAGAGCTGCAGAAGCGGGAGCAGGGCGCGGCGGGCAGCAGCAGCCGGCCGGGGGCGCGTGAGGATACTGGTGCGCGCGCAGGCGTGGGGCCGGCGGCGGCGGTGCTGCTGCGCTGCAGCAGGAGGAGGGCCAGTGGCAGCGGGCGTTCGAGGTGGTGCGGCTGCGTGGGGAGTCAGGAGGCGGAGACATGGAGGAAGTGGCGGCCTGGCTGGAGGTCTGGCGGCAGGCGCATCAGCAGAAGCAGTGCGGTCGCGGGCGGCGTGGGGGCAAGTGGGATGCGTAGGGTTGGACAGAAGGCGAGGACGCTGCCGGTGACGTGTACCGTATACGACGCTGCGCACGGGTCCGGAAAGGATGTGTTGCTTCGAGTCGAAGGGTCCGTGGTGACGTGGATGTGGTGACATGGGCCTGAGGTGCTGTGAGAATAAGCGGCTTCCACTTGGGCTTCCACGGAGCCTGGCTCACCGAAGTGGCTACGTGGGATGTGTGATGCCGTGCAGCCTGCCTGCGTGTCGGCAGTTCCTGCGCTTTGGTAGTTAGTCGCTGAGCAGGTTGATTCCGAAGGTTCTTTAGCAGGGACTCTCGCGGCAGGAGAACGGCTTTTGCCGGCGAGGACTGATAAGTAAAGTGGAAGATCCTAGGAGGGCCAGCCACGGTGTGACACGGTTTGATGCGTCGAGCGAACCGGCACGAGCTCCAACACAATAACATGCAGCCATATGAGTTTTACTGTTACGTGCAAGCGGTGTGACGGGAAAGCATCGGGTCTCGCGAAGGGAAACAAGGATTCGGCCATCTAAGTCTCAAGTCTAGAATGGGTCTCGCCTCAGCATTTTCTCTGTTCAGATTGTCCATTTCATAGACAAAACGTATTTCTTTATACTTGAACAAACAAGCATAGAAGAACTGCACACGCTAGAGAATGGCGCCCAAGAAGAAGGAAGACAAGGACGCTCCGCCTCCGGAGGATACCAACCCATATGGAGTGTTCGTTAGTGTCACAATTCCATCGGCGACGGTCGTCTGGGTGAGCTTGCGGGGCGAAATGTCCCGCGACTCTAGAGAGTCGGAACAGAAGAACACCAAAGGACATTGGTCCTATGCTTATGATTGCTGCCTAATCAACTCGCCGGCGTCGTCATGTGCTCGCAGGACGTGCCCGAGGATAATGCCGCGGCGCAGCGCCCCACCCACATCACCCTCAACATCCCCGGCTGCCACGTGCCGTGGGCCTCGCCCCAGACCGCGCCCTCGGAGGGCGGCGTGTACCAGTACAGCGTGGTGAAGCACTTCCGACGCTCGGGCGGGCAGGACGGGCTCATGCAGCTCATCAACGGCGTGTTGACCGTGACCGTCAACGACAGCGCCACGAACGCGGTGCTCGCCCGCGCCACGGTGGACCAGCTGCAGGGCTTCGCCATTGGCGCTAACACCTGGAGCGCCGAGGGCCTGGACCTGGCGCCCGCGGCGGAGGTTCCGGAGGGCGTGCCCAAGGTGCGCACGGGAGGAAAGCAGGCTGCCGTTGCTGCTGCTGTTGCTTGGGGGGGGGGACTGCAGAGGGAGGGGCGGAGCGCCCACGATAACAGCAGGAGCCAGGAGCCAGCGACACCACCACCACCACCAACACCAGCACCAGCACCAACACCACAAAAACCTAGCTACCGCAATGCTCGGGCTCTCAACATGCCCCGCCACGTGCACAGCCGACCCTGTGACCCCTCAACACAGCTCCACTAATACCATACTACCGGATACCCCCCAACACCGCCGCGTCCCGGCCCGCGCGCAGGCCCGCAGCGCGCGCCTGGGCTTCCTGTCCATCGCGCTGCAGGAGCGGCCGCTGCCCGAGGGCGCCGACGCCGCCGCGCTGGCGGCCGCGCCGCCGCCGCCCGAGGCGGAGCTGCCGCCGCTGCTGCCGTACAGCTACGTGAGCGGCGAGGTGGCGGAGAAGGGCAACATGGTGGAGCTGACCGTCACAGGTGCGCGTGTGCGTGTGCGTGTGCGTGTGCGTGTGCGTGTGCGTGTGCGTGTGTTCCTGGCAGGGGGGGCGGGGGCGGGGGCGGGAGGGGATGGCCGGGATGGAGGGGGTGGGCGATAGGGTTGCGGTAGTGACGGCGGGCGAGAGTGGCTGGGGGCAGGGGGCAAAGCGGAAGGCAACAAAAGGGAGGGGCAAACGGACTTGCAGGGAGTGTTGCGAGCTGGAGGGGAGGATGTCAGGGGGAGGCACAGTCCGGGGTAGAGGCATGAAGCAACGGGGACATGGGCAGGGGCCGCTGGCTCCGGGCACCCACAACCAAACCCGACACCACCTCACCAGCGCACTGCTGCATCCTCCGCGCCCCCCACCCCCCCCTGGGCATCGGCACTTCACCAACTTGCTATTCACCATTCCGTGGATGGCTACCCCCTCCCCTCGCCTCTCCTCCCCCCCTCCCGCCGCGCAGGCCTGTCCCCGCTGCCGCCCAACCTGCAGGCCGCGGCGGACACGGCCGGCGGCAAGCTTCACGTGTCCGTGGGCCTGGCGCTGCCCGGTGGCGGCCCCACCGTGGCCGTGCCGCTGGCGGTGGCGGGCGGGCGGGTGGCGGCGGCCTTCCGCCGCGAGCTGCTGGCGCCGGACTGCCTGCAGGCGCTGCAGTACGCGCTGGAGGACGGCGTGCCGGCGGTGCTGGAGGTGGCCAGGTGGGAGGGGGGAGGGGGAGGGGAGGGGAGGGGAGGGGAGGGGAGGGGAGGGGAGGGGAGGGGAGGGGAGGGAGGGGAGGGAGGGAGGGGAGGGGAGGGGAGGGGAGGGGAGGGGAGGGGAGGGGAGGGGAGGGGAGGGGAGGGGAGGGGGGGAGGGGAGGGGAGGGGGCCGAGGAGGGGAGGGGAGGGTGCCGAGGAGGAGGGAGATATCGGAGATAGGACCAGCCCGACCAAGCTTAGCCCCAAACGATGTGCAAACGGGGAAATGGTGGAGAAGTGGGGCCAGCCGAAAAGAGGTGGTCTGTTTGAGACTAGTCGGCGTGCGCCCCGCTTGGGGTAGCAGCTTGGTGCTGCGCGGAGTGCCAGGGGGGGGGGGCGGGGAGGCCGGGGAGCGGGGGAGCGGGTCCGGCCCAGTCACACATTCACGCTGCAATGTGTCCACTCTGTCAACCGTCAAGCGACCGACCCGCACGTGTGTCTGTGTTAGAGATCACAAGGGGAAAAACAAGCAAAGCAAAGACCGTGTATGCAATGCGATCAAGACAAAGCAGCGTCGCGTCCGGTTTACCTGGAATTACCTGAGCCGCCGACCTGCTTTACTTACCCGAAATCGCGTAACCCCCGTCTACCTAACCTCGGAGGGGGATTAATGTCCACACGCTTCCAAGGGTGCAACCCAATGCGTGTGATCACGGTGGCGTGATACCCAGGCACTCCTAGCCCCAGAATCCCAGTCCGGCCGCTACGTCCAAAGTCCCGCCCGATCCACGTCGAAGTGCTCACCTACAAACAATAGGGAAAACAGCGAAGCACATGACGGCAGCGGGGAAGTGTCACGGGCAAGCAGAACAATGATGGAAGCGCGGCGACGCGCGACGAGCAAGAACAAACACGCAGCCCCAGTCCCACTAAGCTATATGAGGGTTACGCGATACGGGAAAGAGAGCGAATGGCGGCGAGGCAGGGCACAAAACACGCGAGGGCGGTGCATGGGCGCATGCAACGAGCAATGCGTGTATGCGGGCGTGTGAGCACCATGGGCTGGCGAGGGTGAAACCCTCGCTCCCCGCTCCACGGTGCGCGCGCAAGGTACAACACTCCCCTGGTACGCAGTAGCAGCGAGCGCCACGGGCAGCACCAGGTCCAAGCGTAGGTACCGCGCGAGGGCCGTGCAAGTGCGGAACCGGTCGGATGGAAGACGGTGATGTTGACACGTACCGTACCCGCCCACCCCAGCCCCGCCCACACGCAGCCCGAGAGCGAGGGACAAGAAGTCAGCAAAGCAGGGAAGAAACCGCGTCCCGAGGCGCCACAAGGCCCCCAGCCCGGTACCCGCGAAAAGGACGCGCCCACGTCCACCACGATAGCGACTTTCGGTAGCATCGTCCAGACACGGCGTCACGCAGCACAGCACAGGTAGGACGCCGAAAGTCACCCTTACGGTCAAGAATTGTGGGCACAAGGACAACTTCGGCCGACAGAGGCACTGTGGCACATCGTGAACCGTCCAAAGTTGTCCTTCTGCGCACAATTCAAGCCGATACAAGAGCCCTAGTGGCCCCGGAACGCCCGTGGGCAATTAACCGGCTCGCGCACTTGTGTTAGAGATCACAAGGGGAAAAACAAGCAAAGCAAAGACCGTGTATGCAATGCGATCAAGACAAAGCAGCGTCGCGTCCGGTTTACCTGGAATTACCTGAGCCGCCGACCTGCTTTACTTACCCGAAATCGCGTAACCCCCGTCTACCTAACCTCGGAGGGGGATTAATGTCCACACGCTTCCAAGGGTGCAACCCAATGCGTGTGATCACGGTGGCGTGATACCCAGGTGTGTCTGTGTGTGTTCTTGTTTCTTCTTCTTCTTCTGCTGCTGCTGCTGCTGCTGCTGCCGTGTCACCGCCCCAGGTACGTGACGGCGGACGGCCTGGCCGACCCCGCCTTCGAGGGCTACCACGCCGCCGCGCCCGCCGCCGCCCTGCTGTCGGGCCTGGGCTCGGCGGGCGCCACGGAGGCGGCGGCGGAGGGCCTGCCGCTCACCGCCTGGGCAGCGGCCGGAGCCCAGCCCTGCCTGCCGCCCTACACCGCGCCTGCGGGGTGAGTTGCACATCCATCCCAACCTGCCGTCGGTGCGCATGGGAAAGGGTTCCTCATTGATCCCCGTGCTCACGGGGCCGCCTGACTGTGTTGGCTTAGACGAAGAACCCCTGGTGTGGATCTGCGCTTGCCTGCGCAGCAAGTCCAAGCCTGTGGAGGCCGAGGTGCCGCCCGCCGGCTCCTGCCTGTGGGAGAAGGCCGGCGCGCAGCTGGCCGTGACGCTGCGCTTCGCGCGGCCGGTGGTGCCCGCCTGGCGGCCGCCGCCGCCGCCGCCGCGCCCACTGCTGGAGCTCATCCCGCCGCGTGACCTGACGCCCAAGCCGCCGCCCACCACCGCGGTGGACGACTTCAAGGCCAAGGTGCGCGTTTTGTGTTATTCCTCCCTCCCCCCGCTTAAACACTGTCCATGGATGGCTACCCCCCCCCCTTGCGGTGCTCGATTCTGGGGATTCAACCGGTCCCCGCTCCCTCATATGTCGCGACTTGTGGGGGTTCCCGGCCTTGTGAGGATACCGGTGTAGAGGTCACAGTGACATACGGTAACAACAGCGGAATCGTCAACTGTGTCAAATACCACAATCGCAGCTGCCAAGTGCCGGCGCCCGTGCCTCACGACATCATGGCGCCTGCATGACTAAGCCCGCCGGATGCCCTGCGCCCATGCCCGAACGCCCGCCCGCCTCAAAACACACACACACACACATACACACACACACACATACACACACAGGTGCGCGCTTGGATTTGTTTGTTATCTCCTTGTGATCTCTAACCCACAGGTGCGCGTCATCGCCCGCGCCCTGGCCGACGAGTACAAGGCCGTACTGCCGCCGCCGGACGCCAGCGTGGCAGCGGCGGCGGCGGCGGGCGGCGCGGAGGGCCGGCACAAGGCCCTCATCTTTGAGTTGAACCGCAGCGGCAAGTACGCCCAGATGCGGGACAGCCTCAAGTCCGCCGTGGTGAGTGAGCGAGAGAGCGGGCGGTGGGCGGGTATGAACGGCGGCGCCCGTGCCGGTCCATATTCCAGGGGAGCACGAGGTCAGGAGGTCTTGGGTCGGGCAAAAGGGCCTGGGCGCCGAGTTTGTGTGTCACATGACACGGTAGGAGGTGCCGCCGCCGTTCCTGATCCGTTGCGGCGGCGGCGAAGCGTGACGCCCGGTACCGTTGGCCCTCTGACTCCCCCCCCCTTCGCCACATACCCTTGCCACCCCCCCTGCATGGCACCCCCTCCCCGTACTGCCGTACTATCGTGCGCGCGCGCGCGTGTACGTGCCTCAGGTGTCGCTGGTGCGTGAGAAGTACCGCAAGAGCGGCTCCATGTCGCCCAACGAGATGGCGCTGCTGTACAACGACCTGTACAGCAGCCTGCTGGCCGCCGTCCACGCGGCACTCAACGACCTGGTGGACGCGGCGGCGGCGCGGCCGCGCGCGCCGCCGCCGGCGCCTGTGCCCGACAAGCAGCGCCTGGCCGAGCTGCTGGAGCTGGCGGCGCAGGTCAGCGGCAGGGCTGGCTGCTGCGGGCTGCCTGGCTGGCGGGGTTGTGGCACGGGGTTGGGCAGGGAAGGGGTTAGGCAGGGGGGGGTAGTTTATTCCAAACCCAAGCAAAACACCAGAGAGGAGGGACAGGGCGGGCGGCGGAGGGGGCGCCGGAGAGGGCGGTGAGAGGGGAGGTGGTATGTGTGTGGGTGTGTGCTGGCGGCCTGTGGGTGTGTCATACGGTTGCTTAACATGGTGGCATGGCCCAATGGGCTGCTTCACACGCACAAGCCTTTCATTTGTTGTCTCCCTTGTGACCTCTAACACACACACACACACACACACAGCCACACACACACACACACACACACACACACACACACACAGAAGTATTCGGTGCGTATCCGTCAGTAACTGCAAGCGATTGCGGGGATTCCTCTCCGTTTCCGTTTACCAACACACACACACACACACACACACACACACACACACACACACACACACACACACACACACACACACACACACACACACACACACACACATTGCTGCAGGCCGAGGCCATGGGCGACACGGACCGGGCGGAGGTGCTGCACCAGCGCCGCCTGCTGGCCAAGAACGACGCGCAGGTGCGTTGAGCCTGCATCGTGCGTTGAGCCTGCATCGTGCGCATGTGCGAACGCAGCAGGGTGGCGGGCTAGCCGTGTTAGTGAGTGCGACCGAGGAGACGCAGCGCGCCAACCCCTCGACACAGCGGGCGTAGGGGAAGGCGGCCCTGGCAGCGCGCCTTTCTCCGGTGCTCTGCCTTCACTCATACCGCGCAAAACTATAAATGCCCTCTGACGACTCCGGTATTGCTGCCGCTGGTGTACGGTATTGTCGATTTGTCGTACGCTGCCGGCCTTGCCAGGTGTGGTACGAGTACGGCACGTACTGCCTGCGGCGCGGCGGTCCCAAGCGCGGCCGCGCGGAGGAGTGCTTCCGCGAGGCACTGGCGCTGGAGCCGGCGCACCGGGGCGCGCTGCTGGCGCTGCTGGGGTGCAGCGTGGCGGCGGGACGCGCCACCGACCCGGCGTACCTGGAGGTGGGGGTGGGGGTGGGGGTTGAGGGTGGAGTGGTTGCCTCCAGGAACCAAAGCGACCATTGCAACCCAAAAACCCAGAACACAGAACCATAGGTGGGGGTGGGTTGCGGGCTGGCGAGGGCTGGAGAGGGCTGGGAAGGGCTGGAGGGTGGATGGGACGAGAGGATGGTCAGGTATGGGTGGTCATGTGAGGGTGACTCGTGCTGGAGGGCTGGGCTGGGATTGGCTCGTGCTGGGCTAGGATGTGGTGGGCTGGGGGAGCAGGGATGTGAGGCTGAGGCTGGACCGCACAGCGCAGTACAGCCATGTGGGGGTCTGTGCGCCAACAGACGGGCACCCCCAACGCTGACATCATCGCTCCTCTTCTCCTCAAGCTCCCCACCTCCACGGCTCCACCTCCACCTTCTGCTGCCCCCTCTTCCCCCTCCGGCCCGCAGTCCGCCGAGGCCGCCGCGCACCGGCTGTTGGACGTGGGCGGCCGCAACTCGCTGGACGGCTGGGCGGCGCTGGCGGTGGTGTACCGCGCGTACGGCGAGGCCAAGAAGGCGGAGCTGGCCTCGTGCGAGCAGGAGATGGCGCGGCTGGAGAAGCAGCAGTTGGCGGCGGCGGCGACTAGCGCGAGCGGGGGCGTGTCGCCGTCGCCGTCGTACGTGGAGGGCCGCATGGGCGGCGGCGGCGGCGTGGTGGGCGCCGAGGCGTCGCAGACCTCGGGCGGCAGCGCGGCGGGCGGCGCCGGCGAGCTGCAGGTAGGCGGGCTTGTGCGCGTGTACGTGTGCGTGTGCGTGTTCGTGTGCGTGCGTACGTGTGCGTGTGTTAGAGATCACAAGGGAGAGAACTATGAAAGACTTTTGTACGCGTGTGTGTGTGTGTGTGTGTGTATGTGTGTGTGTGTGTGTGTGTGTGTGTGTGTAACAACGGGTTTACAGCTATCTGGGTGGATCACGTAATCGTGTATCTGAGACGCTGTCCGATGCTAGCGGCAGAGCACTAGCATCCCAAAGAATCACGCATTGGTTTGGTAGTCTGTGTCTCCCAAGCCGCAACGTGCAAAGTAGACGGAAAAAACCACTGGATTGGCCCTAGGAGCCGCACCCCGTCTTGAACAACACTACTACTAGCCGTGTGTGTGTAAACGCCTGGTGCCGACCTGACACTACCTTGTTGTGTCGGGCTTCCGCACTCACATGCTTGAGAGGCTGCGAAGCGGCACCCTCCAATCCGGACGCGCCGTCCGCAATGATCTCCCTCCTCTGGGGCTTGCTTGCTTGCCTGCAACCTCTCCAACCTCCCCACGCCCCCTTTACATCGCTAACGGCACGACTACTGCACCTGTGCACCTGGCTACGCCTTCTCCTCCTAACTCTCATGCGTGCAACCCCCCTCCATTACCCCCCCGGCGCCGTTCCCCGACAACGCCAGGCCCGCGCCTACATCGGCCTGGCCACCACGCTGCTGGAGGCGCTGGCGCTGCCCGCCGAGGCCCTGCTAGCGCTGGAGCTGGCGGCGGGGCTGCGGCACTGGCCCCACGTGGGGCCCGACACGCGCACGCTGCACGCCCTGGCGGGCGCGCTGGCGGAGCAGGCGCTGGCGCGCGCCGCCGGCGGCCCCGCCGCCGCGCAGGCGGCGGCGGCCATGCTGACGCCCGGCAGCGCGGTGATGGGCATGATGCGCGCGGACGCGGGCGGCGGCGCGAGCGCGGTGGCGGCGGAGGCGGCGTGGCGCTGCCGGCTGCTTGTGGCGCAGCTGCACAGGGCGCGCGGCGCCACGGATGAGGCCATCCGCTTCTACCAGGTGCGTTCCTGCGGGCCACCGCTTGGTTGAAAACGGCTTTCTTTGGAGCTAGCCGGCAATGCATGCAACATGTGGTCAGGCGCTTTGCCGGTGCGCAGTCACTTTGTGGCCGTTTTCCACCCGCGCGCGCCTGTACAGTGCACCGACCTGACACGCCCCCCCCCGCACGCCCCCACGCCCACAGGAGTACATCGAGGCTGCACGTGCCGCCGGCCGGCTGGCCGAGGTGCCCCTGGCCGCCTGGCTGGAGCTGGCGGAGGCGTACGCCGCGCGCGGCCAGTCCCGCTTCGCCGCCGACGTGTACCTGCTGGGCGCGTCGGCGCGGCCCGGCTGCGCGGCGCTGTGGCGCGGCGCGGGGCGCTGCTTCGTGGGCGCGGGCGAGCTGGGCCCGGCGGACATGGCGCTGAGCGAGGGGAACGTGCTGGACCCGGAGGACCCCGAGGCCTGGGGCTGGCTGGCGCTGGTGGCGCTGCGGGAGGGGCGCACGGTGAGAGGGTAGGGAGGGCCGGGTGGTGGCAGGGGTATGGGGGTTGGGCGGCGGCGGGGGTGGGTGGGTGGGTGGGTGTGGGGGTTGCAGGCAGGGACAGGGGCTTTCCTAGGTGCTGCTCGGAAGCGGTTTCTGGAGAGGGCTGGGCCGGCCCTGCACCGCTGCACGCCCTGCCAGTTGTGTTTGTGTGCTGGTGCAGAGACTGCAGACGGCATGTAACGACTTGCTTGCTGAGCGTGCTGCTACTGTCTCTCCTTCGTGCGATGCCTACCCTGCCCAACTCACAGGAGGACGCGGAGAAGGCGCTGTCGTTCGGGCTGCGCAGCGGCCTGGCCGACCCGGGCGTGCTGCTGGACATCGCGGCCGAGTACCGGGCGGCGGGGCAGCGCCGGGCGGAGCAGCGCGTGCTGCAGGTGGGGGGGGGGGCGGCTGGCGGGGCGGCTGGCGGGGCGGCTGGCGGGGCGGCTGGCGGGGAGCGTGAGGGGAGAGGGAGAGGGAGAGGGAGGGGGGAGAGGGAGAGGGAGAGGGAGAGAAAGGGGGAGAGGGAGGGGGGAGAGGGAGAGGGAGGGGGAGACACCGAGTCACGGCCAAAGAGGGCGGGGGGGGGTGCTGGGGCGGCTGGATTGTCCACGCCGGAGTGCGGCGTGTGGAAGGCTGCTGGTGGGCTTGACGGTTCAACTCCTCTGCAACAATAACCGACCGACCAACCTCCGCACGACCGTGCAGGAGGTGGCCGTCAAGCTGATGCCCGAGAGTTGCTCCGCGCGGCTGCTGCTGGCGAGGTGCCTGGTGGCGCAGCGCTGCGGCGCCGAGGCGGCGGAGGCGGTGGCGGCGGCGCGCGAGCTGGCGGCGCACGAGGATGACGAAGCGGCGGTGGCGGAGCTGGAGGAGGCGCTGAGGGGCATGGCGTGAGGGATGGGCGAGCTGGGGGCGGGGGAGGTGCGGGGGTGCGAGGCGCTGGTGTGGTGGTGCGTGGTGAGGTGGTGCACATGATGCAGGTGGACGGGCAAGTGACAAACAGCGTGATACCAACACGCACAAGGCACGGATGCTGCAAGAAAGTGAATTATTGTGCGTGATGCATGCACTGTTGCTGGTGTGTCATGGACATGCGGACACGTGTAAAAACGGCAGACTTGTCCCACGCACCCCTGTGTCCCGCCGTGTCCCCATGCGGCCTCACCTGTACGGCCTTCTTTCTGGCGCAAGGTCCTACCGCGGACCAGTGCTGGCTTTGCGTGTGCGGGCTATGTCCGCGTCAGGAGGGACTAGCCGGGAGTTTGGTATTCTGCGGCGGGTAGGAACATTGGCGCGCGCCTTGCCGTTTCAGCAGTTGATGACCTGTCACAGCTCTGCGGTCAAGTCCGCAGCGCTCACACAATTTATCTTGCAGTATAAACTAACTAATCATAAAAATCACACAAGAGTCTCATTAAATGTCAAGCACGGAAGCCGTTGGCCATTGGCATCGTCTTGCGCCCGAGCTGCTGCTTAAAATCGCTGCGCGCCTAGGGCGCACACATGTTGCGACGTGCGTTAAGCTGGTGGATAAAGCGACGGCCGCGGCTCTGCGCAGCGATTACCGGACTATCACCTTAGGACGCTGGCGCATTCCCGCGGCCTGCCCCTGGCCCGCCAGCGACTTCATTCGCCACTGGGGCAGTCCGGAGCCGTGGCGCGCGCTGCTGCCGGCGCAGCGTCAAGACGCGCTGCTGCATGCTCTGCTTTCGGGCGACGGCCCCAGCCTGGACGTGGCGTGGGCCCACTGCGAGTGTTCCCTTGAGGAGGACCTGCTCTGCAGGGCGGCTGGCGACGCCAGGGCCTGCGCGTGGCTGCTGGAGCGCGGCTGCTCGCTGGGCAGCAGGGCGCTGGCGGTCGCGGCGCGGGGCGGTCATCTGCAGTCGCTGCAGGTGCTGCTCGCGGCGGCGGGAGACGACCCGCGCAGCCGCAGCGCCTTCCTGGCGGCGGTGGTGGCGGGCGCGTGCAGCGCGGAGCGGTTGCAGGTGCTGGCCTGGCTGCAGCAAGAGCACGGCTACAGCCCCGCAGCCTGCCTTGCCGCTGCGAGCGCGTCCGCGGTGAATTATTGCGTGAAGCCGGGTGACAAGGTTCTACTACACCTGCAGCAGGTGCACGGGTATCGCCCTTGCCTGGAGGACGCAATTGCCGCATCGCAGTGGGGCCACCTGCCCGCACTCGAGCTTTTCCTTCCGCAGCTGCCAGAGCCTGGTGATTTGAACGCCACTGATGCAGCGGGGGCGGGCGGTGGAAATGAGTCGCGGGTCCATGTTCAGCTGGAGAGGCAGCGGAAGCTGCTGGTGGGCATTGCAAAGCGCTTTCCTGTGGACGTCCTGCGGCAGCACTACGACACGCTCTGGCGCTGGCAGCGGGTTGTTGCTGGTGGTGGGGGGTGGGGGTGAGGGCGAGGGCGAGGGCGCGGGACTAGCAGGTGACGCGGGGGCACTAGGCGTGCAGCAGGGCCTGCATGGCGGCGGCGCTGGGGGCGGCGCTGGGGGCGGCGCTGGCGGCGGCGCTGGCGGCGGCGCTGGCGGCGGCGCTGGCGGCGGCGGTGGCGGCGGCGGGCGTTGGGCCCGCGAGCGTGACCAGCTCATGGTGGAGCTTATGGAGGCTGCCGCCACCAGCTTCTTGGACTGCTGGGCGCACAAGGTGGACTGGCTGTGCGCGCGCTGGGGCCGCCGCGTGGCGGGGGAGGTGCTTCGCGGCGAGCGCGGCGAGCTGAGCGTGTGGCGCACGTGGACGTCCATCGCTGAGCGGCACGACTTCCTGCAGCGCCTGCGGCACCTGCACGCCGCGGGGCTGCCGTGCACGGTGGAGGCGGTGAAGCAGGCGGCAGTGCACGGGCGCAGAGACGCGGTGGCCTACCTGCTGGATGAGTGCGGGCTGGCGGCGCGCGTGTCGCTGAGCGAGTTGGCGGGCTGGGCTGTGAGCGGCGCTCCGGTGTGGATCGAGAGCAATCTTTGTCTTCTCCTAAAGTGGCTCCATGGTCGCGGTGCGATCTTCAGCGCTGATCACGTCACCGCCCTGGCCGCAAAAATACGTGAGCCGAAACGGATGGCGTGGCTTATGGAGGTGGTGGAAGCGGCAGAGGAGAACCCGGCGGCGGCTAGGCAGAGATGGTGGTCGGCCGCACTTGGCCGTGCTGCCGCCGCCTACACGCCCAGGCTCGCAGACCTGCAGGCGTTGAGGCTCCGCGGCGCGTCGGTCGCAGCCGCCGACCTTGTAGCCCTGTGCGTGCGCGGGTCCGTGGAGGCGCTGGACTGGGCGGCGGCGGAGCTGGAGGCGCAAGGCGGAGGAAGCGGCGGCCCCAAGGTGCGGTTGGGTCGGCGCTGGATGGACGCGCGCAGCTGGTGGAAAAGGGAGGAAAGGACGGTAGCGCAGCATGGGCCCGTGCCCTGCACACCTACCGGGACTGCTTGCTTGCTTGCTTATGGTGACACACTCGACGCGGCGGCTCATCTGCACGCTTGGCATTGTGACGGCGACGCCACGCATCCACAGGCCTTGACAGCGGAGCAGGCAGGTCCAGTGTTCCGCTCTGGCAACGCCGCCGCACTGCTATGGCTGCGCGACCGTGGGCTTCTGGCGGTCTCCTCCCTGCCCAGCCTGCAGGAGGTGTGCAGGGAGCTGGGACCCGACACCTTTTGGCAACTGCAGCTGCTGGCACAGCTGCAGCCCTGGTCGTCGGCACCAGTGGGCCCCACCGCATCGGCGGAAGCAGCGGCAGGGCCGCTGATTCAGCTGGCGGCGCATCAGCAGCAGCAGCAGCAGCAGCAGCAGCAGCAGCAGCAGCCGCAGCGTCCACCCGAGCAGTACGAGCAGTACGACACCCCGGCCGCCTTCTGGGCCAGGGCCAGGGCCCACGTGACCGCTGCCAACCGCCAGCGTGCGCAGCGTTGCAAGCTTATCAGCCCAAGCGATGAGACCGTTGGCTTCTATGCCCACTTACCGGTGGCTGTCCTGCCGCACCAGATGGCGTGGATGGAGCGACAAGCGGCGCAGTATGTGTGATTGCGTGAATCTTCACGCCTTGGCGGACCGGGAGATGTTGTTGTGGTGAAGGGGCAACGACCGGTAGTTCGGAGCAGATCAGCAGGAGACGGGCTTGGGGGCGGGAGCGACTTTCGTGGCAATGAGACACGCATAGGAGTGAAGCTGGTCGGCGCGCTTTTGTGGTTCTTAACATGGGGAGGGCGGGGCTTTAGCTGGCTAGCGCAACTGTCCGCTGATGTGCAGCATGTATGCACGTCACGTCACGTCACGTCACGTTACGTTACGTCACGGTAGGCCGCGTTACCAGGGGGAAACTTGGCGTGGGGGTATTGAGCGGGTAGAGGGTATTGAGCGGGTAGGGCGTATTGAGCGTTTACATGGGTAACAACACGTTACCCATGCCTGCATGCGACAGACACACCACCACCAGCCTGTAGTGAAGCATCTATGCATCAGTATAGCGTAACCACCATTGTTCGGACTTGTGCGCTGCGCGCTTCCGGCATTGTAGTCCAGGTTCCAGGGCCGAGTCCCGGCAACCCAGGCTCCACGTGGCGTGGCCCCCGGGTAGAGCTCACGGGGCGCACTCCCTTGTACGGTACCTGGTACGGTACCTGGTACGGTACCTGGTACCTGCCGAGCTGGAGGCTTGAGGCGGAGGCGGTGGTGGAAGCGTGTGTGGGCTGTGGCGGGGCGGTGTGGCGGCGGCGCGCGGGACAGAGGCAGGCGCTGGACGGTGGGTTGATCCCTGCTGAGCCCTGCTGAGCTGTCTTCGCGCTTTCAGGCTGGGGTTTGGGTTGCGCACGGATGCGAGTATGGCACGTGTGTGTGACGTGTCAAGGCTTGCGGACATGCGCTAAATTGCGAATGCGAAATGCGAAACCGACTGGAAGTTGACGTCGTTTCTAGCAAGCAGCACGAGAGGAGGGTGAGCGGTAACGAGGAGGGCGCGGCCACATTACCTCAGATAGACGGTAACCGCTGACAAAAGCCGACCCGACACCGCCAGTGGGCTATAAGCTGTACGGTGCTGACCGCTGGGCTAGGCGCGCGTCGGGCTGTCGCGACCGGCCGAGGTGTGACCAACCTGAAGGCTTATTTTGGCGTTTGACCTGAGGCACGAGGACCAGAATCCGTTGAATGCCTTCCCTCATTGTCTGCTGCCCGCGCCAGTGCCCTGCCCTTTAACAGCTAGCAGCTGGCACCCAGTGCGGTATACGCCCGGCGCAGGCCACGGCGGCGGGTACGGTGCCTTTGCACACACACGGGTGACTGATGGGGGGCCACCCAGTTACATGCCATGTCGGTGCCTCCAGCACCTCCCAGCACCGCCCAGCTTGACGGCTCCGGCTCTATGGTTTGGGCACGATGCATGCACTCATCGCAACACACACGCGCGCGACACGGCAGCCTGCCAGCCTCCCTTCGCGGCTGCATCGACACGGCCACGCCCCACCCACCTGCACTCTTGCCTGCACTACGGTCCATACATGCCATCCGTACAGGAACCAAGGGAGACTGAACGGCCCCCCCCAATGTCCCTTTTCTGGTTGCAGCTCCGCAGGAATGTGAGCCGCATGCAGGCAGACAGTCAAAACTCTAACGGGCCCCGCACCGTTCAACATTGTGATGCGTCGCCAGTTTACGGTCCCACACACCGGCGGCTCGTCACTCCGGTGCATCCAGTCGACCAGTCGTGCCCGACTGTGGCAATCCTACCCCCCAGGGCCCGGAGGTAGTAAGTGAAGCTTTGCGGTGGCTGGGTGCCTTGCCCACGTCACCACGTGTTCTTGTATGCACAGCTTTAAAGTTTGAACTGAAATTGAGCCGTGAATGGCGCTAATGCCAGGTGGTTTTGGTGTGCCCCGGCCCCCCCCCCGCCTCCTAGCACCTGTCGCCATCAACCCCGCCCACCCTGCAAACGTTCCGGCCAGACCATAACCACAGTGTATCCCCACACCAACGCGTCGAGCGCATGCAATGCGCAAGATGTGCCCTTTTCCGATGCGGCTACGAAGGCACGGTCCCCCCAGCAGGCCAGCACCAACCATTCAATCCATTGCATGCGCGCTTAGTGGTGACTGTGCATACGGTATGTGGCCGCTTTCGCCCTGCGTGAGCCAGCATCGCCCGCTGGCAACGGTTCGAGTCGAGGAACACGGGTGCGCGTTACACTGGGCGCTTCACCGCCCCACGCATGGCGGCCCTAGGCCGACGCTGCGACGCCTCTCCGCATACCGTAGGAACAGGACGTGCACACGGCCGCTAGCGGCGTACGGTACACACATACACATGCACCTGCACATGGTGCCCGCCCACCCCCCCCCCCGCCCCCCACCCCGGTGCGTGCACAGCCCCAATCCATCTTTCGTAAGCAGCCGCCTGTCCACATACGGTCATGCCGATGACACGGGCGGCGCAGACCCCCACATTGACATTCTGCACATTCCATTTCTGCAGTAGACACTCTTGCGGTGCTGACATTCACAATTTCCAAACGGCACAAACGCCACACGGCAACCCAAGCTGACTGCCAACCAAACTCTTCGACCTACCGCCACCAGCCATTATTGCTTTATTATTACCAGCCCACACCAGATGTCCAAAGCATGCGTCGTTAGCGCTGTTAGTGCCCTTATATGTAGGGCTGTACTATGCAGGCGGCTCATTGAGGATGGCACCGCCTCCGTCTCAACGGGCTCCCCCCAACCATTGATTGGCACGAAGCCCCGCCTCCTGCTGTCACCGACTCAGCAAGGCCCTCGATGTGTGCCGCCAGGGCATGCCTTATTGAGGGAGGGAAACAACCGCCGCCCCGTCCCCGCAAATTGACGACGATCAAATTGAGCTGAAATGTAGTACGATGCCGTGTTGTCATTAACGCCGTTAATTGAGTGCGTCGACCCAGTCCAATGAAGTCCCGTCCCACCATTAGTAAACGACAACTCGAGTATTCCTGTGTCAGCTTCACATAACCTTGTGTGTGCCCATCACCACCAATACAAAATCCGCGCCCTTGTTCAAACAAGCGCTCTCCAGGCAAGTACTTTCCAGCGCTCTCCAGGCAAGTACTTTCTCCCACACTTGCCCCCTGGCGCCAACGCACGCGCCTCAGTTCCCGGACTGCGTCAGCAGCAACAGCTGCGCGATGAGGTTCGGGTCCACATTGCCCGGCGGCCCGGCCGGCCCGGGGCCAAGGCTCAGCCCGCCCGCCGCCGCCGCCTGCAGCGCCGGCGGCAGAGACGGCCCGCCGGCGCCGGCGCCCGGGCCGCCTTCGTGCGCGTTGGCCAGGTTGAACGCCGCGCGCTGCATGAGCACCTGCACGCACGCACGCACGCACGCGATGACGGGGGCACGAGGGGGTAGCCATCCATGGATGGTGTTTAATCAATAATGAAGTGCCGATGGGGTTGTAAGGTGCGGAGGAGGCTGCTGTCAGGAGCCGGGAGCGGCAGCAGCATAGGTAGACGGCGGCGATTGCGGACATGCCCAGCACACGCCACCAGCCTCTGAGGCCATCCGCATGCATCCATTGCGCCTGCCCCGGCCGAGCCCGCGCCGCTCCTCTACGCTGTATCACCCCACCACCACCATCGCCACCATCACCACCAATCCACCAGCACCCACCACCCACCGAGTACGCCAGCTCCTCCAGCTTGGTGACCAGCGCCTGCGCCGCGCCCATGTTGCCCGCCGTCAGCACCACCCGCAGCGTGCTGCTCAGCTGCATCAGCGTCTCCGGCAGCTGGTTCAGCAGCGCGCCGTAGCTGGCGGCGGGCGTGTTGGGAAGCGGCAGGTTGGCGGCGGACGCGGCAGCGGCGGCGGCGGCCGCCGCCGCGGTGTTCTGCGCAACGAGGGCGTCGCCCATGGGGCCGCCGCGGTCGCCGCGCTCCCCACGTTCGCCGGGCGTGGCCTTGTTGAGGCTGCTGCCGCCGCCGCCGGCGCCAGGGTCCTTCTTAGCAGCACTGGCGCCAGCGCCCGCCGCGCCGCCGCGCTGTTGCTGCTCCTGCTTTTGCTGCGGCGGCTTGCCGGAGGTGGAGGGGCCCACGCCCGAGCCCACGCGACCAGGGTCCTGTTCCTCATCCGCTGCGTCGCCGCTGCCCTCACCACCCTCGCCATCGGCGTGGGCGCCCGCCCGCGCGCCGCTGTCCCGCCGCCGCCGCTCTTCCCGTTCATCCTTAGCCCCGGCCCCGGCCCCAGTGCCTGCCTGCTCCTCGTCCGCGCCCGCGCCGCTGCCGTCGCCGCTGCCCGCCGCGGACTTGGGGCCCGCGCTGGCTCCCGCGCCCCGCCCTGCGCCCACGCCGCCAGCCCCGTCGCCCTTAGGAGTCCCCGCGGGGCCGCCGGCGCCCGCCGGCGCCCCGGCCAGGGTAGCCATTGCCGCGGCAGCCGCCGCCGCCGCCGCCGCGCCGCCCTCCTTCTTGCCTCGCCCCACGCCGCCCTCTGCCTCCTCATCCTCCTCTCCGCGCCCGCTGCGGCCGCCGCCGCCCTCCTCGTCCTCGTCCTCGTCACCGTCTGCATCCTCCTCGTCCCCGTCCCCATCCATTATGTCGTCGTCGTCGTCCTCACCCGCCCCGCTGCCGGACTGCCCCCCACCACCGCCAGCGCGCTGCTGCTGCTGCATCTGCTGCTGCATGTGCTGGGTCATGCGCGCCTGCAGCTCGCGGAGGTCGGGCCGCAGGCCGCCGCCGCCGCCGCCGCCGAGCTCGTTTGGCCCGCCGCGCGGCTCGGCGTGCGCCAGCTGCTTGAGCGCCACCGCCGCCGAGTCCTCGTCCGAGCCGGGGTCTGCGCGCGCGCAGGATGCAATCCGGTGGGGCTCAAGGAGGAGGTCGAGGTAATGGGGACGGGGTCTCATGGGGGCCACGTTCTCGTACTGTGTGCCTAGGCACCTGGCCCCCCCTTGGTCGTTTCGCTTCTGGTTTATGGAATGAACTACCCCCCTTTCCCAACCAGCACGATCAAGTTGTGCGCCTGGAAACACGCCTGAGACACGCCGCACTCACCCGGCGTCTCGCCGTCCCGCCGCCGCTTCAGGCCGCCCCGCCCGTCCTCAGACTTGCCACCCAGGCCGCCGCCGCCGCTGCCGCCGGCCGCATTGCCGTACAGCGAAAACGCGCTGCCCGCGCCGCCGGCGGCACTGCCCAGCCGCAGCCGCCACTCCTGGTCCGCCAGCGCGGCTGCTGCTGCGGCGGCGCCGGCGCCCGCCATGCCCATGGGCACGCCGGGGCCCATGGGCCCGCCCAGGCCGCCCAGGCCTCCTGCGGCGGCGGCCGCCGCCAGCGGCCCGCCGGCCGCTAGCATCATCGCCGCATTGGGATGCAGGCCGCCTGGGAGGCCGGGCGCGAGCCCGGGCGCCAGGCCGGGCGGCAGGCCCCCGCCCAGGCCCGGCGGCAGGCCGCCGGGCAGGCCCGGAATGCCCGGCGGCATCACTGCAATGGGTCAGGAGCACAGGCGGCGCGAGCGCACAGCGCGGCAGAGCGCAAACAGATCATCTTCAGAACGTTGCGTTCAGGCAGGACCGCGCTTCCGCAGTGCCCAGCAGTGGCCCCGGCCTGGCCCGCCCATGCCGCCCGGTTCCGCCCACCCATTCCGCCGCCCTGCCCACCGTCCTGTCCGCGGGGGAAGCCACCTGGACGCCACCCACTGCCGCGCCACACGCTCCTCCTGCTCAAGCAGCCCGCCCGCCCGCCCGCCCGCCCGCCCAAGGCGCAGCCCTTCACCCCGCCCTCTACCCCGCTTGGTCGTTTCGCTTCTGGTTTCTGGAATGAACTACCCGCCCCTCACCCCACTCACGGAACTCGCTGCCGGGCGGCCCGCCCACCAGCTCCCGCCCCAGGCCGCCAATGCCGCCCAAGCCAGGCAGGAAGCCCATGCCCGGCGGGCCCTTGGGGCCGCCGCCTCCGGCGCCCAGCACCGGGCCCGGGCCGCGCAGCATCGGCGGCGGGCCGCGGGGGGGGCCGTTGCCGCCGCCGCCCTGGGGCAGGGCAGTGTGCACAAGGCAGGGCAGGGCAGGCGCCACGAGGCCGCACGTCAGCATACAGCACTTGCCGTGGGCGCAATGCAGTAGTGCCCACCGGACCAGAGGCGCTGCCTCTGCCCAACCCTCACCGGCTGCCGTACACGCACGCACGCGGCGGCCTCTCGCCCCCCCCTCCATCCACCTTCCAGCCACCTTCTGCGGCCGCCGCATGCACATCCCGTTGAGCCTCCTCGTTTCGTCCGCCGATCACCCCCCTACCCCGGTTTCTGGAATGAACTACCCCCCTACCCCGGTTTCTGGAATGAACTACCCCCCTACCCCGGTTTCTGGAATGAACTACCCCCCTACCCCGGTTTCTGGAATGAACTACCCCCCTACCCCGGTTTCTGGAAAGAGCTACCCCCTCCCCTTTCCCCTGTACCTGGCTGACCAGCACGTTGTGGATGGCGGCGATGGACACGATGCCGTCCGGGCCGCACTCCTGCCGCAGCTGCGCCATGATGTCGCTGTGCTTCTTCTTCAGAGTGCAGTTCCAGCGGTTCTTGATGTGGTTGTCCGTGCTGCGTCCGGGGGCGGGGCGGGGTTGTAAATACCAGCCCAAGCTAAACCAAGCTCAATGCATAAGGGGGGGGAGACAGGGGCCTCAGAAGCCTCCCCACAGCTGTAACACATCGATGAAGGGGCAAGTGGTGCGGCACGTGGGATCAAACGCACGGGGGAGACGGCGGTGCGGTGCGGGTGCGGGTGGGGGTGGGGGGTGGGGTGTGCAGGCGCACCGCAGCATACGTTCCGCCCGTGGCCCGTCTGCAGACTGCGCAGCGAGTGCACTCGAGGGCCCCCCTACCCTATGACGGCCCCATGACGGCCCGCCCATAGCTGTAGGCCAATGGGAGCTGCCTAAGAGGTGCCCAAGCGGGTCTAAGCCTCAGGCTAGCGCCGCCTCACCGGCCAGGCAGGTGCTTGGCGATACTCGCCCACTTGTTGCCGTACTGCATGTGCGCCCACAGAATGACCGCATCCTGCGAGCACGGTAGCATTGCCACGTGGTAAGGAAGCATATGCACAGATAGCGGAGAGCTAAGACGTGGTCGATCGGTAGGAAAGGGAAGGGGGGAGGCACGGGGGGAGGGGTTCGCAGGAGAGGGATATTTTGGTCCGGCCTGTCGGCTGATATGCTACAGAGCACACATTGGGAAGGGTGACTCGCATCAGCAGATGGCGTGTGCGCGATGGGCATACGGCGCCGCGGGGGCGGGGGGGGGGGGAGCGGGGGACGCCGGTAGAGGCGCGGCGGGGCTGCAGTCTCTGAGCGCCGGTTGGGCGTTGACGCCCGGCGGTTCGGCGGGTGACGGGTGGGCGGGTGGGTCAAGCACCCGCCCAAAACGCCCGAGGGCCCGCCAGCCCCTAAAAAGAGCTTCCTGAAGTGGCTTCTACCCACATGCAGATCTTTGCCGCAGCGCTCGCGACCAAGGCGCGCTTATCTCTAATGCTGCACTTCAAAAAGGCGCCGAACCCACCTCCTCTGCAGAGAACGGCCCGCTCTTCACCGCAGGACTAAGCTGGTTAAGCCAGCGCAACCTGCGGTCAAAGCAGAAGGGCGATGAGGCGGTCATGCAGGTCGAAGGCGGCTCGGTCCAAACGCAGGAAGCGCATCAGAGAGTTGCCCACCCAAAACGCGCCGCGCAGGGCAAGGCCCGCCCATCCAAGCGGGCGCAGAGACTGCCAGTACCATACAAGCGCGAAGCGTGGGCCCCGACGCGGCCGGGAGTTGGGCCGGGAGAACAAACTGGCACCGAACTTGGCAGGCTTGGCGGTTTCCCACGCCCGGGAGCACCCGGGAACGCCCGTTGTATAGCTAGCAATGTCCTCTATTTGGAGCAATCGCGTGACCAGCGCGAGCGGGCCAGCCGCCCAAGGTCACGCATCCTGGCACCAAAACTCGCCTGCAAGACTTTCCCGAGCGGCCGGGTATGCACGAGGCGATGGATGTCCAGTTGCGCGGTCCCTGGGTCATCACCAGCTGGCGCAGGATGGCGTCCTCCTCTGTCGCGGGCCAACGAAGGAGCAATCGTTTGCCGTTTTGCCAGTTCGCAGCGCCAGACAACTGTCCGCACGCGGTTGCCCCCGCCAGCTTTGCCGGCACCTACCGGGCGTCCAGGGTCCCTTGGTCACGTCATCCTCGCCGTGGGCCCCGTCCGCGAAGAGGTCCAGCTGGTTCATGGCAACGAATGCGACCGACTCCGTTTTGCCGCGCCCTTATTGTCTGTCCTAGCCGCTTAAGAAGCTGGTGCAGTTATGTGTGTGCTCATGAAGCTATATGGCAGTTGTTTACAAGCGCGCGGCTTTCGAGACGGAGGAGCAGTTTGGTCGCGCGCGTTGCATCGGTGACCGGGCTCAACCTGTCGCCAGGGCTGGGGCACCGAACTGACATCTTATAAATAGGCGTACTGGCTTTCGACACATAAGCAAGGGCGGCCTGCGACGAGCGCGCAGCAACAGCAAGCTCGCCGGTTGCGGGTCTTCGTTGCTTCTTCGGTTATTCGAATTAGCGGTTGCGTCGCCTCGGGGGGCCGGCTACCATGCCACAGACATGATTTCCAGGCAGCAATAACGACTCAGGGCACCGCACGGCGTCGGGCCACGTCGCGACGTCCAGCTCTCAAGCTGGCCGCCGCCCACGCGATACGCCCGACCCGTGCCCCCGACCCCTCGCCCTTCCTATCCTCCCCTCATTGCCCTGTCACCCCACACGTGCCGATGAAGCTTTAGATATTCAAGGCTTGCAATGTGCAACGGCGATTCCACGAGTGTGCCACGGGGAGGCTGAAGACCTGGAGCCGCATCTGGCCTGTAACGCTGTGACGCTGTTGCTTCTGAATTGAATTCAGTCATGCTACAGCAGTAGCTAAGACATAGCATTACCTATATGCTGTGGCACAGTTAGCACATGGTACACGCCATGCACTGCCGCAAGCATGCCATGCACGCACCATGCTTTCCTCAGGAGCCGTGAGACGCCGTGAGCACCACTCACGTGCAGCTAAACAAAGATAGCGCATCTGTTATAGCTATTTTTTCATGCGGGTCAAGGAGCACCTTTTTGTGGGCCCGAAGGCCAGGCCCGGGGAAGGCTCCTCAGGGGACGGGAAAGGGGGGAGGAGAATGAACGACACGGCATCCTCGCGGCCCGTCGCGCCTTCATTCATTTCATCTCACATGCATGCCTCATTATGGTATGTTCGTAAAAGCACTATTGCCCGCCAGTAGATCGCTTTACAACGCAGCGCAAAACACAGCACAACCGTATCAATTTGCTCCAGCGCGCTCGCTCGGCGGCTTTTCGCATATAAGAACGAATCAGCGCATTGGTGCCGGCTTCTATAGGTCTGCAGAAATGAGCGGAGCGGCTGCGGACCTCGAGCAGCGGGCGCAACAGGCGCGGGCGGCCGCTGAGGCCGCAGGACAAGGGCACGTGTTAGAGCACTGGGCCTCGCTCGCAGACAGCGAAAAGGAGACGTTGCTAAAAGACCTGGAGGTGGGTAGAGCAGAGGGGGACGACAGGGCTTGAGGGGGAACGGAGTAGGGGGGGAGGGAAGGTTCGCTGCAGCCCGGGTGGACAAGCTGGTGGGGGAGGCACTGCACAAACACGAACACACGCGTGTGAAGGGCTGGTGGGGGCGGGCGAGGGCGGCAAAGGCTAGGAACGCGTGTCCGCGCGTCCAGGTGTGCACCATTCATTGGCGGGGGCACACATCCAATCAGCCATAGCGTGTGCAGCAGGACGCCCCTGCCCAGCATTGCCGGTGTTGGTGCTCACCTGCCGCGCGGCTGTTCCGTTGCCACACCCGCACGCACGTGCCGCGCTCACGCCCACACACACACCGGTTGTGTACGGCAGGGCTTGGACTACGGCTACCTGTCACGTGTGTTCAGTTCCAGCATGGCCGTGAGCTCGGGTGCGTGTGTGCATGTGTGTGTGTGTGGGGGGGGGGGGGGGTGTCGTGTTGTGCGTACCGAGCGAGAGAAGAGCCCAAAACGACCGTCAGACTCGGGCGCGTGTGGATATGTGCGAGTGCATGCGCGCGCCAGCGTGTGCGTGTGCGTGTGTGGGTGACACGAGACTAGGCAAACAGGAGGCGCATGGGCCAGCGGGTGGTCGCGGGCATGGCTCCGCGCGCACCTACAAGATCGGCCCGCCCTCTTCCTCTGCAGCACCTCGTGCACACTCCGTGGCCGCCCCCAACCCCTCCTCCTCCTGCTCCTGCTCCACCTCCACCTGCTCCACCTCCACCTGCTCCTGCTTCCTCCACCTCCACCTGCCCCTGTGCCCTGCGTCCTGCCCGCGCAGCTCCCACCTTCGACGGCATCGAGCCCGCGCGTGACGTGCTTCAGCTCAAGGTGCGGCCGCTGCCGCCGGGGCCCGGGCGCCGTGGGCCATGAGCGCCGCTCTAGAAGGCTCTGGAGCGGGGCACTCAGGGGAGGCTGGCGTGATGTGCTGCAGCGCGTCCTACCCCGCCCGCCCGCTTCCCCTCCACACTGCAGACATTTGACCTGAACAAAGAGCCTGCTGTGGTCGCACTCTCACGGTCCGCTCACGCCCGCCACCACCGCCACTGCCACCTGTACCCCCGGGGGCGCCGCCGCTCACCTGCACCCCCACCCCCACCCCCTGTCTGTTCTACGTCTACCTCGTCATTAATTTAAATGCATGGAACCCCCCACCGCCTCCCGCAGGACTGGGAGGCCTCCGACAAGGCGGCGGAGTGGACGCAGCACGGCTACCATCTGATTGCGGAGGTGAGGAGGTGCAACAGACAGGCGGGCAGGTCGGTAGCCGGCTGGGCCGCAAGGGAGCTCGGATGCTTTGTTGCCTTCTTTTGCAGCTGTTGTTTTGCTGCCTCTGCCGCTCCAACACACGGCTACATACGGTACCGGGTGAGGGGGCGGCCAGCTGCTGGCGGCCCGGCCCTTCCAGCGCCCCCCGCAGCACCGGCTGACGACGAGTCCCCAAACGGTCGAATTGGGAATGGGAATGTCCTAAACCGTGGTCCTAAACCCGCCCTACACCACCTTCGCCTACACGCCTATGCATGGAGCCCCCTCTCAGCGCCTTCCTTGCAGACACACCGCTGCCCCGCCGCCGCCCGCCACCTCCACCACCTGCGCAACACCTGCCTGCCCAGTGCCTATCACACTATCACATTATCACACTATCCCACTATCACACTATCACACCTCCCGCTTGCAGGGCCGCGCCGCCGTGCTGCTGCTGGCGGGCGGTCAGGGCACCCGGCTGGGCAGCTCCGCGCCCAAGGGGTGTTACGACATCCGCCTGCCCTCCCACAAGTCCCTGTTCCAGGTGCGCGCTCGCAGCTAGCGGTGCATGTGTGTGTGTGGCAACCTGCTGCTTAGAGCTAGCCCGTTTAGCCACGTGGGACATTGCATGTTATGCACCATGTACTTGAACGATGCCGGGAGTCTGCATTGCACGGGCGCGCAGCCAGGTCGCGTGCTGGTGTAAGGCCCGATGCCATCGTGTCAGGCTAGGCCATGTTTGGTGCCCGGCATCGCACGCCACGCCACGCCACGCCCTCCCATCCCCTTGGAACGCCCGAGCAGCTTCAAGCAGAGCGGCTGCTGCGCATGCAGCAGCTGGCGGCGGCCGCCACCAACACGGCCGCGGCGGACGTCAAGCCGCTGCGCTGGTGGGTAAGGCCGCTGCTCCGCACCCCTCGTTCAAGCAGCGTGGCATGATGCGCGCAGGTCATACACGGGACGGCGACACGGCCATGAGCGGCCATGAAGCAAACCGCGACAAGCACGCCCGCCAGGGCTCTCGAGGGTGCCACTGCCGCTTGTCGCCATTGCTTCCGCCGCCCGCTGCTGCTGCTGCTGCAGCAGCTGCTGCTGCATCTTTTTATCTAGCCGGGCGTCACATGCGTATGCGTGTATGTGCACGTATGTTTTCCTGCTGCAGGTACGTCATGACCAGCGCCTTCACGCACGACGAGACGGTGGCGCATTTTGAGCAGCACGGCTTTTTCGGGCTGACGCGGGAGCAGGTGCGGGGTCAGTCGCATTAGCAGTAGCAGTAGCAGCAGCAGCAGCAGTAGCAGATGCAGATGCAGATGCAGATGCAGATGCAGATGCAGGTGCAGGTGCAGCAGGTGCAGGTGCAATGTGGGGACGGGGCCAAACGATGGGCTACGTGCGTGTGTGCAGTCGCGGCGTGCAGGTGCGGACATCTTGAGATGCATGGGGCCAGTGGCAACCGCGGTTGGTGTGTAGCGGGCTTTGTGTGATTCGCCTGCACCCGGCCCCCATCCTGTCCACTGCTGCCACTGCAGGTCATCTTCTTCCAACAGGGGTTTCTGCCCTGCTTCACCGAAGACGGTAGGTGGTGACCCACTTGCTGCGTGTAGGAGCCGCCGCTGTGCCACCACCAGTGCTCTCTGCGCGCGCGTTGCTGCCTAACGTCCCCATTCCTCCTTCGCTTCCAACTCCCATCTGTTGCTACTGCCCCCTCCCTCGGCAACTCCCAAAATTGTCAAACACAGTCCGCATGCATTCGGGCCACCCACCCACCCACCCACCCACCTCCCTCCCACCCACCCACCCACCTCCCTCCCGCCTTCCTCCTCCTCCTCCTCCTCCTCCTCCTCCTCCTCCTCCTCCTCCTCCTCCTCCTCCTCCTCCGCCTCCCCCTCCTACCCCTCCTCCTCCTCCTCCTCCTCCTCCTCCTCCTCCGCCTCCCCCTCCTCCTCCTCCTCCTCCTCCTGCAGGCAAGCTCATCCTGGAGGCGCCCGGCCGCCTGGCCAAGGCGCCCGACGGCAACGGCGGCGTGTACCTGGCCCTGGCCCGCAGCGGCCTGCTGGACGACATGGCCGCCGCCGGCGTGGAGGCGCTGGACTGCTACTGCGTGGACAACGCGCTGGCACGGCTGGGAGACCCGCGCTTCCTCGGCTACTGCCACGGCTACTGCCACGGCGGTGGTGGAGAGGGTGGAGCGGGGGCGGGGGCGGACGTGGGCGCGCGCGTGGTGGCCAAGGCGTACCCGGAGGAGAAGGTGCGTCACAGAGCGGTGTGGTGTGGTGTGGTGTGTGTGATGTACTGGAGGTAGGGGCCACGAGGAATGGGAAAACGCAGGATTGGCATGCGATGCATGGGGGCACACGCGTCCGTCCGTCCGTGGTGGTGGTGGTGGTGTGGTGGCGACCTGGCTGATTGTGGGGCCGTGAGGGGGACACTCGTTCTCACGGAGTGGCGGGGTAACGCAAATGAACAACGAGGCCCCGGGCACACCACACACTACACACTACACACAGCCCAGCCGCAACCAGAATTGCACGCAGCCCATGTTGTGTTGAGCTTTAACAATATGATACGATACTCAGGGACCCTCACACATGCACTCCTCACCTGTGCTGCACACATCAAACAGGTTGGGGTGTTCGCGCGCCGCGCAGCCGCCGCCTCTGCCGCCGCCGCCGACGGCAGCGGCAGCGGCAGCGCCGGCACGCCCGCGGGCGCGCTGTGCGTGCTGGAGTACTCGGAGCTGGACCCGGGCCGCGCCGCCGCCACCGACCCCGCCACCGGCCAGCTGTACTTCAACTGGTCTAACATCTGCATGCACTACTTCTCCGTGACCTGGCTGCGGCGCGTGGCGGCGCAGCTGCTGGCGGGCGGCGGCACGCCCTACCACGTGGCCCGCAAGCGCATCCCCTCCGTGGCGGGGCCGGTGCGTGCCCACCGCGTCCCTGCGTGCCTGCGGGGTCACGTGTTTTCTTCTGGGAAAGAGAGGTTTTTTATGCTGGCAGCGGCTGAGCGCGGGCGGGCGGCGGGTTGCGGGCGGGCTTGCGCGTGCACGCGGGTGAGCGCTCGGTTTTGTGGGGGGTTGCGCGAGGGTCTTGGAAGCACGTCCGTCCTGCACCGGTCGCTCGCGCTAGCATCACGCTGCAACATCGCCTGCTGCAACACTGCCTGCTGCACCTGCCCCGCCCCGCCCCGCCCGCGCCCCCTCGTCAGGTGGCGGGCGTGAAGCTGGAGCTGTTCATCTTCGACACGTTCCCGCTGGCCGGCGAGCGCACCGCACTGGTCGAGGTGGACCGCAGGTGGGGGTGGGGCGGGGCCGATAAGGGGTAGTTTGTTCCAGAAACCAAAGCGACCATTGCAACGAGGACGTGTGTGAGGTGGGGGGGGGGCGCGTGACGGGCGGGGGAACCTGGAGCTGGTTGTTGCGGCTTTGTGCGGGTGTGGTGTGAAGCTGCCGGGGATGCTAATGGGGGTCAGGGCAGAGCAAGCTGCAAGCGTGCTACTGGACAGGGGAGGGGCGAGGCAGGACTGGTGCGCTCGGGGAGTGGTGGTCCTGATGCCAAGCTGCCGCTGCTGCTGCACTGCTCTGACGCGGGTGGTGTCCCTCTCCTTCCGCCTCCGCTGCTCAGGGAGGAGTTTGCACCGGTCAAGAACGCGCCTGGTGAGCGGGCCGCTGCTGGCTGGGCAGCTCACCCTCCTCTCGTGCTGCTTGCTAGAAACGGCGTCAACTTCCAGTTGATTTCGCATTCGCAATGTAGCGCATGTCCGTAACATGGCCATCGCGCGTGCGCTGCCCACCGCTCTCTTCCTTTCTCTGTCCCTGAAAGCAGCAAATTTTCTTCCTGTCCTGTTCACGACTGACTTTAAACCTTCGCCCACGCCTGCCCGCAAGGATCCGCCTCGGACTCTCCGGATACCGCGCGAGCGGCGCTGCTGACGCTGCACGCGGGCTGGGTGCGGGCGGCGGGCGGCGCCGTGACGTGCGCGGAGGGCGTGGAGGTCAGCCCACTGCTGAGCTACGGCGGGGAGGGGCTGGGGCCGGTGGTGGGCGGCAAGAGCTACGAGCAGCCCTGGGCGGACGAGCTGCAGCGGCCGGCGGCGTGAGTGTTACGGACATGCGCTAAAATGCGAATGCGAAGTGGGCAAGATGATGTTGTCGGATTGTAAGTGCTGGGCTGCTTGGGCATTGTTGTATAGAGTGTGGGGCTGCACTTGGAGCGGCTGTCTGTGTGTGTGTGTGTGTGGTGGGGGGGGGGGTAGTTCATTCCAGAAACCAAAAGCGAAACAAGAGAACCCGAACCAGCCAGGCCAGGGGGGTGGCGCCCGCCGGAGCCCGGCGGCAAGGACTGCTGTCGGCCAGCAATCAGAGGGCGCCAACCCCGCCAGGGAGGGTGGCGGCCGGTGCCGCTGCGGCCTGTGTGTGCTGGTACCTGTACGGCGCGAGGAGCATTCGGATTTCGGAGTCGCTGCTGGGGTAATACAATGCGGGTTACGCGGCTGCGGTGACCTGTGCCCCGGGAGCTCGCAGCGATCGGGCTAGCTGTTAATCTTGTGATGTCTCCTGGAGCTGGTGTTGGGATGGGACCCGGCAAGATGGGCAGGCGGCCCCCCAACTTAGAAGGCGCCAACGCGACCAAGTTGCCCTGGCTTGGACTTGGTCACTTGGTGTGGGCAATAGGAGACACAAGTACACAATCCCTGCGGACGGCGCCCTGGGACACCTGGATGTGTCTTTTGCCGGTGTTCCTACTGCACTTGGTGTTGCCATGATTCCAGCTCAGGCCCACGGCGCGGCTCTTGCTGCCACCTGTAGCAGCTCGCTCTCTTCCTTCCCAATTACATAAATCGCCGGCACCCTCGAGGCTTGGGATTCAGCCCGGGGCGGCTTACAAAGTGGTCCGAATGTCCTTTGCAGCTTCCGTCAGCTGCGACTGAATAGCGAATTCCCACAGTCGCTGGTGCAGGCGTGCAGCCACACAACACCAGCGGCACCACGCCCTCACAAGCCCGAGGCGCTTCAAGACGACACCCACACCCACACCCCTCACAAGCCCCCAGCAGCTCCAAACGCGCCACACCCATCCCTCACACTCGCACCCTCCTCACGGCGCCGCCAGCACCGACTCCAGCAGACCGTCCAACAGGTCCGAATCCGACACCACCACCTCATCCACCCCCAGGGCCGACAGCACGCCCAGCAGCCCCGCGCACCCCGCCGCCAGCGTCTCCGCGCGACCCGGCGTCAGCCAGCCGTACGCCGCCATCGCCGCCGCCGCGCCGCCCGGCGCCGCCAGCTTAGTCATCACCTGCCGTACGTCGGAGGAGGTCAGGCGGCAGCCGTGCACGGCGGTGCGTTCGTACGCCAGCAGCCGCAGGTGCAGGGCGGCCACGGTGGTGACGGTGCCGCCGGTGAATACGGGGAGGAAGGGGAGGCGGCGAGGCAGGGCAGGGCCGGCGGGCGGCGAGGTCAGCGCCGTCTCGGCGGATGGCGGCGTGAGCCAGGGCTGCCCCTCACAGTGCTGCCACACGACCTGCGAGGCGTGTGCGTGGCAGGGGAAGGAGGGGCCGACGCATACCCTCGATAAGACACCGGATTGTGGGATGCGGCTGTGGTGGCGTGGCGGCTAAAGCGCCTCCTGCGACGCAAGGCAGCACAGAACGGCCCCGCCACCCCCCGGCCCCTCGCACACCTGCTCGGCTAGCTGGACACACGCCTCCAGGCCCTGCTGCACCGCTGCCGCCGCGCCCTCATCCGCCGCCTGCTTGCTGCTACTGCTGCTGCAGCTGCTGCTGCTGCTGCTGGCGCTTCTGCCAGCGGCGGCTGCAGCCGCCACCGCCACCGCCGACGCGTGCAGCGCCACGCAGCCCAAGGGGATGCTGATACCCGGCGGCGCCTGGGCGGCGGCGGCGCTGCCTGCAGCCAGCAGGGGAAACGCAACAGAAGTGCAAACCGTAGCAAGTGCCGCTCAATCGCAATAGCAGCAGCTGCGCTGCAATCAAGCGCGTTCCTTTCTGTGGGTGCTTGTCAGCTTGCCTGCCTGCCAGCCTGCCCTGTCCCTAGCCCTTAACGACGCAAGAGCACAGCATTGCGCCCACCCTTCCTTTTCATTCGTCTCCTTTCGTCTCCCTCACATGCCCAGTCCCGGCCGCGCACCGTGTATGAACTCCGTGGACCGGCCGCCCAGATCCACCACCAGCAGCTGCGGCGGGCCGCCGCCGGGGCCGGTGGCGGCAGCGGCGGCGGGCGGCAGCGCAGCCACCACGCCACGCCACGCCAGGCCACCCTCCTCCTCCCCTGCGACACAAGACACGCAGCAAAGCAACACGATGTGCCTGTGGCTCATTGCATGGACGGGCGATTCTGCCCTGGCCCTGTCTTGCGGGTACGACCCTCCCCCATGAGTTACTCAGTCGCTGGCATGCAGTTCTGCGCAGCACGTGCACTTGACCACCACCACCACCACCCCCATCCAGGTCCCCACCTGTAAGCACCTCCAGCGGGCAGCCCACCACCTGCGCCGCCGCCGCCGCCAGTTGCTCGCGGCTGGCGGCCGCCGCCGACCGCACCGCCGCCGTCGCCACCATGCGCCCAGTCAGCCGCACGCCGCCCACCTCCGGCCCCCCCACCAACAGCCGGCTGCCGCTGCGCCCGCCAGCTCCTGCCGCTTCCGCTGCCTGTGCTGCAGCTGTGGCGAGCAGTGGCTCCAGAGGCACTTGCTCCTGCGCAGCGCAGTTCGCGGCGGCGGCGGCATTGGCGGCGCCGGTGCGGGCGCTCTTGCCGGCCGCCGCCGCCGCCGCCAGCTCCGCCGCCGCCGCCGTGGCCGCCGCCATCACGCGGCGCAGCGACTCCAGCGTGCGTGCCACAGCGGCCGGCTGTAGCACCGCGCCGTCACCAGCGCCGCCAGTGCTGCTGCTACTGCTGTCACCGTCCGCGGCGCCGGCGGTAGCTCCTGGCTGCTGCTGCTGCTGCTGCTGCTGCTGCTGCCCGAGCATGCTGTCGTATGTCAAGCGTGCCTGCAGCAACGCGCAAACGCACGTCAAGATGGGTTGTACTGCAAGTCCACGCTTACGGATCCTGCAGGCCGCTCACAGACGTCCGTCCAAGCCGCTGCTTTGTCCCCCCCACCCCCCATCTGCCAGGCCTTGCCCATGCAATCCCATCAAACGCAAACTCCACGCAATCCCGCGCGCGCAGCGCCCCCGCCCCCGCCCCCCCGCCCCCCCCACACACAAACACATGCGCCGCAGCCTTCCTGCGCCCCACAGCAGCACAGCACAGCCCCTAACCCACCAGCTCCGTCAGCCCGTCATGCAGCACCGCGCGGGTGCAGTGCGAGCCCAGCTCCAGCGCCAGACGCAGCTGCAGCGGCGGCCGCGGGGCGTCGCGGGGCGCGTTGCTGAAGAACGCGCCCGCCAGCGCCCGCCCCGCGGTCACCTCCCGCCCGCCGCCCGAGCTGCTGCTGATGTCGCTGCCGTTGGCGACGGCGGCGGCTGACGCGGTTGTGGTTGTGGTGGTGGTGGCGGTGGTGGTGGTGGTGGTGCCGGGTGGGGTGGTGGTGCCGCGGGCGGGAGTTGGAACCTCGGCGGCAGTGTGGGGCACAGGCGCAGGCGCAGCAGCTGCCGCTGCTACTACCACTTCTGCCTGCATTTGTGGCCCCGTGGCGCCTCTTGTGCTGCTGGCGCCGCCGCCACCGCCAGCAGCAAAGCCCCCACTGCCAGCACCAGCGTCTTCATGGCGGCCCAGCACTGACTCCCACTCGTTCTGCTCCGCGGCGGAACAGTAGTGCATTCGGGGCGGCAGGGGGTCGTCCGCACACCCCCCACCCAGCGGCGCCGGGCTGTCGTCGTCGCGCTGCAGCGCTGATGTCCAGTCGTCCGCCCAACCAGCACCAGCTCTTGACCACGCTGCCATTCGCAGCTTGGCGCCGCGGCGTGGCGCGCAGCGAGATATGTTATGCACGCGCAGGCCGGTCAAGCCCACTCTCAAGAACTTCATATCACTTGGTACATATAAACGAAAAGTTCTAAATTTTCTTGCGCCTACCTCACTGACCTACATGGTATAAGTGGCGAGTTTGCGCGGGTGGCCGCGATCCAACGAATCCCATGCCAACCCCGTCTAGTTGAGCTCAACCAACACCACGTAAGACATTTTTGCAGATACAAAAGCATATTATACTGACGCTTGAAGCACCCACAGAAAAAAGAGAATGCGAAGCAGCATTTCTTGAGCGCTCGTTGACCCTGCTTAGCTAGGATGGAGTTCGACTTCGTGTCGCTTGCCTTTGGGGGCGAGCAGCATATCTCCATTTGGGACAGCAAGCGAATTGGTGAGGTCGCGTGGGCGGGCTATACCCCCTGAATGCAGCCTTTCGAGACGCGTTCTTGTTGGCTCCCCTGTATGCAGCGTCGCTCAAACCCGATGACCAGGAGCTGCTTACAAAGCTGCTCGATGTGTTCGGCAAGAAGTCCGCGGTCGCGCAGGTGGGACATTTCACCCGCGGACTAGAGCCCGAGCTGGAGTTGTGGTCCTAGCCTGCCACATAATACTGTATATGCTTTTCTTGCCGCTTTGCGGAAAGGTACTGGTACTGGGGGCTGATGCCACTCCGAACACGCGGCGCGTGTGTGCAGGGTCTGGGCGCGCCCGTCACCGACATCTACCGCCTGCGGAGCACGGACCAGCGCCTGTACCTGTACATGTATCGCGAGTCCAGAAAGACGGTGGTGCTGGGCGGACTGAAAGTCGGGAGCAAGCGCCTCTTCGTTCGCACGGTGAGGGACTAACTGCGGTAAGGGGAGGGTGGTGATTGATGCTCCCAAGGGCCGGTACACTGGCGCAGTGCCTCGTGCCGGATGGAGCACCCCCCCATCCTCCGCCTGGATGCTTCTGCTCACGCACTGCAAGTCAATTGCACAACGCTCACTGTGGCTTACCCCTGCAACGTCTCGTCATCAACCCCGCATATCTTGCCTACCGCAGGCCACTTCAGACCTGCGGGAGATTGAGCCGGTGTGCGTGCTGGATTTTTACGTGCATGAGTCCTGCCAGCGCCAGGGCGTGGGCAAGGCGCTGTTCGAGGTGCGCGGTGTGGTCGTCCGTGCGCGAGGGAGGCGATGGCGGTGGCGGTGGTGGGCGGTGGCACGTTGTTGGAGGGCCGCTCTCGCGCGTGTGGCCAGGAAGGGCCTCCGTGGGTGCTGGTGAATGACGTGTGGAGCGAGTCAATGTGCGGACCTGTGCATTAAGTAGAGGACCTGACTCCGGGCGGGCGTAGCATGCGCGGGTGGACGTGTGAGGGTGATGCAACGCAAGCATCCACTCCGCCGCGTTGGGCTGCAGCTGCAGGGACGTGTCCCAATGCAGCAGTAACGCCCGCTGCACATCAGCAGTGCCCACGCCGCATCGCTGCACACAATCGCTGCACCTGCTCACCCGGTCGCCGCTGCACCCCCCCCCCCGCTGCTGCTGCCTCGCCCGCTGCCCTCCTACTCCCTCCCGCCCGCCAGCACTTCCTCATGGCTGAGGGCCACGACCCCGCCACCCTGGCCTACGACCGGCCCTCGCCCAAGCTGCTGGCGTTCCTGCAGAAGCACTACGGTGCGTGTAACGGTGTGGCCCTGCGTGCGGCCTTGGGCGGCTAGTGAGGTGGAGATGGAGGCCCGCGGGAGGTATGCCTCAGCCGGCAGGCGCTTGTGGCGTCGGGCGCTTGGGCGCAGCGCTTCGAGGCGCACGGGGGAATTGCTGTGCCTCAGCTCCGAGCCTAGCTGTGCACCGCCTGCCTGCCTGCATGCGCCTCGTCTACCCATTAACTCCATGTCGTCCCATTTCCCCACCCACTTCTACGTCTACCTCGTCATTAAGATTACATGCATGGAACCCACCCCCAAAACAGGCCTGGACCAGTACGTGCCGCAGTCCAACAACTACGTGGTGTACGACCGCTACTGGGAGCTGTGCCCGCCTGGCAGCCGGCAGCACCGGGGCCACGGCGCCATGCCGCCCGGCGCGTCCGGGCACCTGCAGGTGCGGAGGCGGCGGCCGGCAACGGCTGCCACTGCCAGGGATGCCGACTGCGGGTTTTTGTGTAGGGCAGACGACTGACACCGGGGCTGCTGCGCACCAGGCGCCAGCCTCCGCGTCGTCCCTTGCACGTCCCCGCGACGCTCCTGCTGCCGGTCGCGATGGGATCAACCAAGCCTCCTTTCTTCCTCTTAACCGCAGGGCCGCAACGGAAGTCGCGGCTCCATCGCCTCCATCGGCACGCCCAGCGGCCACGGCGGCCCCCGGGCCACGCCGCTGGTGGGCATGATGCCGCCCGGGTCCGGCGCCGGTGGCTACCCGGCCCACTGGACGCCCAGCGCCCTGGGCTCCCACAGCGGCGCGCACCACAGCGGGCCGCCCGCGCCGATCGGTAACTCACCCAGCTTCGGGCGGCGCTGGGCGTCGAACAACTTCGGACACGACGGGCCGCCGCAGGAGCCGCCGCCGTACCCCGCGCCGGGGACGGCGGGTGGCCCGGCGTTTAGCATCCCGCCGGCCGGTGGGGACGCACAGGGCGGCATTGTGGACGCCCTTGACGCCTTTGCGGCAAGGCAGCAGCAGCAGCAGCAACAGGGCACAGGGTTGGCATCGCCGCAACGCGGCGGTGCAGGGGCGCCATGGGAGCGCGACGCGGGGGGCCCGGCCGGGGCTGGGACTGGGTATGGCAGCGGCGGCGCGCCGGGGACGTGGCCTCCCCAGGGCGGCGGGCCGCCGCTGCCTGCGGCCGGCACCCCGAGCGGCATGCAGCCGCCTGGCAGCCGCGGCGCCTACAGCTTCCGGCCTCCCTGGGCCACTGACGAGCCGGCAGGTTCTAGCGGCGGCGCTGGAGGCAGCAATGCAGGCGGCGGCACAGACGCGGGGCCGGGTGCCGCTTACACCGGCTTCGGCAGCCCGCCACCGCCCATGCGGACGCCCTCAAAGGACCGGTTCGGCGTCGGGCCAGGAGCCGGCGGCGCAGGGCCCATGCAACGCAGTCCTATGCACAGCATTCTTGGCGGCGGCGGGGGTTACGACGCAGTTGCGGGCGGGCGGAGCGGTGCCGCCCAGGCGCGTGCGCTGCAGCAGCAGTTGCTGTCCATGCAGTCAGGCGAGGGCGCAGCAGCGGCAGCAGCTGCGGGTGTTCCCGTGCTCGGCGGCTACGGTGGCGGAAGCGGCAGCGGGAGTGCATATCCAGGGTCCTACCAGCAGCATCACCCGCAGGCACCATCGCCCCTCTACTCGGGGGCGCCACCGGCCTCAGGGTCAGGGCGACGCGGTGAACAGGACGGCGTGGGGTTGCCTGCCGGCATGATGCGCCCTGGGCCGATGGCTATGGGGACGCCAGCGGGAGCGGGGCCATCGGGACGGCGCGTCGTCGGCCCTGATGCCGCCGACACACCGCCAGGGGGCGGTCACAGCGCCGCCAAAATGATGGCTGTGAAGCAGCGATCGGGTGCGGGCGCGGCGGACTGCCTGGTGTGGTGAGGGCACAGTGCAGCAAGAGCACGTGCGTGTGTGCGGCGGACGGGTAGGGCGAGGGCGTCGGCGTACCGCTTTCGGCGTCGGGAGGCCTGCAGGGGGACCTGATGGCGGGATGGTGTGTGCTTTGCGGGGGCGATTGGATGGCTGCTCTTGGACTGCCTTCAGTGCGGCAGCACAGTCTGGGATTTCGAGTCTTCATGAACCGCAGGGGTTCCTCTGATGGACCGCGCTGTCGCAGCTAGCCGTCGGCCCGTCGCATGGGGCGGGAGCGGAAGCGGGAGGGGTGGGAGAGAGGGACAGCGGCCACGCATGATCGCGAGCAGAGGGTACGCCGTCAGCAGGTGGACGGGTAGACCACGTCAAAGCCCCTCGCCCACAACAGCGGAGGACAGGGGACAAAGACAGACAGGGACACACTAGAAACCCGTTTGGCCGTTTCGTCCACCAAACACCGGCTGGCTACCATCTGCGCAATTCAGGTATGTGTAGTTCATCATGCACGGAAACGGGTAGCAAGTTGACAAGTAGCTGTGAGACCTACTCGGTGGAGGGGGTCTCAGTCTGGAGGGGGTGGTGGTCTAGGGGGCGTGTTCGTCGAGGTGCCCGCCCCGTGTCACAGGACTCGGCTCTTCAGAGCCTGGTGTGCTGGGCCCAACACAAGCAAATTATACGTAAAATCATGAAAGCCCCAGCGACACACATCACAATAGGGCTTGAAGCTGGCCGCCACTGGTTCGAGCGGGGGTCGCAGCCTTCAAGCTTTGCGCTGATCCCTCAAACGGCTTGCAAACCTTTGGCTTCGGGACATGGATCATGCAGAAATTCTACGATAAATTTCTGGGCGCTCAAGGGAACTGAGGAAATTAGCTGACCCCAATTCGGCCCATGCAGAAAGTCGAGCTCCCAGCCCAGCAGTTCGCTACGAGCATCCAAATAGCTCTCCCGTTGCTTTCAGAGCTAGGACACTACCCCAGCTTTTGAGTGAGCGCTCAGTAGTGACGCGCCGAGCCCGAAGAAGGCCAATTTCCGCCTTTTATAGACCCGGCCCCACTGCACGACCTGTCCGGCATTTACGACCTCTACGACGTACGACCCGGCCCCAGCTTGCGGGGCTAGCAGCCTGCGCCTCAGCCTGCGGTCGCCCGGCCCTGCGCCGGCGCTCCGCCGGACGCTCCGCCTCAGCGCGAGGCCGCGCATCGGTGAAGCATTTTGGGCTTGAGGACCCCCGAGCTCGCAGCCCGCGAGCCTCGATCGTCCCGGCACCCGTGATTCGATTCCCAGGGCCCAATAAAGACCATTGGCAGTGGCAGAGGCTGCCCAAGGCTCGGTGACGAATTGGTCCTGGGGTGCGCTTGCGCATCCGACGAGGTAGGCCCGGGAGCCGCGCTCAGTGCTGATAATGATAGAACATAAACAGATGAATCCGTTACCACACTGCCGGACGCGGGTCCACGCTGTCCGAAAGCGGAGTTGCGGGGACTCGGTGCAATAGTCAACGTCTCACTGCCGGGCACGCAGGTCGGCCCTCCCCTTCCCGCGCATGCCCATCTGACCGCGATCCTTGCTGCTCTCTCTCCTGGATCTGTGCAGGTGCACGTCGGGGAGCCGCCCTGCCAGCCGCTAGCTGCAGCTGAACAGCGCGGCAGCAGCAGCGGCGCCCGGGCACGCAGCGCAGCACGCACCTTGATCAGCCGCGACACGCCTTCCTTATAACCCCTCAGCCCCAGAGCAGGAGCGCAGTAGCTCGAGCGGAGTAAAAGAAGAATGCACTACCCGGGCTTACAGGAGGAGGCGGTGAGCTCGGCGGAGACGCAGAACCTGATCGCCAGCATCGCCGGCATCCTGCAGAACACCACCGCCGCGCTGCCCGCCGGCCCGCCGCAGCTGGGCGGCCCCACGCCCGCCGGCGCCGGCGGCTCGCCCGGCCGCGTGGCGGCCGACGCCGTCGCCAACGCCGCCGCCGCGGCGGCGGCGGCCAGCGCCATGCCCGCCGGCCTCATGCTGCTCCCGCACCAGCTGGGCGGGATACCCGGCTTCCCGGGGGTCAACCTGAACGACCCCAGCCTGGCGCCCTTCCTCATGGGCGCGCTGGGCGCGCCCGGCCTGGCCATGGACCCGGGGCTGCAGCAGCTCATGGCCGGGGGCTTCCCCGGCATGCCGGGCCAGCCGGGCGGCATGCCGGGGCTCAACCTGGCGTCGCTGCTGGCGGGCGCGGGCGTGGACCTGGACCCCAGCGCGGCGGCGGACCTGGCGGCGGGCGTGATGGCCGGCGCCGCCGGCAAGCCGGGCGGCGGCGGGCAGCTGGCGGGCACCAAGCGGCCGGCGGACGGCGCGGCGGGCGGCGCGTACAAGCGCGAGCGGTCGGAGGAGGCGGGCCGCGGGCGAGAGGTGGGGAGGGGAGGGGAGGGGAGGGGAGGGTAGTTCATTCCAGAAGCCAAAGCGACCATTGCAACCCAAAAAGAGGGGAGGGGAGGAGGGGAGGGGATGGCGAGGCAGGGGTGGAGTGCTGAGGGAGCTGGCAGTGCGCGGGTGGCGTCAAGTGGAGAAGAAAGTGGAGGCGGTGTGAGGCGGCGACTGCAGCATGCGGGCATAGGAGACGTCACGCACATACCGCCATGCGTCCGCGCGGAACCCAGGCCCGCCTGCCGCTGCTTCCCACCCCGCCTGCCCCACCACCTCGCTCGCCTCGCTCCCACCGCTCCGTGTCTCCCACCCACCCATCCTGCCTCCCACCCACCCACCCTGCCTCCCACCCACCCACCCGCCCACCCTCCCGCCCCCCCCCACACACACACCGCCCCCCCCCCCCCCCGCGCAGCAAGGCAAGTGCCACGTGGACGGCTGCAACGTGGACCTGACCACGGCCGGCCCCTACTACCAGCGCTACCGCACCTGCGAGGCGCACCTCAAGGCGCCCTGCATCATCAAGGACGGCCTGCAGCAGCGCTTCTGCCAGCAGTGCGGCCGCTTCCACGAGCTGTCCGAGTTCGACAACAACAAGCGCTCCTGCAGGGCCAGGTGGGTGGCAGTGGGGCGGTGTGGGTGGGTGGGTGGGGCGGTGTGGGTGGGTGAGGGTGTGGGTTGTGGCGTGGGTGATGGGGTGGGTGAGGGGGGCGGTGTGGGTGGGTTGTGGGGCGGTGTGGGTGGTTGAGGGGGTGGGGTGAGGGGGTGGGTGAGGGGGCGGGGTGAGGATGATGGGGAGGGGTGGAGGGTGGGGTTGTAAAGACCAGCCGAGTGAAGTGGGGTGCAGGGAGGGGATGGGGTTTGCCGGGTCCACAGCAAGGCATTGAAGGACGTGAGCCACGGACCGCTCTTTGTGGAGCGGGGGGGGGGGCAGCGAAGTGTTGGACAGCGGGCGGTGTGCTGCATGGGACGGGCGATGACGGGCGGCTGGGGCAGCAGCGTGAGCGGCAGGGCGTGTGGAGCGGACGCAGCGCAGCAGCGCGTGTCCTCATGTTCCGGAAAAGTGAGGCGCTGCCCAGGGGAACAACGCCCGTACCTGCGGTAGCTGCAAGTAGCTACAGCGCACCTCAACACAGAGAGGTGCTGCTCCTCGACAGGCGTATCCTCCGAGGTGGTCTGCTGATGGAACCGCCCCCTCACACCATCACAAGTGTCCTTCCCACTTTCCGACAACCCCGCGCAGGCTGCACAGCCACAACCAGCGGCGGCGCAAGCGCACGGAGGAGCAGCTTGCCAACCAGGGCGGCGGCGACGGCGGCGGCGGCGGCGGCCACAGCGCCGCCGCCGCCGCGGCCGCCGCCGCCGGCCTCATGCAGGGCGCCGGCGCGCTCATGCAGCCGGGGGCGGCGGGGCTGGGGGCGCAGATGGCGGCGCTGGGGGCGCACGGGCTGCTGGGCGGCATGGGCGGCGGCGCGCCCAACCTGACTGACATCCTCAACAGCATGGGCGGTGTGACGCCGGAGCTGCTGGCGAGCATGAGCGACCCGTCCAAGATGCCGCCCATGAAGCCGGGTGCGTGCGTGCTTGTGTGTGTGTGTGTGGCGTCGGGGTGGGATTTGGGGTGGGGCTTTCAGTTGGGTGGGGGTGAGGTGGTTGCAGCACGCAAAGTCAGTCACAGATCGGTGGCGGGAGCTCTGGTGGAGCTCTGGCGGGTTTGCTGGCGGGCTGGTAGTGATGATAGGTGCGCGCGAGTGGGGCCATGTCTCGAGGGAGGGTGGCGAACGTGCTGCTTGGGATGGAGGGGCTGCTGGAGCGAGGGTTTGTGCGCGCGTTCGCGAAAAACTCCTTGCCATCCATCTTCCCTCACCAACCCTCCTCCCTGTCCTGCCCCTCCGCTCTCCCCCTCTCTTTCCCTGCCGGCCCCCCCCCCAACCCCACACACACAGACGACCTGACGGCGCTGCTGTCCACCATGTCGCCGGCGCTGCTGGGCAGCCTCACCGGCATGGCCGCCGCCTCGCCCGACGCCGGCGCCGCGCTGCTCGCGCTGGCGGCGGGCGGCGGCGCCGCCGCCGACGCGCTCAGCCAGCCGCTGCTCGACATCTTCAAGGGCGCCGCCGGCGCCGTGCCCGGGGCCCTGGCGGGCCCCGCGGACCTGGCGGGCGCCGACCTGCAGCAGCAGCTGGCGATGGCGCTGGCGGCGAGTGCGGGCGCGGCGATGCCCGACCCCGCGACGATGGAGGCGGCGCTGGCGGCGGCGGCGACCATGGACCCGCAGACGCTGGCGGCGGCGGCGGCGGCGGTGAACCTGCAGCAGCAGCAGATGGCGGCGGCGGCGGCGGGGCACCACCACCACCAGCACCACCATCACCACCACCTGGCGGGGCTGCATGGGCTCCCCCACGACCCGCTGGGTGGCGGCGGCGGCGGCGGGCACCACCTGGGCGGTCACCACGGCGACGGAAGCATCTGATGATACGATTGATTGATGGTGAGGACCGGGGCCGCCTGTGAGAGCGGCGGCAGTGGCAGCGGCCGCCGCCCCTCCCCGCAGAATGCCGCAGGCGGAGCAGGTGGTGATGGTGGTGGAAGGGGCGGAGCGCGGCTTGCGGAGGCGGAGGTGGAGGTGGTGGCGGAGCGGCGTGCACAGGTTTGGCGGGTGGCGAGGCATGGTTTGGCGGGCGGGTGGATGGGTGGGTGCACGGAGGCGTGGCGACGACTGCACAGGGAGAAGCGCAATCCAAGGGCGCGAGAAAGAGGACGTGTGGAAGTGTGCTATCTGTTCCATGTTTTTAGCAAATTTGTTTGCGGGTACATACACCATTGTCAGCGCGAAGGGTTTATTACTTGTTTCCTGTGGTGCGTGGTGCGTTTACCTAGGGTTTGGTGCCACGGTTTGGTGCCGTGATGATGCGTCTCGGGCGTACCTTGGCGGCTGAACGTCCGGCCTGCAGTTGTGTTTGGTAGGGCTGCCGCCGGTGCTGCTGGGCTCCAGCGAGCTTTCGCGTCAGGACCGCACTTGTCGAGATCAAGCTGTTTGTTCACACCCCTTTTGGGTTGCGCGCCAAAGCAGTTGGCGCAAGAGCAGCACGCACACGGACGGACTGTGCTCTCGAGTGGGGAGCGGCGCGGCTGTGGAGCACTTGGGAGCGCCGGTGCACGTGTACCGCCACAGAAGAGGCGGCCGCACTCGCAGTCGATGCTCTGCTAGGACTATAGCGTTTGCTGAGAGCGAAATTGCTCATGTCAGCGAGACATTGCCGTGGAGGCGTGTGTGTGTGTGGGGGGGGGGAAGTTGGCGCGGGCAACCCCATTGCCACAATAGTGAGGATATGTTTATAAGGTCAGCCGCATGGCCGAACAATAAGCCCGATCCAGCAGCGGCTTGCCTGCGTGGCGACCGCTGCGGCGGTTGGCGGTTGGTGGTTGACCCCGTCGAGGCGCACGGCGCCACGGTCCAGCCAGACCGGCTGCGGCAGTATGGTTCAGCCTGTTGGGAGGAGGGGTTGGATTTTGGGATTGTGGGATGGCGTTGCAGCTGCTGGCCCGTGTCCGGGTGAGCCGGAAGCGGTTTCGTGCGTTGTAAGGACGACCCGGGGCGGAGCTGTGAGCACTGTGCGAAACGAAAGGATGAAGGGGGGGCGCGGGCGGGTTGGGGAGGGGATGGGATGCGGGCGTTGAGGGCTCATGGCCAGACGGGGCAGGGAAAGCGGAATGGGCGGCAATCTTTTTAGCATCTTCATTTTCAGGCAGGCTCCAACATATAACCGGCTTGGCATTTCGATATATTGTACATCGCCTGGACGTGTAGCCGCCGCGCTGGCCGCCGCGCACGCCTGACCATCTTCGAGAACTGACCCGCGGTCCCAAACCGCGCAAATCGCTGCAAACGCAAATGCCGCCTGCTCCGCCCATCCTTTGACACCTCCACCGCCCACGGAGCAGCGCGCACCCACAACAACCACAACCACAACAATGACCGCCTACAAGGTCGCGGGCGGCGCCCTGACGGCCGAGGCGCTCGCGAGGCTGGCGCCGCTCGCGGTGCCCGGCCGCGACGGCGCCGGCGCCGCGACCGCGACCGCTGCTGCCTCTGGCTCCGCGGCGGCGGCGGCGGCGCCCGATGGGCAGGAGCCGCCGGGCAAGGACGTGCTGGTGGTGTGGGACATCGAGAACGTGCCGCCACCCGCGGGCGCGCCGCTGCTGCTGGTGGAGAGGTGCGCGGGTGGTTTTGGAGGCCGGGCTCGGGGGGTCGCCGCATTTGCGCATTTTGCGCGGGAAAAAGCTGGCCGCGGCGCGTCATCGCTCGTGCGCGTGGGGCCTCCAGTGCGCCACGCACTACCCGCCTGGCCCCTCCCTCCTCACATTTCCCGTTACCGGACTTCCACATGGATGGCTTACCCCCCTGGTCGCTGTGGTTTCTGGAATGAACTACCCCTCAGGCCCCGCCCCCGCGGCCCCGCCCCCTGCTCCTCCTCGACCGCTAACCCCCACCCCCCACCCTACGCACACTCCGCACTGTCCTCGGTCTGCTGTTACCTCCCGTGTGACCTCACACCAACTAACCAACCACCAACTAACCAACCACCAACCAATGCCCCGCTGTTAATTACTGCAGGGCCATCTCCAGCGCCTTCGTGCAACTGCCGCGCCGCCGCGCCGCCGGCTTCGTGGCGGCGATGGCCCGGCGCTCGTTGGCGGTGCTGGAGGCGTCGCAGTCCGGGCGGGGGCGGGGGCGGGGCCAGGAGCTGGACGCGCTGTTGGGCCGCCTGGACTTGCACCTTGCGGCGGGCGGCGCCAAGAGCGGCTCCGCGGACGCCAAGCTGCTGCAGGTCATCGGGGTTTCAGCGGGGTCGGATGGGGGTGGGGGTGCTGGGGTGGGTGGTGTGGGTTGTGGGGTGCAGGCAGGGAAGGGTGGGAGGTTGCAGGGGCCAACGTGGGGTTGCTGTAGTGGTGGGTTGGTGGGTTGGTGGGTTCGCGAGCAAGTGGTTGGCGCCGTTGCTCCACGCGGCCCGCCCTTCCGCTCCCCACTACCCCTCTTCTCCACACCTGCCCCCGCCCCCCAAACACACAAACCGCACCCATCCCCACCACAACCGCCACCACCACCGCCACCACCACAACCGCCGCCGCCACCACCACCACCACCGTTAAAATAACGCGCAGTGCATCGACGCCTTCATAGACCAGCAGCGCGCGCTGGGCCGCGCCGCCCGCAGCGTGCTGGTGCTGATCACCGGCGACGACGACTTCACCACGCGGCTGCGGCGGGCGCTGGACGCGGGCATGGACGTGGAGCTGCTGCACCCGTCGCTGCGGAGCACCAGCCCGCGGCTGCTGTGAGTGCTTGTGGGAGTGGGAGTGGGAGTGGGAGTGGGAATGGGAGTGGGAGTGGGAATGGGAATGGGAGTGGGAATGGGAATGGGAATGGGAATGTTGGGTGGTGGGGATCAAGAGGTGGAATGGGTGGCAATGGGTGGTGCCGGAAATGTTGGGAGCAGGCGGGACAGGGTTTGGGGCAGCGCAGGGAGGTTACCGGGGGGAGGGGCAGGATTTCGGAAGCGGGCGTGCTGGGGTAGTGCGCGGTATGTACTGGCGCGTGTAAGCTGGTGGGATGTTATTAAGGCGTGTTGTGGTGAGTTAGGCATATAATCGGAGCAAGTGCTGGGGCATGGGCAGGAGCGGGTGGCGAGGGGCGAGGGCAAGAGAGGCCGGGGACCGGGCGGGGGGCCAGCATATGTGTCTGTGTGTGTGTTGGTAAACGGAAACGGAGAGAATTCCCCGCAGTCGCTCGCAGTTACTGACGGATACGTACCAAATACTTCTTGGACGGTACCGCGTAGCCCCGCGTAGTGTGTGTGTGTGTGTGTGTGTGTGGGCCAGCATATGTGTCTGTGTGTGCATATATCAGTTCCGGACCGTGGGCACATGCTCGAGTCATGTGGGTCGGCGGGCTTGAAGCATGGGGGCCTGCTGGTGGCAGCAGCGCTCGTACACGCCTTGCATCGCGGTGTCCCCGTCATGTCTTCTATCATCAGCATTCAATCATTATCATTATACACATTATACATCACAACAACCGCACCACAGGGCCGCGCTCCAGGGCCGAGCCAACGCCTGGCACGCCAACTGGGAGCAGTTCATGCAGTTCATGCTCAACAACATGCCCCAGCAACGGCCTCAGCAACCGCCCCAGCCCAAGGCCCGGCAGCAGCAGCAGCAGCAGCAGCAGCGACAGGCGCAGCAGCAGCAACAGGCGCGGCAGCAGCCGCAGAATCAGGCGCAGGCGCAAGCGCAGGCGCAAGCGCAGGCGCAGGTGCAGCCGCAGCCGCAGGCGCAGGCGCAGCCGCAGAATCAGCCGCAGGCGCAGCTGCAGGCGCAGCTGCAGGCGCAGCTGCAGGCGCAGGCGCAGGCGCAGGCGCAGGCGCAGCCGCAGGCGCAGGCGCAGGCGCAGGCGCAGGCGCAGGCGCAGGCGCAGGCGCAGGCGCAGCCACAGGCGCAGCCGCAGCCGCAGCCGCAGAATCAGCCGCAGGCGCAGCCGCAGCCGCAGCCGCAGCCGCAGCCGCAGCCGCAGCCGCAGCCGCAGGCGCAGGCGCAGGCGCAGCCGCAGAATCAGCCGCAGGCGCAGCTGCAGGCGCAGCTGCAGGCGCAGGCGCAGGCGCAGGCGCAGGCGCAGGCGCAGGCGCAGGCGCAGGCGCAGCCACAGGCGCAGCCGCAGCCGCAGCCGCAGCCGCAGAATCAGCCGCAGGCGCAGGCGCAGGCGCAGCCGCAGCCGCAGCCGCAGCCGCAGCCGCAGCCGCAGCCGCAGCCGCAGCCGCAGCCGCAGCCGCAGCCGCAGCCGCAGCCGCAGCCGCAGCCGCAGCCGCAGCCGCAGCCGCAGCCGCAGCCGCAGCAGCTGCCGCCGCCTCCGCCGCGGCTGGCACCAGCGGACCCGCTGCTGTCGCCGCCGCCGGCCCACGAGCTACCACACCCCGATGCACTGCAGCAGCAAGTGCTGCAGGCGCTGCAGCTGCTGCAGCTACTGCCGTCTGTCGCGCCCTTCGCGGCAAGCGTGCCCATGCCGCCTTGCGCGCTGCCGCTGCTGCAGCCGTTCATGCCGCGGCCGCAGATGGTACAGCCGCAGATGGTACAGCCGCAGATGCGACAGCCGCAGATGCGACAGCCGCAGATGCTACAGCCACAGATGCTACAACCGCAGATGCTACAGCCGGCGGTGCAGCAGCTGCCCTTCATCACGCCTCTGCACCCACAGCCGACAGCGGCCAATGACGTGGCCCGCATGGATGTCGCCATGCCGCCAATAATCAGGCCCCAGCCCCAGGACCTGCGCCAACTGCTACAGCCGCAGCTACTACAGCCGCAGCTGCTACAGCCACAGCTGCAGGGCGCTTTGCCCGAGGCGGGCGCACAGCGCAGTGCCCCGCGGCAGCTCGGCGGCGGCTGCGACGGCGCCCCTGCCTGCAGTCAGCCCGCGGCGTCGGAGGGCGCAAGCAATGGCACCGGTCGCCGCGTCGCGGCCGCGGCCGCGGTGGCGGCGGCGGCGGCGTGTGACGGCGAGTTTGCGCCGCGCACACCCCTCGCGACCACCAGCGCTGGGTGCGGCGGCGGCGGCGGCCCGGCCGCTTCGGCCCGCAGCTTGGTGGGCGGAGGTGGTGGCGAAGGCGGCGGCGGCGGCGGCGGTGGTGCCTATGGAGCGACTGGCGGCGGCGGCGGCGGCGGCACTTCGGTTGGACAGCAGGGCGGCTGGCCGCAGGTCACGCATCATTGCCATGGTGGGCGCGGAAAGAGAGGCCGCGGCGGTGAGGGAAGGGAAGACGAAGAGGGCGGCGAGGTCAACAGCAATTGCGGCGGCGGCGGCGGTGACGGTGGCGGTGGTGGCGGTGGTGGTGGTGGTGGTGGTGGTGGTGTCACTGCTGGTGCGGCGAACTACTGGGTGCGGTGGAGGCCGCCGGCTCGCCCCTTGGGCCCAGTGGCGGCGGCAGCAGCAGCAGCAGCAGCGGCGGCGGCGCCTGGCAGGAGCGCGGCAGGCAGCGTGGTTGGCGCCGCCGGTGCTGACGACGACTGCAGCGGCAGTCAGCTGCAGTGGGCGCAGCCTGCAGCAGCGCACGTGGCGTGCCTACCACCGCACCTGGCCCACCAGCTGCCGCCGGCCCTGCGGGAGCTGCAGCTGGAGTCGGAGGAGCGGCCGCTGCTGCCGCGCGCCTGCCTGCGGCTGGACAGCCTGGCGCAGGAGCTGCAGGCGGCGGCGGCGGCGGCCGACCCGGCGGCGGCGCTGCGGCGCGTCGCGGACCGGCTGCTGGCAGAGCAGCGGGCCGCCGGCGGCGGCGGCGGCGGCAGCGGCGCCTTCAGCCGCCTGCAGCGAGCGTGAGTGATGCAAGAGGGAAAGATAGAGATAGGGATTGATGCCATTGGGGGCCAAAGGAGATGTGGAGGTTTAGGGCTGGAGGAAGGAGGGATGCGGGACATGCGGGTGCGTGCTGAGGGCGACTTGACTGCAGGCAGGCTGGTTGCATGCGCCGCAATGCGGCAGAGGCAAAGTAATGATTAATGAAGGAAGGGGCTTAGCTAGCTAGCTAGCCGCTGCGGGGCAAAAGCTTGTACACCGATGATGACTCGTTCACTGCATGACTGGGGCCCATTCGGGATCCGTGTGCGTGCCTTCCCTGCATGGGACCATCCTGGTTGGCACGCACCCGCCCACACACCCACTCAGCGTTACGCTTTGCCCTCGCACACCACCCCCTATCCCCCGTACAGGGCTGCGGAAGCGGGCTGCGGCTTGACGGTCAGCCCCTGCGACGGCGGCACCCTCTTCCTGCGCGTCGAGCGGTCCACGGCCGCGGAGCACCACCCCCGCGGCGCCCTGCGCCTGGCGCTGGCCCGGCTGCGTGCCGAGCTGGGAGCACTGCTGGCCGGGAAGCAGCCGCACAAGCGGCAGCAGCGGGAGCAGCAGCCGCCCCAGCGGCAGCAGCAGCAGCAGCAGCAGCAGCAGCAGCAGCAGCAGCAGCAGCAGCCGCCCCAGCGACAGCAGCCACAGCGACAGCCACAGCATGAGCTACACCAGCCACAGCAAGAGCTACAGCCGCCGCCCCACCTGCTGATGACCCCGCCCCGGGTGGCAGCGGTGCCTGCCAGAGGGCACTGGTGCTGGAGCGTCCCTGCTTCCGGGGCCGCTGCCGCAGCTGTGCTGCGCCACGCCCGGCTCAGTAATGCCCCCGCCACCGTTGCCGACGCGGCTCAGCCCGGAGGCCCGCCCCTGGCTGCGGCGGCGGCGACGATCGCTGCCGGCGGCGGCTGTGCACCCTCCCACCAGCAGCAGGCTGCTGCTGCCCCTGCACCGGTCATGGCTGCGGTGCCCTGTAGGATTAGCAGCAGCGGCCGCGGCAGCGGCATTAGTGGCACGGCAGCAGCAGCCCTTGTTGGTCTGAAGCGCAAGGCTGGGCCACCCGACGCCGACAGCGGCGAAGTCTGCGGTGCGGAGAGCCCCAGCCCCAGCCGCTGCCGCAGCGGCGGCGGCGGCGGCAGCGGCGCCACCAAGGCGCCGCGGCTGGATGGCGTCCGCAGCCCCCAAGCGTGCAGTGGCGCTGCCGGTGCCGCTGCCGTTGGCAACAGTGGCGACGGCAGCGCAGCTAGCACAGCTATTGCAGCCAGCGGAGGCGGACAACCTCAAGCGCAGCAGCTGCCGGTAGTAGTTGAGGTGCCGCTGCCGCAGCAGCAACAGCAGCAACAGCAACATCAGCAGCAACAGCAACATCAGCAGGTGCAGACAGCGCCGGCTCCGTCGCAGACACTGCAACCACCACAGGCCCCACAGGCCCCACAAGCCCCACAGGCCCCACAGGCCCCACAGGCCCCACAAGCCCCACAAGCCCCACAAGCCCCACAAGCCCCACAAGCCCCACAGGCCCCACAAGCCCCACAAGCCCCACAAGCCCCACAGGCCCCACCGGCCTTAGACAAGCTGCCGCTGCATGTGCGGCTGCAGTGGCTGCTTTGGTTGCTGACTCCGTCGCCGGAGGACCTGCTGCTGCACCCGCCCACCAGCTGCCACGCGCCGCAGGATAAGTACCCGCAGCCGCAGCCGCAGCCACAGCCGCAGCCGCAGCCGCAGCCGCAGCCGCAGCCGCAGCCGCAGCCGCGGGGCTGAGCTCTCTCGCCCCGCACCACCAGCAGGCCTCGCTGCCGCCGCCGGCTCAGCTGGCGACCGGAGGCGGACACGGCGGACGGGGCGCGATCCGGTCGTCACGTACGCCGCCGGCTCCGGTCACCCCCTGCTGCATCCACACGGCCACACCCAAGGCGGCGGTAGCCTCAACAGCAGCAGACACTGCTGCTGCACCAGCAGGGGCGTCAGCGGCGGCGGCCGGTGCAATGCAGCGCATGCGCGCCGGCGACACGTCAGCAACAGCAGCAGCAGCAGCAGCAGCAGCAGCAGCAGCAGCAGCGGCAGCAGCAGCAGCAGCGGCAGCAGCAGCAGCAGCAGCGGCAGCGGCGGCAGCGGCAGCGGCGACAGAGGAAGCGGTAACAGGCCCAGGGGCGGCGGTGGGAAAAGCGCCTGCAGGTCCGCAGGGCTTCGGGTGCGGAGCGGCTGCAGCAGCTGCTGCAACCGCAGCAGCGGCAGCATCAGACGCAGATGCGACAGCAGCAGCAGCAGCAGCAGCAGCAGTGGTGCTGACCAGCGCCCTGCCGGGGCACACGCTCGCCGCCGTGCTGGAGCAGCGGGGCTTCACCGCCCTGCAGCAGCGCTTCGCCCTGCGGTCCCTGCAGCTGCAGCTGCTGCCGGCGGCGGCGGGGGCTGTCATCAAGCAGCCGGGGGGCCGCAGAGCAGGCCGTGGCGCAGGCAGGGGCGGCGGAGGCGCAGCATGTGGAGGTGGAGGTGCAGGTGCATGTGGAAGCGAAGGCGAGGGCGCCAGGTATGCGCAGCTCCGCGCGGCGGCCAATGCGGTGCTGATGGTGGAGGAGGCGCTGGGGCTGCAGCCGCTGCAGCTGCCGCGTGAGGCGCGTGCGGTAGTCCCTGACCCCGCCTTCTTCACACAGCAGCAGCAGCAGCAGCAGCAGCAGCAGCAGCAGCAGCAGCAGCAGCAGCAGCAGCAACAGCAGGACCAGCAGGACCAGGACCAGGACCAGCAGGCGGCGAGCTGCCGCCGCCGCTTCCCGCTGTTCGAGATGGCCGCCGTGTGCTGCATGGTGCGCCGCCGCGTGCCGCGGAACCTGCAGCTGCTGCTGCTGCTGCAGACGCAGGCGCAGGCGCAGCAGACGCGCCTGCCGGCACCGCCGCCGTCATCAGCCAGCGCCACGCCTGCGGCGGGTCCCGGATGGAGTGGTTCGGTTCACGGCGGTGATGATATTTGCCGGGCGTTGGCGGAGGCGCTGTGGCGGCTGCACTGCTGCACCTAACGGCGCCGCGCCGCCGCTGCCGTTTTCGTCCTCCTCCTGCATGTCCATCCACGGCGGAAGGCGCGGTTCCCCCGCCGCCGCCGCTCCACGCGCCAGCGCCGCCAGTGTCGTCAGTGCCAGCAGCACCTGCGCGCGGCAGAGGCGCTGACGCCGCCGGCCGACGCGCCGCCATCGCCCCTGTCTCCAGCGGTGGAGTTGCATGCTGGCCGCGGCTTAAGTAGCGGAGATCCGAAGGCGGCGGGACCGCTGCGGCAGCTAGCTAGCGGCAGGGACGGTTGCCTGCCTGCCTGCTACTGCGACTGCTGTTGCTGGTGGCTTTGAAGGATCAAGGATGGGGCTCAGCCGTCGCAAGAGGAGCCCCGCAATCCCAGCCAACGATCCACACTAGCGGGCGGCCGTGCTGAGGCATGCTCATAGAGGCGGATTCGTATCAAACACAGGCTTTGATAGCATGTCTCGGTGACGATGCGGTATGCACAGAAGCACCAACACTAGTACGGAGTGTGCGAGCACGGCGAGGACGGGCATATGTGAAGGCATGGATTCTTGGATGTCGCTGTGCCGGCATGGGCCTGAAGACCGAACGTTAGGGATCTCGGCAAAGGTGGCTATAAAATGCGAGTAGGCGCGAACATCATCAGATGCGCACACAGTAAGAGGGCGCGGTGTCAGGACCTTCAAGGTTTCAGTTGGCCTAGTTTGCCGTGGCTGTAGCTACACGCAGTAGGGGTAGTAGCAGCGACCTAGACGGCTTAAGGCTAGGAAGGCTATTATTGCATGTCGACTAATGCATTCGGCATTATTTTGTCAAGGCAAATGGGTCAAGCGTTCTAACCGCTGGTCGGTGGGGGTGCGACGGGAGGGCGGGGGTAGACCCACGCCTGGACCCACGCATGCCATCGCGACCCGTGACCGGAGATTTTGGCCTTATTGCGAGAGCTCACAGAGCCCAGTCATGTCACACACATTAAATTGAATATAAACCTGCAAACCAAGACACAAAAGTTCCTGAAGTGTTTGGACTGCCGATTCAGCGGGAAAACGCAGCGCATTGAAAGCGAGCGGGAAAGTTGCGTATGCCAACAATGGAGTACACTCCCTAACGCACATTAGGAGAGCGCAAACACATTGGAAACGGGCAGCGGCCCGATGAGTCTGTCCGCTAGCGGGGGCGCCTCGACATGGCAGCGCCTCAAGGCGCCGAGCCGCGACGGGCCGCAGCAGAAAGACGTGCTGATCGCCTGGGACATTGAGAATGCGAGGCCGCCCACCCACATACCGGTTAGCATGGTGGAGGAGTAAGTTGGGGAGGCCGTTGGGAGGGGGGTGGCGCTTGTTAGGTGCGGGTGCGTGTGCGGGTGTGTGTGCGTGTGCGTGTGCGTGTGCGTGTGCGTGTGCGTGTGCGTGTGCGTGTGCGTGTGCGTGTGCGTGTGCAGGTGCGTGTGCGTGTGCGTGTGCGTGTGCGTGTGCGTGTGCGTGTGCGTGTGTGTGTGCGCGTGCGTGTGCGTGTGCGTGTGCGTGTGCGTGTGCGGGTGCGGGTGCGGGTGCAGGTGCGTGTGCGTGTGCGTGTGCGTGTGCGTGTGCGTGTGCGTGTGCGTGTGCGTGTGCGTGTGCGTGTGCGTGTGCGTGTGCGTGTGCGTGTGCGTGTGCGTGTGCGTGTGCGTGTGCTTGTGCGTGTGCGTGTGCGCGTGCGTGTGCGTGTGCGTGTGCGTGTGCGTGTGCGTGTGCGGGGATGCGGCCATCTGAACCACGGCAACTCCACCCCATCGCCACAAACCGCAGGGCCATCTCCAACGCCTTCCACTACCTGCCCCGCCGCAAGCGAGTCGGCTTCTTTGCGGCCGTCAGCCTGGGCGCGCTGCACGGGAGCGGCCGGCGACAGCAGCAGGAGCTGGCGGAGCTGTGCAACTACCGTGTTACGGTGGTGTTGGCGGCCGGCGGCGCCAAGAGCGCCTCCGCCGACGCCAAGCTACTGCAAGTACGGTAATGGGCGTCTCGGACTGACACCTCCCTCTGTAAAGGTGGGGAGGGGGGCAGGGGCCAGGGGCACGGGTTGGCCTGCTGCACGCGCTGTGAAGCGACTCGCTAGTACCCCTTTGTCGATTCACGCCCTGTGTTGTTGATTTACATGCTGTGGCCTCCTATTGCAGTTGGGCATGCGGTATTTGTGTCCCTTAACTTGTTGACTTTCATACTGCCCCTTCAGCTTCCTGACTTGCCTCCCCTTTCATCTCCCTTTCCCCTTGACGCGCATACCTACCGCATTTTACAGCAAATCGACGCCTTCATCGAGCGCCAGGTGGCGACCGGCCGCGCCGCCCGCAGCGTGCTGGTGCTGATAACCGGCGACGACGACTTCACCACGCGGGTGCGGCGGGCGCTGGACGCGGGCATGGACGTGCAGCTGCTACACCCCGGCCAGGGGAGGCACGCAAGCTCCCATCTGCTGTGAGTTTGGCGTTCGTCCAGGTGCAGGCAGATATGGGGTATGAGTGAGCAAGCTCGAACCTGCTGCAAGCATTGCCATAATTACTTGCGGCCCGACTTAGGTGCGGCGCGATGGGTGACACGGCTGGGCATGTGCCGTGAAAGAAGTGCGCCCTGCCCGGCTGTCCGCCGGCATGCATGCGTGCACAGGTCCACCGTTCGCGGCTGCCCTAACGCATGGCACGCGGAGTGGGCGCCCTTCCTCGACCACTGGCTCAAAGGTCTGCCCGTAGCCCCAGCGGCGGGCGCGAAGCGCAAGGCGGAGGCCATTGACGGCGCCAGCGGCGGCGGTACCACCGTAAAGGCAAGGCGCCTGGCCGACGCCGGCAACAAAAGCGCCGCTGGCAAGACTGCTGGTGCCGTCGGTGCTGATAAGAATGTCGGTGTCTATCCGGCTGACTCGAGAGACCTGGCCAAGGCGCTGTGGGCGCGCCACTGCACCGGCGGCGGCGATGTGTCACAGCAGCGGTTGGCGGGCCAGGACGGGTGGGCAGGCGCAGCGGCGGCAGGGACTGCGGCCGGTGGCGCGCACGGCACACGCGCGACCACCATGCCGGCGGTAAGCCCTGCCGCCGGGCCCTGCCGGAGTTCGGGGCCTGAGGGGCAGGTGGGCATGCGGCGGCTGAGTCCATCGGCCCTGAATGCGGTGGCGCAGGCGCAGGACAGGGAGCGCGCCGTACGGGTGGTCCGCAACTGGCTGGAGGAGGAGCGTCGCGGCAACAGCCCGGCGTACCAGCTGCTGCAGGCTGTGTGAGTGCATATGGGAGGACATGGGAGGCTCACGTGACACGTACGGGTTACGTCATGGTACTCTGGCCGTGTGCGGGTGTTGTATGACGACGCGCAGGTGGCCAAGGATGGATTGATGGGAGGTTATTGACACCTTCACAATTGACCGGCCCCTTTACAGGGCTGCCGAGCACGGCTGTCGGCTGCGGGTGAAGCCTGCCCGCCGAGACCGGCGGGGCCAGGCCAAGATCACGTGTACGCTGCCCGACAAGGGCGATCGGCGAAGCGCGCTGGAGGCCGCCCGCCACCACCTGCGGGGGGAGGTAGATGCCTTGCTGAAGCTGACCCGCGCGAAGGGGCTGCGCAGATGCAGCTAGATTGCAGGACAAACAGGGCGGCGCGTGATTGGTGATGATGTATAAGGCTTTAGGGCGGCATACTGGGTTGTGCACGACAGGAGGCTGCACTTCGGTGAGGGGTTGCCCATGACCTGAATGAATTTTAGTGAGAGCCGAGGATCACCAGGACTCTTTGTGAAACGGACAGGTGATACACTCATACTTGAGCTTAAGTGCACCAATTTGCGCAAATGGCGGCCTGGAGACACCTGCGGGTTGCGAGGGCGGGACGGCTGCGAGGGGCCTGTCGGTGGGCGACTGGGCTCTCAAAAGGGCACGCGACATGCATGGCACGCCAGGCCGCCATAAAGCTAATGCGTCTGTGCTGGTATGCGCGAGGGACAGACTCAGATGCCAGTAGAGCGCTTGGAGGATGAGAAGACATGGGCCATATGCAAGGCAGATGGTGGGGCCCTCACGTGGGGCCCACCACAGGCATGGCATCAAGCAGGGGAGAGGGGTATGCAACTCGGGGACCGGGGCTGCATGGGCTGCATGGGGAGTGCCCAAAACGTGTTCGGACCCCCCAGCCAAGCCCCGGAGCAAATTAAATTTGTAACTGTGACTACGTTTTATATATTGGAGCTAAAGGATAGCCGCCTCGGCAGTAGTCGCGATACATCGTTTGCTTGAGACCTGTGTCGCCTTTTCTGTAACCAAGCCGGCCGCTGTAGTATGTACTTGTAAGATGGAGGAGAGCTGGGGCCGTGGAACCTTGCGGAGGCTGCAGGCCGCGGTGCTAACGGTGAGCGAGGGGGAAGGATTGACCGTTGTCGCGAGCCGGCCTGCCTCTGAGGGACGGACAGCCGGACAGACGGTGCCTTAGGGCTCTATGACGAAGTACGAAGGCCCAGGCCTTGCTAAGAGGCAAATACATCCGGGGGCGACTTCAATTGGGCTCCGCTTGGGTTTGGGCGCGCGAAACCCTGCGACTTTGGCTCCGTCGTGTCGCCCGCGCCCTCCATATTTCTCTACCCTTAAGCGCGTGGCCCCAACACGATATCGCAACTAAGCAAACCAGTCCCGCGCGGCGGAGACTGGAGGGCTGTTCGTCATAAACACGCAGCTCGCCTGGAAATCTGCGGAATCCGGGTCATCGGCGCAGGTCGCCAGCCTGGGCCTGCTCCCAACCTCGAGTTTCGTACCATGTATCGTTAGCAGCTATCCTTTTGATAGCCCTGGGCGCGCGGCTGCAGGGGAAGACGATGACATTAGTCCGCAACGGAAATGCCTTGATGCATGCGAAATCCGCAGTCGCGACACACACGATTTTATCTAGCTATGAGTGAGGGCCCCCTCACAGTGTGTATAGGAAGCGCTGTACGTCTTCGGATAGGCATCCCTCCGTGCGCACGCGGAGTAATCGTCGCTCGCGTACGCAAGGGATGCTGACTAGTTGGCGCGGTGGTCACTTTGGGCACGTGGGTTGGGCCAGGAAGTGCCCAGGTACGTGTGCAGATATGCTTCAATGTGGTGGTTCATTTTGAGCATGTGGGTTGGGGACCAGCGGCCTTGTGACACGCTGCCGATGCCCTCTCGCCGCCCATGCCCACACAGGCAGTGCTGCTGTCGCCATAGGCGGGACGAAGGAGTTGCTTTACGTGCGGTGAGCACGTTCTGTCGCGGTCCTCCAACCGTGCCCACCGGGCTATATACACGCCTCGGAAACACCCCGGTGTATCTTAACACCACCATTCTCGGTTGTTACGTTTAGGTAGCTTATGTTTTGCGTCTAAGTCTAGCACAAGTCCGTTACAGTGGTGCGAATCGCCCTTCGTTATAGGACCCTTTAGCTATGGACCCGGCCGCTGAGGTCGCAGCTGCTGCCGCAGCGCACGCTGCCGCCCAGGCTGCTGCCGCCCAACAGGCTGCCGCTCAGGCTGCCGCTCACCAGGCTGCCGCTCAGCAGGCTGCGTTACGGACATGCTCTAAATTGCGAAACGAAAACGTAAGCACGCCACCAGATGTTGAAGTCGTGTCTCGCAAGCAGCAGGAGACGGGGTTGAGCGGTAAAGCGAAGTGCGCGGCCACATTACCTCCGCGCAAAGACAGGCAAGGAACCCGCGAGACGGTGCGGTGCTGGGCTGAGGCTGTGCTGCGGGACGGCGGGTGCTGACCTAGAACTAAGGCAAGGCACTGAGAAAGCAGTTATGCAAGAAAGTAGCAATGTACTGACGCGGGGCGGCCAACAGAAAAAGAGCAACGCGCGCGTTGCATGGCGCAATCCCGGTCGTACGGCATGCGGCATGGGCGATGCGAATGCGGAGCCGTGCAAGGACGGGCACAATGGACAGGAAGCAATAGCAGGACAGCGACGGGTGCGGACCGCATTGCGGTTCCCCACACCCGTCAGGAACCGGCGGCCGCACAGGGAGGCAGCGCCGGCCGGGTGGGGGTTACGTGCATGCAAGCAAAGTGAGGGAATGCAAGGCCGGATACCGGTGTCATCATCTCCGGGGGGGCGTGAGGGGGTTGGGGGCTGGCCGGCGCACACGCTCGCAAGTACTCCCTTTGGTTGTGCCCCGTGGTGTGCCGCCGCGGGGGCGACGGCGCGTAGACACAGCATGCCGCCGCGGGGGCGACGGCGTGTAGACACAGTGTGCCGCCACGGGGGCGACGGCGCGTAGACACAGCGGGCCGCCGCGGGGGCGACGGCGCGTAGACACAGCGGGCCGCCGCGGGGGCGACGGCGCGTAGACACAGTGTGCTGCCGCGGGGGCGACGGCGCGTAGACACAGCGGGCCGCCGCAGGGGCGACGGCGCGTAGACACAGCGTACCGCCGCGGGGGCGACGGCGCGCAGACACAGCGTGCCGCCGCGGGGGCGACGGCGCGTAGACACAGCGTGCCGCCGCGGGGGCGGCAGCACCAACCGGTGAGCGCGGCCACGGTGGCGGCGGCGCGCAGGCTGCCGCCCAGCAGGCTGCCGCCCAGCAGGCTGCCGCTCAGGCTGCTGCTGCTGCTGCTGCTGCTGCTGCTGCCGCCGCTGCGCAAACATCAGCAGCAACCTACTGCTGCTGCCACTGCCGCCTCCGGCCCGCATCCTCGCGGTGCCCCGTCGTCGCACCTGCGCCCGTCGTCTGCCCCGCCGGTGCCGGGATCGGAACAACGACGACGACATGTACTCTGCCGGCGAAGGCGAGGAGGTACGTACTGCAAAATGCTCTACAATCAACAATTCGTTTTTCGCCTGCCTGTGGACGCAGGCCCGTCGGGGGCGCCCCAACGCGGCCGGCGCAAGCGCACCATGACAGCGGCGGCGGCGCCTGTGGAGCCGCAGCAGCCGGCGGGACCGCTGTTGGTAGCAGGCGCGGCAGCGGGCGAGATGGACAAGGCTGGGCGCGTCGGGGTAGAGGCCGCACTGCCTGAGGACGCAGGGCCGTCGGGGGCGCCCCAACACGGCCGGGGCAAGCGCGCCGCGGTGGGTACTGAGGTGCAGCTGGGTGGTCAGATCGCTCCAGTTGCGGCACTGGAGCCTACGGGTGCGCGACCGGCACGCAAGAGGTTTGCACCGGCGCGCCTAGACATGTGATGAGCAGGCATTCATAGTGCATGTTTGTAGTGTTCGCTTAGCGTTTTTGGGACTTGCGCAGCAACATAGATTGTTGATGCTAGAGCCTGCCTATGGGTGCACCCCAGTTTGGAGCTGCCTGCCCTGCGGCTATCAGTGTCAATCTGACAACATCGATGCAGGAACAGCCTACATATGCAATGCTTGGTAGAATTGTCCCTTTATGTTATGACATTGGTCAAGTTCATGCAGGGGCGGGGGGTTATGTAGGGGTGTGTTACAGACATGCGCTAAATTGGGGCAGGGGATCAAAGGAAAGGGTCAAAGGGAGAAGTGGGAGGACGTGAATGCTGGAGCAGGGGAAGACGGAGGAAGCTAGGATGAGCCACTACTAGTGCTGTGCAAGCTAATTTGCCGGAAGGAATGATGTCATGGCCAGGGACAAGGGGGACTGGGAGGAGTGGGGGTGCCAGGCCGGTGCACACGGGTGCACACGTCTCCCCTGCGTGTAACCAATGTCCGGACTTGAGTCGACTGTCGTCAAGTGTCCCGTGGGCACCGTTGACACGTATGTGTATGCAGGAATGCATTGATGGCGGCGCGAGAGTGCTAAGTCCACGATCAAGCGTTTCCCCTGTCGCCATGTACCAACGCCAGCGCGACAGGCGCTGAGGCAGCCCGGGCGCGGCCGGGCGCGGTCAGGGAAGCATGCAAGCTGTTAATATGAATAGTATAGAAGACACTGGCGCGCGGCGTTCGTTTCGGCGGGGTTCGGAAGGACACCAAAACGGGACATTCCCGAAACGGGTCGGTTCGGCATGTCCCAAGGAAAACGGGCAGCGGCGCCCGCGCCTTATTGATGTACCGACATAACCAGTGGATAGCAGTAACATGGAAGAGGCATTAACGCGCTTCAGGAATTTCATTCGTGACGTTTTAGGTCTGAGCTATTCTGCGATTGCCGACTTCCCAGTCGAGGGCTAGGCCGGGGTGCCAGTGGCTCCAGCATCTATATATTAGTCATAGATACAAGTTTACATGCTCTGGAGCTCGGTTTGTGGGGTCCGAACACTGTTTTAGTCTGGATCCAGGCCACGTGCAGGGGCCCATCCGCGAGTTGCATACCCCTCTCCCCTGGCATCAAGCAGGCGCAGGTCTGTAGGAGCCAGGTGCGGGTCTGCTTTGGTTGAAGCCTGGAGCTTTGCTTGAAGCCGTTGTGTGCGGGTGTTGCATGGTGAAACAGACAAATCAGTGATATCTGGGCTTGATTGCCAAAGTTTTCGCAAACGGCGGCATGGAGATGCGCATAGCTGTGAGGGGCTGTCGGCTGGGTAAGAAAAGGCACGCGACATGCATGGCACGCCCGGTCGCCGAAATTTGAAACTCATCCATCTACCTGGTATTATGCCGCCTTGTCGCTTTCGCATGCAGAATTTCTGCAAACCTCAGTACGCCGCGAGAATGAAGCCGCTTTCGCCGACCTGAAGATTCAAGCCTGATGGCTGGACTTGCATTTCCATTCGTCTTTGGGGCCACATCCCAACAGCCAGCCCCAGGGACTCAGCAAAATGGGGCGGGGCAACAAGCGCCGGACCCGCTCATCGCAAATTTGCAGCGCCTGGAGGCAGAGCAGCGCGATGGACCAGTGCAAAAGGACGTCCTGATTGCGTGGGATATCGAGAATGCCCAGCTGCCCAACAATGTGCCCGTCGCCGAGGTGGAACGGTGGGTCACACATCCCCTACCCTGTGCCCCCACCCAGTCACAGCTGCAAATCCCCCCGCTTTTCCCTGTCTCGCCTTGCCACTCCTGCTCGCTCCCCTCCTGGACAGGGCCATCTCCAACGCCTTCCAGATCCTGCCGCGCCGGCACTGCCACGCCTTCGTGACCGCGCTCACGCGCCGGTCGCTGCACAAGCTGACGCTCGCGCACGGCGAGTCGCAGGTGGACGCCCTGTGCAACCAGGTGACGGTGCTGCTGGCTTCGGGCGGCGCCAAGAGCACCTCCACAGACGAGAAGCTGCTCAAGGTTCGTGTGGCGCAGCTGCGACGGCAGCCTGCATGCAGCAGCAACACACAGGCGTTGGGTTGTCGGGCGGCAGGGATCAGGCAGCCCCCTGCGCGTTGCGGGGTTCAGCGCGAGGCCTTGCTCGTTAATCGTTACATCCGTCCTGAGACGGTTGGTGCCCTTATTAACCGGGAGGCGACAGGCACTGTAAGCTAATCTCATTGCGCAGGGGCATGTGTCATTCGCTCTGCCTCGAAAAGTCTGCGGCCCTGTAAGGAGGCCTCGGTCACCACCCCACCGAACCATCCATCATCCCTTGCCTGCCCCTCGCACAACACACACACCCCGGTATGCCAACGTGTGTTGCAACGTCTGTTCTACGTCTACCTCGTCATTAACTTAAATGCACGGCTACCCCCGCAGCAAATCGACGCCTTCATCGAGCGCCAGGTTGCGACCGGCCGCGCGGCGCGGAGCGTGCTGGTGCTCATTACAGGCGACGACGACTTCACCACGCGGCTGCGCAAAGCCATGGACGCCGGCATGTGCGTGGAGGTGCTACACCCCGCCTTGATCACCAGCGGCAAGCTCCTGTGAGTGCGCCCGCCGTCCGGTGGGGGCGCCCTTGGGGGCTGTGGGGTTGGACAAAGGGACACACGGGCAATCCCGCCGGCACTCGCCACTGCTGCATTCGCCTCGCTCTGTGCCCGGCATCCTGTGCAATCAGGGCCCCACGCGAGTGCCATTGCGCGCCGCACGCCCTGCGCCACACACGTGTGTGAATGGAAGCCGCACGCCCGCAATACAGTGTGTGAATGGAAGCCGCACGCCCGCAATACAGTGTGTGAATGGAAGCCGCACGCCCGCAATACAGTGTGTGAATGGAAGCCGCACGCCCGCAATACAAACTAAGCTCTAAGCTTACCGCAAACACGCACCGCAATATCGCGCGCGCAGGGAGGCCATCAGCGGGCGCGCCAACGCCTGGCACGCGGAGTGGCAGGACTTCCTAACGTACTGGCTCCGAATGCACGGCACCGCCGCCGCCGGCGCCAGCAACCACGGCGCCGCAGCCGCTGGCGGCGCCCTGCCCGACGCGCCGCTCTGGCGCCGCAGCACCCGCAGCAGCAGCGCCGCCGGCCGCAGGGGCGCGGGCCGCATGGCGGACGCGCTGCTGTCAGCGCTCTACCCCAAAAGCGGTGGCGGCGGTGACGGCGGCGGCGGTGCCAGTGGCGGCGGCGGCGGCGGCGGCGGTGCCAGTGGCGGCGCTCGCAGTGCTGCCGGCGGTGCCAGAGGTAGGGGCGGCGCCGCCGGCACGGCCGCGGCTGCAGGCGCGGCGGCGGCCGCACGCGCAGCGGCTGGAGCGAATGTAGGTGCAGGTCCAGGGGCCGGGCCGGGGCCAGGGGCAGGGGCAGGGCCTGGGGCCGGGGCCGGGGGGGCGCGGGCGCCTTACGGCATTGCGCTACCGGCGGCGGCGAAGCCGGTCAGGCCTATGACCGAGCCCGGCGGCGGCGGAGCTGCTGCCGCTCCCGCCGCACCAGCGGCGCTTCCAGGGGCAGCAGCAGGACCGGCGGCGGCGACAGGACCAGCGGCGGCAGGGGCAGCGGCGGCAGCGGGGGCGGCGGCGAAGGCGCCAGCAACAACGTGGGCCGCAGTGGTGGTGGGCGGGAAGCGCAAGGCTGCGGCGATGGAGGAGGCGGGCGGTGGTGGCGCCGGCGCCAGTGCCAAGGCGCCGCGCCGTGAGGGTGTTGCCGACGTGGCAACAACCGGGGGAGGCGGCAGCGGTCGCGGTCGCGGCGGCGGCGGCGGCGCCGCCGCCCCCGTCGCCGCTGCTGCTGCTGCGGCGGCGGCGGCAGGTGGCCCCGGGGATGGCGCCACTGGTGGCCGTGAGGACGACGTGATTGAGCTCCTGGATGACACTGACGGCGACGAGGGCGAGGCCGGGAATGGGGAAGACGACGACGAGGACGGCGATGAGGAGGACGTGGTGCTGCTCGACGGCCCGCCCCAGCCCCAGTACCCGCATCACCAACAGGCACACCACCCTAAGCACCAGCAGCACCAGCAGGGCCAGCAGCACCAGCAGGGCCAGCAGGGCCAGCACCAGCACCAGCAGGGCCAGCGGCGCAAGGCGCGGCAGCCCAAGCGCAAGGCGTGCACCTCGCTGCAGCTGGCGGCGCTGCGGCCGGTGCGTGACGCCGCCGACCCGCCGCAGGCGCTGCGGCTGGCCTACACCTGGTTGCTGGACGAGCGCACGCGCAACACGGAGGCCTACGCCAGCCTGTTCGCGATGTGAGTGGAGGGAGGGAGGGAGGGAGGGAGGGAGGGAGGGAGGGAGGGAGGGAGGGAGGGAGGGAGGGAGGGAGGGAGGGAGGGAGGGAGGGAGGGAGGGAGGGAGGGAGGGAGGGAGGGAGGGAGGGAGGGAGGGAGGGAGGGAGGGAGGGAGGGAGGGAGGGAGGGAGGGAGGGAGGGAGGGAGGGGGAGCATGTGACGTGAGGTGTTGAGGGGGGGAATGCCCGTGGAGCGAACGGTCGCGGTCGCGGTGTATTACCGGTACTGTGTCCACGCGTGCTGCAGTGCGTGACGGTGATGTGCCGCCGCCCCCTTCTTCTTTGCATCCCACTACGGTACCTCACGTCTCCTTTCATCATTCCTCAATCCCCACGCCTCCACGCCCATATCCGCCATGCTCCCTGCCCGCCATGCCCCCGGCAGCGCGAAGCAGCACAAGTGCCGGCTGGCGGTGCATCTGGCGGCCCGCGGCGCCGGCCTGCTGGCGGAGCTGAAGCTGTCCCGCGGCAGCCGCGTACCCGGCGCGGACCCGGAGCACAGCGTGCGCGCCGCCGCCGTCGCCCTGCGTGCCCGCATGGACGAGCTGCTGCACAGCCACCAGGTGCTGCCGCCGCCGCCGCCGCCGCCGCCGCCGGCGGCTGGTGGAGATGGTGGCGGCGGTGGCGGTGGCGCAGGCGCCGGCGCCAGCGCCGCGGCGGCGGCGGGTGGTGCAGCCGCTTCGGCACTTGGGGCCAGGCAGGCCGCCGCTGGCGGCGGCGGCGGCGCCGCCGCCGCCGCTGCCGCCGCAGCGCCCGCGGACCCCCACAGCGGCGGGGGCGCTGACAACGGCGGCGGCGGTGCTGGCGGCGAGGTCGGGGACGAGGTCGACGGCGACGACAACGACGACGATGACGGCGGCGGCGACGGCGGCGAGGAGGAGGAGGAGGAGGAGGATGGCGAGGAGCTGGGGGTGGAGGACGTGAAGGGCCGGGGCCGCAAGGCCGGCAAGATGAAGCGGGCACGGGTGCAGGTGCAGGTCAGCGACCTGGACGCGGTGCGCCGGGCGCCCGACCCTCGGCGCGCGCTGGAGCTGGCGGCTGGCTGGCTGGCGTACGAGAAGGGCCGCAATGCGACGGAGTTCCGGGGCCTGCACAAGCTGTGCGTTGGGACGCGCTTGGGACTTGGGAGGGCGGCTTGGGTGCCAGTGGGGAGCTGGCGGGCTGGGTGTAGGCACGGGCGTGGGTGGGCGTGACCATGGCAGTTGGACAATTGGTTGGGCTCTGCGAGGCAACGTTGAGGCGCCGCCATTGGAAGGGCGTTGCTTCCACCTCGTTTCACGCGGCGATGTGCAACCTGTCCCTCTGTCCCTGTCGCCCGCCCCCCTCACCTGTACCGCACCTGCCGGGTACTACCACCCCCCAACCTGCACCGCACCTGCCTGCCACCTGCTGTCTACACCTACTCTGCCTACTCAGCATGCATGGAACCCCACCGCACCGCGTGACGCCTGCAGGGCCAAACTGCACGGCTGCCGCATGAAGGCGGTGGTGCCCAAGCGCGGCGGCCCCGGCGGCCACCTGCTGGTCACGTGCGCCACCGCCGCCGGCGGCAACCCGCACCCCATGGTGCAGGCCGCCGCCACCGCCCTCAAGGCCCGGCTGGACGACCTGGCGAAGGCGCTGCTGGAGAAGGGCGTGGGCGCGGGGGCGGGCGCGGGCGCGGGCGCGGAAGCAGCAGGAGGGGCAGCGGCGGCGGGGGCGGGAGCAGCAGGAGGGGCAGTGGCGGTGGCGGCGGCAGGGGGCGCGAGGCCGCCGCCTGCGGCGGCGGCCGGCGCGGCAGCGGCCGCGCGCGCCGCAACAGGGGCGGGGGCGCCGGCGCGTCCGCAGGGCTCAGCCGCGGCGTCTGCTCCCGCTGCTGCCGGCGCTCCCGGCACCGTGGCGGCGGCAGCTGCTGCCCCCGCTGGCGGAGGCGCGCACATGGCAGCCGCTCCTGCTGCTGCTGCTACTGCTACTGCTGCTACTGCTCCTGCTGCTCCTGCTGCTGCTGCTACTGCTGCTGCTGCTGCTCCTGCTGCGGCCGTGGCACCGCCACCACGCGCCGCCGCAGCAGCTGGGCCTGACGCCAGCGCCAGTCCTGCTGGGCCAGCCGGTAGCGGCGCCGGGGGTGTCGAAGCCAGGACGGACGGGGCCCCCGCCAGCCCTAGATGCGTCGCCATGTAAATTATCGGCGTGCACACACGCACGCGGTGCGCCGCCGTGAAGAGTACACAGACAAGAGTACCGGTGCTCGGTAGTGATGCAGAGCTTTCATGTCAAGGCGTGCAGGCGAGGTACTGAAGACGACCTTGCGGACGAGGGCGCAGCATGGGCAGCACTTCTAACTATGACAGGCCAAGACCAGGGCGATGCTGTGGGGCCGTAGGCTAAGCTGCGGCGGCATTCGCTAGGCATTTGACGCATGCAGGCAGGCAAGGTAGGGTAAGAGAGCTTAAGTAGGCGTGGGTACGAGCACTGCCGGGGATTCGTGCCAATGTGACACATGACACCTAGCTAGCAGCTGTCTAGCACTGGCAATGGAGGCAGGCTTCACACAAAGCGGTTTTCATTTGATAGATGTTTGGAGAGGTGGAAAGCGCGGCGCCGCCCAGAAAGCGGCGCCGGCGCGCAGGTCGAGACTTGCTCAGGTCTGGGTTGCAGTCTTTGCTCGCAGGCATTTTGAAGTTGTGGTTAATGGATTGGCCACATATCTGGATTCTGTAGTAGTGTTGCGCTTGATAGCTGGATGCAACTATATGTATGGCGTGCACAAACCGACCCCAGCTTTGTCTGGGAGATGAGGCGTTTCGGAACCTTCGGCCTCAGACTAGTACACGTGGTGTGGGCTCAGCCCACTTTTTCCCGCATGGGATGACCACCTACCTTTCTTGTTAGGAAAGGAGTGCCGCCCATGTACACTAGTGCTAGATGACAACGGGCTTGGGGTGGACGTGGGTAGGATCCAGCAATCCAGGTAGCCATGGGGGCCGCGGAGGCAGGCACTCGAGACAGACGAAGGGGGCCGTGGTCTGAGTTCGGTCCGCATCAGGACGAAGGCGAAGGCACGGTGGCCAGCAGCAGCCGCAGTGGTTACACAGGGACACAGGGTGCAGGGAGCGTTTGCAAAGGCGTCCCGGGTTACCGGGTGTACATCTCAACTCTCAAGCTAGCGTCATGCAGAGCTTCCTTTTATCCTTTTTTGTAAGGTTGCTGTTGCTGTGTTGCATAGGTGCAGCTGTGCAGTGCGTATCCTCACTGATTTGTTGCAGCTGCATTGTGTGGCTCCAACCATCGCCACACTCTGACACACCGTCACAGACCTTCCCAAGCCTTGACCTCTCGGAAGTGCGGACAGGGTCAGGCAGGCTACTGGGACACTACTGGGACCTCGCATTTTTGCGGATTTTGCCCCCATGCCTGTTCCATCGGCGGGTCAGGCAGGAGCGCCGCAGGCTGCATGGTGCGGCGTGACCATTAGACTGCGTGAGCCTGCGTGAGCTGCTTGTTCCTCGTGGCTGCGCGAGGCCATGAAGCCAGCAGCCCAAGATTGCGCTCCCCGGAGACCCGCCTCGGGCCTTGCCTGGAGGCTGGAGCCCGAGGATGCCTGACCGTGGAGTGCGATGCATGGGCGGGCACATCCGAGCGCGGCCTCATTCTGTGCGATCACGCCGGCGCCCGCACCGACGGCCGCCCCACCTGCCCCATTGGTCTCCATCACGACTGCGTGCGGCCCGCCCTCACCCTCCAAGACGCCCGCTGCCTCGGCACCTGGTTCTGCCCCCTCCACCGCCCCCACGTCGCCGCCGACTCCCATGAGCTGCGCTCTCACACCGACGCCCCCACCTTCGGACGCACCATCCGATACCCACCCCCCGCCAGCGGACCCCCCATCACCTCCGTGACTTACACCGCGTCCGCAGCCCACCGTCACGTACTCCCCAACCCTCTCACAGCCCCGGCCGTCCTCACCTACGACGTGGAGCGGCTGTTCACCAACCTCCCCATCTCCGCCTGCATCGATAACCTGGTCAGCCTCTTCTCCCTCGTCCTGGCCGAACTTCACGACGGCGCCACCGGCCTTCAATTCTACCCATACAACCGTGCTGCCGAACCGCAATGGCCGACAGCGGACGAATGGCGGCAACGCGCACGCCAGCACGACGCTGCCGCCCCTGCGGTCGCCGCCGCCGCCCCCGCTCCACACCGCCGGCCCCCGCCTGCGCCACACCCACATAGGGGGCATGACGCAAACGGCCGCTACTACATGTGGACACCCACCGTCCTGCGCACAGTGCTGCGCGCGCTTCTTGCTCACGCCTTCACCTCATATCGCGGGCAATACTATCTGCAAGTGCGCGGCGTCGCTATGGGCGCCAACTTCGCGTCCTACGTTGCCAACTTGGTCCTGGCCTATGACGAGCTGCGGTGGCAGCGCGCCCTCTACGACCGCATCTTCTTCCCCTCCGACCGCACCCTCCGTGTCGCCGCGTCTTTGGCGTTGGATGTGCTGCTCGCCTTTCAAGACATGCAGCGGTACACTGATGACTTGCTCGGCTGCTGCAACCCTTTCCTCCCCCACCTCCTGCTTCAATCTCAGTCCCTGGCGGGCATCCCCGGCATCTACTCGCCCGAGCTCACGCTGGCCCAGTCCGGCGCCACCACCCTCGACAGCCCCGCGACACCCTACCTTAACTTCGCCGTCACGCCACGCAGCAGCGGCGTATGTGGCCACGTCGTATACCACCTGCAGCCCTTCGACAAACGCGACAGCCCCAAGTTTGCGTCCCTTGGCATATCGCGCTTCACCCCCTTCTACTCCTGTATTCCACAGCACGTGCGCCTCAACGTCGTCGTCGGCACCCTCGTCACCCTGGCTCGCCTCAGCACCGCCCTGGCCTCCTTCCTCGCGTCCGCACGCGTTGCACTCCGGCGCCTCCACGGGCGGCACTATCCTCGCCCCTTCCTGCGCAAGGCTCTGCAGCGCTTCTTCGGTCGCCACCGCCACCACTTGCCGTGTGCCATCTCCTCCAGGGTGCTCCTGCGCCTCCTCCCCGCGCCCGACCACCCTCCGCCCCCGCCTGCTGCGCCGCCCGCCTACACCCCTCTTCCGGCACCCCCCTCCTTGCTCCTGGCGCCACCCGCCGTCTTCCCGGCCGCCGCCAGCGCCACGCCACCCCTCCCGCCGCCGCCGCTGCCCTACCCGCCTGCCGGTCACCCTGCGTGGCACTCTAGTGACGACGACACCGACGTCGAGGACGCCCGCTCCGCCTCCTTCCTCAGCAGCAGCGACATGTCCCTCTGCTAGCTAGCCCGCAGAGTTGCCCATTTTTGTCAGCACCAGCTCAGCAATCAGCCAGCGCCGGCGGCCCTCTGGACGACGGTAGCGGCGGTCCCGAGTGATGCGGAGGCATGTAGTAGGTGATGGGGGGTGGGGCGCCGGTCCCGGCTGCCCTGCGCCGCTATGCGGCCCGGAGGCGGCCGTGCCGGTGTTCCGTTGCTGGACTACTGCGGTAAAGACACGGTTCCCCCGGCCTCGCCGGCGGTGACAACTGAGGGATGGGGGGAGGGGGTTCGGCGACAGGGACGCCTGCGACTAGATGGGCTTTGCGCGTGACACGGGTTCGTGGTTGCGCTCGCCGCGAGTCCGTCGTAGGACTGCGCGATGTTCGGTGGTCGGCCTCTCGGCCGGGAGCCTGCGGGGTTTTGTGTGTGTTTCGACGCCGCGAGTGACGGCAAGTGTGTGGGGGGCGTCGCGCCCGGGGTGGGGGGGTGCCTGTTTTTAAGACCCACGCGCCCTGTGCCACCGGGGAGCTCTTCGTGAGCCCGGGTCCCTCCAGCCCGACCCTACCTAAGCACCCCGCCCCGCACACCCGGCCGCCGGCCCATACAGCCACCAGCGCCCCCTGTCCCTGGCCTCTGAGCCCTGTGCCTCTGTCCATCCAGCCCAACGCCAGTATCACACGCACAGCCGCCAGCCCATACAGCCTCCAGCGCCCCCTGTCCCTGGCCTCTGAGCCCTGTGCCTCTGTCTCTCCGCTCTCCCCTGTCAGTAGCAGCACCACTCTCCCCTGTCAGTAGCAGCTACCCCGCTCGTCCTGAAACACCTCTTCCGCAGTCCAGCCGTCAGCCTTAAATCATATTTGACAGCTTTCCGGCATTCAATGCCGCACGCAGCTCCAGAAAAAACGCCTCACAAAACGCCTCAAGCCGAAAACTTTTGCCGCATAGTGCGCGTCTTTAGGCCCCTTCCGAAGTCACAGCCATACCCCTCTCCATCAGCTACGCTTCCTCACCTCCGGCTGTGTTGTTCGTGTGTTGCACTGCATTCGACTCGCCCGCCATTCCGTACAGTCGGGCTTCCCCTTCTGCCCTGCCGCGCCCTGTTTTTGCCCTTGCTTGTCACTCTGTCGCCCGGCCACTGCTTGCTGCACGCTGTTTTTTGCATTACGCTAGTTGTCAGCTTCGGCGCTCATCCGTGGACGCTGGACGCCTGCCCGCAGGTGCGCTGAGACTCCGGCTCTCCCGCTGCGTGGCGTCGCATTGTCTGTGTGGTCGTGCTGTCGCCTGGCCGGGCGCCCGGAGAGTGAGGAATGCGCGCCAGCAAAACGCTCCAGCAACCTCCAACCAGCTACCGACGTCGGTACAGTAACAGCAGCGCGTTTCTTTTGTCTCTGATCCCAATGTTTTGCCTGCTCGTATTTTTGGATATATGGGGGGCTTCGGACACTGCCGGGAACTTGCCTTCTTGCCCCTTGCCAACTCCATGAGCGATGCATGGGCGGCCCGGAAGGATTGGCGGCCCGGAACCCGCAGCCCAGGTAGAAAGGATGGGGCTGTATGACATACACGCCGATGGTGCGGTGCTGCGGGCGCGTTGACGGCATGCAGGGCTGACACTGTCGCCGCTGCTGGTAACCGCGTGGCTGATAGCAGGTTCCAGGCAGATTCGGTTCGCGGCACTCCTTGTTCCGGGTCGCCCAGCCAGGCCACGCCGCGTTAGGCTAGGCTTGCAACGCTGCTCGAGGAGCAGGGATGTGCCCCTTGCGAGGGCCGGCCAAGAGAGCTGAACAACCAAGTTAATTAGGCGTTATAAGGGTCACCCCGGCCCGGGCCTTCGGTTTTCACGAGGCAGGAAGGCACGAGAAGTGCACACCACCTTGTAACCACACACGCTTTTGTTTCGCAAACACAAAAAGGCCACGCCGCGTTAGGAACTCCACACCGCCTCAACGCCTGTGGGCCCATCCACAACACCCCTGGGTCAGCAGGCTGACGCCCAAGCTGCAAAACACGCTAATGAGCATGAGCATTTACATGGCTTGAGGTCCATGCAGGCCCCACTAACTCCTTTGAGTCCGGGGGCGCGACAGAGCGACAGAGAAAGAGCCACTTAAGTGACTGAATTAAGCGCGCGCGACCTGAGTGTCATCACCGCGTGCAAGTAAGCTGCCAGCTTAGTGACCGGCGTCCTCAGCATAGCCAGCTTCATATCTCCACCTGTAATACCGATCGCCTGCCTAAGGCTTGCGTAGCTTGCGCACTCTAGCAAAACGTGTTTTTCATCCTCAACGCTCCCGCAACCGCACATACGACACACCCGCTGTGCGCGTGGCCGGTGTACATTCCCTGCTTTAGGGCGGTTAACCTCCAAATCCCAGCAGCCAAGCCGAAAACGAATCAGGGCAATCAGATGCCTGTACGTGACATATTGGCTCATGTGGGCTAACCTGCCGTGCTCAATCATCGCTTCGCTATGTGGCAGCCCCATCCAGTTCGTATAGCGGCTCATCTTGACCCCAGGAGCACCCGGTCTGGCCTGCCTACCCCCTGACTCCGGAAAGTCACGGGGGTCTGTGGACAGGCAGTCCGCTCTCCACTCTTGCATAAGCTTGTCGGTAAAATCAGTCATCATCGCCCCCACTGGCAACGCAGTGCGCATCAGCCAGTCACACAGCGCATCAGTGCCCTGCGGCCCCTCCACGCGCCAATCATACCCTAGCTTCTTACACATGCGGTAGACTTTGCTGACCCAGCACATCCCCTCGAAGCCGACAGCTGCAGCAACCGCCACTGCGTCTGCTAGGAAGGTGTGAGCCAGGGATTTCTCTTGCTTAATAGTGCGGTTCCAAAACCCAAGAATCATCCGCGCCCAGTGCTCTTGCATTGGGTGGGCTGCAAACTCGGCATAAAGCAACCTAAGGGTAGGCCTGCCTACTGCTGCCGCCCTCGCAAAGAAGCGAGTTTGGAGCACAACCATAGGATCTGTCAAGGCTTTGTCGAACAGGGTCCTGGCTTTCCTCCATTTGGCCGTCATAGCCTTGCTTTCATCGTTGCTGTGCCCGCCATACGCGACCCCTTCAAATAGGTAACACATCGCGTCGGGACCCCACACCTCAACACCATACGATAGAACCGACCGCACTTGAACGTCGAAGCACGTGTGCATTATGTCAGGTGCACGGCAACCCTTCTTGTCTAGGGCGGCTATGAGTCCTAGTGAGGCACGCTTCCCAGCAGCGATAAGCTCCTGATAGCATGAGTCAAATGCGGTAGCTGGACCGTAGTAAAGGCCTAGGTATCTTGCCCGCCCCTTCACCGGTATGCTCACTCCCCCATACCGCAGCGCTGTTGCGCGGACTGCGTTTAACTGGCGATCGGGCGCTGTATGGGCAAACACCATTATCTCGCACTTCGCTATGTTCACGCGCATCCCAAAGGCTTCACAAAATTCGTGCAGTCTGTTCAGCAGGAATTGCATTCGGTGTATGCTTAGCGCACACAGCGTCAGGTCATCCGCGTACAGCAGGCATGCAATCAGCCGGGCGCCTATCCTTGGTGCCTCATGCTTCCAGGTGCGGGATTGCGGCTCATGTGCGTCCCATGCATCGATGTAGTCCGCCAACGCTTCAATAAAAATCCCAAACAAATCCGTGCTTTTGGGACATCCTTGCTTGACCCCCTGCAGTGAGGCGAAGGGGTCGCTCAGCTTTCCTTTCACCTTCACTCGCATGCACACGGTTTGGTAGCACTTCTCGAGAACAGCCAGCATGCGCTCGCTTACGCCTCTTTCCGCCAGTCGACGCCACAACACCCATCTGGGCACTTTATCAAAAGCTTTTTCGAAATCCACCTGACAAACAAACAGGGGCGTCTGCCCCGGTGCGCTATGCTTATGCGTCAGATGCCTCAGCGCAAACAGGTGGTGCGCTGTGCTGTACCCCGCTCTAAAGGCGGCCTGGCACACGTGTCTGCCGTCGGTTTCCTCGCCAAATTTGGCAAGCCGAGCTTGATTGAGAGCAGCGTAACACTTGGCGAGCGTGCCACCCACTGCAATCCCGCGATAATTAGTACGGTCACAGGCGTCTCCTTTCTTCTTGTACACCGGCGTTAGGTGCGACTCTGTGAATTGCGCTGGATAATCGCCTAGCTTGCGAATGCGCTCCATAAGAGCATCAGCACCGGGGCTACCGCATTCAATTGCACTGGCCTGTCTCCATCCGACTCATACGTAGCACGCTTATAGCATTCACTAGGTGCCGCCTCCGGCCCGCTGGACTTCTTGTTGCCCATCTTCGACAGCGCGCACATAACCTCTTCCTCTGTGTAACTTGTCTCTAGTATCTCCGCGGCCAATTGTCCCCTCCTCTGAACGGGTGCGCTGGATAGCAACACCTGCTGGTCTGCTTGCCAGCCCACGCTAATGTGACTTGGACAATGCCCTGCCTGAGCGAGAAGGCGTTACTGCTGCCGGGGAGGGGGGCGGGAGAGTGCACCGGCACCCGGTGCCGAACCAAGGGTCCGCCGGCCCTCTTGCAAATCATATCAATTTTGGACATCAAAACGGTAAGATTTGCAAGTGCAAGTTTTGCGGGTCTTCGTGCAGGCGCACGCGCGGGACTTCGCCCCGCTCAACATGTCCTGTGCAAGCTGGGTCGCCTCGCACCCTCCCCCCTGCCTGAGCTCCATAACCAGCATTCGATGCGTTCGTCTTCCTATGACAAGCTGTCCAAGCCCACTTCACGCAGCGGAGAGAGCGAGGTGTACGGAGAGATTTCGATCTTCCTCATCGCGCTGGCTTTCTCCCCTTGCTGCCAAACTGCCCAGTTTGTGTTACGCTCACGTCACACCAGTCCTTGCCCATTGAAAGATGATCGCTGCTAAGAGCCAGGTTGCGCTGGGCCGCCGTGCCCCCGTCCGCGGTCAGCGCGTCATCGCTGCCGCGTCCGCTCGCCCCACCTGGCTGCCCGGCCTGAACCCCCCTGCCCACCTGAAGGGCGCTCTGGCCGGTGAGGAGCTCGCGACGACAGTATACTAGTCTGCACGCAGTTGTGATGGGGCAAGCACAGCGGGATGGTCCACCTGGCGCTTCGACGAGGCGAAAACTCTCAGCAGCTACTGGATAGTATTATCAGTGCTCACATGTGGCGATTTGCATGCCGATCAGTGACGTCGCGGGGTCAGAATACTCTCGTCGCTTGCAAGTCGGCATCAGCGCGGAAGTTTCAGCAAGTGCAGGTGATCTGACCAGCCCTATCGCTGGCACTGAATTGTAGGTGACAACGGCTTCGACCCTCTGGGCCTGGGCCAGGACGAGGGCCGCCTGAAGTGGTGAGTCTCTACCACGCGAGCCAAAATCGCACTCGGTCAGATGCCTCGTGGGGGTCGCCTTTGCTCGCGCCATGCCTGACCCCGCCGCGCTATTTTTGTGATCAGGTATGCTGAGGCCGAGAAGACCAACGGCCGCTGGGCCATGATGGCCGTGACCGGTATCCTGGGCCAGGAGCTGCTGGGCGTGACCCCCGCCTGGTGGGAGGCTGGCGCTAAGGAGTACGACATCCCTGCTCAGGCCCTGACCCCCATTGAGTTCATCGTGATGGGCTTCCTGGAGATTAAGCGCTACCAGGGCTTCAAGCAGACCGGCACTGTGAGCAGGGGCGCGCTGCAGGGGGAGGCGAGATGGCGTTGGGGTGGGGGGGGGGGGCGAGGCGCGCCAGGGGATGTACCAGCGTGCGAGCGCTCCGCGGAGCTTGACAGCCCATCGACAGATTCAGATGCTTGGCACGGGTTGGCCGAGCGCTGGCGTTGTGGAGCCAGCAGTGGCACGGCAGCAGCGGCACGACAGCGCTTCGGGCAGGGATGGGCGGGGGCAGGTTCAGACGAGGGGAACTATCACGTCAAGGTTGCAGGCTGTAGTAGTTGCACTGCATGCACCATTCGTAACGTCGCTTTTCCCCCTTCGTTCTCCTTCGCGCAGTCCGGCTTCATCAACTCGTTCCCCTTCGACCCCGCTGGCATGAACTCCCCGTCCATGGCCACCAAGGAGGTCAAGAACGGCCGCCTGGCCATGGTGGGTGCGGGAAACAAAGGCTGGGTTGTGCCGGCTGGGGGCACACTGCGCGGGCGTGTGGCTGGACTGGCTGACCCTTACAGCGTTGCAGCAGACGCGGTCGTCCTCGACAGCCAGGTCTCCTGGCCTGGCGCCTCAGCACGATAAACTCATCCTTCCCTGTCTTTTCCTTTGGATTCTTCTCTGCGCTCCTCGCAGGTTGCCTTCATTGGCTTCTGCGTGCAGGCCCTGGCCACCCGCACCCAGCCCATTGAGGGCCTGACCGCTCACCTGGGCGACCCCTTCGGCAAGAACATCACCTACTACCTGACCCACCTGCCCGAGACCCTGGGCTCTGCCTAAACGCCTCGTACCTTCATCCCACATGTTGGGCGGTTGGACTGGGCTGGCCGCCTGCCAGCTGGCGCGCCGCGCGTGAGGGGCTTTGCGGCTTGTTGAAAGCGTGGAGCGCCACGGCTGGCGGTTGAGTTGAGAAGCTCGACGCCGGCGGTGTGACTTCGAGCGGCAGTGAAGGCGGCGGGCGGCTTTGGTCAGCGGCGGTGAACACGGTCGTGGAGCTCGTGGAGCGGCAGCAGCGGTCTGCTGGGCGCGCCGTGTCGGGGCACTAGTGCAGTGCCGCGGCTCGGGTTGCCGGGCGCTTTGAATGCCGCCGCTGGGTGCAAGTCCGGCGGCGGCGTCGCGGAGGAGGCCGCAGCAGCTGCGTCGGAGCCGGCGGCAGCATGTCGGGCTAGGGGGTGCTGCGCGGCCGACATGATTTTTGTATTTTGAGCAGCGCAGTCCGCCGCGCATGGCGACGCGTGCGCAGCGTGAGGCGCTGGGGCGCGAATGGGCGCGCCGCGCTGGCTGCGCCCGGCGCCCTGTGCGGCGAGCAGAGTTCGGACAGGCGGTGTCAGATTAGGTTGGACAAGCGCCCAGCTACGGTGCGAAATGCCCGGCATGCGGTTTTTCGTTGGGCAGCCTGACAGCATGTCGGGGCTTTCGTAGTGAGCCGTGCGGGTGCGCAGCGTGTGTGTTGGCCTAACCAGGCCCTCGAGAAGAAACAATCCAATTGGTCGTCACTTGACGACCCCCTTGTAATTCGCAATATGCTACTTTCCATGCCGGCACCACACATGGAAGAGGGGCATGCGGGGGGGAGGGGGCCATGGCAAGGCAGCAGGCGTATCTCCCAGGCTTGGAATTCGACGTATGTCCCGGGATGAGGGCTTGTGCGCAGTTCTTCCGAACCAGCTCAGGCTGTTGTTCAGCAGGCTTACCATGCCAAGTCGCGTGTCCCGGGATGAGGGCTTGCGCACAGTACTTCCGAACCAGCTCAGGCTGTTGTTCAGCAGGCTTATCATGCCAAGTCGCAAGTACGCGTACCGTATTACTCATGCCTTAGGTGCCAGCGCTCATCCGTCGACGCCAGACAGCTCGTAGCAGGTGCGATCTCGCTCTCTGCGCCCTGAGCGGCGTGACGGTCTTTGCAGTCTACGTGGTGTCTCGCCTGGCCGAGCGCCGGGGCGTGAAGACTGCGTATCAGCGAACTACGGTTCTTGCCAGCCAGCGCATCACTGATGAAATTGCAGCACGTCCGCTGCTTATCTGCCTTCGCCCTTCGCTACCTAGCGGGTCAGGGAACTAGCTCAGGTTGCAGCGATCGCATGGCATCTCTCTCATGCGGCTGGTGTGGCGCGCACACCACAGGTCGGCACAAGCTCAATGTGAGCAGGTGCCTCGGGAGGAGCCCACGGGAGGACCCTCGAGGACAATCTTCATCTGTGCGTACCCACGATGCCGTCCAAAAGCTGTGACTTCTCTAGCACACGACACACGAGGTTGCGAATGCCCACAAGCACTGTACACGCTATCATACACAAGTGGAAATTCGCTCACACATGGGGCAGCGCCGAAAACCTCTTACTGCGACCAGGGTTGCGCTGTCCACCTCGCATGCACCAATAAACCAAACTGAAGGCTTTCCGATACCCGGCCGTTCCACTTTGCACGTTGCCGCACCTCCTACTGCATGGTCGCTGCCTATCATATGTAACCTCGGTGCTCCGCCATGCCAGCACACTCCGCCTCCCCCGCCCCAAACACGATATTCATGTCTGATGCCTCGACAGCCTCAAAGTACCCCCGCCGCTTACCGGCGGCCGCGCCGGCCACGGCCACCGCCTCGCCCGCCCTGCGGCGCCTGCTGCGCCACATAGACGGGCGCCCGCTGCCGTTGTTGCTGCTGCTGCCGCCCGCGGTTGCCGCCGCCGCCGCCCTGCCTGTTGTTGCCGCGAGCCGGCGCCTGGAGCTGCTGCCGCTGCACGACAATCGTGCGGGCTTGCTGCTGCTGCTGCTGGCCGCCGCCCTGCCGGCGGCCGCCACCAGCGTTGTTGTTTGCGCCAGCAAACACGGGCGCGCGGCGCTGCGGCGCCTGTTGCTGCTGCTGCTGGTTCTTGCGCACGCCACCCTGCTGCACGCGGCCCAGCATCTGCCGCTGCTGCTGCTGACGCGGCGCCGGCACGGCGCGGCGCACCACCTGCTGCTGTTGCTGCTGCTGGCCGCCGCGCCGCTGCGCCGGCTGAGCCTGAACGCGCACCGGCGCGCGCTGCTGCTGCTGCTGCTGCCGGTCCTGGCGCTGCTGGCGCATGCGCCGTGCCAGGGACACGGGCGCCTTCTGCTGCTGCACCTGCTGCTGGCGCTGGCGTGGCTGCTGCTGCTGCGCCGGCTGCTGGCGGCGGGGCGCAGGGGCGGGCGCCGCGTACACAATCTGCATGGCGACGCACACAGGACGACATATGGAAGCGACATTAGTACACGGAACAACAGAACCCGATGGCACGAGGTACGACAGCTTATGAACTGCAAACACACTGTCGCATCATGCACCCAAGCATCCTAGATGGCTAGCCGGATGTGCCGCATCCACTGACTCACCTGCTGGCGAGGCTGGCGCGGTGCCTGCTGGCGGGCCGCGGGCTGGCGCTGGCGAGGCGCAAGCGCCGCGTTGGCCGCCGCGCGCGCCTTCTGGACCGTGGCACGCTGGCGGGGCGCCGCCGCGAGCTGCGACAAGCAAGCAAGCCACCAGTAAGCCGGTAGAAATGACTGATAGTTGTTCTTGTTCTTGTGTGTGTGTGTGTATGTGTGTGTGTGTGTGTGTTGCTTATGTGTCGCTCCACACGGCAAACACCTGTATCCCAAACTTCTGGTCGTCCAAGCTGCTCTTCCCGGTCCCCACCCACATCGACACGCATACCCGCCATACATACAGGGGGCACCATGCATCGTGCCTTGCTGCCCAGTGAGCACACTCTGCCCCTGCTCACCTGCTTAGGCGCCACCGCCTTGCTCACAATGCGGCGGGCCAGGTTCTGACGCACGTTGGTCGCGCGGCCCACCGCCACGGGCGCGCGGGCGCGGCCGGCGGCACGGGCAGCCGGCGCCGCACCCCTGAATACACAAATTGGCAAGGCTCGTGTGAGTGCTGTGTATAGCTGCTGATTGCGTCTGGGATGTGCAAGAACCATACCAAAGCCATACATTGGCAGATGCACCAGCTATCGCATAAAACGGCCCTCTGACGGCACTGCAGTCACAGTACCGAGGCCCCTGCCTGCCCTGCCCTGCGCTCACTTCTTCAGAGTGGTGGTCTGCTTCGCCTGTAGCACCTTGGGCGCACGGCGCTGAGCCGCAGGCACCGGGGCGGGGGCGGCGGCTTGCCGCTTGGCGCGGATGAGCTGGAACAACAAGGCGCCAGGTGGGTTATTTTGAGTACTGGGTGCCGCAAATGTGCCTCACGTTGGAGGCGGCAGCAGGCGAAGTCCCTGCAAGAAATACCTTGACGGCACGCAGCTGAGTCTACGGCAACCGACCTGGCGCTTTCCAGCCGCTCCAGCTTTCACCGCCACGGGCGCGCGAGCCTAAACGCAGGGGAAAACGCACGAGTAAGTCATATTGCTAAACTCTTGACACGCGGCTCTGGGACGCCTACCCTTGACGGTGACGGTTACTAGCACCGGCCCTTCACCGCAGGGTAGTGCACCTACCGCGGCCTTGCCCACGACCTTGGGCGCGTTCCCGGCACCGCGACCAGCGCCCTTAGCGGCTGGCTTAGCATGCGCCTGCTTGATCAGGTCATCAAGGCTCAGGTCAAGCTTCTTCTCGAGCAGCGCGGCCTGCGAAGCCATGCTGGCCCGAGATGTCCCCGAGACTGAGAGCGCCTTTAGTGTGAAGGGCGAGTGGTCAGCTGCTTGTTGTAGATCTGGTACGCCTGAAAGTCGGAAGAGTCAGCGTCGAAGGGCTCGTTGTAAGGCGTGGTCAAATTCCGGGACCCACACCCAGCAACTGCCTGGCTTGCCTATGCAGTCAGATCGAGCGTATCACAAAAAGTTAAAATAACTTGCCTAGGTCGTGGGTCTCTTCTCACTCAGCACGAAAGTTGGCAAGTCCGAGTGAGATGCTTTCGCTCAGGCAGGTGCCTCAGGCTTCAGCGATGTGCCGTGTGACGATGTTGCTGTGTAAACGCTGGCGTGGAGAATAGGACCTGCGTAATATTAAGAGGTTCGCCACGCGAATCCCGCCAAGCGGCCAAATCGACCCGCATGCATGCCCTTCAAGAGCAAGCAAGCCCCGACTGCCCTGAGCACTAGTTTAGCAATATTTGTAAGTTGTAAAACATGACTTTAAATTGAGGGCGAGCGAGCTGAAGGCCCCGAAGACTGCGAAACACATTTAGTTTCACCGCAGCTCTGTGAGCGGGCCCCGTGCATTACCCATAATGGCGACTGAAAGCACGGGAAGTAACTACGTCGCGGCTGACGAGCCGTCGGTGGAGATTCTGGAGGACCTGTGCTGCAAGTTCATCTTCACAGCCCCAAAGGATGCCCTCAGCAAGGACAAGCTGTTTTTCCTGGTGGAGCAGGCGTGGTGGTACTACGAGGTAGGGGTACCATAAGGGCTGTGTGACACAGAAGGGGAAGGGGGCCCTGCAGCGATACGTTGGGGGCTGGAGAAGGAGGGGGGTGGTAGCGTGAGCCTCCAGGCCCTAGCACCCTCTGCCTACGGGGCCCATGGGGTCCCGTGAGGCTCAGAGGCTCGCTTGCGAATGCCGGTCAAAGTGGTAACGGATATAGTTGCATGAATTCTTGAAGGAGAGCGTGAAGGACAGCGTGTGTGGGCGCAAGGGGAATCGCATGCCTATTTGGGTTGGGGTGGAGGCGTGTCCCCGCACACGCACCTCAGCACCCTGCGCCGCGCACATTTGCCTGCCGCCACCAACCCAACCCAACCCAACCCAACCCAACCCAACCCAACCCAACCCAACCCAACCCAACTCGACCCGACGCAACCCGACCCGATACCGAATCAACACCATCGGGTGTGCACGCAGGACAAGGTACGCCCCATGGCCAAGAGCCGCGGCGTGGAGCTGCGCCACTACTCCTCCTACGCCACCTTTGCGGAGCCGCTGTTCCGCAAGGTGGAGGTGCTAAAGCCGCTGAGGGTGAGTGGGTGGGTGAGGGCTGGGGGCATGTACCGTAGGTGGAGAGAGGTGGAGAGAGGGGGGAGAGGGGGGCAGAGAGGGAGAGAGAGAGGGGGGGGGGGGAGAGAGAGAGACGCCCCAGAGAGGGAGAGTGGCGGTGAGGGGAGGAAGGTGCGGGGTTGGGACACCAAAGTAGAAGGCATCAAGGGCGGGGAAGACGAGGAGAGCTTTGAATGATCCACGTGTATTGCTGTGCTCCCCTTTACCGCCTAGCCCGCTCGCCACCAAACAACAACCAGTTCACACACACACACACACACACACACACACACACACACACACACACACACACACACACACACACACGCGCCCTCCGCTGCCACAGCCCAACCTGCAAGCCTACTTAGAGGACTACCGCAAGTACAAGCAGGTGCGTGGTGTCGGCGTGGTGTCGTGGTGGTGTCGGCGTGTCGGCGTGGTGTCGGCGCGTGCATGCGGGAGCGGTGCATGGGCATGGGCGAAGGGCGTGCGGGCTGGTGCTTGCGTATTGCGAGGTCGCTCCCACGCCCACTTGCGCCACCACTGCAGCCGCCTTTAGTCACTGGCTCTGCAACCACCAACCCGCCGTCGCTGCCGCCGCTGCCTTGTTGTGGGGGGGGGCCTGCACGCAACAGGGCATCCCGGTGTACGGCGCCATCCTGCTGGACGCGGCCATGGAGCAGGTGGGACCGGGGGGGGGGGCCGCTGGTAGCGGGGGGGGGGGGGGCAGGTGGCCGCTGGTAGCGGGGGCTGGGGGTGGCGCGGGTTGGCTACTAGGCCGCTGCGGCTAGCAGGAGTGGGGGGTGGGGGTGGCGCTGTTGGGCTACTAGGCCGCTGCGGCTAGCAGGAGTGGGGGGTGGGGGTGGCGCTGTTGGGCTATTAGGCCGCTGCGGCTAGCAGGAGTGGGGGGTGGGGGTGGCGCTGTTGGGCTATTAGGCCGCTGCGGCTAGCAGGAGTGGGGGGTGGGGGTGGCGCTGTTGGGCTATTAGGCCGCTGCGGCTAGCAGGAGTGAGGGCTGGGGGTGGCGCGGGTGGGCTATTAGGCCGCTGCGGCTAGCGGGAGTGAGGGGTTGTGGTTACCAGCCCAAACTACACCAAACCCAATGCATAAGGAAGGGGGGTAGGGGGTGGCGCTGTTGGGCTAGGCCATTGGGGCTGGGGGGAGTGGGTCTAGGACTGGGCGGAAACGGACTGCCTGCAGGTGTGGCCTCAGGTACGAGTGCTGGCCGCTCACCGCCTGCGCTCTGTCCGCTCTCTTCTCTTCCTCTCTCTTCTGACAACGGGCTTCTACTTCCCCTGGCTGTACCCCCTTCTGCCTACCTGCTAGCCTTCGCTACAATCCTTGTAACCCCCTAAACCCCCAACTCCCCAAGCCCCCAACCGCCGGCCCTTTATCCCGACTCGCCGTCCACCCCCCCCCCCGCAGGTGCTGCTGGTTCGCGGCAACAAGAGCAGCATGGGCTGGGGCTTCCCGCGCGGCAAGGTCAACGAGGGCGAGACGGAGGCCACTTGCGCCGTCCGCGAGGTGCGGGAGGGGAGGGGAGGGGAGGGCAGGGGGGGTGGGGCTGTCGGCTGGGGTAGTTCATTCCAGAAACCAGAGCGACCATTGCAACCCAAAAGGGGGGGGTGCGATGGGGGTTGTGGTTACCAGCCCAAACTAAACCAATGCGATGGGGGTCCAACGGTCAGGATTAGATGGGGACCCGGGAGGGGTTTGCAGCAGGACGGAATGCCGAAGAGGAGGCAGGGAGGGGCGGTGCGCAAGGGGCATTCGTACGTACATATGTACATACGTGTCAGGAACCCTCCGTGTCCTTCCACCTCACAACTGCCATGTGCTGCCCCGCACTCCCCAGGTGCTGGAGGAGACGGGCTACGACATTCGCTCGCAGCTGCGGGAACCCGACTACATTGAGGTGTGTGTGTGTGTGTGTGTGTGTGTGTGTAACAACGGGTTTACAGGCGGCCTGACGAGTCTCGTGAGCGAGTGTGTGTGTGTGTGTGTGTGTGTGTGTTAGGAAAGCACAAGTGTGTGTGTGTGTGTGTGTGTGTGTGTGTGTGTGTGTGTGTGTGTGTTAGAGATCACAAGGGAGAGAAGGGGTGTGTGTGTGTGCGTGTGTGTGTGGTGTGCCGTCATGCGGTTGCCTTTGTCGTGCCGTGCCGTGTCCGTGGTCAGCCCTACATTGGGAAGAGGCCGCCAGGGGGACCAGGGACGTTCGCACGGAGCTGGGGTTGCTAGGGCTGGGGCTGAGTGGGAGGGCCGGCGGGCGGGCTGGGCGGAGGCCAGGTGTGAGTGCAAATGAGCCATGAGGGACTGCGTGGCCGGCCCCGTGTCTCGCGCACGCTCTCTCCCACCCACCCACCCACCCACCCACCCAGCCCTTCCCGTCCCCGCCCCTCACTGCCCCTCACTGGCTCACCAGGTCACGGCGGACGGCAAGCGGCACAAGCTGTACATCGTGACGGGGCTGGACCCCACCACGCAGGAGTTCGAGCCGCACTCTAAATGGGTGGGTGCGTGGCAGTGGGCGGTGGGCGGTGGGCGGAGGGCAGTGGGCTGGGGGGCGGAGCGCTGCGGGCCAGGGTAGACAGGGCGAGCGGGGAGGGGTGTTGTGGTTACCAGCCCAAACTAAGCAAACCCAATGCATAAGAGCGAGGGACAACGGCCGTTCGGCGGGCGCGGGCGGGGGCGCGGGCGTGGGGATGCAAGCAGGGGCGGTCACGGCACACGACCAAAACCAGCGTGTCGCCGCCCTCTCTTGCTGGGCTACCTTGCTTGCTTGCTGGGCGCCCACCCCTGCAGCCATGGCTTAAATGCTACCGGTATTAGCTCGCCCTGTGGCTCGGCCCTGCGGCGCTCCTCGCCTGCCCCACCCCGGTTTGGCTTAGCTTGGGCTGGTACTTACAACCCACCCCGTCCCCCGCCCCTCATCAACCCCCGCCCCCACCCCCACCCCGCCCCTCATCAACCCCCACCCCCGCCCCCGTGTGTTGCAACGCCTGTTCTACGTCTACCTCGTCATTAACTTAAATGCATGGAACCCCCACCCCACCACAGGAGATTGGCGCCTACGCCTGGCACCGGGTGGACGCCCTGCCCGCCACCGCGGACGAGGCCAGCCAGGTGCGGCGGCGGCGGCGGCGGCACGGGCGGGCGGGCGGGCGGGCGTGCCATGCATGTTAAATTAATGACGGGGGGGCGGCGGGGCCGGATCCTGCGTTCCACCACCTCATCATGCGCCTCCATCCCTTGCCTACCTGCCCGCCCCGCCCCCCTCCTCCTCCTCGCCCTCGCCCTCGCCCCCATGGCCGGCCGACCGCCCGGCCCACCCGGGCCAATGGATGGGGGCCGCCCGCAGGTGTACATGTCCGCCGACGGCGTGCGGCACCGCTTCTTCATGATCCACCCCTTCGTGGGCCGCCTGCGCAAGTGCGTGCGTTACCGGGGGGGCCGGTTACGGGTCGCAGAGCGCAGCGCCACCTTCGTGTCTGCCCCTGCGTATCCGGTACAGACCTCAATACCACGCGCTGTGGCATTATCTCCATATCCGCACTGTACAGTAGTGCGTTTGGGCGCCGCCCTCATGCAGGTCTCGCCTCTTCTTTGACACTGTCCACACCCCCGTGGCGCCCCCCCCCCGTGACTCCCCCCCCTCCCGTGGCGCCCCCGCTGCAGGTGGATCAACAAGCGCAAGGGCCAGGTGGCCAACCGCCAGGGCGGCGGCGGCACCGGCGCCGCAGGCGCCAGCGCTGGCGGCGCCGCCGCTGCAGCCGCCGGCGGCGGCGGCGGCGGTGGCGGCGGCGGCGGGCAGTGGAGCGTCACCAGCAGCGCGGCCTCCTCCATGCTCATGTCACGTGCCGAGCTGCAGGCGCACCTGGCCAGCCTGACCGGGCCCTCGCAGCCGCCCGGGCTGCTGCCCGCCACGCCGCCCGCGGTCACAGCAGCGCCCGGTGGCGGCGGCGGGGGCGGCGGCGGGGGCGGCGCTGCGGCCTCGTCCACCGCCACCTCGGGGCAGCAGCCGGGCGGCGGCGGCGGGGGCCAGGGGCGAAGCGGCGGCGGCGCAAAGGAGGGGCAGGGGGCCAGCAAGGCCGGCCGCCTGGCGCACGCGACCGGGGCTGCAGGCGGAGGAAACGGGCGGCAGCAGCAGCTGCAGCAGCAGCAGCTGGCGCAGCAGCAGCCGGGCGCAGCGGAGGCCGACAAGCAGCAGTCCCAGGTGAAGCTGCTGCAGCACGTGTCTCAAAAGCTTGGGCAGCTGCAGCAACAGCAGCAGCAGCAGCAGGCGCAGGCGCAAGGCGCGGGGTCTGCGGGCGGGGCGGCGGAGGCTGCGGCCGTGTCTTCGTGGGCGCCGAGCATGTCGCGCTTCAGGTGAGAGCAGCGGCGGCTGGGCAAGGGCCGTTGTCCGCCGCCCCACGCCACGCTTCTGTGGCACCTGCCATTCTTTCTTGCACTCTCCCGGCGGTGTGTGCAGTCGGTGCTGGTGGTGGTTGTGCGGGCTCTGCTTCCGCTGCTCAGTGCCGTGCGGAACTGGCAGCCATGCGCACCGACGGCGCAATGCACGCGTAGGCTGTCCCATCCCAACCAACCCGGTCTTTGCCGGCTCCAAGTCGACTGCCTTGCCCCGACAGCTCATGCGCTCGTGCACTCATGGCCGGACCCCCGCATGGCTGCTTGATTGATTGGGCCCTTGGTTGGCTGGCTGGCTGGTTGCAGGTTTGACCGCGACGCCCTGCTCCGATGCTTCCCTGCGCCCGGCGGCGCCGTGGTGGCGGCATGACGTTGAGGAGGTGGGAACTGGCATGGCTGTAGCCGCTGCAGCCGTCGAGAGCCGCCGGGGGCTGCGGCAGCTGCACTCTCAGCTGCGGTGTGTGACGGCCGGCTGCTTTCCGCATCACATCGTAGTGTTGGCGACAACAGTTGCCTGCCCTTACCGACCTAACGGACACACCTCGTCACGTGTGGGCCTCGCATTCCGTAGCTGCTCTGACAACAGGGATGGAGGAAGCATTTGGGACGCTGTACAGTAGGACCCGACCTCGTTTTTGTACGATGGGACTTGAGGCTGGTGGGCTGACAGGGCGCACACGGCGCCGATGGTGCTCCGGCCGGGCATGGTTATGGGATGGAACGGTGGCAGAGGGACCCACAGTGGGGCGCCACACTCCGGTAATGAGGCTGCGCGAGGAGTGAGTGGCTAGGTCCACGTCAGTGGCTCCTGTTGTAACAGTGCGAACTGTGTGTTACTGGGGGGCCGGGGGGCTTCTTGCTACTCTGCTAAGGTATGTCGGCGTGCAATGGGGCCGTGCTGCGCCTGGCTGCTGTCGGCCGTGCTACCGCCTCGACCCGAATGGTGATATGCTTGAAGGCAGACTTAACTAGATATTATGTTGATGGGCTAGGAGTAGGAGGCAGATAGCTGTTCAAGTTCCACCGCTGCGGCTACCGTATTGCATGCCGCGTGCAGTGAGCCTGGGCGGGAGCCTGGGCGGCAAGGCGCGCCGTACGCCGGTGCGGCAAACGGCAATGGTACGGTATGTAAGATGTTGCGCCTGCATGCCTCTTGTGCACGGCTGTTGAGTTTGGCCGATGGCTGGTGTATCGCCGCCTCCCGACACAAATAGATGGCAGTGCTATGTGGCACTCAGATACGGCACTGAATGCCTTGCCGCCAAGCGCAGACGCGCTAGTTACAAATGCCTCCTTCCACTGGTGCGTCCTCGATTACGCATAGAATGGCGCGACCATCTGTCACCAGTACAGCACAGCGCTTGTATGTTAGAAGAGGTGCCACGAGCCGTGTCAGCCGTTGACACGCGTCGTCACCCCACCGCCGCGGCTTTCATGCCTCGCTCGCATCTGCCTTGGGCCCTGCCGCAGCAGCGGACACCGCGCCAGCGCCGTCCACCGCTCCCTTCAGCAGAATACAGCATCTCTCCCACTTCCCGCTTCATCATCAATAAGACTACCGTACCTAGAAAACCTCAACTGCCACACAGCAGCACCGGCACGTGCATCTGTATGTAGCTCTGTGCAGCAGGGAGCGCATTAGAAACACATGCAAGCAATCACCACCCGCTACTACAGCCCCTGCGTGCCGCTGCGTAGGAAGCCGGTCCCGCTGCTTCACCTCCTCCTTCTGCTTCACCTCCACCTTCTGCTGCACCTCCTCCTGCTGCTCCTGCGCCTGCTGTTGCTGCTGCTGCACCTGCCCACTGCTTTCGTCTTGACCATCATCGTATAATGAAACGAATGAAGATGATGTGAGTTGGGAACGTCAACGTGGTGCCGTCGAGAATGCAACCTTGCCGACACGCCACGCGCCGCCTCCGAAACCCGTCCAGGCATCCGCTCGCCCGCGACCCTTCCCCCGCACCGCCCCAGCCACGTCGACGCCACCGCCCCGCCGCCTAGGCCGCCCACAGTCCCAGGTGCTGCCTCAGCTCCGCCAGCCCCTCCGCCGCCGCGTGCCGTGTGGCCCGGTCCACGCCGCGGCACTTGCTGATGTCCAGGTACCTCAGCCCCCGGCAGCCCACGCCGCCGCTCCCCCCACCTGCAGCAGCCCCACCCAGCTCGGCTTCCCACGGCGCCCCGCCGCCCGCATACGCATCCTCCTCATCCGCGTCAGAGCCTCCGCTGTCTGACACAAGGTCGATCACGCCCGGTCGCCGCCGCCTCGGCGCCCGCCGCCCCGCCCCGCCACCCTCCTTCACCCCACTCGCTCCTCCTCCTCCTCCTCCTCCTGCTGCTGCTGCCCCTGCCTGCTTTCCCTCGCACGCCTGCACCTCCGCCTCCATAGCACCAGCACCAGCGGCAGCAGCGCCCACCACACCGCCACGGCCCGCCCCGCCACCCGCCGGCGCCGGCGGCCCCGCCAGCGCCACCAGGCGGCGCACGCCCCAGTCCGTGATGCCCGTGGCGCTGACGTCCAGGCTGGTCAGCGCCGTACAGCCGTACGCCACGTGCAGCAGCCCCGCGTCCGTCACGTGCGTACTCTCGCTCACGTCCAAAACCTTGGATGGGTGTGTGGGTGTGGGTATCGGGGGTGTGGGTGGGTGTGGGCGGGAGGCGGGTGTGGGCCGGGCGCGACGCGGGTGGTGGTGGTGGGAAGGGCGACAGGGGCACGTGTGTGGGCCGCATGTCCGTGTGTGCGGTGGGGCGCGCGCAACAACCTCAGGAGTGGGGGTGGGCATGAGCGGGGGGGGGGGGTTGTGGTTACCAGCCCAAACTAAACCAAACCCAATGCATAAGAGCGAGGAGGTGAGCGTGGCCTAATATGGGAGAAGGAGGAGGAGAAAAAATTCGCAAACATTCCCACAACCCGATAAGTCCCGGTCTCGAACCCAAAAAATCCCAGTCAATCCCAGAGTCCCAGGGGGGTGAGTTACACTGCACCAACGCCCGGGCGCAAGGCAAGCGGTCATGCGCCAGTGGCGCGTGTGCGCCCGCTCCGTCTCATCCAAGCGTCCCCGCGCCTGTGCTCCCCCTCTGCCAGCCCCCCCACCTGCCCCCCCCTTCCCCCCCCCCCACCTGCAGCGTGCGTCCCAGCAGCTGCGCCAGGGCATGCAGCCCCGCGTCGCTGGCCAGCACCGACCGGCTGGCGCGCAGCTCGCGCAGCGGCGGCGGCGGCGACGTCAGCGCCGTCCGCAGGCTGTAGCGCAGGCTGCAGCACAGCCGCGGCCGGCAGTCCTCCTCGCCCGGGTTACGCACGTTAAGCGCGGTGGCGGGCATGCCGCGCGCCCCGCCGCGGCCCGGGCCGCCGCCGCCGCCACCGCCGCCGCCGCCGCGGCGAACGAAGCCGGCCGCTGCTGCGTCGGCGGCCGCTGCAGCGTTTGAGATGCTCTGCATTGCCTCAGCGAGCAAGTTTGCGCCGTTACCCTCGTCGTCGCCACTGCCTCCGCCGCCGGCACCGCCACCGCCTCCGCCTCCCACACCGCCTCCCACACCGCCGGCTGCTGCCCCGGCTGCGGCAGCGCCCGACGCGCGCAGCAGCGCCACCTCCGCCGCCCGCAGCACGGCGTCGGCGACGGCAGCCGCCCAGCGCGCCTCGCGCATCCCCTCGCCCTGCTCCTCCTCCTCCTCCTCCTCCTCGTCTTCCTCCACTGCGCCCGCCGCCACGCCCGCCGCCGCGCCCGCTGCGGCGGCGGCGCTCGACATGTGCTGCAGGGCCCGCTGCGCCTGCGAGGCCACACTGTGCAGGTTGGCGCTGAGCGCCACCATCGCGGCGGCCTGCAGGTCGGCCTGGTCCAGGAGCCCCATGGCGCCTGCGCGATTTGGTTTTTTTTAATTTATTTGATATCGGTTGGTAATGTTCTCAGCGCAATGTTCGTGAGTCGCCGCGGCACTTACCGCTGACGTCCAGGCACCGGAGGCCCGGCGAGCCGCCCACGGTGCGGCGCAGCAGCTCCAGCGAGCGGCCGCGCCGCTGCACCGGCGTCAGGTCCTGGGCCGACGTGGCGCGGGACAGGCCCAGCTGCGGAGGCGGCGGCGGCGGCGGAGGTGCGGGAGGACGACAGAAGAGGTTAGAGAGAGAGGAAGTGTGTGCGTGTGTGGGTCTCAGGTGTGCGGGCCCGGGGACGCGGGGGCGCGGCGGATGGCAGGGACACGGTGTGAAAGCCAGCCAACGGCGGCCGCCGCACGGGTCAGGCGGCGGCGGCGGCGGCGCCGGCGGCGGGCTGGGGGCCCGAGCAGCTGCCGACCGCCAGCTCGCGACGCGGTGCGCCCTCACTGACCTCGTCAGCGCGCCGCGTCAGCCGGCCAATCAAATGAACACCACCTCGCACTCTCCTTGTGCTTTTCTAACACCTCGCACGGCCTCTCTGGTGAACAAGACGAATGGCAAACCACACGGATTCAACGGCGCACGCACACTGACACTGAAACACAGACACGCACACGAACCTGTGCATTTCTATACAAACACACACGCACACACGCACCTCGCACACGCGCAACCGCGGAAAGCCGGGCCCGGGTGCGGCCGGCGGCGGCCCCAGCTCCAGGCCCCGGAAGTAGGCGGCCGAGCCCACCGCGTCCAGGCGCAGGTAGCGCAGGTTGGGCGCCGCGGCCTAGGGGGGGGGGCAGGGGTGGTGGGGTTTGGCCGGCAGTAGCAGCAGGCAGTGGCAGCCAGGGGCGGTAGCAGGCAGGGGGCAGTAGCAGACAGGGGCAGTAGCATTGGCATGGGACGGCGTACGGCAGCTGCAGCAAGCGCACGCTGGCACCCTACGCATTGCCTCGCGGTCTGCAGCCCCACGCGCAGTGCCTGCACGCGGTGCCTCCCCCCCCCCGGCACTTCACTATTGATTAAACACCATCCATGGATGGCTACCCCCCCACCATGGCCACCAGCCCCATGCCACTGCCTCCCAGGGCCCCAGCCTTTCCTCCTCCTCTTCCTCTTCTTCCTCCTCTAGTCCATGTCGCTGCTACCACCACCACCGCCGCCCGCACCTGCAGGCGCTCAATGGCCACGGGGACCTGCGCCAGGGTGGGCGACCGCGAGCCTGCGCCGCTGAGGTCCAGTTCGGTTAGGTGCAGCAGCAGCGGCACACGCCTTGGCGGCGGTGGCAGCGGGGCTGCTCCAGCTGCTGCTCCTGCTGGGGCTGTTGCTGCGGAGGCTGTTGTGGCTGCTGCTGCGGGGGCTGCTGAGGCAGGGGCAGAGGATGGGTGCTGGTGGCGCAGCTGCTCTTGTTGTCGGGGGGCGTTGGTGGGGGGCGTGTCGTCTGGTGGCAGCGTGACGAAGGGGTCCGCCGGCATGAGGGCCTTGAGCTGTGGGCATGGAGGGTGAGGCAGGTGCATGGAGGGTGGGGGTGCAGCGGGCAGTGGGTGGTGGGAGCATGTGATAGCAGGCACAGCGACAGCAACAGCGACAGCGCGCAGGCAGCGGCAGCGGCCCAGTGGGAGCACTCGGGGGGGGAGGCTCCAAGGCAGCGCAGGCAGTGTGTCCGCGAGGGTGCACTGGCATGAGCCATCGGGATGAGCCATCGGGATGAGGCATCGGGGTGAGCCAGCAGGCGCGGGCCACCTGTCAAAAACCGTCACAGCCCGCGAGAGTCATTCGGCCGAGCTGCGGATTTAGCCTCGCCTGCGCAAAGTCTGTATTGATGCACCGTTACTGCTTTAACTCTGTGTAGAAGAGCTGCAGCATAAAGCGCTTGCCTGCTACCCCGCGCTCCGGTAACTCGCCGCAAACAGCGGCGCAGCCTCCACCGCCTTCTCCGCAAGCGGCCGTGCCGCGCCTTTGACGTGCCGCCAGTCTTGCGAAACATATCCGTCCAGGTCGCCGCGATAGAGACAGCCGCAGCGCTCTCAGGCAGCACACAGCGGTGCACACGCGCCCCGGGGCCCGCACCGAGGGCGGCCAGCGCACCCCGGCACGTCATCGCTCCTCGGCAGCGCTCCCCACTGTCGGCGCGAGCGGACGGCAAGCAGACGGCTGCGACCTTCGCCCCGTTCAACTGCATTTTTTGCTGCTACTCGACTGCTGACGCACGAGCAGTGCAGCGCCTGCCTGCTGCGCAACACCGCCTCGGGCCACAGCGCGAGTCAAACAATTGGGGCGAAACGACGAGACAGCTCATCGCGAGCGCGTGACTCGCCGGCAGCGCGCAATCTCCGACCCGCCCTCGTGGCCCGGAGCAGCGCCTGGCTGCTTGCAGCCCTTGCCGCACCCCCCTTGACTTGATAGATTGAGTGGGCGTACGGTGGTCAATGCAGCGCCCGCCGCAGCACCAGCCGCCGGCCGCCCCGGGTGCAGGAGCAGCAGGAGCAGCGGCGGCGGGGCTGGCGCTGCCGCTGGGGGCGCAGCTTAGGGCCGCGGCCGCCGCCGACTCGGTCGCCGCGGCGGCGGTGGCTGAGAGCCGCATGCCGGCCGGCAGGCGCAGCGGCCTGTTGGGCGGGGCGGCGGCGGCGGCGCCGCCGCCGAAGGCGGCCATGACCATGGACGCTGGCGGCGGAGGCGGCGGCGGAGACAGCGGCCGCAGCCGACAGGAGGATGAGCAAACGCCGCCGCCACCGGATGCAGTAGTGGCGGCGCCGCCGGTACTCGGAGCCGCTGCTGCGGCTGCGGCTGCAGCCGCCGCCGCCGCGTCCGAGGCTGCGGCATCGGGGGCTGTAGCAGCGGCTGCAGCTGCCTCCGCCGCCGCCCTGCGCTCCGAGCCGGCCTACGCCCCACCCTCGCCGCCGGGCTGGCGCTGCCTCAGCGGCGGGGCTGGTGGTGCTGCTGCTACTGCCGCTGCTACTGCCGATCGCGACAGCCAGGAGCCTGCCGGCGGTGGCGGCAGCAGTGCCGGCGGCCCAGGCCGCCGCCGCCGCCGCAACTGGGCTGCCACACACCCGTCGTCGCCGCCGCCTTCCCCGGCCTTGCCACCTGCTGACGCGCTCGCAGGCCCCAGCGGCGATGCCTCGGCCATTGCTACAGCCACCGCTGCAGCCCTCACCGGCTTCAAGCGCAGCCGCGCCGCAGCGGCTGCCACGACCATCGCGGCTGCTACAGCCGCCGCCGCCCGCCAGCCCCGCCCTCCTCTGACCGATGACGACCGGGACGTCAGCGATGCTGGCGAGGACGAGGCTGCGGCTGCTGCTGCTACAGCCGACGGCGCGGGCGGCGACGGCGGCGGCGGCGCTGCTACAGCTGGTGACGCGCGCGACTCCCGGCGTGAGCGCAACCGGCTGGCTGCCAAGCGCTGCCGCGAGCGCAAGACGCAGCACCTGGTGGCGCTGGAGGCGGCGCTGGCCAAGCAGGTGGCGGCAAACAAGGTGCATGTGTGGCATGTGTGTGTGTGTGTATGTGTGCCATGTGTGGGATTGTGTGGGGCCGCATTCCCCTTCCCGGCACACCCGTCCAGCCACGTTGCTGGATGGGTGCGCTTGCACCGACACGCAGGCCGCTTGCCTTTATGTGTGCAGAACAGCCGCATAAGCAGCAGCAGCACCAGCTGCTACCAGCAGTTGCGGCCGCAGTGCACGCAATGCCTTTGCTTTGCTTCGCTTCGCTCGGTTCGGGCCGCGGTGCCCTCCCCTTCATTTGGCCAGCAGCAGCACGTTGGGGGGGGGGGGCCGCGATTGCCCCCCGTGTGCTGTGTGCACCGTGCTGCGATTCCGCAGGGCGCTAGGGTCCGGCCGCATGCCGTTCCCACGTCCCTTGGAGCGCCGTACAGTACGGCAGTACCATAGCAGTGCACCCACCGGGACCCAGGCCGCAGTGCCGGGCGGTCACGCACGCACCTGCAGGGCCGCATGCCCCGCTATGCGTCTTGCATTCTGCTGTGCGTCCCGCTCTGCATTCTGCGTCTCAAGCCCCGTGCGTCCTTCGCGGCCCACGCACACTCCCTTCTGCCCGCTCTGCCCCCACCTCCCCCTCCTTGCTCCTCCCACCTCCTCCTCCCCCCTCCCGTCTCCGCACCCCACCTCCTCCGGCTCCTCCTCCCGCCTCCCGCTTCCCCCCCCCACACACACACTTCCACCCCCTCCCCACCTCCTCCCTGTTCCCCCCTCCCCCCCCCCACAGGACCTGGCCCGCCACGTGGACAAGGTGGTGGCGCTGTACCAGGAGGTGGGTGGAGTGGGGTGGGTGGGGTGGGGTTGGAATGGAGGTGGGATTGTAGAGGTGACGGGACCTGGGCTCGCCGCCAGCTGCTGCGTTGCTGCTGTTATTGCAAAGTCGGCGGGGCCTGTCTGTGCCCCGCCGCCCTGCCGCCGCGCAGCAGCTGCTGCCGCCTCCGGACAACGTGTTGGTTATTATGCTGCATCCCTGCCATGCTTCTGTCGCCGCGCCGCCTTCCACCCACCCACCCAACCCGCCGCCCTACATGCTCAGGAGCACAAGCAGCGCACCGCCGCCAGCTCGCTGCTGCACGCGCTCGCCTACGCCCTGACCGAGCCGCAGCCGTACCAGCTGCTACAGCCGCCGCCGGCAGTAGGAGCGCCGCCGCCGCAGCGGCTGGGCAGCAGCCACAGCGCTGGCGGCGGCGGCGGCTGTAGCGGCGGCGGCACCGCCAGCAGCGGCTTGCTGCCACGAGCGCCGTCCTCTCCACTGGCGGACGCCGCTGGCGGCGGCGGCTGCGGCGGCGGCACAACCACTTCTGCTTCAACCGCAGACGCGCATGCTGCGCCCCCTGCCGCCCTCGCAGCTGCAACCGCTACCGCCACCGCTCCGGCGCAGCTGCCGCCGCCCCCGCTGCCGCTGCTGCTGCTGGGCCGCGGGCGCAAGGGCCTGGCGGAGGTGGTGGCGGAGGTGGAGGCGGGGCTGGTGTCGCAGCAGCAGGTGGAGGCGTATGCCAGGTAGGGAGGCTGGCGGGTGGGAGGGAGGAAAGCGGAGAACAGGAGACAGGGACCTCTGGCTTGCTTGCTAGCTGGCTGGCTGGCGATTGCAGGCTTGCTAGGCTCCCTGGTCCCAGCCCCCCTGGTCCCAGCCCATGCCGCTTGCTGCTGACACTGGGCAGAGGCTGGGTGGTGCGGGGCTGGGGGGTAGTTCATTCCAGTTCATAGTTCATAGTTCAAACCAAAAGCGAAACGACCAAGAGAACCCGCCCGGGGGGGGGCGGGGCTGCTCGATCCTGCACTGCACCTTGCTGCTGCCTCAACTCCTCAGCGCCGCTTCACTGTTGCCGCCTCACTGTTGCCGCTTCCCTGTTTGATGCGGACATGCTTCTTGCCTGCTTCACACAACCCTCTGCGCTGCAGGGAGCTGCGAGCCCTGCGCCTGGCCCCCGTTGCGCCGGCGCACGCCAAGCCGCGCGCGCCCTCCCTGCCGCCACACGCCACTGCTGCCGCTGCGCCGCCAGCCCCTGCTGCTACTGCCGCTACTGCTGCTACTGCCGCCACAAGTGACCACAGCGCCGGCGAAGGCCTGGCGCCACCGCCGCCGCAACCAGCCGCCACAGCCGTCGCGGCGCGCGGCAGCAGCAGTGGCGGCTACGGCGGCGGCCCTGCTACTGCTACCACGGCCGCTGCAAGCGGCAGTAGCACCGGCGGCGGCGGCGCCGCCGCCGCCACCGGATGCGGCGGTAGCAGCAACGTCGCAGGCCTAGACCTGCAACTGGAGCTGCTGCGGCTGCTGCAGTCCGGCCCGCTGCTGCTGCTACAGCCGGCGGCCACGGCAGCGGCGGCGGCTGTAGCCGCCGCCGCAGCTACTGCCGCTGCTTCGGCCGCCACCAGCTCCAATTGGGACGAGCTCCCAACGGGGGCTCTCAACACTGCTAGACACGGCCAGCTGGATGGCACGACGCCGTTGCAGCGGGACGTCTCGGCGACGGCGGCGGCGGGGCTGGCGGCGCCGCCTCCGCCAACGCCGCAGCAGCAGCCGGCCAGGGGCCAGCAGCAGCCACAGCCGCCACCGGCTCTGCTACAGCTGCAGCCGTCATCGCCCGCCGCAGCCGCCCTGCAGTTCGTGGCACTGACGAAAAAGGAGCCGTCTCCGCTTTGAGGTCACCAAGCACTTTTTCAGTGTGTTTCCGCACAAATAAATACGCTTACGATACTGACAGCTGGGAGCATGCAGGCTGCATGAGCGCGGACATAGCCGTTATACGACAGAAACAGAAACACACGCAAGGTCCAGTAACCAGCTCTGGGTCATTGGTAAATAAACAGGACTTCGCAGAGGACACGCATGCGGCCGAATGGGGACCACGAACAAGTAGGAGAACGGCGCATATACACATTACGAAGGCGTGATACGAAATCCATCTTTCTACATTCTACTCGGATAGAGTTTACAGAACATGAGGTGGGACAGTGCGGTCAAGTGAAGAAACAAACACGGAGAGAGATTGATCACATTCCATGCTGGTGCAGGCACATGCGGTTGTCTATGTGCGTGAAAGGTGATGATGGGTGGCGAAATGAATGAAGAAGGGAATGATTGACAGCGACGATGGACAGACGGGATACGCGGCAGAGAATAAACGTGCAGATCGTGGGAGTCACTGGAATGAATTGAATGTGAGGCGCGGCTGTTAAGCGGGAAGACGTGAGAGAAAATGAGAGATGTGAGTATACGGTAATACGCACACGCGCAAAAACATTTCCGCGGAGTGGAGTTGACACGCGAGAACTAGGCTGAGACACATGCCATAGACATACCTGGTGCACAGCCATTGCGACAGGGCCCAGGGCGTTGGCTGTCCTGACAAGTGTAATAAGTATAATTGAAGCATCACAGACTGCAGCAATACACACCCAATACGCACCGCACACACGCCCCCCCCCACCCTCGCACCCACCCACCCACCCACCCACCCACCCACCCACCCACAAACACACACACACACACACACACACACACACACACACACACACACACACACACACGCGCGCACCGTGCCAGGCCCCAGGCGTGGGCACTCCCGCGCCCGCAGCACGCGCAGCGGACACGGAAGCGCGTACCCTCCAGCTGCACCACCAGCCGCCGCCGCCGCCACCCGCCCGCCGCCGCCGCCAGCTCCGCCGCCACCAGCCGCGCCGCCGCCCACCCCTTCCTCGTCACTGTCATCTACCACCACCACGTCTCCTGCCGCCGCCGCGGCTGCGCCCGCACCCCGCGCTCCAGCCGCACGGCCGCCCCCACCCGCAGCTGCAGCGGCAGTAGCAGCAGTAGCAGAAGCAGCAGCTGTAGCAGCAGCAGGCAGGGGCCGGGGCGCCAGCGCGGCGCGCAGCAGCTGGTCCACGCCGCCCAGCACGCAGTGGCTCAGGTCCAGCAGCTGCAGGGAGGGCAGCCCGGACGACAGCGCGGGCCGCAGCAGGTCCGACCTGCGTGGGTGCGTGTTTCGTGCGTGTTGGTGCGTGCGTGTGTCCGTGTTGGTGCGTGCGTGCGTTCGTGTTGGTGCATTCAGGCATGGGAGCAAGGGGCACATACTGCACACCAGGCCACTACGGACACGAGCGCACGTGCATCGGCACAAACCCCAAACACCTCCTCCTCCTCCTCCTCCTCCTCCTCCCCCTCCTCAGTCTTGCGCATGGCGAGGGCCCCCATTTTACCCACCCACCCACCCACGCCGCCCGCTCCTCCCCCCCCCGCAACGTCATCAATGGATGGCTTACACACACACACGCCGCCACCCACTTGACCAGGCCCTCGCACTGGCTCAGCTCCAGCGCCGTCAGCGCGGGGCAGCCGCGTGCCAGCAGCTCCGCCAGCCCCTCCGGCGTCAGGCCGGGCGGGTCCACGCCGCCCAGGCTCAGGGAGCGGACCTGCGGGCAAGCGGCCGAGGCATGATCAACTAGCACAATGGAATGGGGGACAGGGCCGTTCCAAAGCATGTAGAGGTGGAAGAGACGGAGGAGGAAAAGGGGGGAAAGCGAAGCGGAGGGGGCACGGTGTGTGTGTGGGTCACCCCTGGAGCTGAGCTTGGCCCGCCGCGACGTGCAGGCCCCGAGGATGTGCCGCGAGGGAAGGGGCCAAACGGCCCATTGCGCGCGCTTCTCTAGCTTGCTTTGCTCACACACTGTGCAGCCGTCCACAGCCACATGGGGCCATTCACCTGGCCTGTGGCCTGTGTGGCAAGCGGCCACGTGTCCCCCACGCACACACGCACACGCACACGCACGCACGCACACACGCAAGCACGCACGCACACACGCACACACGCAAGCACACACGCACGCACGCAAGCACACACGCACGCACGCAAGCACACACGCACGCACGCACGCAAGCACACACGCACGCACGCACGCACGCACGCACACACGCACGCACACACGCACGCACGCACGCACGCACGCACGCAAGCACGCAAGCACACACGCAAGCACGCACGCACGCAAGCACACACGCACGCACGCACACACGCACGCACGCACGCAAGCACACACGCACGCACGCAAGCACACACACGCACGCAAGCACACACGCACGCACGCACGCACGCACACACGCACGCACGCAAGCACACACGCACGCACGCAAGCACACACGCACGCACGCACGCAAGCACACACGCACGCACGCAAGCACACACGCACGCACGCACGCAAGCACACACGCACGCACGCACGCACGCACGCAAGCACACACGCACGCACGCAAGCACACACGCACGCACGCAAGCACACACGCACGCACGCACACACGCACGCACGCACGCACGCACGCACGCACGCACACACGCACGCACACACGCACGCACACACGCACGCAAGCACGCACGCACGCACGCAAGCACACACGCACGCACGCAAGCACACACGCACGCACGCAAGCACACACACACGCACGCAAGCACACACGCACGCACGCAAGCACACACGCACGCACGCACGCAAGCACACACGCACGCAAGCACACACGCACGCACGCAAGCACACACGCACGCACGCAAGCACACACGCACGCACGCAAGCACACACGCACGCACGCACACACGCACGCACGCACGCACGCACGCACGCACGCACACACACACACACGCACACACGCACGCACGCACACACACACGCACGCACGCACGCACATACACACGCACGCACGCAAGCACACACGCACGCACGCAAGCACACACGCACGCACGCACGCACGCACGCACGCAAGCACACACGCACACACGCACGCACGCACGCACGCACGCACGCACGCACGCAAGCACACACGCACGCACGCAAGCACACACGCACGCACGCACGCAAGCACACACGCACGCACGCACACACGCACGCACGCACGCACGCAAGCACACACGCACGCACACACGCACGCACACACGCACACACGCAAGCACACACGCACGCACGCACGCAAGCACACACGCACGCACGCACGCACGCACGCACGCACGCACGCACGCACGCACGCACACACACACACGCACACACGCACGCACACACACACGCACGCACGCACGCACATACACACGCACGCACGCAAGCACATACACACGCACGCACGCGCACACGCACGCACGCACGCACGCAAGCACATACACACGCCAACGCCTGCTGCTGCTGCCGCCGCCCGCCACGCACGCGCGCACCTGCCGCCACCTGCCCGAGGCCAGGCCGCGCCGCACCACCGCATCGCTGAACCGGGTCTTGGGCCGCGCCCTCAGGTTCATACACGCCCACAGCCCAGGCATGACCCTGCCGCCGCCGCCGCCGTCACCGCCATCGCCGTCACCGCCATCGCCGTCACCGCTGGCGCCGCCGCCATCGCCATCCGGGCCGCCGCCGTGACGGTGGGCGCCGTCGTCTTCCGCCTCGCCGGCGTTCGGTGAGCCGCCGCCGCCCGCGGCGCCGCCGCCGCCCGCGGCGCCTGGCGCGCAGCCCCGGCTGCTGCCGCTGCTGCCCGCGTCTGCAAGCGCGGCCGCGGCGGCGGCGGCGGCGCGAGCCGCGAGCGCGCTGGCGGCGGCGGCGGAGGCGGGCGCGGCGGCCAGTGCGTCTGCCTCCAGGTCTCGACACACGGCCCGCCAGTGCGTGTTGACACAGGCGACTGGGGGGTTGGGGTGGGCAGCGCCGCAACGCGCAACACAACCGGAGCCGTGGCCCGTTGTCAGGAGCTGTCTTACATAACCAAAGCAATTGTGAGAGATTATGAGGGGCCGGCGGCGTTACGACCGCCAGCTCCGCACAGCGTTGCAACAGTCGGGTCGGTGGCTGGAGTTATGCGGCATGGTCGCGGGGTCTGTGCCGTCTGTGCCGTCGGGGATGGTCTGCTCTTGCTCTGTTCACTACCCACCTGCTCCCGCCGTGGGCAGCGCGCCGTCCCTGCAGGCCCGCACCAGCACCTGCCGGAGCAGCGGCGACGTCAGGCCGCCCCAGTCCCGCGGCGCCCCCGCCGGCCGCACCCAGGCACCCGAAGCCGCTGCCGCTGCTCCGGATGCGGCCGGTGCGGAACGCGGCGCGGGGCCGCCTGCGGCGGCGTTGCTGCTGCCGCTGGCTCCGGCTCCGGCTGCGCCGCCCCGCTTGCGGCCTCCTCCTCCTCCCCGACCGCCGCCGCCACCTGCTGCAGCTGCTCCGCGGCCGCGGCCCCGGCCACGGCCGCGGCCGGCCGCGCCGCCAGCACCCGTCGCGCCCTCGCCGTCGCTGTCGTCGGCTCTGCCGCTGCCGCTGCCGGCGGCCGCACGACGCGGGCGCTTAGCCGCCGTGCCAGCCTGTCACACAGGCCCCCCCCCCACAAGGCGGCGGCGGCAAGGAGCACAAATAAGGCTTGTGAGATGAAGCGGCGCAGAGATGAAGCGGCGCAGCGGTTCGCCGGGCCCGCAGAGGGCCGGGCCGTGCCCCCCCCCTGCGCCAGCCTCCCATTCGCCCCCAACTGCATGGCCGGTCCCCATCCCACACACCCCACACCTGCGCTGCCGCCGCCGTGCCGCCGCGAGCCTGCCGCCGCCTGCGAGTTTGTGAAACAGCATGAAGCAGCGGTTACAACGTTGAGGCAGCATCTTCCTTCCCAATCTATTCGGAGCCAGGCAAGCCCACAGAGCGTTGAGACGCACGCGCAGTCCGCGCCCGGCGCCCTGGATCCGGCCCCCCCACCTCGCTGCGCCGCACCTGCGAGCCGCGAGCGGCACGTCCAGACCGACCTCGTCGTCATCGGCTTCGCTGTCAGCATCGCTGTCGTCAGAGCTCTCGCTGCTGTCCTCGGAGCTGCTGCTAGCTTCCGGCTCGCTGTCGGAGCGCCGAGCTCGCTTTCGCCCCCGCGTTGACCGCGCAGCCGCAGCTCGCCCCGTTCGCCGCGGCGGAGAAGGCGCATTGGGGCGATAGTCCTCGTCCTCCTCGCTGTCATAAACAGGAACTCCAAGCAGGCCGCGAACGTGAGCGCGGGGTGGGCCCCTGCGCAGCGAGCCGCGCTTCTCCTTCGCCTTTTTAGGCGCCATTTAGATCATCAACTCATTCCCCAATATTGAGATGGGGAAGGCGGTAGTTACTGGAAATCAAATTGTTAATTCGAAAAAAAACTCGGGTCGCTGGATTCAGCACAGCTGAACTAACTTAGCCGCGGCGTCGATACCACGCGCGTCGGGACAGCAGTTCCAGGCCTTTCGCCTCAAGCATTACACTGGAATCAGGGCGCTTCCCCAAACAGGCGCTCCCAGCCCGCGCGGCCGCGCCCGCCCGCTCCACAGACACCATCAGCCCAGCGAACCTCACTGAGCCACTCCGAACGCAAGAGCACTTCTGAGCAACCCAGAGCCACCACACAAGGCCGCCCACCACACTCCCGCAATCACACCCTCTTAGCGATAAAGCAAGACTGACATGCGCCGTCAGAATCCTATGAGAGTCCTGTGATCAATACCGTTAGCCCCCCACTCCCCCCGAGCTCCCACGCCTCTTAACACCAGGCGCCGCCAACGTGGCGGTACCAGGCGCAGGCGCCGTGGCCGGCCGCCCCCCAACACAAGTCACCTTTAGTCCGTATCACCGTATGTCAGTGCATAGCATGTAAACCAACGAACACAAACACGCCCCCCCCCAAAAAAAACGTACTCCGCCCCAAGCTCTTCCTGATATCACTTTGAGTTTCACCTTCTTGTGTGCGCCATGCGTGCCTCACACACACTCTACAGCCCGCCCGCCCGCCCGCCCGCCCGCCCGCCACCAATCTGTGCGCCCGCGCACTTATATGTTGCAAGCCCAAGCATCCCCCCTGTCGCTTGCTGTTACGGTCATGCGCTAAATTGCGATTGCTGCTATCTCCTTATTCTTCTTCTGCTGCTGCTGCTGCTGCTGCTGCTGCTGCTGCTGCTGCTGCTGCTGCTGCTGCTGCAGCTGCTGCTGCTGCTGCTGCTGCTGCTGCTGCTGCTGCTGCTGCAGCTGCTGCTGCTGCAGCTGCTGCTGCTGCTGCTGTTGATGGCGCCACTGGTCTCCCAAGCCCCCCAAATTCCCATCACAACGGCGAGCCAACAACCACCACCACCACTATCACCAACACCACGTCATATCACCGCTGCGGCGCCACCACCTCCTTGAAGACGGTGACCTCGATGACGCCCTTGACGCGCGTGATCTCCTCCAGCGTGGCTGCGCTGGGCTCGGAGTCGATGCCGATGGCCATGATGGCCTCGCCGTCCTTGGCGGTGCGCGACACCGTCATGAAGCTGCGGGAGGGAGGGGCCAGGGCGGGGGAGGCGGGGAAGGGCGGGGGGGGGGCGGGGGAGGGCGGGGGATTGTGGGAGTGGGGAGGAGGGGTTGTGGTTACCAGTCCAAACCAAACCCAATGCATAAGGGGGAGGGAGGGGTGTGCGCGAGGGGTGTGCAGGAAAGGGGAGAGGTGGGATAAAGGGGGCGGGGGGGTGGCGGCCAGCCGGAGATTCCTGCTCCACCCCCCACCCCCCACCCCCCGAGCCTCCAACAACCCCCGGTATTCCCGCCAGGCCGTGCCATGCATCCGCTGCACACACACGAAACCCGCCTCCGCCTCCCCCGCCCACCCCGCCTCCCCCCGCCCACCCCGCCTCCTTCCGCACCCCCCCTACCACGTCCGAGACACAAAGGTTCAGGCCACCCCACCTCCTCGCTCTGGGCTGGGTCGGCTGGCTCGGGTCTGCTTGGTCGTTTTGGCTTTGGGTTCTGGAATGAACTCCCCCCGCCCCTCCCCCCCTCGTCATAAATTTAAATGCATGGAACCCCCCACCCACCCCATCCAACCCACAGTTACAGCCCACCTGATGTTGACGTTGTCCTTGCTCAGCAGCATGCCCACGCCGCCCACGATGCCGGGCTGGTCCCGCTGGCGTGTGAGCATCACGCTGCCCTGCACCGCCAGCTCCACGTCGAAATTGCCGATCTTGGTGAGGAAGGGGCAGCCGCCCATGACGCGGCCCTCCACGTAGATGCGGTTGGTCCTGAGGAGCAGGGAGCGAGGGGCGGGGGGTGGGGGTGTGTAAATACCAGCCCAAGCAAACCCTACCCATGCATGGGGTGGGTGTTACACGCGTGAGAGTTGGGGGCTGGGGAAGCAGGGGTGGGGGGCGGGCGGTGGGGAAGAGGGGGCAGGGGGGTAGCCGTCCATGGATGGTGTTTAATCAAGTAGGTACAAGTGCCGATGCCCAGAGGTGCAGCGAGAGGTACACACGGCGGCACATGGGGCGGGGCAGCGAGGATTGGAGAGGTGGGGTTGCAAGGATATGTAGCGAAGTGGAGCAGGGAAAGGGCATTCCTGTTCCCAGATCGACCGTTGAAACCCAGAACCCAGAACCAGAACCCAGAACCCAGAACCCAGGGGATGATGGTAAACCATTGCCGTGGGGACGTGTGGGGAAGGAGGGGGGAAAGGCGCGTTGGGGACGGGAGCGGGGCACGCGAGGTAGGGTGGTGGTGAGAGGGCACAGGCTTGGCCAATCGTGCCGCGGCAGGGGGAGGGAGGGAGGGGCAAGGCGCAGTGGTACGCAGCCTGCGTGCCGGCGCACCTGCACCCACACCCGCAACCACACCCGCAACCACACCCGCAACCACACCCGCAACCACACCCGCAACCACACCCGCAACCACACCCGCAACCACACCCGCGACCGTAGCACCTGTCCCCACCTGTCCCCACCTGTCCCCACCTGTCCCCACCTGTCCCCACCTGTCCACGGCCCCCGAGAATTTGGAGTCCGAGGTGCCCAGCGCCACGGACATGGATGTGAGGACCTCCGCCACGCCGTCGCCGCCTGCGGGGCGCGTCGCAAACACATGAATGCACACACACACACACACACACACATATACACACACATGCACACATGAATACGCGCGCGCGCACACACACTCACACACACACACACATGCACATGCACACAAGGGCGTTTCGTTTCTAACGCATGCACACACATGAATGCACACACATGAGACCTGACGCATGAGGACACGGCCGTCAGCCGCACGCCACACACCACACACGCACGGGGCGGCACTGCCCGTTGTTTGTTTCTTCCCGGTTGGCGCCGTCATGGCACGTGCCCGCCCGACGCGGTGCCGCGATGGCACACGTACACGCACGCTCAGTCACGCAGCCGACACGCGCACCGACTGCAGGCACGCAGCCGCATCCTACGACCGGTCAGCCCACCCCTACACACACACACACCCAGGCCTCCTGCCCCACGGTAGCTCGCGCGCTGTCGTGGCATTCTGCTCGCAATGCAGACCTTTCCCCAACCTAGGCGTTGGCCCACATCAAACCTTGCCTCGCCCGTGCACCCGTGTGCTCTACGCCCCCACCCCCAGCACCTAGGAGTTAGCGACCGCACCGCGCTGCACCGCACCGCAGCCCCCCCAACCCACCTGCCCGGAATAAACTACCCCCCAGCCCACCACCCCCACCACCACCCCCAGCCCAACCCCACCCCCACCACCTGCCCCACCAGCCCCACCTGCCCGGATGGACACCTCGGTGATCCGCAGCCCCCGGTTGCGAGCCAGCAGGTCGGCGTTGACCAGGTTGACCTTGCTGGTGGTGGTCTCCTCAAGCACGCCCTGGGGCGGAGGTTGGTTGGTTGGTTGGTTGGTTGGTTGGCCAGGGGCGGTTGGGGCGGTGGCGGTTGGTAACATGGGCGATCCACATGGTCCTGTCACGCCGGTCCCCCCCCCCCCCCCGTGCCGCCCTGGCCTCCAAACTGCCGTCCCTCCGCCACGCAGGCCAGCCCATACCCCACTAACCCACGCCCCGCATCCCACCCCACCCCACCCCAACGTCTGTCTACATCTCCCCCGTCATTAACTTAACATGCATGGAACCCCACCCCATCCCACCCCACCCACACCGCCCAACACACCGTCGGTTGCTTTTTTGCTTTGGGTCCTGGAATGGACTGGCCACCCCACCCCACACTACCCAACCCACCCACCCACACCGCACACCACACACCACACCCACGCCGCCCACCTTGATGACCATGGCCCGCAGCAGCCGCGTGTCCAAGTCGTCGCCGCGCGGCGAGCTGTAGGTGATGGCGATGTCGCCAAAGCCGCCCTTGCCACCGCCGCCGCCGCCCGCCGCCGCCGCCGCGCCGGGGCCGCTGCTGCTGCTGTTGACCAGCCCCACAGCGGCCCGGCCCAGCCCCTCCGCCAACACGATGTAGGGCTGCAGCTCGCGCAGGATCTCGGCCGGGACCTGAAAGGTTACATGCGAAATATGTGAAATATTACATGATTATGGACCTAAAGTCATGAATATTACATCATATCATACAGCCCGAAGGTCAAGGTTGGTGAAATGGGGTGGTTGGGGTCGGCGAGGACGGCGGAGAGGGAGGTGGAGAGCAGGCCGCTGGCGACTGTGCCCCAAGTGAGTGAGGCTGACTGCGCACCGTATCGTACTCGCATTGGGGATTTGGCACTGCAGACAAGTAAAGTACACGCCGGCAAGTAAAGCGCCGGGCCCGCCACTCCAGCACCCGGTCCCACCCACCCACCCCCCCACCCGGTCCCACCCACCATCACAATCACCATCACCACCACCCACCCACTCGGTCCCAGCCACCCACCATTGGCGCGTTCACGGCGTTGACGCTGAGGTTGCCGGCCAGGGCGTCCACCACCGCCTCCACCACCTGGGGGCGGAGCAGGTGCAGGGGGCAGGGGGCACGGTACGGGCGGCAGCAGCAGCAGCGGCGGCAGCAGCAGTAGCAGCAGCAGCAGCGGCGGCGGCGGTAATGATTTGAAGGAGCTTGATTGGACAACACCGCTCAGTCCCTGACATTGCCATGGCCGCGGCCCCTGACTGTGCGATTGATTGCTGCGGCCCGGCACTGCTGTGGCCGCACAAGGCTCCGACCCGCGCGAGCGCCGCCCCTCCCGCCCGCCCCCGCCTTTGGCCCCCTGACTCCTCGCCCGCCCTCCCTCCTCCCCGCCCCCGCCCGTCTGCGAGTCGCGCGTCTGTGAGCGCGTGCGCGTGTGTGCCGGTGTGTGTGCGCGTGTCCGGTTGCTCCCATGCCGTCCGCTGTCTTGGCCGCGTGCATGTTTGTGTCTTTTATTTTTAGGTGCACACGCATGCGACCTCTCTCTGTTTGCCTTGCCGCCCTCGTCTTAACGGTCCCTCCCTAATTTCGTCTTCCACCCTCACACATGGCGCGTCTTCGGGTTTCCCTGCGGCGTGGCACTGTCACGCCGCTCTGCAGGTATGTATGGGTTCTAGGCGTTCAGCAAACTATAGCGCGTCTCTCGCACCGCACGTCTCGCCGTCTCACCGCCTTTTTTGCTTTTTTCCAGCCGCCCGCTTAGGGGCGTGCTACCTTTCACTCGACATGCATACCGATTAATATACTCACCAGCAAACGGGAACGCAGCCTCGGCGAACACGGCGCTGGAGCCACCGGTAATGTACCCGCTGTTCCGCTGGATAATTAAACACCCTCCATGGATAACTTACCCTCCCCCCGTCCTGCCCTCCCCGTCCCGCCCTCCCCGCCCTGGCCCCCTTCCCCTGGCCCCCCCCCCTCACCTCTAGCGCCACGCCCTCCTGCGCCTCGGTGGTGGAGGCGCCTAGGTGCGGCGTCACGATGACGTCGGGCCGGTGGATGAGCGGGTGGTCTGTGTGTGTGTGTGTGTGTGTCGGGGGGGGGGGGTGCCATGCATGTTTAATTAATGACGGGGGGGTAGTTCATTCCAGAAACCAAAGCGGGGGCAGGGAGGAAGGCGATAACCACGTGGAGGGCAGGGGGCGTGGAAGCGAGCGTGGGGGGGGGCGTGGGGGGGGGGCGCATTCAAGAGGACGTGGAAGTGGCAAAATGTGACGGGCTGTGGGATGACGGGTGCGCAGCACACAGCGTGATAGGCGACGTCGGGCCGAGGGGGGGCGGGGGGCGGCAGGGCGGCAGTGCAGGTGGAAGCAAGTGCAGGCAGGAGGCAAGGCGCAGGCGGCGACGTGCCCGTCATGGCGCGGCGCGACGCATCGGCGGGGGGCTCACTCTCAAATGTGGGCGGCTCGTCCAGAAACACGTCCAGCGCCGCCTGCGCCACCTGTGGTGCGTGTGTGTGTGTGTGTGTTAGAGATCACAAGGGAGAGAACAGCAGACATAGGACAATGCGTGTGTGTGTGTGTGTGTGTGTGTGTGTGTGTGAATGAGTGTGTGTCAACAAGTGTGTTTGGGAGGAGTGCAGTTAAGAGCGGGACGGGGCGCCAGGAGCCAGCCGTTGACACGTGGAGGGTGCTGCCCGACCTCCGGACCTCCGGCCTGGCCGTCAAGCACTCCGGTCCCCCACGCATTACAAACCTTGCACGCCACGCCCCCATCCACCGCCCACGCCCTCATCCACCGCCCACGCCCTCATCCACCGCCCACGCCCTCATCCACCGCCCACACCCTCATCCACCGCCCACACCCTCATCCACCGCCCACACCCTCATCCACCGCCCACACCCTCGCCCGCACTGAACTTCACAACCCACACCCAACACCCAACCTCATCACCCACACCCAGCACCCAGCACCCAGCACCCAACAACCCAGCACCCGCCACGCCACGCCACGCAACCAACCGCAACCAGCCAGCCAGCCATCCAGCCAACTGACCAGCCGAACACACACACACACACACACACACACACACACGCACACACACGTGTTTCGTTTGGTTGTTTCCTAACACACACACACACTCTCCTTGTGCTTTTCTAACACACTCTCTTGTGATCTCTAACACACACACACACACACACACACATTCCGTCTACTTTGCACGTTGCGGCTTGGGAGACACAGACTACCAAACTAATGCGTGATTCTTTGGGATGCTAGTGCTCTGCCGCTAGCATCGGACAGCGTCTCAGATACACGATTACGTGATCCACCCAGATAGCTGTAAACCCGTTGTTACACACATCCCCCTCAAGGTTAGGTAGAGGGGGTTGCGCGATTTCCGGATGGTAAGCCGGCGGCGATTCAGGTATGCAAGGTAATTCCAGGTAACAAGCGTATGCGTTGCGTCGCGTGCCCTGCTTGGCGTTCCTGTCTCTTCGCACGCACAAGTCTTTCATGGTACTCTCCCTTGTTTTCTCTAACACACACACACACACCTGCTTGGACTCGAGCGCACGCAGCAGCGCGGCCTCGTCGATGACGCCGCCGCGCGCCACGTTGATGATGCGCGCGCCGCGCTTCATGCGGCCGAAGGCGCCGTCGTTGAAGAGGCCCTTGGTGCCGGGGGTGATGGGCATATGCAGCGTGTGGAAGTCCGCGACCTGTGGGTGGGTGTGTGGGTGGGTGGGTGTAACAACGGGTTTACAGCTATCTGGGTGGATCACGTAATCGTGGATCTGAGACGCTGTCCGATGCTAGCGGCAGAGCACTAGCATCCCAAAGAATCACGCATTGGTTTGGTAGTCTGTGTCTCCCAAGCCGCAACGTGCAAAGTAGACGGAAAAAACCACTGGATTGGCCCTAGGAGCCGCACCCCGTCTTGAACAACACTACTACTAGCCGGCACGTGGTCACTGTGCATTGTTTGTTCGCCTGGCAAAGGACATGCACTAACCTACTAGTCAGGCACGTGGGTGTGTGGGGGGGTTGGTTGGTGCAGCGGTGTGTGTGGGTTCCATGCATTTAATTTTATGACGAGGTAGACGGGGGGGGGGGGTAGTTATTCATTCCAGAAACCAGAAGCGAAACGACCAAGGGGGGTAGCCACCCATAGGATGGTGTGTATCAAATATTGTGAAGTGCCGATGCCCAGAGGAACAGCGGGGGTGCGGCGTGGTGGTGCGGAGGCCCGGGCAGCGGTGCTGGTGGTGGTGCTGGTGCTGGTGCTGGTGGTGCTGGTGGTGCGGCGCGGTGCGGGGCTTGACACTAGGTTTCAGGAGGCAGGCGCACCAGGTGTGAATACACACCGCTCCCCACACCGCACAGCCCACGCCTCGCGCCCACGCTCCGATGCCTACTCAACACGCCTCAGCCCGACCTCCACCCCACGCTACCCCCCAACACACACACACACACACATACACACACATTGTCCTATGTCTGCTGTTCTCTCCCTTGTGATCTCACACACACACACACACACACACACACACACACACACACACACACACACACACACACACACACACACACACACACACACACAGTGACTCTGGGCGGCTAACGGGCGATTGGTTTCGTACTTGTAACACACTCCCACACCTGCAGCGCCTCGTCGAAGGTGACCAGCTGCACGCCCTGCGCCGCCGCCTTCTCCGCACTGGCGTACGGGTCGTACGCCACCACCGTCAGGCCCAGGCCCCGGGCGCGGCGGGCCACCTCCGAGCCGACCTGGAGGTGTGGGCACGTGTGCAGGCGGGTGTGTGTATATGAGAGAGAGGTTGCGGAGGAGGAGGTAGTTCAGAAGCGAATGGCAAGTGGCGGGATGTCGGCGACGCCGTGTTGGCTACGTCAGGCTGGCGCTTGTGCGTTGACACATGCGCTGTCAGCACATGTAAGAACCATAGGCCCAAAAGTGCATGCTCGATACCAAATGTAAGAACCATAGGCCCAAAAGTGCATGCTAGATACCAAATGTAAGAACCATAGGCCCAAAAGTGCATGCTCGATACCAAATGTAAGAACCATAGGCCCAAACGTGCATGCTCGTTACCGCATAGCTCGTGTGGTGCAGCCCCGCCCCCTCGCTGCAATGGCTTGACGTTGGGCGGGCGCTCGAGAGATCCCACCCTACAGCAGTGCTGCCCCTCCCAACCGCCTCCCCCTTGCCGCCCTCCCCCTCGCCTCTTCCGCCTCCTGCGCGCCCTCCCCCTCGCCTCCTCCGCCTCCTGCGCGCCCTCCACCTCGCCTCCTCCTCCGCCTTGCCACCTCCCCCTTTGCTGTTCCCCCCTGGTTTGGGCTGGTAACCACAACCCCTCCTCCCCGCCCCGCCCCGCCCCCCGCACCTTGCCGAAGCCATACACGGCGATGGTCTTTCCCGCCAGGCTGGTGCCCACGTAGGCGCCACGCTCCCAGCGGCCCGCCTTCATGGACGCGTCGGCCTGTGGGGGGTGCCATGCATGTTTTATTAGTGACGGTGGGTGGAGGTTACTGGTAAACAGTCCCGGTGAGAAACAAAATGCGAACACGACTGCGCTGCAGCTGTGTGTGGGGGGTGGGGTGTTGTGAAGCGGCGGGGGTCGTTTCCATCGCACCGCGTACCGTACAACGGTCTGCGTCTCCCCTTTTCCGCGTATTTTCCAATACACACGTACACGTTTCCCACGTGACCTCTGACTGATCGTCCTATGTCTACTGTTCTCTCCCTTGTGATTAACACACACACACACATGCCCTCTACATACCCCCACCCACCCACCCACCCACCCCACCTGCGGGATGTTGCGGGCCATGGCGCACAGCAGCGCGATGCCGTGCTCCGCCGCCGCCACGGTGTTGGCGGTGGGCGCGTTCACCACCAGGCAGCCCGCCTCCGTGGCGGCGGCCAGGTCCACGTTGTCCACGCCCATGCCCGCGCGCCCCACCACCTTGAGCCGCCCGCGGCTGGCCTCGAACACGGCGCGCGTCACCTGCCCGTGCCACGTGCGTGTGTGTGTGCGGGTGTGTGTGTGTGTGTGTGTGTGTGTGTGTGTGTGTGTGTGTGTGTGTGTGTGTGTGGCCGCATGCAGGGGAGGTGAGGTTGAGGGAAGAGAGGGAAGGGGAGGGGAGTTGCAAGGATATGTAGCGTGGTTGACGCGTAAGAAGAGTTGCAAAAGGACATTTGCATGAAGCCCCGCCCTCGGTTGCTCATGCGTACCCAAGCCCCCCACATGCCTCATCATATCGCGCCGCCACACGTCTTCCCACCCCACAAGCTTTTCCCAGCCCCAAACGACCCCATGACCCAACACCCACCCGCCCAATCATCCACCAGCCCATGACCCAACACCCACCCAACACCCGCCCACCCGCTCCGTCACCCACCTTGGTGCCGGACCGCACGATCAGCGCGTCCACCAACGACACCTTGGCGCACAGCTGCTCCTGCGTCAGCCCGTACGCCGTCTCCACGTTACACGTCAGCCGCAGCCGGTCCAGCCCTGGGCCCGCGAGCGAGGCCCGCCGCGTCGCACGGTGTTGTTGGGAACGCGAAGAGAGGGTTGTGAATGTGAGGAAGCGAGTCCAACCTGCGGTAGTTACCCCTAATGACCGACCCGCTCCCCCCCGGGTGAAATGAAAGGCGAGGTGGAGAGGCGGAGAGAGCGGCGGCGGGGACGCCCCGCACCCGGGCGGGGTCTGTGGGCAACCGCAGCGTCCACGCACGAGTCCCCCACAAGTCCCTATGGAGGCCAGCGTCTCCCCAAGGCCGGAGCCCATGCATATGACTAAAGCTCCGGCCCACGTCCAAAATCCAGATCCAAACCCAAATCCAGGTCCACGCGGCGCTTCCAGCCGCTCACCGGCATCTCCCAGCTTCTCGGTCACCAGGACCGTGGGTCGGTGCGAGGCGTACACTGCGGCGCGCGCGGCGCCAAGCAGTGCGGCAGTAGTCAGTCGTCGTGATGGCGTTGGCAGCAGTTGCAGGCGGGTGGTGTGAACATGCGTGCCATCCGTGCGCGTGTGTGTTTTGATGCGGCTGGACGGAACCGCCCAGCCCAGCCCAGCCCAGCCCAGCCCAGCCCAGCCCAGCCCAGCCCAGCCCAGCCCAGCCCAGCCCAGCCCAGCCCAGCCCAGCCCAGCCCAGCCCAGCCCAGCCCAGCCCAGCCCAGCCCAGCCCAGCCCAGCCCAGCCCAGCCCAGCCCAGCCCAGCCCAGCCCAGCCCAGCCCAGCCCAGCCCAGCCCAGCCCAGCCCAGCCCAGCCCAGCCCAGCCCAGCCCAGCCCAGCCCAGCCCAGCCCAGCCCAAACCACCAGACCCCGGAACACCTGCGCATTACCCTACTGCCTTTGGCACAGCCCAGCCCTGACCACAAACCCGAACTGCTAGGCTGCCTCCAATCCTACTCGCGTCCTGCTCAGCTCGCATGCCCTCCCACCAGGCCTCCAAACCCCGCTCTGGCCGGTGCTGCTGCCTTCGCTGTCTCCAGCTTCTTACCAGCTTCCACCCGGGCGCAGCACCGGCGTCCGGCAGCTGCCGGCCGCCGCGCAGCCGCGCAGCGGCGGACCTGCAGATGCAGAAGATGATGACGCGGGGTGAGCTAACGTGTGCGTGTCTCTCACCGCCGGTGCTCCCAATAGGTGCCCGAGTCGCCCTCAAAGCCGTCAGCGGCAATGCGGCATCCGTGCAAACGCTGGCGTGTCACTGATGGCTGTGGAAGCGCTAGGGAATCCGTGGAAGGTCCACTCTACGCAGGTCGGGGGCTTGGGGAGAGGACGCTTGCGGCCAAGTCGATTCCGCTCCGGCAGCCTGAATCCGTGAGCCCCACTCCATTTCAAGTGACAACGCCCGTGCCGATTAGTTGTCAAACCCACCGCCCGGTCCGCGAAGCTCCAGGCCATGTGCAAGCCGATCGAACACTTGCACAAAGGGACGTCAATTGAATACACGCAATGTTAACTTGGTGAATAATGAATGAAGTAACTGCCCAATTTATAGTTACTTCAAGTTGGGGAAGTCGGGCCGATGCCGGGTGTCCCCATGCGGGCAACTTGCCAATCGACATAAACAATGATTCCGACATGTTTTAGGTGCCTTTTAGGTGCTTGATATTATATAATTCGCGCTCCTGGGACAGACAGTCCACAGCCCGTCTTCCGGCGGCTGCGAATACTTCCGCAACTCCCAAGTTCACTTGTTGAACGTTGTGATTAGTTGAAGTATCTGCTTACTGTTTGGAGCTTCAATTATGATGCTGCACACCAAGCTGCCGGTCTCGGCCAAGGTGCGCGGCACCAGAACCATCGGATTGACGCTGGCTTGGCGCGCTTTCACGAATATTGCGAGCCCATTAGGATGTGACAACCCACACGTATGCAAATCCCAGCTGTTTTTGTCCCGGGAGCCGCAGATTTGGAAACAAGGGTTAAGCCCTCCGCACGGTCCGCGCACGCAGGTCCCTGGCCAGGCGGCCCGCACTGTGGCCTGCCCCACGGCGCCGCGCGCCGCCGGTAAGCCCGGCTCCCCCCTCTGTGCAGTCCTCCTTTGCATCAACACAGCGCTTATGGCTACACCAGACGGAAAGACCTACTGCTTACTACTGACAGTGCAGGCCTGACTGCGCCCGCCTGCATGCCCCGTCACCACCACCTCCCTGTCCCATGTGCGCGCCCCTCCTCGCGGCCTCTCCCCCACCACCCGCAGGCGCTGCCGGCTCGGCCCGCCGCCTGCCGGTCGCTCGTGCCACCAGCACCGAGGCCGATGAGATCGCCCTACTGGAGAAGGCGCTGACCATCGCCAAGGAGCGCGCCGCCAAGGCCAAGTCCGCGGCTGCCGCTCCTCCTGCCGCGGCCGCGGGTGGCTACAGCGGCCCTGGCTTCACCATCAAGACCTTCAATGCCATTTCGCCTGTGGGCCTGGAGCGCTTCCCCGCCGGCAAGTACGTGGTCAGCGGCGACGACGCCAAGCTGCCCGCCTCGCCCATGGCCATCATGCTGCGCTCGCACCAGCTGAAGCAGGAGGAGGTGCCGCCCACCGTGCGCTGCATCGTGCGCTGCGGCGCCGGCGTGAACAACATCCCCGTGCCCAAGATGACTGAGCTGGGCATCCCGGTGTTCAACACGCCCGGCGCGAACGCCAACGCCGTGAAGGAGCTGGTCATTTGCGGCCTGCTGCTGGCCAGCCGCGGCATCCTGGAGGGCAACAAGTACACCGAGGAGGTCATCTACAAGGAGGAGAACGTGAGTGGGGGCGGGGCAGGGCAGCGGCGGCTTGGCTCACAATGGGCGGGGAAGGGTGTGCCCGGGGCTGGTAAGGGGGTTGCGGTAGGCAGCATTGGGGTTGGGCGGGTATGGCTGGGCGAGGCGGAAACTGGTGGCTGAGGATCGCAGGTAAGGGACAACATGGTCTTGAGCTCACCTGGGTTGCATCTGCAGCAGTCGTCGCGTGGCGCAACACTGACAGCCAGTTTTGTCAACGTCACTGACAACGCAGATGGACTACGACAAGGTGGCCAAGCGCATTGAGAAGGACAAGGCCAAGTTCGTCGGCTGCGAGATTGAGGGCAAGACTCTGGGTGTGGTGGGCCTGGGCGCCATCGGCGGCCGCGTGGTGAACGCCGCGCTGGCGCTGGGCATGAAGGTGGTGGGCTACGACCCCGTGCTGTCGCTGGACGCCGCGTGGAAGCTGCCCGGCGACCGCATGGGCCGCGCGGAGAGCCTGGACGAGCTGCTCAAGGTGGGCGCGAAGAGGGGAAGGGGAGGGGGCAGATGGGGCAGAGGGTCGAAACGGGGTGGGGATATGTCGGACGCGAGCAGTCAGGAACCTGGCCCGGCCTGGGAAGGGAGCAAGCAAGCAGGTGGGGAGGGGCCAACGGCCGTGCCGCTCAGGTTGGAAGCCCCCGGGTCTGCTGGGGGCCAAGCACTGCAGAGTTTGAGACCAGGGGCCCGGTCTAGTTTACAAGCATTGCATTGTGGTTAAGGAGGAGAGGCAGCTGCGGAGCTCCGCCCTGCGCGCGCAATCCGCTCCTGACGCCCACCACCTCCTACCGCCGTGAAACAACAACGCAGGTGTCCGACTACGTGACCCTGCACGTGCCGTACATCAAGGGCGCGACCCATCACATGATCAACGGCACGAACCTGAAGCTGTGCAAGCCCAACGTTAGCTTCCTGAACTTCTCCCGCGGCGAGATTATTGACGGCGAGGCGCTGCTCGACATGTACAAGAGTGGCCGCATGACCGGCAAGTACGTGTCGGACTTTGCGGACCCATTCCTGTCGGGTCACCCCAAGCACCTGGTCATTCCCCACCTGGGCGCCTCCACCGAGGAGGCTGAGGACAACTCGGCCGCCATGGCCGCCGACACGATCAAGGACTTCCTGGAGACCGGCACCATCCGCAACAGCGTCAACTTCCCCCAGGTGCGTCAGCGCTTGCTGCTGCTATTGCTGCTATTGCTGCTGTTGCTGCTGTTGCTGCTGTTGCTGCTGTTGCTGTTGCTGCCGTTATTGTTGTAGTCCTCACGGAAGGGCTGCGCGGGGCCCGGTGTCACGATCAGGCGTCCGCGGGGCGCTTGTGGTGGTGGAGGTGCAGGGCGCATGATAGTTCAGTGCTGTGCGTCTAGTGCAGAACATTGCCGTCCGCTGGCCCCCAGCTCTGCGCACTCACTTCTCCTCCTTTCCACCGCTTCCGCCACACAGACCGTGCTGCCGCCCAAGCCCGGCCACGTCGGCGGCCGCCTGTGCATCGTCAACAAGAACGAGGCGGGTGTGCTGGGCCAGATCACCACCTTCCTGGGCACCCAGAAGGTCAACATCGAGCAGCAGATCAACACCTCGCGTGGCGACATTGCCTACACGGTGCTGGACCTGAGCAAGATTGACGACCCGGCCGGCCTGCAAGAGGGCCTGGCCAAGGCCTGCCCCGGCGTCATCTCGTCGCGCTTCATCGGCAACATGTTCGATGACGAGATGGGCAAGCCCGGCACCTTCTTCTACGTCAAGTGGGCCTCGCAGTAAACTGTTGGCCAAACAGCTAGCCGCACTGGATACTGCTGGTGCTTTCCTTGGAAGGCGCCGTGCCCCAGGGTTGCGGTGTTGGGGAGGAGTGTGGCCGTGGCGGCGAGTGCGGGGGCAAGGGCAGGAAGGTTCAGGAGGGAGGTCTGCCCGCGTGTGAGCGCGTGAGCCAGAAGTCAGAACAGCCATAGGACCAGGTGAGAATAAGCAGCGGCTGTGATGCCGCTCTCTGAGGAAACTAGAGCAGGATGAAGACACGTTTACTACGCACAGAAGGTGCTATTATGACTAGCAGTACCGTATTTGACACTTGCTGATTCGCGTTTCCGTTTTGTTAGCCTTGGCCAACCTGGTTGGGCGGACGGCAGGCCGGGAGTACAGGAGTTAAGTTTTGTGAGCGCCGGGTGTGCTGGGAAGCGCTGCACACTGTGCTGATCACACTTTTGCTCGGATCCTGCCGACATTCACATGCTTCGTGGAATGTACGGTGCCCGCGTGCGACTCGGGGGGAGAGATTTGCATGGAAGTTGGGCAGGCTCAACCGCCACAATCCGCAGTAACAGAAGCTTCAACTGTTGTTGAGGGGGAAAGCGCAAACCTACGGCGCGCCCCGTTTGTAAGACCGCCTCTAATGTGGTACGGTACTGCACATCCGCAATTAAGGTCTCAAGATACTGCAAGGTCCGTAGGCCTTCCTGGTATCTGGCGCGATCACGCAAATGCTCTGAGCAGCAAACGTTTTTGCCCTTGCTTTGCACGCCGTCGCCCCACTCGCCCGGCCACTTGTCTTGCTGCACGCTGCTCGCATTCACTCAACCCTCGAACTGGCGCTCATCCGTGGACGCTGGACGCCTGCCTGCAGGTGTGATGTTCTCCTGCTACCGCGCGCTGCGTGGCATCGCATTGTCCGTGGTGGCATCGCCTGGCCGGGCGCCCGGAGTGTGAGGAAAGCGCTGTTTGTGCGTGGGGACGGGACACGGGAGGGCTGACCTGCTTACGGGACCATTGCGGAAACCTGTTCCCTTATTCGCATCATCGACGGAGCAGCAAACGTGCTAACACGTGGTCTCCGACATTCGCACAGCTAGCTCACTAGTCGGGGAGCTCAATGTCGGTGCTCTCCCGCCCTTCCATTACCTACATCCTACCTCTCTGGAAACCCGACGTCTGCTGAATGCTCACCTTCTCGGCTGCCATGCCGGCACTGGGCATGTGCACGCGACATGTCCGCAACCTGGCGGCGCCCCGAGACCTCCCCCCCCACACACACAACACTACGGCAGCTAAGCTTTTCCGCTTATGTTCGACAGTGTACGCGCAAGCCACCAAAATGTCCAAGATGATGAAGTAAGTCCCAATCAGGTCATCGCAGGTTCTCCCGCGAGTGGTAGCACAGTGCAAGGACAGTGCATGACTCAATGGCCCGTCCGTGCAATGGCCGTCCTCCTCCGCTCCCAGACCTGCGTCAGCGCTCATCGCCGGCCCTTGCTGCGAGAGGCAGTGACGCGGCGGCGGTCACCGCCGCCCGCGCCAACGCTGAACCCATCCCCAGCCGGCGGCGCCGCGCCGAATGCAGGTGCGCCGCCAGGGGCCGCCTGACCGAAGGCCGGCGCCGCACCGCCGAAAGTGGGCGCCGCCGGTGCCGCACCGAAAGCCGGCGCGCCGCCGCCAAACGAAGGCGCGCCGCCGCCGAAGGCTGGAGCAGGTGCAGCTGCCGTGGGCTGTGCAGCGGGCGCTCCGAAGCCGCCGAAGCTCGGCGTGGCACCAGCCGCAGGCGCTGGCTGCGCTCCGAAGGCAGGCGTGCCGCTGCCGCCGAACCCTGTAGTGGCGCCGGCGCCAAAGCCGGAGGCGGGCGCTGCTGGCTGGCCAGAGCCTGCGCGCACAGATAGAGGGAAGCTGTCACCTGTCAGCGGCGCCGTGCGAACGTACGCGCGTTGCATCTTGCCACCACCGTTGCTTGGGGAAACACACAATAACAATCAAAACAACGTACAGGGCACACACTCACCAAATGCCGAGCCGCCAAACGTGGGGGCAGCGCCGCCGCTGGAGCCGAAGGCCGGCGCCGGCGCCGCAGCTGCGCCAAAGCCACCGGCAGCTGGGGCCGGGGCGGCCCCGAACGTGGGCGCGGCCGCCCCAAAGGTAGGCGCAGCCGGCTTGGCTGCCCCTGCATTGCAAAGGGCAAATGCTCAGGTCCATTCCACTGGCCAAAACTACTCGCACTGCACAGACGTGAGTCCATGCATGCGAATCGCACCTGCACCGAAGCCACCGAAGCCGCTGGTAGCTGCAGGCGCGCTGGCACCGAACGACGGTGTGGCACCGAAGGCGGGCGTTGGCGTTGGCGCGGCGCCAGCAGCGCCGCCGGTAGCTCCAAAGCCAGCCGCGCCGCCACCCGAGCCGAAGCCAGGCGTGGTGCCGGCGGCCGCGCCTGCGCCGAAGGTAGGTGCTGTTGCGCCGAAGGTTGGCGCGCCGCCGGCAGCCGGCGCAGCCCCGAATCCGCCAAAGGCAGTGCTTGCAGGGGCGGCGGATGAGGCGGCACCGGGCGCCTGAGCGGGAGTAGCAGTGGCGCCAAATCCGGAGGTCGCGGGCTGCGAAGCGCCTGCGTCCGTGTTGGGAAACAGGAGCACGGGAATCAGGTGCGATATGATTTGACTTTTCAGTCAGGGTATCCACAGCAAAGCCGCAAAATATCCTTAAGAAGAGGCGGTTTCTATGTCGGCCCGTGCCGGTGTCACACACCTGCCCCGAAGCCGCCAAATGTAGGGGTGGCGTTCGTGGCAGGCGTGGTGGAGGCGGCTCCAAACGACGGCGCGGTCCCGGCACCGAACGCCAGGGTACCCGAAGCCGCCGCAGCCCCGAAGCCACCGCTTGGCGTCGCCCCAGCGCCTGCCGTAAAGCCGACCCACGTCATACCAGCAGGCGTGATGAACGTAAGTCGGACGGTGAGCAACGAACGACAAACATCTAATAGTTGATAGCAGGACGATCCAGCAAACAAACAAGCCCGCTGCCTCTGCCATGCACAGAACACTGCTTACCGAAGGTGGGGGTGGCACCGAACGTGGGCGTGGCACCTGTGGCCGCTCCGAACGCGGGCGCGCCCCCAGGCGCGGGCGTGGACCCGAACAGTGGCGTGGCTGTGCTGGTGCCTGCCGCAGGCGTGGAGCCGGCAGCCGGCGCCGTCGCGGAAGCGCCAAAGCCTGCAAAGCCAGGCGTCGCGCCGGACGTGCTGGGTGCGCCGAAGAGCGGCGCGGCGGGCGCAGCGGGTGTTGTTGCACTGGCTGCGCCGGGCGCCGCGCCGCCTCCGCTGCCGCTAGCAGGAGGAGCCGCCGCCGCAGCGGCGCCGAACGTGAAGCCGGCGGCGGAGGCCGGCGCAGTGCCCGCGGCGGGTGCGACCGTGCCTGCCGCTGGCGCGCCAAAGCCGGTGAAGGCCGGCGCAGCGGGGGAAGTGGTGCCGGCGGCGGAGGCCGGCGCGGAAGCTGCCGCGGAGGAGGCGCCGGCCGCAGTGCCAGTGGTGGCTACGGCCCCAAAGCTTGGCGTGGCGCCTGCGCCAAACGAGAACGAGGTGGTCGGTGCAGAGCTGCCGCCGGCCGCTCCGAATAAAGGCGGCGGCGCCGCCGTCGACGGCGCCGTGCCGGCGCTTGCGCCGGCCGCGGCGGTGGCAGGCCCCGAGCCGGGCGCAGAGGTGCCGGCAGGTGCGGCTCCGAAAGCGAAGGACGTCGTGGAGCCTGTGGCAGTGCTCGCAAACAGGTTGGAAGGGGCCGAGGTGGAGGGCGCGGTCGAAGGCGCCGCGGCGGCGCCGAAAGTCAGGCCCGCCGCGGGAGCTGCAGCAGGCGCAGCGGACGCGGCAGTGGCCGGAGCTGAGCCAGATGCTGGGGCCGCTGGGGTCGGCGACGGAGCCGCCGCGCCGCCGAACGTGAAACCTAGGGCCCCCGTGCTGCTGCCACCAGCAAGCGCGGGGGCGCCGAAGAGCGGCACGGCAGGCTTGGCAGCCGCATCCGCAGCGGCAGGCGCCGTGCTGGCAGGGGCAGGGGCAGGGGCCGAGGCAGCGGCCGCGTCCGCGGGCTTCGCCCCAAACAGGGCAACATTGGGCACTCCGCCCGCCGCCCCGCCGAAGTTGAAGCCGCCAGTGGGGGTAGAGCTTCCGGGGGTGGTACCGGCAGCCGCGGGAGCTGAGGAGCCAGCAGGAGCTGCGGCTGCCGCGGCGGCGCTGCCGGCGGCCGCGCCCTCTGCCGCGCCGCTGGGCGCCGCAGCAGTGGGGGACGCTGCGGCCGCATCGCCTGGCGTCGCGGCGGGCGTTGCGCCCGAACCGCCGAACGTGAACCCGCCGGCGGCCGCCGAGGGTGCAGCGGCTGCGGCGCCGCCAAAGGTGAAGCCAGTTGTGGTGCCCGCCGCCGGCGTAGCCACGGTGGCGGCCGCAGCCGCGGGAGTGGTGCCCACCGCGGCGATGGCTGCAGCGGGTGTGCTGGAGGCCGGCGCGGTGGCGGCCGCAGTGCTAGGACCACCGAATGTCGCGGCGCCTGCTGCGCCAGTAGCAGCAGATGCGTCCGGCGTCGGCGCGGCCGAGGGGGCGGCACCGCCAAATGTGAAGCCGGCAGTGAGGGCTGGAGTTGTTGAGGTGGTGCCGGCGCCACCGGTGGCCGCTGCGCCAGCCGGCGTGGAGCCCACGGCCGGCGCTGCCAGCGGCGCCAGGCTGCCAAACAGGCCGCCCACTGCGGGTGCCGCTGCCGCGGCCTTGGTGTTATCGGCAGCCTCAGTGGCCGGCTTGGTACTGGCAGCGGCAGCCGGCTCGCCCGCCGCCGGCTTGTCAGCTGCCGCCGCCAAGGCGGAGGTGCCCATGCTAAACCCGGGGAAGGCCGGCGCCGCGCCCGCATCCGCGCCTGCGGCAGCCGCGCCGGGCTTGGGCGCCGGCGGCGGCGTGGCGAGCGCCAGGGCGGTGGCCGCCGCCTGGCCGAACAGCCCGCCTGCGGGCGCCGCCAGTGCTGGGGCGGCGGCGGCGGCGGTGGTCGCCGCGGTCGCTGACGCGGGCGCCGCGCCCGGCACTACCTCCAGTACGTCGTCGTCATCGGTGCCCTCCTCGTCTCCCTCGTACCAGCGCTTTAGCGGCCGCCTGTCCAGGGTGGATTGCGTATGACAGGGAGGACACGGCTGAGAACGAGAAGAAAGAGTTGACAGTTCTGTACAAGCGCCGCAATGGGGAGGTGGGAAGGGTGGCGGGCTGGTCATCACCAGTGTTTGTTGTGTGACGGAAAGCGGCAGCGCTACGGTACATGCACGGTACGTGTGACACGGGCTGCTGGTCCTGCTCACCTCTTCGCAGAGGGCTGCTGGTGCTGCTGGTGCGGCGCTCCGAAGCCGACGCTGTAGCCGTGCCCATGGCTAGGCGGCCGAATGGTGGAGGCGGACAGTCGCACCGCCCGCGACCACTGCGCGCGGCCGGCGTCGCCGCTGGCGCCAGCCACACTAGCGCCCGACTCCGCGGACGTTACCGCCCCAGTGTCGGCCGCCACCACACCGCCCAGGCTGCTGCCGCCGCCCAGGCGCAGCACCGAGCCCAGCGGCGAGCCCACGCCACGCCGAGAGTCCGCGGCGGCTGCGGCGGCAGCGGCAGCGCCGAGAGGGCCGGCCGGCGGCGGCACCACGCCCGAGGCGCCCCCGCCGCCGGCGCGCGCGCCGGGCCCTGCCTTCATCCACCAGGGCCCGGTGTGGGGGCCCACGGAGGCCGCGTGGCGCTTGGCGGGGCGAAAGTCCGTACCGTCAAAGGCGGCCGACGCGGGCCGCGCCATGGGCGCCGGCGTGAAGTTGGAGGCGGCGTACTGCTGCGGGTACTGCTGCGCAGCGAGGGCGCCGGCGTCGGCCTGTAGCTCGCTGGCGGGGCGCTTCGGCTTGCGGGCGGACACCAGGTATGAGGGACCCACGTCCGACATCGGCACCGTGGGGGCGGCTGGGTTTAGCTTGCTGTGGTCCGCCCATCGAGGCCCAGGGCTGGCCGGTGCTAGTTGAGTGTTGTCACCCCCCTGTGTGTGCGCACCCAGCCCTGCGCCCTGCGCCTGGCCCAGCTGGTAAGCAGGTTGGGCCTGCCGTTGAGTCTGAGCATTCGCAGCATTCTGGTTATTTTGCTCGGTTGCCTGGTTACCTGTACGCAAAGAGAATTGCACGCGCGGAAACGAGATCGGTGCAATAAAGACAGCCACACGTGTCACTCTTATTGCAGCTTCTATATGTAAGTAGGAGAGTCCCGCCGCGCCCTACAGTCTTACCCGCGCCTGACTCGCCGAGCAGCCAGCCCCGAATGCCCCGCAGCATGTTCTCCGCTGCTCCTCAGAGCCAGCAGCCCTGACTATACGCGTTCAAACCAGAAGGCGTATGGAGTTGCCTGAAGAAGGTCGGCAGGGCTTAGGAATGCACGTTGATGAAGTGCGTTTAAATTTCAGCAGTCGCAACTTGTCTGAACTTTGGTTGCGGCTCGCGGATTCTGTACAGTTACTGCATTTTACTATGCAGAAGCCACGGCCTCATCACATTACGTGCACATTTGGCGGGGCCCAAACACCGTGTTTGTCCTGTCCTGCTCTCGCAGCCCCAATCCCGTGTCGATCCTGGCTTTCCCGTCATCCTGTTTCTACTTTTCTCGTGTTCCGCTGTCCAATCACACAATCGCACAACCTGCTGGAGCGCTGCCGAGTCGATGTACTTGCAGCGCAGCATTCTGTATGAGTGACTGTGCGGGCAGCTTCTGCAAGTGCAAACTAACAAAGTTGCCCACGCATCTGTTTATGTGTCTCATCGTGACCATCGGCACTAAAGCGTCTGACGCTCTTCGAGACTGCAATGTGTTACACGGATAAAGAATACACACACCTGCTTGACGCGCACCATTGCAGCATCGCTATTCAAATAACTAAGCGCTCTGATGGAACCTCTGGGGCCCAGGTCCTAGGGCCGGGTGCCAAAGAATTCATGAGTGCAGCCAAGACGCCAGTATCACTGCAAGCTGCCCCATGTCCTGCTATCCGTACACCGCCACGTAGCACGCAATTGTGCAACGCAGCCGCACAGTAATATATTGTGCAGCACGCATGTCAGCCAGGTCGCAAGGGTTCCACGCGCTGGGTTATGATGATCCACTCAGTGCACAAACTACTTGACAGGGGCCGCACATGTGTGTAATGCCACAACGCATTCGTGCCGCCAGGGGCTCCCATGCCGCTCTTGTCAAGCATTAGGCAGTGAGGCACTCGAAACTGTCGATAAGGGTCAGCCCTTAGTCACTCTTGCACTGTCAATAGAATGGCAACCGGGGCCTGTGTGCCCCCACAGTGTGCCCCACACTTCACGCCATTCTTCAGGCGATGTCTGCATATGTCCAGGACCGTGTTGTTAACGGCCACATGTCAAGCCAGAGAATGGGAGAATGCATTTCCTACCAAGGTTGCCAGTGATACCCAAACCCACACGACTCCTGCCTGCTGCTAGCCCCTGCGGGCGCCACGTAATGAGCACACAGCGCCCGCCACTCCGTCCTCGCCGCCCAAGGCCGCTGGTGCCACGGCTGCTGCTAGCTCCAGGTCCTTGCGCGCGCCGCTTACGCGCTGTTGGCCCACTTGACGTAGAAGAAGGTGCCGGGCTGCCCCAGCTCATCATCAAAGACGTTGCCGATGAAGCGCGACGAGATGATGGCCGGGCAGGCCTTGGCCAGGCCCGCCTGCAGGCCGGCCGGGTCCTCCACCTTACCGAAATCCAGCACCGTGTAGGCGATGTCGCCGCGCGAGGTGTTGATCTGCTGCTCGATGTTGATGTTTTGCGTGCCCAGGAAGGTGGTGATCTGGCCCAGCACACCCGCCTCGTTCTTGTTGACAATGCACAGGCGGCCGCCGATGTGGCCGGGCTTCTTGTCCAGAACGGTCTGTGGGACACAGGGTAAACATCGGGCAGGGGCCGGGTCAGTGCCAAACCAAGCGACAACTACGGCCGCTCTGCCACGCAACTGTGATCCTCTCTTGGCCATTGCAACCCAATGCCCCAGCCCTTTTTTGGGCTGAGCGCGAAAGGGCTGACGCACCTGGGGGAAGTTGACGCTGTTGCGGATGGTGCCGGTCTCCAGGAAGTCCTTCACCGTCTCCGCGGCCATGGCGGCCGAGTTGTCCTCAGCCTCCTCGGTGGAGGCGCCCAGGTGGGGAATGACCAGGTGCTTGGGGTGGCCCGACAGGAATGGGTCAGCGAAATCGGAGATGTACTTGCCGGTGAGGCGGCCGCTCTTGTACATGTCACGCAGGGCCTCGCCGTCAATGATCTCCGTGCGGGAGAAGTTCAGGAAGCTAACGTTGGGCTTGCACAGCTTCAGGTTCGTGCCGTTGATCATGTGGTGGGTGGCGCCCTTGATGTATGGCACGTGCACGGTCACGTAGTCCGACACCTGTGTTTGGTATTGGCGGCCAAAAGAGGGCAGCAAGCCTCAGATGCCCGGCTACGTATGACCTTGGTGTGCTACACCAGGCCCTTCGAACCCGTCTGAACGGTGCGTGCTTCATCGCCAGGAGCTTTCAAAATGCCCTCCTTTTCCGTGCCATTGCTCTCTCGGCCCACAGCGAAGTGTGCAATGACCGCATGGCCTTGCCCGCCCTTGCACTGCCTAGCGATTGAGGGTGGGCACTCCGACCCCCTGCCCGCCGCTGGGCCGTGGTGACCAACAAGCCGCCATTTAGGTCCAGTGTACGCCAAGGCAACACCCACGCGCGAGGGTTGCCTTCCCACCCCCTGTACCCACTCATCCACCGCACACATACCGTACACTCCATCCCCTTTCTCGTGTTTTCTTAACACCGAGAAAGCCTGCCTCCCCAAGCCACAGCCATCTGCATGACCCCCCGCACGCCCTGCTGCTGCAATCCCTTTCGCCGTCCCCATCAATCCTTGCAACTCCCCTCCCCCTTTCCCTCTTCGCGCCCACCTTGAGCAGCTCGTCCAGGCTCTCCGCGCGGCCCATGCGGTCGCCGGGCAGCTTCCACGCGGCGTCCAGCGACAGCACGGGGTCGTAGCCCACCACCTTCATGCCCAGCGCCAGCGCGGCGTTCACCACGCGGCCGCCGATGGCGCCCAGGCCCACCACACCCAGAGTCTTGCCCTCAATCTCGCAGCCGACGAACTTGGCCTTGTCCTTCTCAATGCGCTTGGCCACCTTGTCGTAGTCCATCTGAGAAGCGACAGATTCGGGTTGAGCAGGTAAGGACGCGGGGCGATGCTGCACCGGCTGTGCGGCTGGTGTGGTGCTCTTGCCCCAGATGAGGGTCCGCAGGAAAGACCACATGCCCCCGTCCTCCTCATGCCCAGCAGTGGATACGGCAGTCCCCTGGGCACCGCCGTGCGCCTCCGCAGGTGGGGTTAGGGGTTTCTGCATCGTGTACCCGGCACAAGCCTAGTAGTGCTTCGGTGCCAGCAGCTAAGGCAAGCTGCGAGGCCAGTTGAATTTGCAACCCGCTGGCGCTCTGCAGCTCCGCGCCCCCCAATCCCTAGCCCTGTTCGCCTATGCGTTCCCGCAACACGGTAACACCATTCTACAGTCCCGTTGTCCCTGACCATCGAACTCGGCCACCAGTTTCCAACCCGCCACACCTGCCCGCATCCCCCTACCAGCCCCGGGCACACCCTTCCCCGCCCATTGTGGGTTAACCCTGCCCTGCATCGCTCTGCCCTGCCCCGCCCCCACTCACGTTCTCCTCCTTGTAGATGACCTCCTCGGTGTACTTGTTGCCCTCCAGGATGCCGCGGCTGGCCAGCAGCAGACCGCAAATGACCAGCTCCTTCACGGCGTTGGCGTTCGCGCCGGGCGTGTTGAACACCGGGATGCCCAGCTCAGTCATCTTGGGCACGGGGATGTTGTTCACGCCGGCGCCGCAGCGCACGATGCAGCGCACGGTGGGCGGCACCTCCTCCTGCTTCAGCTGGTGCGAGCGCAGCATGATGGCCATGGGCGAGGCGGGCAGCTTGGCGTCGTCGCCGCTGACCACGTACTTGCCGGCGGGGAAGCGCTCCAGGCCCACAGGCGAAATGGCATTGAAGGTCTTGATGGTGAAGCCAGGGCCGCTGTAGCCACCCGCGGCCGCGGCAGGAGGAGCGGCAGCCACCTCCTTGGCCTTGGCGGCGCGCTCCTTGGCGATGCTCAGCGCCTTCTCCAGTAGGGAGATCTCATCGGCCTCGGTGCTGGTGGCACGAGTGACCGGCAGGCGGCGAGCTGCGCAACAGGGAAGAGCGGAGCAGCGTGTCAGATGTGCAACACCCTCAAGGGGGTCAACGCGAGAACATTGCTGAAAGCTCAATTGCCACTGCTGCCAATGACGTAGTTGGCTGGCCAGCATGCAAAAAGCTGCGCAGCGCGAGGAGGCCATGCGGCCGAAGAGGCCAAACGTGCTCCGAGACCCGTAAACTTGCTTATTGTGCAACAACAGCGCACCTGTGGTGCGAGGGGCGACGCAAGGAACGCCACGAGGACCCTTGCAGGTCGCAGCCTGCGAGGAAGAAGAAGGGTTCGGCACATGGCGCGAGAGCACCTTCTCGCGTGGGGGCGTGGCGGCAGGCACCCTCAACAAGTACACGACATGAGTCCTGATACATTCCGCGACGCAATTGCCAGCACAGACCCAGGGGCGCAAAGGACCTGTTCAATCAACGAGACCCAGACGCTTACCTTGCCGGTGAGGGGAGCAGTCGCGTGCAGCATCATATTGGATATGCTGACTCGAAATTGATTTGGTCGCGCGGTTCTGTTGCAAAGTGGGGTCGATTGGACCAAACGCCGCCGAGACTGGGGAGTCAAAGCACGTCAACACGTATACGCAACTAATGCAAACGACTGTTAGCGTGCAAGTACAACGCGGGGGCGAAAATGACTGCGGCGGGGTCACCGTGCTCGGTCTTCTGCGCTCGGCACGCCTCATGCGCGTTGTACGAAATTTGTTTGCAAGGCGTGAGGTCGTGGCCGCGGAGTGTGTTGTCGCGGCTGCGCGGCCTGTAATGGGCGCTATTTACATTTGTGATTAAGACTTTAGGACGACGCCCAGAGCGGCGACGTCTTCGACAGAATTCTGTACCGGCACGATGACCCCCAATTAGCGACTTTCCTTCGGCTGAGCCCTGACAGCGGAAATAATCAATCATGCATGTGTGTGCGCGCGTAAATAATATTTACGCGGCGCAGCGAGCAGGCCGAGCGGGCCGGGTTGTTGGGCGTGGAACCGCGTGTCAGGGCGTGCCGGCCTGGGTGTGCGACGTGGCCGCATCGCAGCGGACCGCCTGTTCCTGTGTGCTCGCCGCACTCTCACAGTGGCTGGGTAATACAATACATCGCTGCTTTCACAACTGGCAGCCCACAGATTTGGGGAGAAACTACTAACTAGCAGGGCCATCGGTTACCTGCCGACCAGGGGTGCTGCCGACGCAGTTCACGAGGCACAGCACAAGGCACACCCCACCGCGATGGCTGACCCCACCCCAACTAAGCGCTCTGATGGAACCTCTGGGGCCTAGGCCCTAAGGGCCGGGTGCCAAAGAATTCACGAGTGCAGACAAGACGCCGGTATCACTGCAAGCTGGTCCTTACACGCCGTTTCTCGCAACGTCCGCCAGCTCCGTCCTTTACTCTATCGCGCGCCCATTGCCGCGCGACTCCACGCAAACTTCTCCCTTCCCTTGCATTCATGCGCCATTGCTGGTCGTCACCTTCATTGCAATTCTTCATGACTCTCTCGTGACCTCGCTTTCCATGAGGCATACACGCACACATGGCATCCTGTCCGTTCCTACGACATAACAACACCCACATCATCACAGCACGCCTGGCGTGTCGTCTCAACCTTCCGTTATCCCCAGTTGTCTCCGCAGTCACCCAAGTGACCAAACCAAACTGCTCGCTAAACTCACGATGCCGGCGCAATCGCCTCCGAAGGTGCTGCCCGCTGTGGCCCCGTGCTAGCTGCCAGAACACCTGTATGATGGGAAAGACCGTATGGGGGCTCTGTTTGGGACTTGAACGGCACGCGGACGTAAGGGGCTGTGCTGTGCTAGCGGACGCGACACAAACACCCTCCGGCCAACCGCGCAGCCTTCCAAGCCTTGACACATACCGTACTTTACAACCCCATGGTTGAAATAGGATTAGGAATGAACTACCCCAACCCCATTTGCACGCTCTTTCCTCTCCTCCCTGTCTAGCCTGCCTCCTAAGCCTCCTTCGTTAGCCTCCCCCGTTTGCAAATCCCCGCTTGTACCCTCCGCTTGCACCCTCCGCTTGCAGCCCCCGTTTGCGCCCGCTCGCCCGGCCCTTCTCCCTGGCATCAAAAGGAACAAACACACTGCGCCCTCCTTCAACCCCAACGCCAACCCCGAACCAACCCCTAAGTTACACTCACCGGTGAAGTCGTCCAGCCCGCCCGCCTTCCATGGCGGCCAGTACTTGGCAACGGCGCGGCCCACGATGTTCTCCTTGGGTAGCGGCCCCCACAGGTGGCTGTCGTAGCTGTTGTTGCGGTTGTCGCCCATTACAAACACCTGTGCCGGAGAAGTGCGAGGTCGACATGAGCACGTCAAAAGGCGTCTGATGCGCGGCGGGTGGCGGGGGTCCGGTAAGAAGGGACTCGTGGAAAAAAGGGGGACGAGCGCTGAGGAGCGGACGCATCGTTAAGAAGCGACGCTGGGGTAATGCATGCATGGCCACATCCCCGCACCCGCCACCGTCACGCCAGCCAGTGGCATCCAGACCCGCATGCGCACCCATCCGCACTCACGTCGCCGGGGGGCACCAGCAGTCGCGGCATCTCGTACAGCGGGCTCTCCGCGATGAAGGGCTCGGTGCGCGCCACGCCGTTGACGTACGTGCGGCCGTTGCGCACCTGAGCGCGCGGGCGAGTGCAAGGAGCATGTGAACGGGGGGTGAGGTGGTTGGCCACGCAAGTGGACACCCAGAGAGCACCTCAGCAGTCGTTGGGGCAGTGCTGCCCTGGTTTCTCGGCCGTGTGGGGGTGCGTAAAAAAGGCTCACGTCAGGCAGGGGTCTCAGATTGGGCTGCTTCTCCGCCTCGGGTGCCTCGCGGCGCCCTAGGATTCGGGAAAAGGAAAGTAAAAGAGCCAAATCATCAACGACCGAGACCTCCCAACCCTTCATCGCACACGTCCATGCATGATTGCGGCTAGGCTGGCTGGCCAGTTAGGGCCGTGCCTTGCCAGAATGCCCTGTGGCCCTCCCCCTCGTTGCCTGGCCAGTGAATCTAACGTCACAGTGCTTTGCGCCGTGGCTTCAGGTCGGGCTGCGTCTCCGCTCCGGGCCCCGTGAAGGGCCCTCAGCTTCGGGAAAAGGAAAGGAAAAGAGCCGGGTCATAATCGCCAGCCCAAAAGACCGCCATGTGCCCATGCCACAGGGCACATCGTTTCTGTAGATCGCACCCAGTCCAAACAGGCCCCAGCCTTCCAAGCAATTTACCGTCCCGCAGGGCAACCAGCGAACTCCTGCCTCACCGTACAACACCCCCGCGCCTTGGGCTCTTGACTCCGCGGCCCAAGGTGCCCCGTGGCCTGAGCGGGTCTAGCCGTTTGAGCACCCGCCCTTCCTCCTCCGAATCGCCACCAACTTCAGAGCCCCCGATCCTCCTCCTCCGGCTTGCGGAATGGACTTCCTTTTCACCGCCCATATCGTGCAATGAAACTCGCCCACCCCTGCGGCCCTACCTAACTCCCGCTCGCGCCCCCTCCTCACCTCGATGGTGTCGCCCTCCACGGCCACCACGCGCTTGATGTACACGTTGTCATCCGCCAGGAAGCCCAACGGCCCGGTCTCCGGGGAGATCTCCTTGGGCGGGTGGAAGATAATCACGTCGCCAGGCACCGGCTCCCTGAGTGTGGGTGTGGATGTAGGTGTGAGGCACCTGTGCTGTCACTTCCCGCTGTGGCCTCTCCCCATCATTCAAATGGGACCTGGGCAAACAGCCGCCCGTGCCTCACGAGGGACGCTGCGTCGTCCCGTGGCAACCTGCAACGCACACGGCTTGAGGCGGACCCCGCGCAACCTGCCACCGGCCAGCGCCGCCCCGCCCGGCCCACCTCAACAGCCCCGGCAACAAGCGCACACCCTCCCCCTTCCACCTGACCCACCCACAACCACTCCCTCAACGCTCGCACTGCGCAGACTGCGCACCGGATGAAGCGGTAGGTGACCTTCTCCGCGATGAGGCGGTCGCCGACGTCAAAGGTGGGGTACATGGACAGCGAGGGGATGAAGCGAGGCTCGGCCACGAAGGAGCGTATCCCGTACGAGATGGCTACTGCCAGCGCAATGGTCAGCAGGTCGTCCTTGCTGATGCGCAGGCCGAACGCAGACACATAGTCGCCGTCCGACCCAGATGCCCCCGCGCTGTTGCTCGAGCTGGAGCTGTTGCTGTTGTTGCTGCTGCTGGAGCTGGAGCTGGAGCCGGAGCTGCCGGCGCCGCTGCTGCTGGCGGCGGCCTGCTGCGCCGCGTGCTCCGCCTTGGCGTCCGAGGTGGTGGCGGTGCGCGAATCCGTGTCTGTGAGGGCAAAAGCAAGGCAGTACGAACAGGGTGGCGTGACGGGGGGCTGTGTTCGTGCCGAGACAGCCGACGCGGAGGCGCTTGGTTGGGGCGGCCCCGGTACCAGTGCCGCAGAGAGCGCAAGCTTGCCGCACTGGCGCTTTCGCCGTTGCTTCACACCCCATTCCATAGCTTAACTCCTCCCACCGGTAGCTTAATAACGCGACCAATCCCGCGGGCAGGAAGCCCACCTTGGTTGGAGCTCCGCGCTGTCATGCTCCGCGCCGGGCCCGTGCGAGCACCGCCCAGCCTACAGCAGGGCACGCAAGTACAATTGAGCCAATCTTGACAAAATTGGACTGCCAGGGCGTGCGCGGTGGAACCAGGCTTGCCAAGCATGCAGTGCCAACCAACAATTCGTGAGGAAGCTGTTTGATAGATAATTTTACCTCACAGATACCATCTGGGAGGATCGGCTAGCCTGGCATGCGGGCAGAGCCCGCGGAACGATGGTCCGCAAGGAGAACATTTCCTTGACAGCGACCCACAACCCAGCAATAAATCTAAGGAGGACTAAGCGTCCTCAAAAATGCAGATATGCAGCTTGAAGCCATCATTCTGTCAGGGGCATGGAAACCGGACTTGCATGGGTCAATTCCGCAAAGTTTCCACTCGCCAGCGCTTGATGCATACACACCTTAAGGCGTGCATTCGGGTCACAAATATAGCTATTGTTTCGCTCGCATAACCCGAGGCTCCTGCCTGGTGCGGCTTCTCTGACCGCCTACCTCTAGCTGGCGCTCGATACATGAAGCAAAATAAGGACTGGGTTTGACGGTCAATTGACATACCTCACATACTTAGATGACAACGCTGGAGGCGCAGAACCAGTTTGCGCCCGGGCGAACTGCTCTTTCAGCGCCCTCCAGCGGGGTGCAAATGCAGGCCCACGGAGCTAGCAGCAAGCTACCCAGGCTTCACTGGTGCGCATACAGAGGTGCGTCGCTGCGTGCGGCCCCGAGAGCGCACGAATGACCCATCCAGGCGCGTTGACGCTGGAGAGCAGCTGGAGCCCGCGAGCGAGCCAGCGGACCGCGACCTAACCCGCTAAGCAGCGGCGTTACTTACTCAGTTTACTTTGCGTGCGCCTAGCGCTCTAAAACAGCGATGTTCCCTGGGCGCCTCGGCGCGCAACTGGCGCAAACCGCTCTCCGAGGCGGGCCACGCCGGCCGCCGAGTGCGGCCTGCCCGCGCACCGCTGCTGAGGGGCGAAACCGTCCTCCACAAGGGCCCCTCCCCCACACTTCCTTTGCGCATTTTGCTCGCTCACAGGCGACATCCAGGGCACGCTGCAATGCATCACGGACGGATGCAGCCTGCACGAGACCGTGTCACTCCGGAACCAGCATGGGCGGCTGGTCTGCGGGGTAGGTCGGCCCCTTCTCAGACCGCTTTCTCCATGCGGAGCGCACACGCCGTCTGTGTACAGGGCGGGGGTTTGCCTCTGCACAGCCGCATGACCGTGCCAGCTGATGACTGTTACACGGATATCTTGTGCTGCTGTGGGGCCGTGGGGCGTCGTAGACGGGGGCTCGGGGGCGGGTGCAACTAGTGCGAGGCAGCGCCGCAATGAGCCCGCGTCTACGACGGCCCCACAGCCCCACAGCTGCACAAGATATCCGTATCCAAGATATCCGAAAACCCTGGGAAACCGCTACACACAACCACCACCATCGCACACAGATCACGGCCCTGTTCCTGGCATCCCAGCGGGGGCATGGCGAGATCGTGAAGCTGCTGGTGACCAACGGCGCCTCGCCCGTCCAGCCCTGCTTCATCCAGGTGTGTGCGGCGTTGTGCGGCGCAGTGGGCAGCGTCTGTGGCAAGCGGAAATTTGCAGGCGAGGCAGTTTCCAGGCAGGCGGGCAGGCAGGCAGCGAGGCTGCGTGCGGCGGGGCCGCCTGTGTGTGTGCGTGTGCGTGTGCGGGACCGCGGGGAAACCGATTCCACGGACGGTCGGTGCGGGCCAAGGACGAATCGAGGCAGCCACTTTGCAAAGCCGTAGGAGGATGGGAAGGGAAAGCTGGGGCCAGTGCGGGCCATGCCTCTGCGCCCTTCTTCCACTATCCCTGCAGGCTGAACCCACCTCTGCTGGCCCACTCACACCTGCTACCCAACCCGTGCTCCTGAGTGCTGGCCCGCCCACCCGCTGACCGCCCTGTACCCTGTACCCCAACAGGGCAGCACGGAGCTGTGCACGCCCGCCGAGGTGGCCTCGCTAAACCTGCACTTCAAGCTGTCCAGGTGGGCGACTGGGTGGGCGAGGGCGAGGTGGATGGGTGGGCGGCTGCCTGGCTGGGTGGGTGGGGCTGTGGAGAACCAGCCCGTGCTGAACAGCACACCATAAGTGCAAAAGAGAAAGGCGGAGCGCGGGGGGGGGGCGGGGCCTGGGCGGCTGGAGTGGCGGCTGGAGCGGCGGCTGTGGATGGGGGTTGGGGGTTGGGGGCTGGGGCAGGGCGGGGCGGGGCAAAACACGTGAGGCGCTGCGGGGCTGGTGCCGCCGGCCGTTGCGGACGTGGTGCCATATATGGAGCGTGACGTGGCGTGGGTGTGCAGACCCACGCAGGGGCCAAGGGACGCTGGCTGCCGCGCACGCATACACACATGTGCTCGCTGACACATGCTGACTGCCGCACCAAGCACACATGCATGCAGCACACACGCATGCAGTGCTGACACCGCAGCACGCTCGCGCGGGCGTACAGGTACCTGAAGAAGGCGGCGCAGGCGCGGCGCAAGGAGGAGGAGGTGCTGGCGCTGGACGATGAGGACCGCATGAGCCAGGTGGGGCTGGGGTTTGGGTGGGGGAGGGGCTGGGGGTGGGTTTGGGGCTGGGGCTGGGGTTGGGGGTGGGGCTGGGGGTGGGGCTGGGGGTGGGGTTGGGGTGGGGCTGGGGGTTGGTGCTGCTGGGGTTTGGGTGGGGCTGGGGTTTGGGTGGGCGGGAATAAGTGGGGTTGGGGGTATGGGTGGGGGCGCGGGGGGTGGGGGCGCAGGGGCGGGGCCGGAGGCTGGGCGGGGCGGGGAGGGGAGGGGGCGGGGCCAAGATGCGGGTCATATGGGTTGTCACGAGGGTTCGAGACTGAAGGTGCGCAAAGGGATGGCCGGTGGTCCAGCACCAAAGGACAGGGGGTGGCAGGGGGCGTGCTAGCAACAGCGGCAATGGGGCCTCTCGTACTGGGCAGGCGGACTAGTCGTGTACCGGGGCAGGTTGAGCCATCATTGCTGCCGGTGCGGACTTGGTCGCGGTTCCTGCAGCGCATGCTCAGTATACCCCCGCTCCCCCGCTCCTTCTCTCCCCTCTCCCGCCCCCCCCCCCCTGTTCCGCCACTTTGCCCTGCATCCTTGCAACCACCCGCCCCCCTGTGCTTCATCCGCCTGTCGCTTAGGTCTCCAACCGCCTTGCGCGCGGCCTTGAGCGCGCCCGCTCCATGCGCAGCGTCAGCAACGCCGGCGGCCCGCCCTCCCTGGCGGGCGGCCAGAGCGGCGCGCTGGCGCGCCTCTCCCGCGGCTCCGCCTCAGCCTCGGTGCGCGGCGGCGCCGCCGGCGCCGGCATGGCCGCCAGTGTGGGCGGCGGCGGCGGCGGCGGCGCCATGAGCGTGGACGGCGGCACGACGGCGGGCAGCGTGGCGCTGTCGGCGGCGTACCCGGTGGCGGGCGCGGGCCCGGGCGGCGCGGCGCCGGCGGGCGCGGACGTGGAGGCGCAGCGCGCGGCGCTCAACTTCATGCAGGTCGGTGCATGTGTATGTGGGAAGGGGGTAGTTCATTCCAGAAACCAAAAGCGAAACGACCAAGAGAACCCGAACCAGCCAGCCCAACCCAGAGCGCGGAGGTGGTTTGGCCTTAACCTGTGGGTCTCGGGGGGGGGCCGAAAGGGGGGGTTAGTTCATTCCAGAAACCAAAGCGACCATTGGGGGTTGAGGGACGGGCGCTGGGTACAGGTGTGGTGCAGGGTGGCGCGGCGTGGCGCGGCGTGGCGCGTCAGGAAGAGAGGGTTTACTGGAGGCGGGGACAGTAGCAGCGGTCATGGCAGCGGGTCATGTCGTCGGGCCGCGCTTCCTACCCCTCCATCCCGCCCAACCAACCAACTGCGGTAACCAACCAACTGCCGAAACCAACCACCTCCAACGCGCGCACACCCGCTTGCCCGCCGCCACCAAACCCCAACAGAACGTGGACCTGTCCGCATTCGACCCCGACGCCGACGGACCCGTGGTGGTGGCGGCCGGCGCCGCCGATGGCAAGGGCGGCGGCGCGGGCAGCGCCGTAAAGAAGATCTTCCGCCGCATCATGACCTGGGGCACGGGGTCGGGGGCGGCGGCGGCGGACGGCGCGGAGGCCGGCGCCGGGACGTCCGGCGGCGCGCGGCCGTCGGCGTCGACGCGCGTGCGCGGCGCGAGCGGCATTGGCGCGGGCGGCCCCGTGCGCAGCTTGGGGCTGGATGCCGAGGTGGGTTTCATGCATTCAGATTAAGAGGATGATCATAGAAAGGCGGCCTTGGAGGACCCTCACCGGGGTGCGGTGTGGGGTGTGGGTGTGGCAGGTGGCGAGCGGCGTGTGGATGTGCAGTGCGGTGTGTGGGTGAGGGGGCTTGGCGACGGGTTGGATGGGTGGCAGGCTGCGCGGGCGGGGGTGGGGAGTGGCTCATGCGCCTGCCCCTTTCCTGCCCGCTTCCTGCCCTTCATACCCACTGTCATGTGTATGTGCATGTGGCCGGCATGTGTGTGTGTGTGCGTGTGTGCGCGTGTTTGTGTGCGCACAGACGGTGGACCCGGCCCGGCCCGACCACACCAAGGTGCTGCAGCGCTTCCTCAAGGACCTGGTGCGTGCTGATGGGCTGGGAGTGGGCGTGGGCAAGGGCTGGGCGTGGGGATGGGCGTAAAGAAGGCCGTGGGGAAGCGCGTGGGGGCAGGGGCGCGGAGTTGGACTTGTGCGGGCGGGCACTGGTCGGGCGGGATGGGGAGAGAAGTGAGAGGGGAGGGCAAGTAGGCGTCAGGCCGCGCAGGCGAGTACCAGGGGCGCAATGGGCTTAAGGATGCGCGTGGGCGGCAGTGACTGACCTGAGGGGCTCATTGGTACCGTATTCCCTGCCTTCCGTACAACCCACCAGCATGCGCCGACGCACCTGCCCACCTGTCTCCACCGCCGCCGCCGCCGCCGCCCCCTACCGACGACGTCCACCTCGTCATCAAATTAACATGCATGGCACTCCCTCTCCCCTCACCGCCACACGCGCGCAGGACCTGGCGCACTGGCAGCCGGAGCACGACGGTCCTCTGGAGCTGAACACGGGCGGCGCGGCGCAGGCCGGCAGCACGCGGCCCGCCTCGCCGGGGTCGCGCAGCCGCGCCAGCCCGCCGCGCAGCGTGCGCAGCAACACCAGCCCCGCGCGGTCGCGGGCATGAGGGGCGCGGCAGGCGGGGGGGCGCTAGGTGGGAGCCCTGGGGGGAGGTGACGGAGAGGAGGTGCAGCGCGGAGCTGGCAGGAGCGGTGGTGCTGGGAGGCGAGAGGAGCTTTTGCGGGGCGGGGTCGCCAAGTATAACATGACATTGGGAGCTTAGGCACGGCACGGCAATGCCCTGGCTGATGAGCTGGCTGGCTGGCTGCGATGCAGCAAAGCTAGTGCTGGTAGTATTGGCTAGCAAGCTCGGCCGGTCGTGTTCTGTCTTGTTTGGAGGACCCGACATCTGTCTGTTTGTAGTTCTGATCTTGTTGATCAGGTGGGGCGGATTCGGTGGATCCAGACACCTGCATGAGGACACCACGATGCGAGGAAGTTGCTGAAGTAGTTGCATAGGAAAGCTTCCTGAGATGTACTATGATATCGAACGCAGACACACACAACAGAGGACGACCAGGACCAGGCTGTGGCCCTCCCTGCATTCTACGCTGTCGACAGCGCTCGCTTTAGGGAATGAACATCACCATAGACTTGATTGACTTATGGCGCAGGGGTAAGCGCGCTTCGGTGTGCGGCACAAGTTTTTCGCCGGCGGATGCGTAATAGTCATGAGCCGGCGGCGGTTGCGTTTGACATTGCATCGCGTAATTCAAGCACAAGTGATGTGTGCCGTGCGGGACGTAAAGGGTACAGCGTGTACATAGGGTGCCCGGTCCGTTGTTGAAGTGTGTGTGTGTGGACCTACCTTCCGTTGTTGTGCATATGGTGGTTCACTGTATGAGCACCCGCGGGAGGACCGTGGATGCAGCAGGCGGCAACTCAGTTGAGTACCGGTAGCTGTGCGGGTGCCGAGGGCGGAGAGGCCACAGGTATACCGGTTGTGCCCTTTGTCGGCATGCTTACCTGGAAATGCACAGGGAGAGGGGGCCCCGGGAATGCTGATAAGGGGCCTGGATTGATGATTGACGACGAAGGCGGGACAGAGACAGACTCCAGCGCTAGTTGCCTTTGGTCATATGCTGGGGTCATTCCCCAACACGTCACGAGGATGCGGCTGTTGATAGGAGTGGCGAGTTGCTGCGCGTCCGGGGCACCGCTGCTATGGGTGACCCGTACGTTGTGGGGAGTTGGCTGGACGGGCGTGAAGGTGCGGGACGCAGGCGCCGATCCTTGGACGCCGCTTGGCGCTGGAAATTGCTGAGGATTGTATTATCTAGCACATTGGTTGTGGGTGCGGGTCGCTTTTCACCCATGAGGGACTTCGCTACTCGCATGCATCTTTATGAAGTGAGGATTGTATGGCTTGACTTGACGGTGGCGAAGCGGTATCAACGCGAGGCCTGTAGGGAGCCTGCCGTATCCAGCGCGCTGGGAACGACTTCAACATCTGGTGGCGTGCTTACGTTTTCGTTTCGCAATTTAGAGCATGTCCGTAACTGCAGCCTGGCGGGCGGGCACACAGGGCCTGACGCCGACAGTGTTCCCCAACCTGTACATGCAACGTATCACTGGCATTGGGGCGTGCTTACGTTTTCGTTTCGCAATTTATAGCATGTGCGCAATGAGGCGTCCCGAGACGCGTACACCCGTTCCACCAAACTTCACTGGAAGGGCACAGCATAACACAGCCCTCTCCGCTTTGACCCGAACCGCCAGCACCTAGCCCCAGCCCTGCGTCGATGCGCGACACAACCTGCCGCACGCGCCCCTGCGCCGCCGCCAGGCCCGCCGCGACCGCCGCCGCCGCCAGGCCCTGCTGCGGCGGATTGGGCGCCGCCGCCGCACCGCGCGGCGGCATGGGCTGCTGCTGCTGCTGCTGCTGCTGCTGCTGCTGCTGAGGGCGCTGGTACGAGAGGGGCGGGTAGCGCCAGCACGGGCGGCGCCGGCAGCTCCACGATGCTCCACGCGCCCATCGCCTTCTCCCAGACCTACCCTCCTCCCCGCCGTCCGCCGGCGACGGCAGCGGCGGCGGCAGCCCCAGGTCGCCCAGGGGGTCGCTGAGCGACAGCAGCGGCTGGCTGGAGGGGTCAACTGGCGGCAGCTGAGTTTGGGCGGTGACGCGGCGCCGCTTCTCCGCGCTCTCCTACAGCTCCGCACGCGCGCGCTTGGCCGCCTCGCTGGTGCGCGCGGCCTCCAGCGCGGTCGCCTTCGTGCGCATGCGACATCCGCAACGAGCCGAGGTTCCGAGGCAACGTCACCAATGACAACGACGCCAGCTGCAGCAATGGCAACACGAGCAACGCAAGCACAACCGCATGCGTGGCCGCCTTTGACGCGGCGGCTTACAGGGCGGACCTGAAACGGTACCTGTCGTACCGTAACGCCCCCACTGAGCCTTCCTACTGGCTGGCCGCTGCACATGCTACTGAAGAGGCGGCTGCCAGCACCGGCAGGGGCAGCAGCAGCGGCAGCAGTAGCAGTGGCAGTGGGCTTTGAGCTGGGATGGCAGTGCTGCAGAGGGCCTTATGGCATGGCCTGGCAACGCATGCAAGGGAACGCGGCACGGAACGCGGTAAGTGGTGCGTGCGTTGGCACGTGTATACAATTTGCATGGAGGCACGGAGGATACGGATTTTAAGTATACACCACGGAGGCCAGGAGATACATGCCTGTGGCGGCCCCTGATACAAATGGGGACACGCGCGTATTTCTGACATGGGGCGTCACCTCGGAACAGTCCCCATCGGGGAGGTTGGCGGTCAGGGAGGTTGGCGTGGAACTCTGTGACAGCGGTGGCCGCGTTTTCCTTGTAAATAGCCACATACATAACACAAATAACAAACTTGTCTTGCAAGAAACTTCAACTACAAGCTGACTTTGCGCCAAACAGCAAACATGAGCTTCAAGCGCAAGCGCAGCAGCAACTTTCTGTGTGAAAGCGACCCAGACCTGCTCATTATCACTGCGGACCGCGAACAGCCCCTCGAGGCCCACGTTTTGGTCTGAGCGCCATTCAGCGAGGTGGTCGCGAGCCTGCCCCGCGGCGCAGACAAGACCACCTGGGACCTGTCGCAGCTTATGCTGGAGGGCGAGAGCAGCCCAGTCTCCTCGGCGGTGGTGCAGGCTTGGCTGGACCTGGTGTATTCGCGCGTAGACGGAACCCGACAGCAACCCCAGTTCGCCAGCCTGTCGGAGGCAGCCCGGGCGCTGTTGCTTTTCGCGGACGCAGCGGGCACCTGCAGCCCGGTGCTGCAGGCTCTCGGCGAGGGGCTGTCGTCGCAGCCGGGCCTGACGCTGCCCGTGGAGGTGCTTGCCCTGGATCGCGGCGATGGTGGCAGCGGTGGCGGCGCTGTCGCGGGGCCGACGCACCTCGAGCTTGCCCTCAGCGGCTGCATCTACTACCTGGACACGGAGAAGAGCTTGCTGGGTGCCATACGGATCCCGTCAGGTACGCAGTGCCACCATCCTCAAACGGCAAAGACCACTGAGGTTGCGCTTTGCCTTCTGGCCGTATGCACATATATACTTGCTTGTATGCTTCTACGCTTGGGCGGTTGCCCCGTCTGGAAGTCCTTCAAAATAAACGCGCGGCTGTCACACACGCTCAGGAAAGCGCATTCTCACTTTGGCTGAGGCGGAACCGGCTGGCGGGCGCCTTGGCAGCGTCTGTTCGGCGTTGGCGGCGGCGCTCGAGCGCTGGCTCTACCTGGCGGGGCGGCTGGGGCTGGTGCCGCTGGCGCGGCTGCTGCTGCAGTTCTACAAGACGCAGCTGGTGGCGCGGCTGCTGTCCCTCTTTGCCACCAGCTCTGCGGCGGTGTTCAGTCGGCGCGTGCTGGAGTGCATGCCGCGAGAGCTGCTGGTGGAGGGCTTCCTGCTGGGGTGCATGAACGACCCCCGAGTCGGGCGAGTCGATATCCTCAAGGACACCGCGCTGCGCGTCTGCACGGCCTCACCGGAGGCGGCAGCATGGTTCGAGGCTACGCCTGACACGCATGCGACCACCACTCCATCACCTTACAAAAACACACTGCGCATTGGCAGCTTGAGCGGCACCATGGGGATGCGAATAGAGGGCATGGCGGTTGAGGAGCAGCGCTGGGTGGTGCAGGAGGTGCTGCGGCAGCTGGACAAGGACGAGCAGCGATGAGTTCGCTGCTGTGCATAGCCAACAGCAGTGTTTACTGTGCGGACTGCGTAGACTGTAGGCAGGAGGCATTAAACGGGTCCGAGTGGCACAAGGCAACACCAATGCTGGACCTCATCCCGTACCGCATGCTGTGCCACAGTCAGCAGTGAGGTGGTGCCGTTAGGGTTAAAGTGCGTGATGGAGGATTGGACGAAGCCATTCGAGGGAGCCGAGGGGGACGTGCAACTGTTGATATCACATTGGGCGAGTGGATCTCCGAACTGGCAGCACGGATGTTGACAATTGTGGTGGCGTCACGCACCGACGGAGGCGGCCTGCTGTTCCCACCGGCGACTTCTGGCACGCCGATGAGGTAGACGCTTGCGGGGTTGCAAGAGACTGTGCATGGCTGGCGGCAAACGGGATGGCTGCGCAAGTATAGGGCCTATTGTGAGGCCTTGCTACCACTACTGGTTATATACCATATTGCACTGCACTGGGTTGAGGCTTAAAGCTCCACGATTCTGCTCACACGCGCGCACATGTGTTGTTGTAGTTGTTGACAGTTGCATTTATGCCGGAGCCACATAGCCCATGGTGTACATGCTGCGGCGCTGAGTAGTGAATCTCCTTGCTTATCAGTTCGGGACTGGTGCCGTTGTCAAGTTTGCAAGCCGGTCGAGTTACTGTGTAAGTATTACACTTGTTTAGCGAAAGCGATCTGGAGGCATGGCAGGAAGTAAGCCACGGCGGCTGCGTGTGTGGCCGGGCCTGTGGCACGACGACAGCCCTATCTATCCTCCCGGGGGCTGCCCACTGTTTTGATCTGGCCATGCATGACCATACGGCGATCAATGCCAGCCGTGGCTGCTGCCGCCGCCATCCCCATCCCCATGCGCCGGCACCGCCACCTCTTCATAGCGCCAGCCCACCAGGCCCGCCATGCCCATGCACACACCCGCCGTGCCCAGCAGCGTCACCTCCACCCCCAGCGCATCCGCCGCCGGGCCCCCCAGCGCCCCCACCGCATAGCCCAGGTCCCGCCAGAAACGGAAAGTGGACATGGCCGCCGCCAGGGCGTGGCTCGCGGCCGAGCCGCTACTGCCATTGCTACTGCCACTGCCAATGCCGGTGCTACTGTCGCCGTAAGTGCCAGTGGCGTTGGCGGTGGTGCTGGAGTTGAGGTTTGGATGGTGCGGGTGGGCGTGTGGCGCGGGCGCGTTCAGGCGCTTGCCGGCACGCACGTCGTGGCCGTCGTCGTCGTCGTCGGCAGCATCCTCCTCTGCCGCCGCCTCCCCGGCCTGTGTAGACGCGGCAAGGGGCAGAGGTGGGGGGAGTAAGTTGCGTCCAAAATTCGGATCAACCCTGTGCAAAAGCAAAACCAAATAGCATAGCTTTGGGGAGGGCGAAGGAGGGGGCAGGGCGCAGGGGCACGCACGCAAGGTGAAATGGAGCGGGAGGCATCTCTGCCACCGGCATATCGTGCATGTGCATGTGCACGTCATGCATGTGCATGTGCACGTCATGCATGTGCATGTGCATGTCATGCATGTGCATGTGCATGTCGTGCATGTGCATGCGCAAATCTGCATGTGCCGCCACTCACCAACAGCCCCTGTGACTCGGGCACGGCGCCGGCCCGCGGCTGCTTCGACGCCCAGTCCCGCGCGTGGTCGGCCATGGCCGCCGGCATGACCGGGTAGAACACGCCTGTGCGCGTGTGTGCGTGTTGTTTTATATGTGCGCGAGAGAGCAAGGAATTTGCATACGCAGCAACATGAGTGGTGCTTCCAGGTCTGTTGGCGTGTCCATCTGCGCGCAGAGGACCTCTAACCACGTGGGGACACATGCACGACCTTGGGCCCCCATCTTACCCCCTGGAAACCACACACACCCCGGGTTCTCTTGGTCGTTTCGCTTTTGGTTTCTGGAATGCACTACCCCCCCGGGCCACGCTCACCTTCTCACTCTTATGCATTGGGTTTGGTTTAGTTTGGGCTGGTAACCACAACGCCCCCGGTGGGGTGCTTAACTCCGCTTCCTTTAGATTGGTTTAGTTTGGGCTGGTAACCACAACTTCCACCCCCCACCACGACTACCGACCACGACGACAAGACTGAAGATTCAAGGCTCAAGGGCGCCCGAGACCCACAGGTTAAGGCCACACCTCCGCGCTCTGGGTTGGTTCGGGTTCTCCTGGTCGTTTCGCTTCTGGTTTCTGGAATGAATACCACCCTCCACAAACACACACGCACACACAAACACACACACACACACACACGCACACACACACACACACACATGCTTTGCTTGTTTTCCCCTTGTGATCTCTAACACACACACACACACACACACACAGCGATTGCGGGGATTCCTCTCCGTTTCCGTTTACCAACACACACACACACACCGCCCCCACCTGCGCCCGCCCCCATGAGGCAGCTGGCGAGCATCAGGTATCCGTAGGCGGTGGCGCGCCGCGCCTCCACCTCCTGTTATAATGCAGGGGGTTACAGGGGGTTAGGATGGGGGTTTAGGATGGGGGTTTATAGTTTCGAGGTCGCAGGCGCGGTGTGTGCGAGGTTTTGGTTTGCATTTGCTTTTACTGGCCAGCCGCCAGTCGCCAGCCGCCACTACAACATGCCACCAACGCCATGGTCCATGCACACACATGCATTGCAGAGCCCTCATCCCTAGCATAGCATGCCATCGTCCACCCCACCCACTACCCACCCACTACCCACCCACCTACCCACCCACCTACCCACCCACCTACCCACCCACCTACCCACCCATTACCCACCCACTACCCACCCACTACCCACCCACCCACCCACTACCCACCCACCTTCGCTTGAGGTTTCTGAAATGAACTACCCACCCACCCACCCCACCCCACCCCACCTGCGGGCTGCTGCCCTGCGACACGCCGCTCAGCGACAGCAGCGCGCCGCCCCAGCCCGCGCCGCACGCCGCCGTCAGCAGCCCCGCGCAGTTCAGCAGCAGCCCCAGCACCACCGGCGGCCGCCGGCCCACGCCCGCCGCGTCCGACACGCCGCCGGACAGCAGCTGCGTCAGGCCCTGTGGGCGTGCGGGGGGCGGGGGCCAGCGGGAGGGGATGCAAGGATATGCAGCGAAGTGCAGCAGGTAGCGCAGCAGGGGGGAGTGGGAGTGGGAGTGGGAGTGCGATTAGTGGGAATGTGGTGCGGTTGCGGGAATGTGGTACGATTAGTGGGAATGTGGTCAAGGGGGGGAAAGAGGAGCTGAGTGGCAGAAAGAGGAGCGGAGTGACGGGTCGGCAGAGTCGTGGGGGGACACACAGACACGAACACACATGAGCGTGCTCGCATCCCTCGTGCACCCGTCCTAACCGAACACATGCTGATTATTACGGTAGTATTAGCAGTCCAGTATGGGCAAACGGCCGGCCCGCTGCTGCCGGGACGACGCACGCACGCACCTTGAGGAAGCTGTAGGCCGACGCCAGAAGATTGCGGCCGGGGCCCGGCACCCTCAGGCTGGGGTCGTCTCGCGCCCAGGCCAGCAGCAGCCCCCAGGCCAGGCTGGTGAGGGCGTTGGACAGCAGGCCGGCGGCGCACATGACGGAGGTGGAGCGGTTGGTCCAGGAGTAGTACAGCACCTCGGACAGGCTGCGCACGTGTGTGGGTGATGTGTGTTAGAAAAGCACAAGGAGAGGAGGGGTCGACACCGTGCGTGCAGCATGCGTAGGCAACGGCGCGCCATCGATCGTAATGTGTGTGTGTGTTCGATGTTGGACAAGGCTGCTGCTAATGCCGCCTCAGAGGCATGCAGAGCAAGCGAGCAGCGAGCAGCGAGCCATGTGTGTGTGTGTGTATCTTCCAGGCACATCGTGTGTGTGTCGCGACACGACATGGTGACGACGACGTGCACATCCGCTTTTGGTTTCTGGAATGAACTACCGCCCCTTCCCACCGCACCTGCATCGCCGGGCAAGGCGCGAAAGCCAGCTGCCGCCGCCGCCGCCGTCCACTCCTCCTCCGCCTCCCGTGACAAACACACCGCCGCCCGCGGCCCCTGTGCCTGAGAGCAGCCCCTGCCGCTCCGCGCCCGCCTCCTCCCCTGACCTCATCAGCCCCTCCTTCTCCTCCGCCCCCTCGCCCGCCAGCGGCTGCCGACGGCTGTAGCCGCCGATCGCGACCGGCGGCGTGGAGACCGGCAGTAGCACCGGCTGTAGCGAGGGCTGCAGGCCGCCGCCACCGTTGTTGCTGCTGCTGCTACTGCCCCCGCCGCCAGGGACGGCGCCTCCGTGCCCATTCAGGGCAGCACTGCTGCTACTGCCGGTGCCAGCCGCCGCCAGCGCCGCCATGCCAGGCTGCGGGCACTCGTCGCCGCGGACACGTGCGTACCGGCCCCCGTCTGCGCCCGCCTCTGTGCCGCCGCTGCCGCCCAGCCTCCCTTTCCACCTGCATCACCAGAGGCGTCACATTGCAAGCATCAAACAGAAGCAGCACCGCATCAACCTTTCCTTTCCACACCCTGTGTTCATCATATTGGGTTTCTGATATCACATGTCACAGGGCGTCCGCTGCACGTGCCTGAGACTGACTCACCCGAACGCCTTCATCTCCAAGCCGCTTGCCTTGCCCTGCCCCCCCGGCGCCGCGCCCGCGCCCTGCCCCGCCTCCGCCTGCGCCTCCGTCCGGCGCCGCCCGGCCGCCGCCGCCATCGCGGCCGCTACAGCCGCCGCCGGCTCGCCCATGAGCAGCGCCGTCAGCAGCAGCCCCGTCGGCAGTAGCAGCAGCAGCGCCTTGGAGGCGAGGGTGTTGTAGCCGTGACACACGCACTCGCCCACGCATGCCGACTGCCAATTGTCGGCGGTGGTGCAGGCAGCTGCCAGCAGCTGCTCAGAGGTCGCGGCGGCGGCTGCGCCGCCGCCCGCCGGCAGCAGCTCCGTTCCGTTGGCGGCACCAGTGGCGGCGCCCAGGCCCGGCAGCGTGCCCAAGGCTCCTAAACCGCCGGCAGTAGCGGCGGCTGTAGCGGCGGCTGCAGCCGCCGCCGCCGCCGCCTCGGCGGCTGTACGGCAGGCGGGCGACAGGTCGGACAGCGGTACGGCCCAGCCGCACGACACCGCCAGTGGCTCCAGCAGGCCGTACACTGGCGCCGCCGCCGCCACGGCTGCAGCAGTACAACAAGTACGTACGGGAGCGCGGTACGGTGCGACAAGTGTCAGGGGCGTTGGACAGACAGCAGTGCGTGTCCAACTGTCAACGTGTAGCATGGTGGAATGCGTGCACCGGGCGGCCCCGGGAGATATGTATGTGACCCGGCTCCTTGAGCACAGATACGGCCAATCGGCTAGCCTCGCAATGCTTAGCGATGGCTTAAACTGTGTCTGTTGCCTCCCGGCTTTCAAGGACACCCCCCGCCTCGGCGGAATGTAAATGGAAGGTAATGCGTGTCCGTGCCGCCGCGCTTGCTTGTCACCTGCGACCTCACCACCACCTCGAGGATTGCCCCGCCGCCCCACCGCAACCCCGCACAAATGCGGGCACGCGCCCATGCACGCGCCCACTACCCGGCCGCCCAGTCCGCCCGTCCGCCTCACGTGGCCAGACCCACACCCACACCCGAACCGGCACGCACCTACGTAACCCAGCGTCTCGTTCAGGCCCGAGGCCAGCCCGCTGCGGCGGCCCGGCATGAGCAGGATCAGAGCCAGCACCGTCACTGACCAGCACAGGCCCTGAGGCGAGGGAGCGAGGTGAGGGAGCGAGGCGGCGGGAAAGGCGGAGGAGGTGTGCAGTGGGGTGCGGTGTGGTGTGGTGTGGCTTGAATGGGTTTCACAGGATGCGGACGGTGGTGGCTGTGCCGTGGATGCACACGCCGACACACGTGCATGCATTTCGTGTGTGTGCCATCTGACGCGCATGCACGCGCACCCTGCTGCCATGTCACCACCATCCCTGCGCCCCTCCAACCTTCCATGTCCCCGCGCCCATTCCCCCACCCACCCAGCTCTTACTTGTCATCTTCGGCACCGAATTTCGTACTCCTCACTAGGCTTTCATTTCTACCCCGCCCCCCCCCTCTGGGGAGCGCTGGCCGGTTAGGGTTCGCTCGGTGGGCCTGCTTCTTATTCCCTAGTGCTAACCCCACGTGCTAGCACCGCCTCTTCACCCCCCCAGCGCCCTGTGCCCACCAAACCACCATCCCCTTGTGCCCACCCACCTGCTGCACGCCCAGAACCACACACGAGCCCACGACCGCCGCCCAGCCGCTGCCGGCCGCGCCGCCGCCCGGCCCCGAAAACAGCGGCGGCATCACCGCCAGCGCCAGCACCCAGCCCGACAGTTCCGTCAGCCTGCGTGGAAGAAAGGAAGGAGGAGAAACCGCACGCCCAAGAGGGGGTTGGTGTGGGGCGAGGGAGTCGAACAAGCGGACATGGGGGTGGGGTCAGTCCGAAGAACAGGGTGCCTGGACTGCCTGCATTTCCTGGTGGGCGCTTACCGTAGCTCTCCAGCCAGGGAGGCACATGCCACGGTTCGTGCCGGGTGCCACCGACAATCCCCTCCCCCAGAGAAATCACAACAGTACTCACTTGTAGCCCGCCAGCCGCGACAGCAGCGCCACGGACAAGTTCGCGAACGCCTTGCTGACTCCAAATACCGCTAGGAAGCTAACCTGCGTGTTGTCAATAAAACGAGTGTGTCAATCAAAAGGGGCGCGTCAAATTAAGGAGCACAGCGGTCTTATGACGCTGGGTTCGTCCACAAGAGCGTTGGCGACCGCTGGTCCCATTGAACGCGTTCATTATCCTCATGACCAAGGCCAGGGCCGAAGTGCTTAAGCGGAAGCGAAGTGCGAGCTGCCGTACGGCGAGGCAGGGGGGCCCTGCGGTGTCCGGTTGCTGCGAGCCATGCCACACGACCGTGGACACGTTTGAGCTCCACTCTCCCCTTGCCCTCACCCCACCCCCCTCCTGCCTCCCAACCCCAGGCCCCTGGTCCCATCAACCTCCTAAGCAGTCACCTTGCCGGCATAGGAGTCGCGGGCGTACTGCCGGCTGCTGCTATCCAGGGCTGTCAGCTTTGTGAACTGCAGCGTGAAGCCGATGAGCGACGAGAGCACGCCGGCCACAACCATTTGCGTGCCGCGGTGTGTCTGCACCGAACGGAACCAGTCACGGGCATTTGTGAACATTCGCCGCATTGCTGACCGCCGGCGAGCTGCGAGATTGGTGCAATTATTAAGTTCCTCAGCTCGAACGGAGACCTAAGCCTGGATGTCCATAACTATCAGGCCGTAAACTTATGTTGTGAGTGATCGATGTGGGCGTGCGCAACATTTCGATGCGTTGGTCGGGCCTGGCGTATTAGGAGTGTGCCAAGTGCCAGCGAAGCCCGTAGTGAGCTGGTATCTAGACTACGTAGGTGTCATGCGAGCACGTATAACATCGGCAGAAATCACCTGAATGTGGGCGTCGGTTGACCGTGGGCGAGAAATGCGGATCCGGGCAACGGTGCGGGCCGGCCAACTTCCCCAGCCCTTTTCTCGCGCTCGGCACGGGCGACTAGATGAAGAAATGGCATCCGCAAGTGTCTTTAAAACAGCCTCACGTGCTCGCGTCCAAGCGTCCATACCGGTGCCTCCGAGAGCACAGCACCTGCAAGTCGGCCACAGCCTGCCACTGATCCCCTCTCTCTGTCGCACACTCCGAGGGCTCCCACCTAGCTCCTGCGGTCGTTCAAAGTTAAGTGACCCTCAACATGGCATCCTCCTTTGCGCAACCCTGGCGCTCTGCTCAATCAACACCGCTCCAACCTAATCCTCCAGATGCGCAGCCTCTCTTGGCCACACACGCATCAATATGCGTGACACCGTCTGATCAGTCTACGCTCTACGCCACCCAAACTCTGTGTACCGCAGGGTTTGGGACTTGAGTAGACACACAGTGCTATGCTCGCCGCACATCTTACGAGCCTCCTCGTGATATGCACTCGCCCCCCCACACTAGGAAAAAGCCTTCCTAGTTCGCGCCGGGCTCCTGCGCCCCCAAGTTCAGAAATGCCTTAATGCACAACACGAATCACAGAGCCACAGTACCTCCGCCCCCATGTTTAGTAACGCCTTCAACTTTGGCGACTCGTCTACATGGTCCTCCCAAGCAGCAACTCAGTCAGTTGGCATCTTAAAGGAAGAAACAAAAAGGGAAGCGACGCGCTGTCTTGCTGCCACTGCCGCACGGATGCGTCTGAGAACGCCTTCCCCCTTCTGCGTTTTCCTAGGTTCTCCGGGGTTCACACCCTTACCAGAGTCTCTCTGATTGCGCAGGAGCAGCACGTGGGCGTGCCCCTACACTTTCAACACGTTTTTGCTTCACACACAAACACACACATACACACACACACACCTCCCTCTCATTAGAAGTGTCCGGCCTGAAGGACCCATGGCCACACATGGCGGTGCAGACAGAGCCATGCGCTGGGTCGCCATAACGTGCATTGCTAAGGTCCCAACGCAACCGTTCACCACGGTTGCGCGGCAGTCATCCCACGCGGCTGTCGCCACCTGCCTGTCCCTCTCGTGAGAGCCAAAGCCCACGAGCCCCGGCACAGCCCGCATCTGATCCACCCAGGCGCCCAGCGCGCTTCCAAGCAGCGACCACCAAACACACCGTGTTGCAGCTGCCGCGCCAGCCGCAGCAGCCTTGCCTCTCAGCTCAGCCGTGCTGCCACTGCCGCTCACTGCTGTTGGCAGCTCCTGCGCCTCATTGCCGCTGACAGCAGCCGCTGCTGCTGCTGCCGCTGCCGCCGTTGCCGCTGCCGCCGTTGCCGCTGCCGTAACCTACCGCAGCCGGCCTCCGCAGCCAAAGCCCACTCCTCCTGTTGCCCCGAAGCTGCCGCTGCCGCCGCTGCCGCCACTGCCGCCGCCGTCTGGCGGCCCCTCCACGCCCTCTAAACGCACCCACACCTCAGTAGTATACGGTGAGGGTGCGGTGGTGCGGCGGGTGGTTCTTGCGCTCCCTCTCGCCCAGCTCCCACAGCCACCAGTCCAGCTGGATCGCGTGCGGCAGCTGCGCCCCGGACGTGCCTGCGTGCGTGCGTCCGCGGCCCAGCGGGGGCGTCCAGCGAGGGTGTGTCCGCGAGTAGGAGGCAGTAGGAGGCAGAGAAGGCAGGAGGGGGAGCAGGGTGTTCGAAACAGGGCGTGGCAGGAAGGGTCGTGGCGCACAGGCGCAAGGCGCGGAGAAGCCGCACGCGCGCGCGCCACTCCGCATCTCAGCCTCCTCAGGCCACCCCCGCTTGCCCTGCTTGTGGCTTCAGCAGTAGCTCCACGAGGTCACGCAGCCAACCCCCACATCTCTGTTACCACCGCCCGCCCAGACCCACAGAGCCACACACGCACTCGGACTCAGCCTCACACTGCAACCCCTGCCCGCAGCCACCCACACGCCCGGCCCCTTGCCCGCCCGCCCGCCGCCACCCACGCGGCAGGAACTCCGCATGCAGCCACCCACGCACCCAGGAACTTGGCCGCTATGGCCTCCCGCAGCCGCTCCACCGCCACCACGGTGCAGGCGCGGATCTCCACCTCCTCCTCGCTGCCGGCCGGGATGAGCTCACGCCGCTGGATCTGTTGGTGGTGGCGGTGGTCGAGCGTGTGTGTTTGCCGTGTGTGTGAACGGCGTGGCGTGGCGTGGGTCGGGGGGGAGTAGTTCATTCCAGAATCCAGAAGCGGGGGTTTGAATAAGGAGGTTGTGGCCTAGGTAGACGCGGTGCCCGTGTGCAGGCGCACACAAGGCCGCGGCCCGTCCTGGCCTCCCGCCAGACTTGACCCACAGCCCTGAACCCCTTGGCCCCCCCCGGTCGGCCCGCCCCTGCTCTCCCCGCCACCCCGGCCCCTACTCAACCCTCCCACCCAACCCCATGACTACTGTACACGCTCATCGGTAGGCAATTCAAAACTTCTGTATCCGTTGTCTCCGCCGCCTCCGTCTCCTAACTACCGTAATCATATACCCGGTGGGAACTCCCGCCCCACCACCACATGTCCCCAACCCCGTCCCCACCACGACGAGCCCACGCACCCCCCCTCCCAATAAAATCCCAACGTAACCGCGCGCTACCACCCACCCACCTTGTCCTCCAGCTCCGGGCTGTAGCTGAGAATGCCCATGGTCCGCAGCACCACGGGCACACGGTAGTCCGCGAACATGGTCAGCTGGTCAATGTCCTGTTGGTGTGTTAGAGATAACAGGGGAGAGTACTATGAAAGACTTGTGCGTGCCTGTTTGTGTATTTGGGTGGGTTGTGTTCTGTTGGGTTGTACTGGGTTTTGTGTTTGAGGACAGAGTACGGCCGCTGGTCAATGTCCTGTTGGGTGTGTTGTGTGCATGGCGTGGCGTGGATTGGGTTGGGTCGGGTTGGGTTGGGTTGGAAGTAGGCTGTAAGTGCGGTATCGGCCGAGGTCATTGCGGGCACCTGTGACGGGGCAATGCCCACGGAGGTGCCCGGAAATGAAGGCTCGCGAAGGCTCAGTGCCCACTGACCGCACAACCACCCACCCACCCACCCACTTTCTGGTTCTGGGGTTTTGGTTTATGGGTTGCAATGGTCGCTTAGGTTCCTGGCATGAACTAACACCCACCCACCCACCCACACCCACACCTACACCTACCCAGAACATGCCCAGGCCGGCGCCGCGGAATGCGCCGTACACGTCGCCCACAAAGATTTGGGCGCGCTTGTACAGGAACACCTGCTGGCCTGTGTGTGTTTGGGGGTGGGAGGAAGGGGAGGAGGGTGACGAGGGCGACGAGGGAGGTGGGGGACTGTGTTTTGTTAGGCAAGTACCCATGCCCTGCGGATCAGTAGGGGGGGGGTAGCCATCCATGGATGGTGTTTAATCAATAAATGAAGTGCCGATGTCCAGAGGTACAGTGGATACACGCAGCAGGGGGGGGGCAGATGGAGTTGGGAGGGGTGCCATGTGCCCAGCTCTGCCCTAGGCGCTGGTCCACAGCCCGCGCCCCCACCATGGAGCCTCCCCCCCTCCACCCCCCCCCCCCGGCCCCCGGCCCCCCACGGCCCGTGTCAACCTGCCGCTCAAGCCGCCCAAGCCCGCCCGACAACGTACGGTGATGTACAGCAGCTTGCTCACGCGGCTGTCACGCTGTTTCCCCTCGCAGTGCAGTCGCTTCATGACAGGAACTGTTTACCATAAAACCCCCGCACCTCCGCATTCCTCGACATCGCCGCCCACACCCGCATCCGCCACCCGCCCACCCACCCACCCACCCGCCCATCCACCCACCCACCCACCCACCCACCCTTGTAGATGCAGTGGTCCCTGAATCCGGGGAACAGCTGCGCCACCATCTGCATCAGCGTCAGCGCCGAGCCGCCTGCATGCAAGAAAGGTAAGGGGGTAGCCATCCATGGGATGGTGGTTATCAAATTGGTGAACTGCCGATGGGGGAGGGGCGAGGTTTTTCAGCCAGCGCGCAAGGCGCCAGTGCAATGCGCCAACGCCGACACCAACGCCAGAATCAGCGGAGTCGGGGGGCATGTGAAGTGGGGTGGGGGCTGGGCCACATACATGCGGTGTGCGCGGCGCACTGTGTTTGGGGCGCACTCCCAGCCGCTCCCAGGCACTGCCCCCTCTGTCCCCTGCCACCCACCGCCCCACCCACGCCTCCCGCTCCCCACCCACTGCTCCCAAGCCACGGCTCCCCACCCTCTGCCCTGTCCCCGCCCGCTCGCCCGCCCCGCTCGCTCGCTCGCCCGCATGCACGCACAGCCCCGCACCACACAGCCCCACACGCCCGGCCCCGCACGCACCCGCGGCCTCCACCATGCGCGCCGCCGAGCCGCCGAAGTGGCTCATGAGGCCGGCGCCCACCTCCCGCAGCAGCCGCGCCCGCTCCTCCTGCGTTGCGTTGCGTTGCGTTGCGGCGTCGCCAGAGGAGTGTTGCGGCGTCACCAAAGGAGTGTGCGTCATACCGTTTGTGAGGTGCGCGAAGTGCAGCCGTGTAGAAGCCACTGCCCGTACAGCGGTACGAAAACGTGCCACATGAGCTCGGCGTACGGCAGAGCAGCCGTACAGGCGTACTGGCGCCATGCGATGCCTCGCCACCCTCACCCCCACCATTTGACAGCAGCGTCTGGCCCAGCCACAGCACCTTCGCCTCGCCACCCCAAGCGCCCGCCCGCCCCCTTCGCCTCAACCCCCTTCGCCTTCCCCCCGCCCCCTGGTCGTTTCGCTTCTGGTTTCTGGAACGAACTAACCCCCCTCCCCAGCCCCGCACACGCGCATGCACGCACGCACGCACCTGCAGCGGCACGTCGCGCGGCCAGCGCAGCAGCTGCCGCACACCCTCGCCGTTCATCCACATCAGCTTCTCCGCGTCCAGCGCGGTGGGATCCTCCTCCAGAGCAGCCTGCCGCGTGCATTTGTGCATATGTGCAATTTGGGGTTTGCGTGCGACTGGGTGTGTTGATGTTTGTTGGTTACTAATTGTGGCGTGTCTCCTGGAAAGGGCTGTGTAAGCTTAGTAATGTAGATACCATGGACCGGTATTGCAATTGCAAAGTTACCCAGATGACCAGGTGCATGCCAAGAAAAAGGCGCACGTCCATCCCTCGTCCATCCCTCGGCAGTCCATGGCTGCTACTGCTTTCACACCTCCCCAACAACCCCATATTGTGCGCGTCCGCACGCACCTTGACTCCTAGCGACAGCTGCTCATACTCCAGCTCCTCCTCTGCAATCGCAGGTGCGGATGCATAGGATCAGCATCCGCACGCAATGGTGGCGATGGAGGCAGCGACAGCAGCATTCAGGCTGCCACGCACAGCCCCTCCGCAGCGCTAACCCAGTGAGCGCACAAACCTTGACCGGCCTTCCACACCCCGTCTGCCTCGCATTCCGCGGGCGACCCTCCCTCCAAAATCCAAACCTCCAACAACACGAAATCTTGGTCCCACCTGGCCAGAAGCAGAAGTTCAGGGCATCCACCACAAGCAGGTACTGGACTGTGAGCGGGCCTTCGTCGACGTAGTGGATTTCTGGATGCAAAGGGGTCAATGTGGGGGTATGTAAGGGGGGGGCGGGTGGTGAAACTGCGTTGAGAGGAGCAAAGTTGAAAGCGGTGTCACAGAATCGACGATGCCTGAGGGGATTGGCATGAAGCGGCAAGCGAAAGGGTCGCCGGGGAACAAAACCGGCTGTTCACGAACCCAGTAGGTCCGGGCAGAGTTTCTGACACACGCACCCGTGTTGAACGCCTTGGGCGACACAATTTCTTTAAGCTTTTCTAGAGTGATCTGCTCGACAGCCGCATTAATGCCTGCAGATAACAATGTCAGGGACAAACAAACGACAACAAAAGGGCTCAGAGAGGGTCATGCTCACTCCTCTGCGGACACGCAACAGGATGCGAAAGGTGTGCGTGTGTACTCTCGGTTCAAACCCAAAATAATCACAACAGACCCGTGCGAGAGTGTTGCCTTAGCAGCCACGCGCACCTTCTTTTTCTATGAAGACATGCTTCGCTTGCTCTGCCACCGGCTTAGTAGATGTTTTTACGACGTTGACCGCCGGCTCCAGCGAGTTCATCAGCGTCCTGCCGGTGAAGCGCAGAGTTCGGGAACAGTCATCGCCAAATTTGCGCGCCGGCACCCGCCTGGCCCTCCACCTCGCTCCTCTGATTACACACCATGGCAATGGAGCGGAATGCGCCGGCGACGTCTGGCGCCCAGCGGCGAGGCTCCCAGTCCCAGGCTGCATGGCCCCCGAGCACGTAAAGAGTTTTCGGTCAGACCGGCTTCATGTCACGCACGCTTGTCGCGCCTTTGACAACTATTACTCCTAGCAAATAACTTATGCTGCTGGGAACCCAATTTGTGTGCACCGCATCGGCCTCGCCCGGGAAAACCGCGGCACGCGTGTCCAACCGTGACAACCCTCCCCCGCCCCCCCCCCCTCTCCGCCCCACCGGGCGTGCGCGAAGCAGTAAGCGTCACTTGCAGCCAGGGCGCTAGCGGGGCTGGGCTCCCTCGCGGGCAGGACCCGTGGCCTTGCATCAACAAACACCGGCGGCCGAGTACTCCCGGTGCCGTCGGTTCCGCAGCACCCCAGCCATCTGGCATCCCTGCTGCGCCAGCGCTACCAGGCGGCACGACAACGACAATGTTAATCATGGCGGGGCACCCGCAGGCGCTGCCAGTAGGCAGTCAGGGACCCCAGACCGGTGTGCGCACGATGGGGACACCCAATCCACATCCCGACACGGCACCGTCGGCACGTCCCATGCGGGGACACCCCAATCTGCGCCACCGCCACTGGCATGTGGCCACGCCGGGTTGAGCGCTTGTACTCAAGTTGTTTTGAGTTCATACAGCAGCAATGCTCACAGGACAGACCGTGCGAATGGGCGGCGGCCTGCTAGGGCTGGAGGGCGCGACGGGCGGTGACGGGCCGGGCCGAGGAAGCCCGCTCGAGGCAGCAACAGCACCAGCAACAGCAACAGCAGCACCGGCCGCGACAGCAGCAGCAGCTGCGGCGCCCCACGCCCTGCTACATTCCAAGCACCAGCAGCAGTACAACCCCCAGTGCCAGTACCAGTACCAGTACCAGCAGCAGGGCAAGCTGGGCCTGCCAGGTCAGCGGCCGCAGCAGGCGGACCCGGGGCCGGGGCCGGTGATGGCGGAGGCAGTGACGAGTGCTGGGGCTAATGAGTGCCTCGCGGCGCTGCAGGAGCGGCCGGGTGTCATTGACGAGGCGGACAGAGGCACCAGCGGCGGCGCCGGGCCCCGAGCTGCAGCAGCTGCGGCAGTAGACGACGCGGCAGGTGCGGCAGGTGAGGCGGAGGCGGCAGTAGCAGCAGCACCCGCGGCGGCCGTGACGCCTGCGGCGTCTGGCGCGACTGCTACTGCTGGGACCGCCGACGGGTGCAGACAGCGGCTGGCGGCTCGGCGGGCGGAGTTTGAGCGGCAGTGGGGACTGCTGCTGCTTGCGGCCGCCTCAAGCCGTGGCGGCGGCGACGGCGATGGCGGCGGCGGCGGCGGCGGCTACAGCGCCCGGCGCACTGGCGCGGCGGCCGTGACTCTGGCGCACATGAACAAGGTGGGCGGGGTGGCGGTCGCTGGAGGCATGGCGGGTGGCTCTCATGAATGGGGATGCCTGTGATGGTGCAGTGCATGCCGCGTGCCGCGTGCCGTGTGCCGTGTGTATCCGCGGAAATAAGCCACCTCCCCCTCCCCCGGTAGGCGCATTCCGCGCCAGTGCATCCCCCGCGGCATCAGTCGCCTCCGCCAGCAGTGCTCCGTAGCTCATATGCTACGGCAGCTTAGTATTCGGTCGCGTCTATCACATTATCATCTCACTTTCATTATCTTTCAACTCCATCCAACCTCCTACCACACTCATTTTCGTGTGGCACATACAGACGGCGGTCCAGCTCAGCCGCCAGGGCGACCACATCGGCGCGGCGGCGGCGCTGACGGCCGCGCTGGCGGTGGCGGCGGCGGGCCGGCGCACCCACCGCGACCTGGCGGTGGCGCGAGCCAACTTGGCGGCGGAGGCGCTGGCGGCGGCGCCGCCGCCGGGGCTGGCGGCCGAAGCGCTGGCGGCGGCGGAGGCCGTGGTGGCTGAGCTTGGCGCCCGGAAGCTGGGGTGAGCGGGCGGGCGTGGGTTGATGCGTCGGGTTCGGGGTGCGGGTGGCGGCGGATGCGGGGCCTGCGTGGACGGGCGCGCAGACCGCATGTGTCGCTTGAAGCTTTGGTGTGCGCTACGCCGTGCGCCTGCGCCTGTGGTCTGAGGCCTGGCGCCCATGCCAACCCCCCGGCCTTCCAACGCATGCATGCATGCATGCACACATGCATGCACATGCACACATGCACACGCATGCAGCATACACCTGCCATCTCTCACACCCGCTTCCCTCCCGCTTGCAAGGCTGCTTGACGCCGTGGCCCTGCGCACGCTGCTGCGCGGCCACCTGCTGCGGGGCCGAGCGCTGGCGGCGCTGGGGCGACCCGCGGCCGCAGTTGCGGCGCTGGAGCGAGGTGGGTGGGCGGGTGCGAATGCGTCGGATGCGTGCGTGTACATGCCTGGGTGTCAGGGTGTCTGCTGGGTGCCAGGGTGCGTGGTACAGGACGGCGGGTAAGATGGCCCCTTGCTCCTGCTGCGTGGCTCGGCAGCGGCCTCAATCTCAACTGAGTTTCCTGTTTGTTTTCGTCAACACGCCAAATGACAGGTCTGGCGCTGGACCCGCTGCACCCCGAGCTGCGGGCGGCGCTGGACGCCGCCGCGCGCGACCTGCTGTTGGGGCCAGGGCGGCGCGGACCCGGATCCGGATCCGGTTCCGGGAGCAATGGTAGGTGGGGAGGCGACAGGAGGCGTTGGGCATGGCCTGGCTGGCCTGGCCTGGCCTGGTCCGGTCCGTGCTGCCTGTTGTTCATGGGTATAGGTCCCCGCCGTCCCTACGTGCCTGAAACCACACAGACAGCCGGGGCGCAACCTCCTTGCTTGTTGCATCCATGTACGGTACCCTCCAACCGGTCCCCTCCACCGCCCCCCGCCGTCGCCGCCCACCAGGCTGCCGCCTGGCCCTGCCTGCACCGGAGCCCGGGCCGCTGCTGCTGGCTACTGCGCTGGGCCACGCCTATCCCTCTTCGTCTTCTTCCACCTCCTCTGCAGCTGCAGCTAGTGGCGGCGGCGGGATGCTTCTGTCAAGCGGCGGCCAGAGCGATGCCATTGTGAGCGAGGCATCCTGACGAATGGCGCCTGCCGCCTGCAACCGCCGGGCAGCACCGGAAGTGCTCATGTACTCGCGTGTATATTCAAACATTTGGTGATGCACTTGTGAATGTGTTTCTCAGACAGACACCTGCTGGGAAAGCGGCCAAGGGTACAGATGCGCCCTGCTGCCCTCACATACCGCAACCGCCCTCCACCCATGCACCCACCCACCTCACTCATGCGTGCAGGCGCTGGCACTGCGCTGCCAGGAGCTGCTGCCGCGGCGGCTGCTGACGCCCCGTGCGGCCGAGGTGGACGACCACACCCGCGACACCCTCAACTTCGTGACCATACAGGTGGGTACGTCCAGGTGGGGCTGGTAGGCAGGGGTGGGTATAGGTGGGGCTGGTAGGAAGGGGTGGTACAAACCAGCTTGCTTCCTACAGAACCTTCCGCGCACGGCGTGATCAACACCTAACCAGCCAGATCACCGTCACAATGCGAACATGCCAGCCGGCTGAAGCAAATCAACTGGATGGCCGCACCCCTAGGTGCCGTGCATGTGAGGCGGTACGAGCGGACGGGTGGGAGGCGCATTCACAACAAAGGACGCGCGTCACCTCCTGCCGCAAACCTTGCCGGCCCCTCCGTCTCCCCACCTCACCACCTCCCCGCATGGCCCAGAGCGACCTGCGCTACCCGCGCCGTCTGCTGGGGATGCTGCACGATGACGCCCGGACGGCGGCGGTGACGGCAGCGGTGGCGGCGGCGGTTCGGGACGCTGCCCGCGCCTCCGCCCACAGCGCCTGCCGTAACAGCAGTGCTGTGGGCGCGGCTGGGACGGCGGCTGTCGGTGGGCCCCAGGCGGAGGAGGAGGAGGAGGAGGAGGCGGAGGTGCCCCAAGAGGAGGAAGAGGTGCAGGAGGACGTGAGGGACGTGCGTGTGCTGTTGTTGGGCGGCTCCTGTGGGGGCCTGCTGGCGCTGGCGGCGCTGCGGGCGGGCGCACACCACGTCACCTGCGCGGAGAGGTGGGCTGAGAGCTGGGTTGGGGCGGGGCGGGATGGGGTCACTGTGGACTGTGGTGAGCCAGGTGGTGCAAAGCGGTGGGCCCAGGCCCGTGGGCGTCTGGGGATGTGGTGGTGTCGGAATTATCCGGACACACGCACCCAACGCACCCAGTTACAGTCTCAATCTTGATTGTCACCTCTGCCGATCTTAACCCCGGGTTGTCACTATGACCGTAACCGGTGCCGCAGTACCGGCCACCCTTTATTCGCCGTATTGGGGTTTGGTCTAGCTTGGGCCGCCGCATGGGTTTTACAAGCCATCACCCCTTTACAAAATCCGTTTCACACATCCCCCTTCCCCAAGGTGGCTGTACGGCGCGTCGCTGGCCGCTGAGGTGCTGGCCGCGTCCGGCATCAGCCCGGAGAGGTGGCGGGTGGTGTACAAGTGAGTCGAGGGGATGGTGGGGATGGGGGTAGGGAAAGGCACCGGCCGTCAGACCCAGGGGTCTCTAAAGGCACGAACCGGCATCCGGGTAACCTCTCCGCAATCACGTGCCAGTAGTCGCGCCACGTGCGTTGCCAACTGCCCCCCGCGGTGCCAACTGCCGCCGCGAGCCCGCCCCACTCTATCTCTGGCCCCGCCATATCCTGGCTGGCCCCTGCATCCCCTGCCCCAATTAATTTGCGAATTGGAATGAAAGATTCCCTCCCACACACACACGCACACGCACGCACGTACACACACGCTTGGCGTTCCTGTCCCTTCGCACGCACAAGTCTTTCATAGTTCACTCCCTTGTGATCTCTAACATACACACAGGCGCCCCACCGACCTGCGGCTGCTTGAGGACGTGCCGGTGTGCTGCAACGTGCTGGTGAGGAAGTTTGCGGGTGTGTGCGGGTGTCTGTGCGTGTGTGTGCGTGTGCTTGTGTGTGTGCATGACACGGTATATGGAGGCCAGTACACGGATGAGTGGATTGTTTGCGGAGCGTCCTTTTGTTTCACTACCCACCCTGCCACCATCTCAAGCCACCCAGTATCTGCGCTCCTCTACACGGTTCCCCTGAATGGCCCGCCCCTCGCCCCACCCGCATATGTATGTCTTCCCGCCACCCGCCCACCCACCCCATCACTGCCACCCATCACGCAATGCCGGCGGCAGGTGGCCACGGAGCTGCTGGAGGACGGGCTGCTGGGCGCGGGGCTGCTGCCGGCGGTGCGGCACGCGGCGGCGGCGCTGCTGACCCGCGACCGGCCGCTGTGCGTGCCCGCCGCCGCCACCGTGTGGCTGCAGGCGGCGGAGCTGCTGCTGCCAGAGTCCGAACCGGAGCCCCAGCAGCAGTCGGAGCCCCAGCCCGCCGAGTTCGAGCCGGAGCTAGATCCCGTGGCGGCGGCGGCGGCGGCGGCTGCAGGCCTCCAGGCGGCGGCGGCTGCAGGGCGGCTCCAGGCCGCGCCGCCGCATCGCGGCTGTGCCCGGGGGCCACATGGATCGCATGCTGGGTCCCGGCAGCTGGACTTGCGGGCGCTGGACAAGTACAGGTGTGGTGCAGAGAACTGAAGGAAGTCCTGGGCCACCGGAGTTTAGCTTTCAATATAAGTTCATACTAGCTTTTAACGGTCAGGTGTGTGCGCCGAAAAGGCGAACCACAAACCACGCCCCCCACACTCCCCCGCGCGCAACCGCACCGCATCGGGATATAGCCAGTCAAGTCAATCACCACCCACGCATGCGTACAATCCCTGCCCGCCCTCGCCCCTCATCCTGTCCCTGTGCACCTCTCTATCGCTGCTAGGTGGTGGCCCAGTACAGGACTGGGGGCACCCTTGGCGGAGGACGCCTATCGCCCCCTGTCCGCTCCCCAGGTGTGTGTGTGTATGTGTGTGTGTGAGAGTGTGTGTGTGTGTGTGTATGTGTTCATGTACGTACCAACGGTACCACCACTACCGTACGAGCTCCCTCCAAGCTGCTCGGCGGGCAAGAAGCGCATGAGCGATCTTGTAGGTGTGTGGCCCCCTGCGTATCTTGTCAGTCACACGACACGCAGGAGGCAGCTAGCTCGCTCCTTTCCCACCTCTGCCCGTGCGTGCGAACCCCAATATGTTATTACGAACGGCCAATCTCAGGAGGCTTGGCACTTCGACCTTATGCTGGCGGCGGGCGGCCCTGGAGGGGGAGGAGGGGAAGGCCGTGGCGGCGGCCGAGGCGGCGGCGGTGGGAGCGGCTGCAGCGAGGCGCGGACGCTGGAGGTGGAGCTGCGTGCGGAGGGGCGCTGGAACGCGGTTGTGGCGTGGTGAGGAGAATGTGTGTTAGAGTTCATCACAAGGGAAAGAATAGCAGAGGACAGTGGAGAACGTGTGTGTGCGCGTGGGGGGGACGATGCATCGTGCAAACAGGGAATGGGGGCTACGCGAAAATAATGTGAGCAACTGCTGCGCGGCGGGGTGCGGTGCGGTGGCGGCGTAAACTAACAGGGCCCGGACACGACACGACACGGCATGACGCCCTGCATACCTGATGTTTGTGCGCCTCATCAGGTACGAGGTACAGCTGTACGGAGACATACGCCTGGTCACACACGTGCCACCGCCGCCGCCACCGCCGCCGCCGCCGCCGCCGTCTCCTCCTCCTCCTGCTGATGATGTTGGGGAGCGGGCGGCGCCAGCGGCGGAGGCCACCCCTTCCGCCGCCGGGCCCACACATCCGCCCCGAGCCCGCAGCTTGCAGGTGCGCGCACAGCGCCTCGCTTGCTCGGCGGATACGGCACTGCTTGACGTCTGTATGTCTTTGCTGAGGCCTGAGGCCACCGCCACGCACGTGCCGGTATCCTGGGCCCACATTGCTGTGTGTCCCCTACCCCTTCACATCCCTACCACACTCCCTTCCGGATGAACTGCTCTGTAACCCCGATCTATCCCCAATACACGCGCCCGCCTCGCCACGCCCCTTGTGTGTATCCAACCCACAGCCCGCGGTGCACTGGCTGCCTGGCCCCATCCGTGTGGCCCGGGGCCAGGCCTACCCGCTCGCCGCCGCCCACAACACCGTGGCACTGCGGTTCCAGGTGCGTGCGTGGGGACAATGGACTTGGGGTGGTGCAGCAGCGGCAAGGCAGGCAGGCAGGCAGGCGTGCTGTGTGCACCAACACCCGACGAGTGACGTGTGTGGCCCCGATCGAGGCAAGTTGATATATGCGCAAGTAAGGACTGCCGTACGTTGGGGCTCTGCCATGTCATGCGGCACAGTGGCACGACACCGGCTCGAGCCGTGCCGTGCCGTGCCCTGGCCCGCCGCCGCCGCCGGTGTAGTAGGGCCCTGGGCAGCAGCGTCCGCGAGGGTCTAGGACGGAACCTCCCAGTCTTGTACCCAGTCTTGGGTTCCGGACGCCTGAGCTGCCCCCCCCCCAAACCCTGCCCACACGCTGCGTGTAACGCAGCACGATGCAGTTCAATACCCATCACACGCACCCACACGCACCCCCACACACGCACCCATTTGCTCACGACACAGGTTCTGGAGGCCAGCTACCTGTGGCTGACCGCGCGCGACGCCTCACTGCCGCCGGGCCTGTGGGCGGCCGCGGCGGACCGCGGCCGTGCGGCGGCGCTGGCGGCTGCCGCCGCCGCCGCCGTGCGGCGGCTGCGGACGGCTGGTAAGGACGGGCTGCTGCTGCTGTTGCTGCTGCTGCTGCGTACCTGCGCCGGCTGCTTTTCTTTGCCGCCGCCTTGTACAACACAGACGCGTGACTTTGATTCAGCGCGTGGAAGCGTGCGACCGCGGCTGAGGATGGTGGTGGTGCCGCCGTCAACGACAGGCGTGGAGCGGGTGGTGGGCGTGGACGTGGGGTGCGGCGGTGGCGCGGCGCTGGCGCTGGCGGCGGCGGCGGCGGGCGCTGACGAGGTGGTGGCGGCGGAGGTTCACCCTACCCTGGCGGCCTGTGCGAGGCGGGCCGCTGCCGACAACGGCCTGGGGCGGAAGGTGCGCGCGGGCTGCATGCACTTGCATGTGCATGTGGGGCTGCACTTGCATGTGCATGTGGGGCGGCTGCATGGATGTGCATGTGGGGCGGCTGCATGGATGTGCATGTGGGGCTGCACTTGCATGTGGGGCTGCATGTGCATGTGGGGCGGCTGCATGGATGTGCATGTGGGGCTGCATGTGCATGTGGGGCGGCTGCATGGATGTGCATGTGGGGCTGCACTTGCATGTGGGGCTGCATGTGCATGTGGGGCGGCTGCATGGATGTGCACGGCTGCTGCACGGGGCTTCACGTGGGTGGTATGGATTGAAATGGCAATAGGCAGCATGCATTGCATCGGGAACGACATCGGGAGTAACGGCAACTGGGGAAGGGCGGGACAGCCATGGCTTGCGTGCCCCGCACGCACGCCTCCCCAATCCATACCGCCCACACAGGTGGCGGTGGTGTGCGGCGACGCAGGCGAGGTGCTGGCGCGCGGGCGCGGCGGACTGCCGCACGAAGGGGCGCGCCTGGTGCTGTGCGACATGTTCGACGCAGGTAATGCATGGGTCTGTGGCTGGAGGGTGTGAACAGCATGTGTCTGCGTGTCAATAGGTGTCTGGGCTCTGGGCCCGTGTGTGTATGTGGCGGAGGCAGCCCTCCACGCGCGCAGCCTGTGTTCCCCCATCCGCCGGCCCCTCCCATCCCCTCGCTCCTTTTTAAGCTGCGGTGCCACAAGCTGCTGCTGGCTGACTGACTGCCGGCCGGCCCCACCCACACGTGCCCATCCGAAACCGCCCCATGTGTGCGCCCTCGCCCTCCCCCCCTCCTCCTCCTCCTCTCCTCCTCCTCTCCTCCTCCTCCTCCTCCTCCTCCTCCTCCTCCTCCTCCTCCTTCCCCCTCCTGCACCCTGAGCAGGCCTGCTGGGCCACCGGGCTCTGGGCACAATGGAGTGCGTGCGCCGCCGCGCCGCCGCGGCCCCGCTGCCGGCAGCTGAAGAGGACGACATTCCTCCCGACCAGGTGTGCGTGTGCGTGCGTGCGTGCGTACCGGTACTGACTTCCGTGTTGTTATTTTGTTATTGGCAGAACTTCCGGATCTATTGCGTGCGTGCGTGAAAGTGCGTGCGTGCGTGAAAGTGCGGGCGTCACGTGGCCTGTTTGATCAGCAGGTCTGACCCGCGAAGAGAGGAGCGCAGATGGGCGACATTGCATGGACGCATGGGGCCTTGGCCCTGCTGAGGCGCGGCTGATCGTAAGCCGCATGCACGTGTACCCTACCTCACATGCTGTAAGAGCTAAAACCAGCATCGCACCGTGCCACATTTTCATCATGTATTGCTTTGCAGGAGCAGGAGGAGGACGAGGACCAGGATGAGCAGCAGGGCACGGCGGCTCGCATGGGCCGCGGCAACGGGGCCGGGGGCGGGGGCGGGGGCGGGGGCGGGGGCGGCGGTGTGGAGGTGGTGCCGGCGGGCGCCAGCGTGTGGGCCGTGGGCGTGGAGCTGCTGACGCGGCGTGTGGGCGGCGAGGACCTGTCTGCCGTCAACAAGTTCAGGTAGGTGCGTGGGCGCAGGCAGGCAGGCAGGCAGGCAGGCGCATGGAAGCACGTGTTTATTAAGTGGATGGCTGGCTGAGCAGCGACGGAGGGTGCGTGTGCTGAGTAGGGTTGCGCAGAGGGCGGGCACATGCGGGGCCCTTGCTGCCTAACCGGCGCTCGCCGCCCCGGCTTGCAAGCGCCGCGTACACCAGCACCCAAGCCACGTTTGCCGTAAATGCCGAACTCAGAAACCGTCCCCGCCTTCTCGCTCGTCATAACGCAACATGCGTGAAACCCCACCACCACCACCACCACCGCCGCCGCCGTCCGCAGGTGGGACGACAAGCCCCAGGCGGTGCGGCTGCAGGACCTTGCGCCGCACTGCCGCCAGCTCACGGCGCCCGCCCGCGTGTTCGATTTCGACTTCCGCCGCGCCTTCGACCCGCGAGCGCCGCCTGTGCCGTGCCCGGGCGGCGGTGGCGGCGGCGGCGGCGGCGGCTACCCCTCAACCGCCGTGCTTGACGTCCCTGTCGTCGCCAAGGGTGCGTGCATTTTGCTTGTGTTGCGTACCGCTGTGTGCTAGTGTGCTAGTTTGCTTACTTCACCTTGACCTCGCAACCTCACGTTCATTGGTGAGGACCGCTGCTGGCACCTCACACGCACCGCGCGCCTACCCGCTGCACAGGCGTGCTGAACGCGGTGGTGTTTTGGCACGACCTACATCTGGACATGAGCGATGAGGGCGGCAGCAGCTCTGGGCCCGGCGGCCCCGGTGCGGCTGGCGGCGGAGGCTGGGCCTGTGTGTCCAACGCCCCACCCGGCGTCCACGAGATCAGGGAGCACGCCGTCGGGGCTGCTGCTGCCAACAGCAGCGGCGGCACTGGCGCCGGCTGTAGCAGAGGTGCCGACGCGAGCGCCAACTGCTACAGCCGCCGCCAGCAGGCGCTGCAGTACCTGGACTGCGCGCTGCCTGTGGCGCCGCCGCCGCCGCCGCCGCCTCCTTCTGAGCCGCCGCCAGCTGCTGCTGCAACTGCAAATGCATCTAGTACCGCAGCGGCGACGGATACGGGCGGGCGGGCGGCGCCGGCAGTGGGGTGCGCGGGCGCCTCTAGCTCCTCCTCTTCCTCGCTCCCCTGCCGTGTGTCGCTGCGGGCGCAGCGCACGGCCAACGGAATCCGGTTCAGCCTGCGGCCGGGGGTGGGCGTGCCGGTGCCGCGACCGCCGTGGAAGGTGAGAGCATGATATGGAGCGGGCAATAATGCAGCCCTACCTCTGTTAGAGATCACAAGGGAGAGCGCGCACGGAAGCTGCGCTGGGAGAGAGCGCATGGCTAGCATGGCTAGCATGGCGATAAATGCGGCTCTGTGTGTTTGCTTGTGCTTTGGGGCTGCTCCCGGCTGGAGCGCTTGCGAGCTGCGACATGGAACTAATGGAACACGGGTCGCGGCCAACGCCAGTGCGTACGTGCCAAATATTTCCATTCCAAGCAGAACCCCACAAGCCCGCTCGCATCCTACCTGCGTTGCTGCATTGCTGCATTGTGTATTGTGCATTGACCCGAACCATTGAAAACCCGAATCCCCAACACGCCCCTCGCCGCCCCGGCCCTCACCGCCCCGCCCCCGTCGCCCTGGTGGCCCGTCCCCGGTCAATTGTTTTCTTACGCGTGCTGCTGCTGCCGCTGCTACTGCCGCTTACGGTGTATTGCTTGGATGGCCCTCTCGTCGCAGGTGGAGTGGGGCGGCGGCGTGTCTATTGAGAACCCGCACGTGCAGCGGGCGCAGTACTGCGAGCTGCTGGTGGCGGAATGGCTGCAGCGCCTGCCGAGGGTGTCGGCGGCGGCGGCGGCGGCGGCCGCAGGTGGGTTACTTTATCCGGTTACCTGGGAAGAGTTTTGGTTTTGTTGCATGCCAACTAACTGCGCTGCCCAATCAATAAGTCTTATCGTGTGCTGTATGTGCTGGGCACGCAGGAGGCGGCGGCGGCGGCGGCCCTAAGCCTGGCACCTCCATAGCCGCGGACCTAGCGCCGCTGTGGGGCTCTTGCGGGGCGCTGGCGCTGGAACCTGCAGCCCTGGCAGAGGTAGGTGCGTTACTGGGTTGCTGCTGGTCGTCGGTAGGCGATGCCGCGGTGCTGCGTGGCGGGCGGGCAGCGGCGCCCCGACCTGCTGCACAGCAGCCTGCTGCTGCGTCACTGCGGGTCAGCGATGGCAGCAGCGCTGTGCTAGCTAGGCTGCTACTGACTATGTAAGGCACGGTCATGTATATATACGGTACCGCTACCACGCGTGGCTACCACGCTTGATAGCTTTTTCCGACTCATAGCTTTTCCTGTGCATGCTGCTACTGCTGATGCTGATGCTGCTGCCGCTGCTGCTGCTGCTTCCAAGGGTTTTGTATGTCGTGCATACCATTAAGCCAACTGCATGTGCAACAACAACAACGTCAACAGGTCACGCACCGCCTGCTGCTGCTGGAGCGGCTGTACGGGCGGCGCCGCGATGGCGGCGGCGCGGCGCCAGGCGGAGGCACCGATGACGGGCTGGGCGGCGCGGGGCTGGGCGCAGACGGACAGGAGGTGGCGGCGGCGGTGGCTGCGGCGGCGGCGGGGCCGGACGGCGGCGGCGGCGGCGGCGGTGGGAGCCTGTCGGCGGGCGAGGAGGGCGATGCGCGTGTGGGGCTGGTGCGGCCCGAGGACGTCAGCGCCGGCGGCTGTCCGGCGGTGTGGTTCTAGCTCTTGCGACGAACCTCTTGGCGGGAAGTGCTGATATGGGCAGCAGGTTACTGAGTAACGGCGTCTTGGTGTGCAGTTGCATGATACTTTACTAGTTTTAGGGACGTTCTCGGGAAGTTCAAGGCCAAACAGTGGAGGTATGGGGCCTCCCCAAGAGGTAGCGTTGAAAGGTCCGATATCCGTAGGATGTATGAGAACATAAATGCGAGTGACAAGAACGTGACAGAGTAAACACCGTCATGCCTCATCAGCATATGGTGCGAGCGGGACTACGGTATGTTGGCGCCGGGATGTTGATGTCGGGGGCGCGCGCCCGGGAGGATCGGGAAAACGGGTGCCAATGAAGGTGTCTTAACCGCGAGTAAAACATATGCAGGTGGTACAATACCATTCAAAACATCGATATACACAGCTGCTTGCACGGAAACTGCACCCGGCACGAAGGCACGGTCGATGCCTGCGATTGGGGAAGAGCCACAAATCAGAATTGGGCTTCACCAAAACAACATTTGTGTTTGCAAAACGTGAAATTTCTATTGTGTTTACCGAGCAGGGAATAGCGAGCCCTTGTTCGGCGGCGCCGCTGTGCTAAACGACACTCAAATGAAAATTACTTCCGAACTTTAACGTAGCTCGCATAACAAACAATTAGCTTTCAATTCGGGCAGTAAAGCTGTCGGCAAAGATGCCGGCCGCCGCGACACTGCAGCTGAAGGCTAATTACCGGCCGACCTCCAAGCTTCAGGTGTTCTATACTGGAGGAGCCGCTCGCGTCACAAGGGATGGGAAGCTACTCGCGTGCACTTGCACGGATGAGGTCAAGGTGCGTGCCGATGCCAACCCCGCCTCTCGTCAGGGACCGTGGCCCAGTGCAGCGAGCGTCTCCTGGTTGCTTGCACGCTACATGCGGGTCATGTGCGTCATAGGGATTCGCGCTGGGTGCGACTGAGGCGTCGCGTTGGTCACCGGCACGCTTACCAGGCGCGCTGGGGCGCTCCACTTGCTGTACTTCACCTCCAATGTCCACACCTCCAAACAAGTGAACTGTTTGAGTCATGCATGGCGCCTCCGCGGTTTCCCAAACTTACAGATTGTGGATCTGGCCACGGGCGCCGTGGTGCGCACAGCCAAGCCGGTGAGGCAGCCTGCCGAGTCTGTGAACGGCGGTGTGGGGGCCTGCAGGGGTGTGCATGCCTAGGGCTATAGGGAGGCCGGCGGGTGGGGTGATTCGGTTCCCTGCGCGAGGGACCTCACGTGCGGTGTCGTCCGCAACGCGACGTGTGTGGAGCGGGGCCTACGGGCGGGGGCAAGAACGTCCAGTGTTGCAAGGTTGCCGGCCTGGGGCCGGGGAACGATGGACAGACGGGTGGGTGGATGGGTGGGGCCGGCCGGCCGGCCGGCCGGCTGGCTGGCTGTGAGGTTTGCTGGTCAACCACCGCACAACAACAACCCCACACAACAACAACCCCACACTAGAACAACAACCGCCACAACCCCGCGCCGCGCAGGACGGCGAGGCGGTGACGGCGCTGGCCGTGAGCCCCGACTGCCGCACGCTGGTGGTCGCCACCCGCTCCCTGCACGTGCGGGTGTACGACATGTACAGCGGCGGCAGTAGCAGCAGCGTCAGTGCTGCTGCAGGCGCTGCAGCCGGCAGTAGCAGCGGCCTGGCGGGGGCGGCGGACGAGGAGGCGCCGGTGCTCAAGCCGCTCCGCTCCTGGCGCGCGCACAAGCTGCCCATCGCGGACCTGGCCATTGACGCCAGCGGCGGCTACGTGGCAACCGCCTCGGCTGACAAGTCCGTCAAGGTGAGGGGTGGACAGGGGGTGGAAGGAGGTGGAAGGAGGGGAGGGAGGGGAGGGAGGGTACGTAGGCGCCAGTCCTACTGTAGCTGAGGCGCGCGTCGGGCCCTCATGACTCGAGGCAGTTCAGGTGGTGGTGGGAAGGGGGCGAGCAGAGAAAGAGGGGAGAGCGCGAGGGGAGATCAGGGCAGCGCGGCGGCAGCGCAGGGGAAGGCAGGCAGGGCCCGGCCTGGCCTGGCCTGGCCTGGCCCGGCCTCGGACAGAGGGTGGGTAGCCAGCGAGGAGGGTGTAGCAGAGGGGGCTGTAGCAGAGGGGCTGTAGCAGAGGGGCTGTAGCAGAGGGGCTGCGTGTGACTCCGCCGCGGCGCCGTGAGGCCTCCGCCTCCCCCAGGACCCTGCTCTGCCACCACTGCGGCTTCTGGATTTGCCGTGTTCGAGCCAGGTTGCAGAACTATCACCGCTTGTCATCACCGCCGTGTTTAACTCTTTTGTCATCCCCAAACACTGCTTGCTGCAGGTGTGGGACCTCGCTGGCGGCTTCTGCACGCACAACTTCAGCGGCGGCCACGAGGGCGTGGTGCTGCGCGTGCTGTTCCACCCCAAGAACATGCAGGTGGAGCGGGCGGGTGGGGTGGAGTGGGTGAGGTGGGTGGGTTGGAGCGGGTGGGTGGGTTGGGGCGGGTGGGGTGGGGTGGGGCGGGTGGGGTGGGGTGGGGCGGGGCGGGCGGGTGGGGTGGGTGGGGTGAGAGGGGTGGGGCGGGTGGGGTGGGTGGGGCGGGCGGGTGGGGTGGGTGGGGTGAGAGGGGTGGGGCGGGTGGGGTGGGTGGGGCGGGCGGGTGGGGTGGGTGGGGTGAGAGGGGTGGGGCGGGTGGGGTGGGTGGGGTGGGGCGGGACGGGTGGGGTGGGTGGGGTGGGTGGGGTGGGTGGGGTGGGTGGGGTGGGTGGGGGTGGGTGGGGTGGGTGGGGTGGGACGGGTGGGGTGGGTGGGTGGGGTGGGGTGGGTGGGGCGGGCGGGGTGGGTGGGCGTGACAGGGCATGTGCTTGGATGCAAGTGTGGGGCAGGGGCGGTACACGGTTGTTGTGGGAATGTGCTCTCGGCTGTTCCGCGAGGATGCGAAGGTCCTCTGGGTTAGCGCACCTCACTGCCTCTGGCCCCCTCCTGTCGGTTGGTTCGCCGCGCAACCAACTCGTTCACCCACCCGCTCTCTCCCCTTCCGACACCCACTCATCCACCCACCCCTGCGCAGCTTTTCTCGGCGGCCGACGACGGCAGCGTGCGGGTGTGGGACCTGGGGGACAAGAGCTGCGTGTACAGCCTCAAGGTAGGCACGTGTGCACGGCACGTGTGCGTGTGTTCGTGTGTGTATGTACGGCACGTGTAACTACGGTTTACATGGTTGCCGCCTTGAGCCTCGTGAATCGAGTACTCAGGACGGCCTGCGACAGCGAGGCACACCAGGCGTCACATGTGTGCATGTGTGTGTTTGCACGTGCGTATGAATTGCGTCATTACATAAAGGGACAGTGCCTATGCATGGCTTTGGCCTGATCGCTACGTGTTTGCGCGTTCACGCATGTGCTGTTGCTGTCGTGTGGGGCCTGCATGCACTGCATGCCCGAGCACACCTGTGTTCCCTTGTTGCGAGACCCCTCCTCTCTATGCCCTCCCCCCCCCTTGCCCGCCTTCCCCGCCCCGCACTACCCTGCCTACAATTTCGTTTTTTCCTCACTGAGTCATACCGGGAATTTCCGAACCAACAACCACCTGTTTCCCTAGGCACACATGTCTGCTGTGACGGGTCTGGCGCTGTCGCCGGACGGCTGGATGCTGCTGAGTGCCGGCCGCGACAAGGTGGTGGTGGTGTGGGACCTGCGGAGGTGAGGGCAGGGGGGGCTAGGAGCGGGAGATCTGGGAGAGCGGGGGGTGGGTGGGTGGGTGGGGTGTGGGGGTTCCATGCATTTAATTGAATTGACGAGGTAGACGTAGAACAGACGTTGCAACACACGTGGGGGGGGCAGGCGGGGCGGCAGCGGCGGGGGGTCCAGGGCAGAGGTTGGACCAAGTGGAGTGGAGGCACAAGGAAAGGGAGTGCCCTGCATTGACCTGCATTGACCTGCATTGACCTGGTGCTCGACTTGGTAGTTGGACCTGTGCGAACCTCTTTTGGTATCAATATTCGTCTCAGTGGCGCCAAGCAACGGCCTTGCACCTCCCTGGGCTGGTATATCGATCCCCCCGCCCCGCCCTTCTACGGTATGTGACTGACAGCGGCACCAAGCTGGCCACGGTGCCGGTGTTCGAGGCGGTGGAGGGGTTGGTGGCGCTGCCGCTGGGCGCGCCCTTCCCGGGCGTGGCGGCGGAGGCGGCGCAGGCGGTGCTCAAGGTGGGTAGCGTGCGGGCATGGTTGGTGGGTTGATGGGTGGGTGGGCTGGGTGGGTGGGCTGTAGGCTGGAATGGAGGGTGGTTGGCTGTGTGAGTATCGGAGGCCGGCGGTGTTCGGCGGTCGGAAGGAGGTCAGAAGGAGGCCGGTTGTTTGTATGCGGAAGGAGGCTGGATGTGTGTGCGTATGTATGTGTGTGCGTATTTTTGTGGTGTGTGTGTGTGTGTGTGTGTGTGTGTGTTGGGAAAATACCGGTACCCAGTGAGAACTTGCAAGGCCAACCAGGGGGGGGGTGCAGCCAAGCACCATGGGGCATGTGCGCATGGGGATGCTGTCGTGGCGTGGGACCGCGGGCACTGCTCATGGGTGAGAGCGCGCGCGTGTGCGGATGTGCGTCGTGTCAAAGCGCAGTGGCCAAAGCTGTTGAGCAGTCCAAATGCCAAACATGCAGCATAAAACACAATGTCACACGCAGGGCTCCAAGAAGAATGTCTACTTCGCGACGGCCGGCGAGAAGGGCGCCATCAGGTGCGGCAGGGCGGGGGGGCGGGGGGAGGGCCAGGGAGCGGAAAGCGAGTGAGGTGCAGCCGGCATTATGCCCATCCGAGGGCAGTGAGGGGATGCTCGCGGCTTCGCATCCGTTTTGCATCCACCACCACCTGCAGCTCCTCCTATTTGCATGTGTTAGATTCCTCTGCTCCCCTGACACCGCCTCCCCTACTCATACCGCACTCGGCCCCATCCATCCATCAGGCTGTGGCGCTCCGACACGGCGGCGTGCGTGGCGGAGGTGGCGCCCGAGGTGGCTGTAGCAGGCAGCGCCGCCTGCGAGCTCACGGACCTGCTGCTGCTGCCGCCCGCGGCCGCCGCCACAGCCGGCGGCGCGGCGGCGGGCCGCAGTGTGGGGCTGCTGGCGGCGACCGCGGACGCGCGCCTGCTGTTCTACACGCCCAAGGTCGGCTCAGCAGCCGGCTGACCTGTCTATACCTATCCGTGTCACATGGCGATCCAGCCCGGGGAGGGGGTGGGAGGAATCTGAAAGGCAGATCACATCTGTCTTTTGCTTTGTAGAGATGTGCCTGGAGGATAAACGTCCTGGGTTGGTTATGCACTTATGCCTGTGACTTATGCCCTTGTCAGGGCTTTGCACGCCCGCGATAAGTAGCTGTAATTCCGCAATGCCAACCAACCAACGAACAGGAGGTGGCTGGCTCGCGGCATCTGGTGCTGTCGCGGCAGCTGGTCGGCAACCAGGACCAGGTGCGTGTGTGCGTGTGTGTGTGCGTGTGTTCGTGTGCGTGCGTGTGCACTGACCTTACGTTGGGGGTTAGCATGCCGGTGATTACCGGTACGGCGGGGCCGCGGCGGCCGCTGGGTACCCCCAAGTTGAGCTCCAGTCCCAGGATGGCTTGTGGCGCGGTGGGGGGTGCTGGTCAGAGCCAGCCGGGGTTTCCTCCAGCGCGCAAGGCCTGTCCCAGGGCGCGAGGGAGGTAACCCGGGCACTCGCAGATGCAGCCCCCTAGCCCGTGCTCCACATCACCATCCACACGCCCTCCCCAACCTCTACCCCAACCACTGCCACCCCCTCCCCTTTGCCATCGATGCTTGCCCCCCCCCCCCCACACACACACAGGTGACCGACCTGCGCTTCGTGGGCCCCGCCACCGAGCCCTCCCACATCGCGGTGGCCACCAACAGCGAGGCGGTGCGGCTGTACTCGCTGGCCAACCTGTCCTGCGCCGTCAGCCTGGTGGGGCACACCGACATCGTGCTGTGCCTGGACGGCGGGGCGCCTAAGGCCGGTGAGGCAGCGGCCGAGGGGCGGGGGGCGGGGGGGCGGGTCCGGGCAGGGCAGGGCACGGCACGGCACTGCGGAACTGCAGGGCAGTGGCGGGAAGTGGTGGTGGGAGGTTGCGCGCGCTCGGCCGTCGCAAAGCGCGTGTAGTAGCACCCTGCTCTCGTGCCAGCACCCCCCACATCACCCCCGCTACGGCGCTACCCCACAAACGACTCCGCGACCCCGCCACCCCCCGTTTCGCTTTTGGTTTCTGGAATGAACTACCCCCCCCACACACACACACAGGCCAGCCGGCGCTGCTGGCCTCGGGCGGCAAGGACCAGTGCGTGCGGCTGTGGGCGGCGGGCAGCGGCCGCTGCCTGGGGCTGGGCACGGGGCACGTGGGTGCCGTCAACGGCGTGGCGCTGTCTCGCAAGTGAGTGGCCGTTAGCATCATCGTCATCATGTGCATGAGTCATTTGAGTCCATGGCACCCGTCAGTCGTTAGTAATGGGCCGGCTGATGACTAATGGCGGCCGGGGCGTGGGGAACCGCGCGCATGGCGGGCCTTGGGGAGGGGCAGTGGTGGTTTCGGGGGCGGTTGCGAGCGTGGGAATGGGACGGGTAGGGGCAGTCTGGAAAGATGAAGGGGTCCCCAGATGGGTGGCCAGGCGGGGGGGGGAGGCACGGGGAGAAAGCATCGGTGGTGCACGTCACGTGGCGGTGATGACCCGGCTCTTTTACTTTCCTTTTCCCGAAGCTGAGGGCCCTTCACGGGGCCCGGCGCGGAGACGCAGCCCGATCTGAAGCCACAGCTCGAAGCACTGTATGTTTGTTCACCGGCCCAGGCATAGAGGGGGGGCACTGGGCGTACTGGCAAGGCACGGCCCTAACTGGCCAGCAAGGCTAGCCGGAAGCATGCATGCTCACATGCAATCACGGGTTGGAAGGTGCCGGTCGTTGATGATTCGGCTCTTTTACTTTCCTTTTCCCGAATCCTAGGGCGCCGCGAGGCACCCGAGGCGGAGAAGCAGCCCAATCTGAGACCCATGAGCCCGTTTTACGTAATTGCATTAAGCACATTCACACACACACACACACACCGCCGCCTGTAAACCCGTTGTTACACACACACACACACACACACACACACACACACACACACACACACACACACACAAACACACACACAAACACACACATGAAGCCTGCCACATGATGGCATGGCGTCTTCGATGATGACCTGCCTTATTTTCTTTCCTTTTCCCGAAGCTGAGGGAAACCGTTGCGGAGAAGCACGGCCTGTCTGAGAAGAACAACACGTATGAACCAACCACTAAGCACATCATGCGCACACAGCGCTCCCACCCCACTCCTTGCATGAACGCCATTGCTAATTCATTGCTAAACCTCGCCATCTCTGACGCCATCTGACGCCATCCCACCGTTGCTGTCAACATCCCGCCTGGCCTGGAAAACCTAAACTCCACAGGTCCTACAAGTTCATGGTGTCTGTGGGCTCCGACAAGCTGATCAAGGTGTGGGACATCACGCCCGGGCTGGCGCTTCTGGAGCAGCCGGCGGCGGCGGCTGCGGGCGGCGTCGCTGACGGCGAGGACGGCGCGGACGGCGAGGACGCGGACCGCAAGGCCAAGAAGCGGAAGACGGGTGCGTAGCGTATGTGGCAATTCCGGTTCATAGCGGTATCTTTAGATATCCCTTGGCTCAGCTGTGTTTACGTGACCGCAAGGTCCGCACCACACTGTTTACTGCCACCGAATAGTTGACGCGACGACTCAACCTGCACTAACCAACCAACCAACAACCAAACCATACAGACGGCGCCGCCGGCTCGGGCCCCGTGGCGCTGCGCACGCTGGCGGCGGTTGCTGGCCACGACAAGGACATCAACTGCGTGGCGGTTGCGCCCAACGACCAACTGGTTGCAACCGCCAGCCAGGACAAGACCATCCGGCTGTGGAGCATGCCCGACCTGGTGCAGGTGGGTTGTCAGCGGTTGACCGTAGGCCGTTAGATGGCCGTTAGTTGGCCGTTAGTTGGCCGTTGGTTGGCCGTTAGTTGGCAGCTGGTGGCAGCTGATAGCCGTGGCGCTAGCTACCTGGTGTGGCGGCGGCGGGTGTTGACTGGGCCCAGCTCGCCTCCCCCCGTTCGGCCCTCCCCGCGCCCCAAACAATCCCTCCCACTGCACGCACCGCCCTGCCTTTCCCCTGTACACACCCCCTCACCTCGCCTCATGCCCCCGCCTCCCCCCCTCAAATGCCCTCCCCCACCCATGCCAGGTCAACGTGCTGCGCGGCCACAAGCGCGGCGTGTGGGCGGTGGAGTTCGCGCCCCTGGAGCGCGCGCTGCTGTCCGCCAGCGCCGACAAGACCATCAAGCTGTGGTCGCTGGCGGACGGCTCCTGCCTTCGCACCCTGGAGGGCCACACCGCGTCCGTGCTGCGGGCTACCTTCGCCACCGCCGGGACGCAGGTGTGTGTGTGCGGGTGCGGGCGCGCGGTGTTTTCTTTCTTTCTTTCTTTCTTTCTTTGACATGAACAGCGGCGGCGCTTCCGGCGCCCTCACGTGCTCACCCCGCCTCATGCCTCCACCCAATGTCCTGTCTACACAACCACCACCACCTCTTCCTCCCGCTCCTCTCCCTCCTCCTTCACTTCACCCATGCGCTCCTCCGCCCCTGATTGCAGATCCTGTCTGCCGGCGCGGACGGGCTGGTCAAGCTGTGGAACGTGGCCAGCGGCGAGTGCGTCAACACCTTTGACCAGCACGAGGACAAGGTGGGACTGTTGGGGGAGAAGCTGGGGGGAGGGTTGTAGATACCAGCCCAAAGTGAACCAGCCCAAATGCAAACGGGTGGGGAGATGAAGGGAGATGGAGAGGGGCAAAGGGCACTGAAGGAGAGAGCTCAAGGGGGGCGAGGAGAGGAGGGAATGGGAGCAGGCGTGAGGAGCTGGTGCGCACGACGGGGAGAGGCGAGTGACACATGGAGACTTGGGTAGCTTACGCTTGGCTGGCTTTGTCCGGGCATGGTGACTGGCGAGCAGGATACGGGTCTTCCCGGCATTCACAACCCAATCACAAACCCTAACTCCCAAACCCGATGAACCCCTCTCCGCACCGCTCATCCATCCATCCATCCATCCATCCATCCATCCATCCATCCATCCATCCATCCATCCATCCATCCATCCATCCATCCATCCATCCATCCATCCATCCATCCATCCATCCATCCATCGCACAGGTGTGGGCGCTAGCCACAGGCGGCGAGCAGGAGTCTCTAATGGCCAGCGGCGGCGGCGACGCGCTGGTGTGCCTGTGGGCCGATTGCACCGACGCCGACGCGGCGGCGGCGGCGGCCGCGGAGGAGGAGGCGGCGGAGAAGGAGCAGGCGCTGGAGAACGCGCTGGCGGTGAGACCGGGGGCCGGCGGCGGGCCAGCGGGCGGGCGGGCGCCCCTGGGCGCATACCAGTGTGCATACCGGTAGTGGCGGGGCCATCATGGTATGCGGAAGGTCGCCCGTCGCGGCGTTGCGAGGCCCGACGGCAATACAACGCGGGCATTGCTTCTCGGCTGCCTGCTCAACGCCATCCGTTTGCCGTATCCACCAACAAACGAACACACACACGCATCGATCCTTCCTACCTGTTTGAATTTCTATCACACGCAGGACTCGGACTTTGCGGAGGCCGCGCGCCTGGCCTTCAGCCTCAAGCATCCCGGCCGCCTGCTGTCCATCATCACCCGCGCCGCCACCGCCACCGCAAACGCCGCCGCCGGCAGCAGCAGCAGCAGCGGCGCGAAGGCGCACGGCGCCACCGGGCCGCTGGGCGCGCTGCTGTCTGGCCTGGTGGGCGCGATGAGCGACGAGGACCTGCGCACGGCGCTCGAGTACTGCCGCGACTGGAACACCAACGCCAAGCACTGTCACGCCTCGCAGGTGTGCACGTTACTACCTGATTCACTGATTGTGTTGCCTCATGGGCCATGGCATCAATGGATGCCCTCTCTCTCGTGCATGCGGTTGTGTTGTGTGGGCTGCTGCCGCGCCGCGGCGCTCCGGACAGCTGCCAGCAAACTGCTCTCCCCCACCGCCTCCGCGCGCCCCGCATCGCCAACCGTACAACCGTAACCACCACTGGCTACAACCACAACCACAACTGCACCAAAGCTAACCTAACCCAACCGCCAAACCACCTGCCTGCGCCAGGCGCTGCTGGGCGCGGTGCTGCGCGCGCACTCGCCCGACAAGCTGCTGTCCATCAGCGGGCTGCCCGAGCTGCTGGCGGCACTGTCCGCCTACAGCGGACGCCATTTCAGCCGTCTGGACCGACTGGTGGGTCGGGGCCCGGGTTGCTGTGGTTTTGTGGTTTTCGTGGTCTTGTTGGCATTGAGATTGAGGATTGGGTTTGGGCAGTAGTGGGATGGTTGGGTTTACGGCTGGGGTGGGTTTCCCCGGGCTGGATCGGGCTGGTTTGGGCATTAGAGCAGCGTGGCTGTTGCTTGTGTGGTATATGGTGCCCTCTACTTGCGCCTACCCCGCTCTCTCAAGAGCCCGCTCTCTCAAGAGCCCACTCTCTCAGAGCCCACGCGCGCGCATGCTCACTCATGCGCAACCTCAACATGCCCCATCACACCACATCACATCACATCACACCACATCCACACCCTTGTAGGTGCGCTCCACCTACGTGCTGGACTACACGTTGGAGGCCGTGGGCGTGCTGGGCATGGGCGGCGAAGGGCTGGGCGGCGGCATGGCCGGTTTTGGCGACTTTGGCGCCGATAAAACCGATAAAACCGCCGCCGCCGCCACCGCCAACGGTAAAACCGGCAAAGCCGGCAAGGCCGCGGCGGCTGCGGCGGTTGACCTGGACAACGACCCGTACGGTGAGGCGGGCGTGTCGCGCGTCGCGGGCGAGGAGGACGAGGAGGCGGCGATCCTGGCGCGGCTGGCGGCGGCGCGGCTGCGCGGCGCGAAGCTGGCGGCAGCTGGACAAAAGCGCGGGCGGGAGGACGACGAGGATGAGGAGGATGAAGACGGGTCGGAGGAGGAGGAGGGCGCCGGCGCCGGCGGCCGCGGCAAGGCGGCCGCAGCTGCCAATGGTGACGGCGCAAGCGACGAGGAGGAGGACGAGGAGGAGGAGGAGGACGGCGGGCGGCAGCGCGGCGGCAAGGCAGCACCCGCGGACGCTTCGGACGACGGCGAGGACCAGGAGGACGGGGAGGACGAGGAGGAGGATGAAGACGAGGAAGGCGAGGACGAGGAGGAGGACGCGGCGCCGCCGCCCGCTAAGGGGCGGAGCGCTGCCGCCGCCGCTGCCGTGTCCGGTGATGCGTTGGAGGATGACTTCGACATCGGGCTGGATGACCTGGACGGCTTTGAGCCGGCAGACGACGAGGAGGAGGAGGGCGACGAGGACGACGAGGGAGAGGACAGCGAGGAGGAGGAGGACGAGGAGGAGGACGAGGACGAGGACGAGCCGACAGGCCGCAGCGCGCGCGGCGGCGTGGCGGCTGCCAAGGCGGCAGCAGCCGCTGCTGTTGCGGCGGACGAGGACGAGGATGAAGATGAGGACGAGGACGGCGAGGACGTCATTATGGGCGAGGAGGAGGAGGACGAGGAGGAGGAGGAGGAGGAGAAGGCCGACGGCGAAGGTGATGACGATGAAGACGAGGGCGAGGAGGAGGACGAGGACGAGGAGGAGGACGAGGACGAGGAGGGCGAGGACGAGGACGGCGACATTGACGGCGGCGATGGCGGCCTGGACGATGACGCCATTGCCGCCCTGCAGGCCGAGATCCGTCGCATGACGCAGCAGGCGGCGGGCGGCAGCGGCAGCGCTAAGCGGCAGCAGCAGGGTGGGGCCGGCGGCAAGGGCAGCAGCAAGCCTGTCACGCCTGCGCCTGCGACAGGCAAGGGCGGCAAGGGCGGGCCGCAGGGCGGCGCGCGCTCAGTTGGCGGCACGCCTGCAGCGGCTGGCAAGGCGGCGGCGGGCGGCGTGGGGGCTGGCAAGGCGGCGCCCAAGACGGCGCCGGCCAAGGGGCCAATCTCGCGGACAGGGGGCGGCAGTGAAGGTGGCGGCGGTGGCGGCGGCAACCGCGCGGCAGCGGAGCGCACCCCCGCGGCAACACCGGGCGGGAAGCAGCAACAGCAGCCGCCAAAGGCGCAGACTCAGCAGAAGCAGAAGCCGCACCAGACACCCAACGGCAATGCGGCGGCAGCGACGCCCGCTGCGGCCGGGAAGGGCCAGACTCCGGCGCCTGCCAAGGGTAAGCAGCAACAGCAACAGCAGCAGAAGCAGCAACAAAAGCCCGGTGCGGCCAAAAGCGCTCCCACCACTCCCGCGACGAAAAAGGGTGGCAAGGGAGTGGGGTCAGGCAGCAAGGCGCCTCTGACTGGGCCGGGGAAAAAGCCGCGGCGGGAGTAGAGGCGGGGGCTTTGAGTTTGGGGCGTTGGTGACTTGAGTGTGCTGCTGGTGTCGCAGTGGTGCTGCCTTCTGTGTGCGTGTGTGCCGTGCGTGAAATGAGAGATGTCCAACCGTGTGTGAAGGAGAGATTGTATGAATCAGCGTGCGTGTGTGTATATGCAGGGTGATGCAGGCTTAGGAAGCGGTAGTGAGGCAGATGCAGCAGAAGATTTAGGAGGACGTCCATTGAACGGCCCAAAGTTATGGCAAAATGCAAGGGGCTTTGCATGGCTGATAACTCGAATTGGCAAGACCGTACAGATTTGAACAAGACGGGCGATGCAATGGAAGCGTGGACTGATGTTGCAGACCGCAGGCGGTGACCCGCTGTGACGCGGACTGTGCAAGTGTGAATGGGTTTGCAAAATTCTGTGTCAAGCCCTCTCGGTGTACCCGCTCACTGTGCCCAGCACCTGGTTAGTAGCTACAAGACCGCGAGGGGAAGACTGGCTGGCAGGAAACTATCATGATTGCTCGGGAACAACTGCAGACAGGCACCCGCTTGGTACCAGGCAAGCTGCGGATCAAGACTCTGCAAGCGTCAACATACCGTAACAGCTGCAGTGGCGTGAGGTGACTGGCTGCAGGGAGTCTGGATCACTGAGCACTTGCCACTTGGATGCAGGTGCGCAAAACCGTGAGACGGTGGACAACCCGTGCGGACAACCTGCGCGTTACATTCATCCGTGCTGTAACTTGCATGGACGGAGTCAACCATGGAGCTTCGCATTGGCGTAACTGCCTCAACCGACTGCTTGCCCCTCCGCACCTGCACAAAAGAACTGCACCAACCTCTGACCGGAGAGCCAGCCAACCCCGCGTGTGCGGGCATTCTCTGTTGTTGTTGTTGCCTGCTGTGGAGGGTGGCACCCAGCATGGCGCAAAAAAGCCGCCAGGGCACGCCGCCACCACCACCACCACCGCTGCCATCCTACCGCCGCCAACTCGCCACGTGGCTAATGGAAAGAATCAATCAGCCCCGCCCTGTTTTGAAGGCGGAGGCCTGTGTATGATGTTGCAACATGCTCGGAATAAGCTAAGTCCAGCAGGAAACCCAGTCCCCACTTTTCCACCGCCCCGTGCCAAACTATGCGCTACATGAGTCATCAACTTATGGACATATCGCAGTAGCACATCACTATGATGATACCTGGGGGCAGGGCGGCTCTCGCCGCGCCACGGCGGATTACTAAAGCAGTTCGGCTAGGCATATGCAACAAATCAATTGACAGGAGCTGCGCGCTATGATTCGGAGGAACAGCGGGCAGCCCCTGTCCTCTAATTCGAAATAACCCTGTGGTCAACTGATATGCAAGTCAGAATCGACTCGAGCGTTTAGTTTAACACACGCACGCAATCGCTCAGACGGCCCATAATAAGCCAAAACATACCAGACACTCTCCAACAAGCGCTGTGTGTTGCGCAGCTCACAGCCCCACACGCAAACCGTTGCTGGCACCGCTGAATGCGCTAGGTGCGGGGCCATGTGTGTTGTGGCCCTTCTTCTTTCTCAAGCTATGTATGTACGTACACTGGCGGCAATCGCTGCCTGGCCTCTGGCATGCTGTGATAGCTAAGCCTGTGGCCAGCAGTCCAGCCGAGTAGACCGATGCGAGTTGGTTTCTCCCGCATGCTGCTGCTGCTGGCTCTCAGCCAGCCACCGCTGCACGAAGAGCCCCGTGCAACAGTCGCCGCCGCCGCCACCGCCACCATACATGGTACTATCCGTTGGGCTCAGGCGGCTGGTAGCGGGTCGGACCACCATCCCGCTACTGCTACTGCCACTGGTGCTGCTGCTGCTACTGCTGCAGGCCCGACGCCGCCCAGGCGCTGGCCATGTCGCCGCCCATGTCGCACTCGCCCTGCTGCGTCATGTGAATGGCCTGGTCCCACCAGATCTGGTCAGGCTGGTAGGGGTTGCGCATGGACTGCAGGTAGAACTCGTAGTTCTGGTTGGGGGCGTGGGGTTGAAGGGGCAGAGGGGAAAGGGGCAGAGGGGGAGGAGGGCAGGATGGAGAAGGGGTTGAGGAGGGGTTAGACAAGATAGAGAGGTGAGGCGGCGGCAGGGCGCGTGCGTGTGCTTGCGCGCATCGAATGCCAACAGTCAGGGTCTCAGCCAAGGGGGCGGGCGGGTCAAATTGCCTCCCTCGGGCGATTTTGACCTCATATGGGCACCGTTTTTACCCGGACTAATTGCAAATCCTTCCTTGTGATGTAATGCAACTATGTAGTCAAATTATTAAGGAGGCAGACCCGTAACGAGGGACATGTCCCCAGCCCGGTGGAAAACAGGGACGCGTCGCCCCGCCTGAAGGGTCATTACTATACAATTTAACACTATTAGTCGACGGCAACTGGTAGAATCATGCTTCGGACCGCGTGCGACCGAATGCCCCTGACCAGGACTGGAGTGCGGGCAAAGAAGCCGCGAGAGGCATAAACGTCACCTCAATAGCATAAGGATTGAGCCATGCCATCCGGCGTCTACAAGCACCGCTCGCGGGGTTCAACGCAAGTCCATTCTTGCGCGACACAGGGTACCACAGGAAATGCTGGATAACATTTGTGCATGTATATGTATGGACGTCATCGCGACAGGCGGCGGGCCATAATTCGGGATGAGAAAGGGAAAAAGTCCCCCGCGTCCGGGAACCAGCCGGGCCTCCCGACGGCAGTGGCGCTCAGCGCTGTTGGGCTTGCCGGCAATAGCTTTGTGTTTTGTTGAGCATATATTTGCAGTAGCAATACCTTCGCGTGCCTGCGCGGGCTTCCGAGGTGTCACAGGTGTCGACAGGCGACCCGTTGAAGTGTATCGTCTTTCGCTTATAAGCACGCGCGGTTTCAGCTAGCACAGTATACCTCCCATATAAGGTCATTACCATGTATTGCTACGTTTTCTACGCGATAGACTGCTTTTGCGCCCACAATCGATATGTGTTTGGAGCGCAGAGCCCACATTTGTTAATTCCCTGGATGGAGATTGCGCTCATATCATTACTGAGACGATTGTGCTTTTTAGAAGATGAAATACGGGATGTTTACCTACCTAAAGTCGTCAAGCCCGCAACCTTCCATTGGCTTCACACCCCAAGGCCCTATACCCCGCAGCGTGGCCTCAGTACATGTAAAAATGAATGTACTAAACCATAACGATACTCGGTACGAGCCGCAGACCCTTCCCTAGAAATGTCGGGTCCACCGTCCCGACGACGCCCAAGTGCGCGATTCCTTGCGAAATTGGCAAGCCCGCGAGCATTCTCCAGGGTATTTTTATGATATCTATTGTTCTAGCCCCGGCGAACCCTGGCGCCCCCTTGGCTGAGACCCTGACCAACAGAGGGCTCTGGAGCACCTGGCATCCGCCTGGCTGGCACTTCTGGCCCGCCCCGGCCGGCCCCCCTTTCCCCCAGCAGCAGTGGCCGCAGCGGCCCCTTCCCTCCCTCCAGAAGCCTCCAGCAGCATGCACCAACCAGAAATACCGACACCGGTACATGGGCGGCCTGGCCCCTCAACTCACCGCCATGTCGACCTTGAGCAGGTTGGCGGCGGTGAAGCCCAGCTGCTGGTTCCGGACCTGTGTGTGTGGCGGGGGGGAGTTTTGAGGGGGGAGGAGGTTGGACGGGGCCGCGAGTTAGCGGCAAAGGCACGCGTCAGGAGCCAAGCGGTGAGTTCTTGCCTTTCCCTCGCGGGTGTCACCATCCCGCCGGACGCAATGTCGCCTGCCAATCGCAACTGCCAACCCCCGACCCCGAACTCTTCTGGACACAAGCCACGCTTCTCTCCTTTCCCCCTCCGCAGCCGATCTGCCTCGTATCCACCCCACCCCACCCTACCCCACAGGAATCCACCCACCCACCCAACCCCCGCACCCGCGCCCTCACGCCCACCCACGCACGCCGTACCTGCTGGATGTAGGGGAAGATGTCGCCCCGCCTGGCCGTGCTCATCACCGCCATGATCACCGGCAGGCCGCCGGCGGGCGCGCCCGGGTACGACATGTACGGCGCAAAGTCCTGCCGTACGGCGGCCAGGAAGGCGGCGAAGCGGGTGCCGTACTGCCCGCTGTTCCAGTCGTTGTTGGCGTCGCTCTCGCCCTGCACCCAGACCATGCCGCGCAGGCGCGCGTTGGGGCCGGCGGCGCGCATGGCGCGCACCACCGTCTGCTTCATCTCCACGTACAGCGGACAGCCAGGGCACCTAAAGGATAGAGGGAAGGGGGAGGTGGGGGTGGACAGGGGACAGGGGAGGTTGGAAATACCAAGTAAAAACCGAACCCAATGCAAAGGACCGGGTCCCAAGCTGACACGAGTTATAACCGCACTCCATCCGCAACCCACCCCTCGCCCCCAGTCCTGTCCCATCACTCGCCACACGGAACCGAGCCTCTCCCCCGCAACATCCCACCCCCTCCCGCCTCCCAACCCTCCCCCCCGCCGCAACCCCAGCCCCGCCCAAACCTCCCCGCACCCTCCACCCCCTCACACCTCAGCCCCCCCTCCGCGCTCTGGGTTGGGCTGGCTGGTTTGGGTTCTCTTGGTCGTTTCGCTTTTGGTTTCTGGAATGAACTACCCCCACCCCACCCCTCCCTCACCACATGTCGGCCAGGTTGGTCCCGCCCGCCGCGGTGGGCACGAAGCCCACCCGCTGGCTGACGCCCAGCTGCAGCAGCACGCGGCCAAAGCCCAGGTCGGGGCCGCAGCTGTCGTAGAAGGCGGGGTCGGCGCCGCGGCTGATGCAGCCCACGCAGGGCGTGGCGTCGCGCCACTGGTTGGTGGGGTTGTTGCCCAGGTTGAAGGTGAGCAGCCTGCAGGGCGCCGTGGTTGTTGTTGTTGTGGTGTGTGCGTGACTACACAGAGCGAAGCCAGGATGCACCCGCCCACACGCATCACGTGAGCGGTCCGGCCGCCCCATCGCGCCACCCCAACAATGCGCCCCGCACTTCCCCCACCCCACCCCACCCCACCAGAACCACCGACTGCAGCTTCACCCGCGTGCTGCCTGCCTCCCTTCCTTCCCTGGCGTATGGACTCACTTGCCGGGGATGGGCGAGCAGCATTCGGGGCGGCTGCCCTGCATGTTCTCACCCACAGCGTTGGACTGGCCTGTTGGGTATGGAGGCGCGCCGGCAGCGGGGTGGACACTTCATTCCGCGGAGACGGGTAATCACAAACATACGCAAGAGGGGATCAGGGTACTTGCTGGGCTTCCTTCCCTCCCTCCCTCCCTCCCTCCCTCCCTTCCTTCCTTCCCTCCCTCCTTCCGCTTCCCTCCCTCCTCCCGCTTCCCTCCCTCCCTCCTCCCGCTTCCCTCCCTCCCTCCCTCCCTCCCTTCCGCATGCTGCGCCATGCTGTCGGGCAGCTCTCGGCTTCCCCAAACAACTGCCGCTCCCTCACCCGCGATGATCCAAATGTCCAATCCAGCGTCAATCTCGGCATCGGACTTGTTGTAGGTCTTCAGCTTGGTCAGGTCGATGGGACCGCTGAAACCAAGGTAGTTGACATCGGGCTTGGGCAGCGGGGCGCGGGGAGGCCGCGGTGGGGGCGGCGGCGAGGGGGGCGGAGGCGGCGGAGAGGGCGGGGGGAGGCGAGGGGGGAGGAGGCGGGGGCGGGGGAGGGGAAGGAGGTGGAGGCGAGGGGGGAGGAGGCGAGGGCGGGGGCGGTGAGGGGGGAGGTGGCGAAGGGGGAGGTGGCGGGGACGGCGGCGGAGGGGACGGAGGCGGCGGAGGGGGCGGCAAGTCCACGCTTCGGGACTCGATGTCTGATGGAGGGGCCGACGGGGAGCGTGACCTACGGCTTCGTCGCAACGGCGGCGCGGGCGACGGTGGTGGTGGTGGAGATGGGGACGGGGGCTGCGGCGACGGCGGCGAGAGAGTCAGCGACCGTGAGCCGATGTCGTTTGGAGGGGGCCAGGGCGTCCGAGGAGGCCGAGTCCTGCGCTCTTGCAGCTGCCGCCGTGATATGGACACGTCGACATCACCATGCTGTGGAATATTACCTGCCAGCTGCGCGCCTATGAATCCTGCCTCCTCGCCGGCCGCGACCAAGTGATCGCGCAAGCCCAACAGCTCGCGCTGTCGGAAGTGCGAGCCCGCTCCCCTGAGCCGCGACCAGAGGCCGTCGGTTGAGCCTGCAAGATCGTCAAGATTTGGTCAGCTGGTTTGCACACAGTACGTGGGGCTAGCTTTGAAGGACCCGAAACCGCTGGCTGCTGTCAGCAGCTCGGGGCGTTGGCAAGGCGGTTGCGCTCTTTCGGCTCCTCCTTACCACGCGCCGACGACTCGTCCGCATCATATGGATGCAAGCTATCGCTTAGACATGTGCTTTGACGCCCGAACCATGCCAGCAGAAGCGCCACGACCAGGCGATGACCGGCGAAAAGCCCGGCGCGCCGAGTGCTGCCGCCGGCTGGCGACGTGGCCATTTTGGCCATGTACAGGGTGTTGCTGAGTTTGTAAGGACTCTTAGAGGCAGGTTGTCATTCGGTCAGTAACGACGTGCGACTTGGCGCGACTAAGTTCTTGGTCCGACCACGTCAACCTCGAGTTGGGCAGTATAAGACAGTTACTTGAATACTGAGTTGATGGAATTATATGATGAGCTGCGCTGGCGGGGCCCTGGTGCGCGGAAGTCCGTGGGCTGTGCGCGACTGTCGCGCGATCGCGCAGCTGGGGGCCGCTACAAGATGCAAGCGCGTCGGCGCAAACGACGGAACCATTCAAACATAAGTTTGTATTTACAAATACAAATAGATGGGTGGTGCGTATTCTCCGTGCCGGCGAATAGCTGCCAGAGTGAGACAACGATTGAACGGACCCAACTCCGGTATCGCCGAAATCAATTGCCCCGTTTGCTATTTGGATATGTGATACGAAACCAAGATTTTTTCTAAAGGTAAACAGCGCCGTTTCATTGAGAGGGCGGCGCCGGTGCTGCGGTAGTTGCGAACGTATTGGTCGGGCGTCCGCAAGCGCGCGTGCCGAGGCCGCAGCCCTCATGGCCCGGAGTTCCTGGTCATTCACGCAGGGATATTTTCAACGGCGGTTGCAGACAGGGCACCCACGTAGGGCGCGGTTGGGACTTTTTGCATCCAGGCTAACGTGCCGCGCCCGACCTTAATAAAGCCCTTGCAACCACCCGGTGCCGGGTGCGCGGACTGTCTTTTGTACGGGAATCATGGGAGGTCTTGATGCCTCTGCTAGTCCGGACTTCTGAGGAGGTCTTGATGCCTCTGCTAGTCCAGACTAGCAAGTGGGTCGACTAGCCTGGGACATGGCGGCGGCACGCACCGCAGGACTGTCTGAGGTCGATCAGTCATACGAGCACTTGCCAAACTTCTAGGTGTGGGGGCCGCCCTTGGGGCAGTCACCGGACGCTGACTCGCCGGAGTCACGCGTTGAGGACCTGAGGACCCCCGGCTCATGCCCTCCCCCGAACTTAGCCATTTGTGAGTTACATAGCTGCAAGCTCAATTATAACTTTTCACATGTTTCGATGCGTGTTTGTTTGAAGTGGGCTAAGATGATAGCTTGCGATGTGAGATAGCATGCACCGTGTTGAGCGGGTATAATGATGATGTGTTACAGGATTGGAAGTGTGCGTTCCTTCTCCCGTAACGAGACTAACCGAGCCGCGAGGGCTCCTCGTATCTCCTGTTAGATTCAGTGTGATTTTCGTGCACACGCCTATCCGCGCGTCTATCCGCGCTACTCAACCTCAGAAGCCCGTTACGTCGTGTCCAAACTTTTTGCAAGCAATTAGCCAAAACACGCTGATCCGTACACTGCATTGCTGATTGCATGCTCTCTACTCCAGCTAGCTAGCTTTTTACATGCTTCGGTGCGTGTACACACATACCCTCCAGGAACCGCTCCCCCATCCCAAGCGTGCCCTTGCTTTTATCCGTGCCTCTTGGCAGCACGTCTCATGCCAACATCGTTTTTTACAGTTGTGATGGAAAGGAAGTGACTTCCTGGGTATGTCACAATGCCGTATGTCGCGATGTCACTCCCTATTTGTCGGCGGAGGCCGGGAGCGTGTGTTGCGCTCCTGGGGGACCCCCCAGTTCTGAAGCGTATGGGTGTGCCGCGTCCCCTGCGGGGGCCGGGGCGCGCCTACGCGCGGGTCAGGGGAGCGCCCCCAATAATAAAGAGGCACGCGTACGGCCTGGTGTTTCCTCCAATCCCCTGCAAGTCGTTGTTGGCGGACACTGCTCACAGTAGTCCGCCGTTTACGCGCCGTGTCTGACTCCGGTACCCCCCCCCCTGCCTGGCCAGTCATTGGCGCTTGTGCCCCAAGCCTGCCGGCCCTGCCCCCGTCCATGCACCTGGTCAGTGCTATTAATGACCACCGTTGCATTACGGATAATAACGGATTACAGGATACTTATATGTAGACGAGAGCGAATGGCCCTCAACGGCACTTGGATGTGCTGCCACATCAGCCCACATCCGCCCCGCACCGAGACTCGTTCCCTTGTGCACACACGAACACAAGTACCATGCCTCTTGCCCCCAACCCGCCAACCCTTGCTGCTGTGGGCACATCCGTCCCTGTTACCCTGTAGGCCATCACTCCTCCTCATGTCAGAACATTTCATAGCAGCAGTCATCGCACCCCGCCTGCCGCCATCTCCTTGCCTGTCGTCGGCCCCCGCCCGCGCCCCATCTACCACCTGTCATGCCCCACACCCCACCCCACCTCGCCCACCACCGCCAACCAACCAACCAACCAACCAACCACCACCCGTCAGCCAGCTGCGTGTCACACATCAATAGTACCGTAATCAGTTGGGCAGTTGGGCGGTTGCCCAGGCGATGATGTCAACCGCGTCCAGCCCCTCAACGTAGGCCCGGTAGGCGGTGTAGTTGACGTGCGAGGGGATGGGCGGCGGCCGCCACACCACGCTGTTGCGCACCGCGCAGTCGTTCCTGTGTTTGTTACACGTGTGTGTGTGAGTGTGTGTGTGTTACATGAGAGAGAGAGAGAGAGTGTGTGTGTGTGTGTGTGTGTGTCGCACGCGTGCGCCGACCATGGCAGTGGCCGCATGCCGGCGGCGTGCAGCGCGTGCTTTGTGCATGGTGTCTTGTGGGTGGTTTACTTTTTGTGGTGGGTCGTGAGAGGCCAGCGCGGTAGCGTACGGGCGTACCTGCCCACGCACGCACGTGCCAAGTAAAGGAGCAGCCCCAGGAGAGCGCTGCATCACCCATGCATGCATGCGCCCTCGCCGCCGGATCCATTCCCCCATGCCTCATCAGAAACATGCCCACACAACTGCACGCACACGCACGCACTTGCACACGCACGCTAAGTACTGTAGTACTGACCTTAGCCAAGCTCGCCGGAAGCCGTCCAGGGCATCGATCTGCCCCACCACCTCCTGCAGCCGCCGCCGCCGCCGCCCTCCAAGACGCCCCTCCCCCGCCCGCTCCGCCCGCTCCTCACGTTCTTCTCCATGCTCCGCTGCTGACTCCCTGGCTTGTCGCCGCCTGCTGCCCTGCTTGCCTTGGCTGCCGCCGCCCAGCAGGCCGCCGCCACCCAGGCCGCCGCCTCCGCCGGCATCTGGGCCGCCGCCGCCTTCCCCCAGCCCACCTAGCTGTCCCGCTTCCAGCAGCTCCAACAGGGCTGGATGGATGCGGTCAGGCAGGTCGGACATGCGGATGTAACCACCTGGCCCCGCCGCCGCCGCCGCCGCCGTGTTGGCATGATGAGGTACGGCGGTCCTGGCGGCGGCGGCGGCACTCGCAGCGGCAGCGGCGCCGTCCCGTTCTTCGTCGTTGTTGTCGTCGTCTGGAGCCCGGGACATCAGGCGCCGCTGTCGCCGCTTGTTGCGGCTGGCGGCTGCTACTGCCGCCAGAGGGTCAATAGGCAGCAGGGTCGCGTCAATGCTCGCAGTGGTGGCAGTAGCAGCAGCAGCAGCTGCTGCCGCTGCCGCTGCCGCGGCTGCAGCGGCAGCAGTGGGTGCCACAGCCAGGGTGTCGCCTGCTGCCGCCGCCGGGACTGCGAGCACTGCCGCGGCTGCTGCTGCTGCTGGGGCTGGAGCCGCCAGGGCGGCTGTGGACGCGGCGGCCGTCGCCACCTCTGCTACGGCCGTGGCTGCAGCAGCAGCAGCCTTAGCTACGGAGGGCACCGCGGCTAGCGGCGGCTGCTTGGGGACAATCAGCTGCGGGATCTTTGCGGCGCCGGCGGGGGTCTTGACGCTGGCCGGGTTGGGCCCAGGGAAGACGGAGCCAACGGAGGGGCCGTAGGCAAAGGGAGCGGGTCGCTTGGGCGTCTTGGGGTCGCGGGAGGTGTATATGTTGTACCTGCGTGCGTGCGTCGTGGGCGTGGGCGTGGTCGGAGCCAGTGGTGTGTGTGGGTAACGATAGATGCGCTCATGTGTACGGCACGCTTGGTGATTGACATCTTTTCAGCACGACCAAACCCCTGCCAAGGCCCCTCCTTCCTTCCTGCGCCCGCCAGCCCGCCCCTATCCCGCACGTCCCTGCCATCCATCCCAACCCCCATCCCCCGCGGGCCTCCGCCCGTACGAACAACCTCACCCACACGCTCGCACACCCGAACCTCATCACCCGCACATCGCCGCCTCGCCACCCACAACCTCGCCACCTCACCACCACCACACCTCTCACCCACCCGTCGTAGTCGCCTGTGAAGTTGGCGGCGGCGTTCCAAAACAGCGCCCCCGCCAGCGCGCCGCCGCTGCGGGCTGAGTTAATCAGCTGCTCAAAGGACACCTGTGGTGCCGTACGTATGTGGCGCGTACCGCGTAGTATGTTATGGCGTTACCATGATGGAGTTAGTTTGTGTTAGTTACGCATGTGGGTTTGGGCAGGTGTATGGTGTATGTGTGGGGGGTTGGGTAGGTGCGCGTGTGCGGGTCGTTGGGATGTACGCCGTGGTGTGCCGTGTCCGCCGTACAAACTGCCGTGCCTGATAATGCAACTAGCTAGGCATCACGCCCCCACCCACCCATTCCCCAAAACACCCCATGTACACCACGTACGCCCGCCCATTCCCCAGCACGCACCCCCCCACACACACACCTGCAGCAGCACGCGCCTGTCGTACTCCCACATGCGCCTGTGTACGGGTGGGGGTCGGTGGGAGGAGGAGGAGGAGGAGGAGGAGGAGGGGGGCGTTGTGCGTGGGACTGACGGTGGAAGGGGCAGCAGCAGGGGAGCGCAGCACCGGCACAGCGTCGTGCTGGGGTACGGCAGTCATGCATGGTGCACTGAGCACTACGGGCTCATGCGCCGGTCGTACGCACTCCCGTCCCGTCCCTGGCTTGCCCTACTTTGACGCGCATACCACCCCGCCTCCACCCCACCTCCAACCCACCCTTTGGTTTCTGGAATGCACTACCCACCTCCACCCAACCTCCGCCACCCCACCGCCACCCCACCTCCGCCACCCCACCGCCACCCCACCTCCGCCACCCCACCGCCACCCCACCTCCGCCACCCTACCGCCGCCCCACTGCCGCCACCCCACCGCCACACCACCAGTCTCTCCACCTCTCCGCCTCTTCAGCACCCGGTTCAGACCCCCCCACCTCTCCCACCATCACCCCATCACCACCCACCCACCCCTTCACCCGCCCCGTCCGCCTTTCCATCCCCCTCCCCATGCACCTTTCTCTCTCCCACGCACGCACACGCACACGTACACGTACACGCACACGCACGCTCACCACCAGGTCAGGCCGTACTCCTCCAGAAGCAGCGGCTTGCGCAGGCGGGTCGCCACCTCCACGTGCGCCTCTATGTAGCGCGTGAACCTGCGTACGTGTGTGTGTGTGTGTGTGTGTGTGATGTGGAGGGGGGGTAGTGAATTCCAGAAACCAAAGCGACCATTGCAGCCCAAAAGCCAGAACCCAGAACCATAGAGCGCGGAGGAGAGGGATATACCGTACTCGTGTTCTTGGCGATAATCTTCAGTCCTGTTCATCTGGTCGTCATTGGCATCTTGGGCCATCGTTACCGAAGGAGTAACTCCGCTCGGCGTTCTCGCGTCACCCAGGCTCGCCGCGCACACAGACCCAGCCCCACCCAGCCTAATGCACATACCACACGTAACACCCACCTGTGGCCACACGCGAGGATGCAGGGCAGCGTCCGCGATAAGCCCGGCAGGAGCATCCAGAGCAGCATCAACATGCGGGGAGGGGAGGCGAGCAGGGTGTGTGAGAGGAAGAAATGAACCAAGCGTTGAGGGAGTTGCACAGAGGCCATTCATGCAAGGCACCGCGCCGCCGCCCCCCCACCCGCCAGCACCGCTCTGCCGCCCGCCCGGCCGCCCCACCGCGCCCTCCGGCCGTACACACGCGTGCTGACACGCACCAGTTTATGTAGCACACGAAGTCGCAGGTCTTCCAGGTAGGGTCGTTGCGTCTGGGGTCGTAGTTGAAAGGCAGCGCCTCGATCTGTTGATTGTTCATGCATCCGGGGTGGCGGGCGGGTGGGCAGGTGCGTGTGATGATGAGCAAAACAGCAGCAGGTAGATTCGTGGGGCGTGGGGCGTGGGGCGTGGGAAAGTGTGTGTGTGTGTGTGTGTGCGTGTGTGTGCGTGTGTGCGTGTGTGTGCGTGTGTGCGTGTGTGTGTGTGCGTGTGTGTGTGTGCGTTTTACTTCCCGCCTGCCCGCCATCATTGAACATCACCTTCTGCCCACCTGCCGCTCATACACGTGCACGCACGCGAAGTCGTGGTTCTGCATGGACACCGTGGCCACCCAGTCCTCGCCTGGAGGGGTGGGGGGGGGCGGCAGGAGCGCGGCAGGAGGGCGGCAGGAGGGCGGCAGGAGGGCGGCAGGAGGGCGGCAGGAGGGCGGCAGGAGGGCGGCAGGAGGGCGGCAGGAGGGCGGCAGGAGGGCGGCAGGAGGGCGGCAGGAGGGCGGCAGGAGGGCGGCAGGAGGGCGGCAGGAGGGCGGCAGGAGCGCGGCAGGAGGGCGGCGGGAGGGCGGCGGGAGGGCGGCAGGAGGGCGGCAGGAGCCGGCAGGAGGGCGGCAGGAGGGCGGCAGGAGGGCGGCAGGAGGGCGGCAGGAGGGCGGCAGGAGGGCGGCAGGAGGGCGGCAGGAGGGCGGCAGGAGGCGCGGCAGGAGGGCGGCGGGAGGGCGGCAGGAGGGCGGCAGGAGCGCGGCAGGAGGGCGGCAGGAGGGCGGCAGGAGGGCGGCGGGAGGGCGGCAGGAGGGCGGCAGGAGCGCGGCAGGAGGGCGGCAGGAGGGCGGCAGGAGGGCGGCAGGAGGGCGGCAGGAGGGCGGCAGGAGGGCGGCAGGAGGGCGGCAGGAGGGCGGCAGGAGGGCGGCAGGAGCGCGGCAGGAGGGCGGCAGGAGGGCGGCAGGAGGGCGGCAGGAGGGCGGCAGGAGGGCGGCAGGAGGGCGGCAGGAGGGCGGCAGGAGGAGTGTGTGTGTGGGTAGCCATCCATGCAGACGGGGGGGGGGTCGCAGGGGGGGATGGAAGGACAGCCTTGGAAGGCGCATCAAACCAAAGGCGTCGTTTAATGGTGAATGGGAGCGATGGAGCAGAAGAGAAGGGAGGGGCTGAGGAGGTAGGGGACGCAGCAGGCAGGTAGCTATGAGCCTATGACACACGTCGCCACCCACCCACCCTCGCACTGCGCGCCAGCCCCGGGGTTAAGCAGGTGGGCGTTGGTCTCCGGGTCGGGCATGAAATAGCCCTCGCTGCCCTGTGTGTGCGTGTGTGCGGAGAGGGGTATGGGGTGAGACGTGCTTGGCGTGCGGCGTTCTTGCAGACAACAACATGCGACTGCTGATCATGTATGTCACCACAACCAAGCACCCTGATCACTGCTACTCCTCACTGCTATTCCTCACTGCTATTCATCACTGCTACATAGGCCTGTATAACGGTACCTGCGTGATGAGGTGGTGCGGGTCGATGCTTCGAAGGTAGGAGCTCATCTCGCGAAGCCAGTCCAGCTTGATGGCCACCTCGGCCGGCGAGCAGCCTGCGGTGGGGGGTGGGGGTGGCGGCGGGGGTGTCATCGTTGGTTGAGGTCAGGTGGTTGCGTGGTGGTTGGTGGTACACTCCGGTATGTGGCTGGTGGCTGCAGGCGGTGTGGTGGCGGCGGCGGACCGGGAGTCAGCAGGACGGGAAGGCAAGTTCAGAAGGCGTGAAGGGACGACCCCGGCGGTGCGTGTGCTTATGCGTGTGGGCCCGTTCGCATGGCACACGCTCACACATACACACACGCGCTACACGCGCGCACGCACATCTTTTCCGGGTGGGTTCACATTTGGGGGGAATACCCTGGTTTGTTTGGGTTGCAATGGTCGCTTTGGTTTCTGGAATGAACTACCCCCACCCACACCACGGCTGCGTTTCCCAGCTGCAGCGCAGTCGTGTTCGCATTTTGTTTCTCACCGGGACTGTTTACCAGTAACCCCCACCCCCACCACCCCCTCCCCCCTCCCCACCCACCCTCCCACCCACGCACCCACCCACCCGGGCAACGCGGCTCGTTCATGACATCCCAGCCCAGGATGGTGGGGTCGTCACCGTAGCGCCGGCCGTTGTAGGCGTTGACCCGGTTGACCATCACGTCAAAGTGCCTCTTCACCTGATGAGGGAGGGGGGGAGGGAGGGAGGAATAATGGGTGGGTGGGTGGGTTGTGGTTCATTCCAGAAACCAAAGCGACCGAAGTGGGGGGATTAGAGGCATGGAGGGGGGTCGAGCAGAGGGCCCAAGGGTGGTCAAGGGTGGGGGGCGGGGGTTGCATGTGGGATGAGGGACGGGGGCCGGGGTGGGGCGGGGCGAAAGGGAGCAGGCCACGCATGCACGCACGCAAGCTCGTCGTACGCACGCCACATAGCCACGCACCAGCTCGCGTGTGGCCCTGTCTCGGTAGTAGTCCAGCACGGTCTTTCCCTCTGTGTGGAAGTAGTGCGGGATGTGGGGTGGCGGCGGATGGGACTGAGTGGAGTCCCCTCGATTCCGTCACCTCGTCCCCCTCTCCTCCCCTCATGGGCCCCCCCAACACACATACACACACACTCTCTCTCTCTCTGCATTCCTCTCCCCCTCCCTCTCCTCCTTACTCTCCGTCGCATAGCGCCTCCCTCGCCTTCCCTTCCCCTCCCCTCCGGCCCTCCCCCCTACTTGCCCCCTTCCCCGGCCCCGGCCCTCCCGTTAATTGCATACTGGAATGATCCCCCGGTCGTTTCGCTTTTGGTTTCTGGAATGAACTACCCCCTCTCCCCACCTCCCCTCCCTCCCTCCCTCCTTCCCGCCCCCCGCCCCCCTCCCCTCCCCTTCCGCCCGCCCCCCTCCCCCCCCCCTCCCCTCCCGCCCTCCCCCCGTCCCCCCCTTCACTTGGTCGTGTCTCTTTGATTTCTGGAATGAACTACCCCACTCCCCCACACCACCCCCACCCCTTACACCTCCCCCTCACCCGCGCTGCCGGTGGCCATGTACAGGTAGTGCTCGGGCCCCTTGTACTGCGGCCACAGGTTGGTGAGCGCCAGGATGACACGCATGCGGAACTTGGAGGCCAGGTAGAGGCTGTAGTCAAGGCCCAGGAACTGCATGCAGGCAGGTAGTGTGAGGGCAGGGGAGGGAATGGGAGGGGGAGGGAGTCAAGGAAGCTGGGGGAGGAGGAGCGGCAGCACGTGAGGGAGTGAGGGAGCGCGGGATGGGGAGTGGGGAAAGGAGGGGCACGGGGTGTGGGGGAGGCTGAAGCGTGCTGGGGATGGGAGATGAGGGGGGCTGGAAGGCGGGAAGTAAGGAAGGCGGGCGGGAGGCAGGGCAGAAAATGCTGTACACAAAGATCGAGCGGTGGCGCGGGCATAGCACAGCCTTAGACGCCCGGCGCCACTCGCCAGGTACCACGCCACGCGGCACGTACCCGCCCTTCCTCCGGCACCCACCTGGTCCTCGTCGTACTCCCCCGGGTTGAGGGGCAGGCCGCGGTTGAAGGCCCACCAGCGCCCCACACGCATGCCCAGCCGCTGCAACATCACACGCAGGTAGGTGAGAGAGCCACAGCAGACGCGTCAAGCCGCGGCCTTTGCTTCCTACCTCATTACCTTCTCCTCGCTCTCGCCCAAGCCCACACCGAGGCCCATCCTCTCCCGTACCTGTCTGCCCAGCCAGACATGCCAGCCAGCATTCCCAGCCACCCCTGCCCACCACGGCACCCCAACCCACACCCAGCAGCTACAGTACGTATCCACCCACCCACCCACCCTGCTGCGTTTCCCAGCTGCAGCGCAATCACGTTCTTCGCAGTTTGTTTCTCACCGGGACTATTTACAAGTAACCCACCCACCCTCCCGCCTGCCCGCCGGCCCTTGCCGGCAGCCTCCCACGCTTGTCCACCCACCCACCCACCCACCTGCGCCGACGCCATAAAGTGCGCCGCCTGCGTGCGGCCCCACTCGTGCTCAAAGTTGGCGAGGTTGGGCAGCCAGTGCGCGTTGAAGCCGATGAAGTAAAAGGGGCGGCCGGTGGCTGGGTCGATGAACTGGTGGCCGCGGCTGTGATCGAGGGGGTGGAATGAAAGGTGGTGGGGTGGGAGCAGCAGGGACTTCAGCAGGCAGCAGGAGCAGCTAGCGGCATGGTAGCGACATGTCATAAATGGGCTGCTGAGAGAGGGGGAGAAACGCGTTCGTTTATCCTTGGAGGACGGGGGTAGTGAGGCGGTTGGAGTAGGAGTAAGAGTACGAGCATGCGCCCTGCTGCTTGCTCTTAGATCCCGCACTGACGCCACACCCAACCCATGCCGCGCCACGCCCAACCCAGCCATGCCACCGGGAGTCCCAATCGCACGCCCTGCCGCCCGGCTGCTGCTGCTGCTGCTGCCGCGCCCCGCTACATGCGTGCTTGTCCTGCCTCCTGCGAGCATCGTGGTGCGGAGCTGTCCGGACATTCGGTGCTGCGGGCGGACCCCCGAGTACTCACAGCACTCACATGGACACGAAATCGGACTGGGGCGGCACCCGCGGTGAGGGCGTGACCTGCGTTTGCGTGACGTGATAGAGCAATGTGGGGGGACCTCGGGCTCGGGCCTGAGAGCTGAGCGCTGCACCAGGGCTGCAAGTAGTAAACACGCGGACTGGTGCATGCAGCGACATCCACGACACGAACGACACGCCGACATGCAGAACACAACATGCACGTGCACACTTTCGTACACGCACGGCAACACACCAGCACGCCAGCACATCATGGACACTGATACACACACGCCCGCACCGCCCACGCACCAGCGGCGGCCGAATGAGGATGACGTCGGCCGAGTCCACCGCCCGGGTGTCCTTTGTGTAGCGCTGCCCGGTTAGGCGTGTAGTGGCGGCAGTAGCAGCAGCGGCAGCAGCGGCAGTAGCAGCAGTTGGCGTTGGCGTTGGCGCAGCCGGTGGAGCGGCAGTAGCAGTAGGAGTGGTGGGCCGCGGTACGGGGGCGGCGGCAGGAGGAGGAGGAGCGGCGGCAGTGGCGGCGTCAGTGTCAGCAGGAGGAGGCGCAGCGGCAGAGGCAGGGGCTGGCTGCGTCGTGCCCGGTGGTGTGGCTACTGCTGCTGCTGCTGCTGCTGCTGGTGCCCTTGCCGCCACCGCCGCCCCCGGCGCTGCTTTTGCCGCCGCGCCTGCTGCTGCCGGCACTGGTGGGCCCGCTGCCTGCTCTGTCCCTGCCCCTGCCCCTGCCCCTGTCCCTGTCCCTGCCCCGTTGGCCTTCGGCTGCTGCTGCGGTGCCTGCCCCGCCGCCGCCGTCCCCTGCTGGACGCAAGCAAGGCGGCAGGACGGCGGGCGGAGGATGGAGAAGGAGGTAGGGGCGGCGGCGGCGGCGGTGGTGCGTGGCTAGGGGCTACTTGCTAGCGGGACCCACCCACCCATCCACGGTGTAAGTTCCTCGCCCGCCCTGCCTGCAACCTGCGCTGTGTGCTGCGATGCACCCACACGGACCCGAACGTGCCTTGCTTGCGTGGAAGGAAAGCAAAGCCCACACTCACCGGTCCAAGGCTGATGACTGACGACGCCGCGCGTGCCTGTAGCAGTGCACGCCCACCTCCTCCCCCTCCTCCGCCTCCCGCTGGTGCTACAGCCTCCGCCGCCTCCGCCGCCTCGGCCGCCTCTGTCGCGCCAAGGGCCGCCCCCTCCTCCTCCTCCCGCAACCGCCGCTCTGAGCTGCCCACCGGGGGTAAGGCTGTAGCAGCAGGCTTCGCGTCCGCAGCCGCCGCCGCCGCCGCCACCATCTTCGCGGCCTCGGCTGCTACAGCCGCCGCCTGCACCGCGAGCTCCGCCGCCTCTGCTGCCACCTCCACAAGCAACGCGCCAGCGTTGAGCCCACCAGAAGCTGTAGCAGTAGCAGTGCCCTGCTGCTCCTTGGCATCAGCGGCGCTGCCGCCTCCGGCTGCGTCAGCCGCCTGCGGGCGCGGCGGTAGCTGCGGCGGCGGGTGCAGGTTCCTCTGGTGCTCGAGCGCCAGGGGCGGCAGTAGCACGGTGTCCGTGTAGGCAGCAGTAGCGGTAGTGCCGGCGGCGGCGCTGCGGATGATGCTGCCGCTTCCACCGCCTCCGCCAGCAGGCACCTGCGCTGCCATCACGCCACCACGGCCGCCGCGGCCGCCCAGCCCTAGGCCAGCAGGCAGTGGCTGTAGCAGCACCGCGAGCAGCAGGGGCAGCAGCAGCAGCAGTAGCAGCGGCGTGGCCACAGCCGCCGCCACAGCCGCCTGCACCCGGCCACCCTGCCGCCTGCTGCTGCTACTGCCGTGACCCGCGCCGTGACCGGGGCCGCCTCCAGTGCTGCTGCTGCTACTGCTGCTCCCAGCACTCCGCCTGCTGCCATTTGGGGCTGCAGCAGCACCACCGACGCTGCTGCTGCCTCCGCCGCCCATGCGCTTGACCCTTTCCCTTAGGCACTGCTTCAGGGTCCCTCCGCCTGCTTCTCCTCCGCCTTTTCCATCTGATGTTCCGCCGCCCCCGTCATCACTCATTGCAGCTAGGGTGTATAGTTAGCTGCTGCCTCTGCCGCCTTTCGCGGAAATGTGCGCGCGAGCAAGCTTGCAAGCAAGGTGGTTGCGACGGCGGGTTGCGCCCGCAGTCAAGCACCAAGCACCTATCTAGGTGACGTTGCGAAATGAGCTCTTGTTGATGTGGGTCGGCACATCGGCGCCCTTTGCCCTCAAGCAGTAGGCAGTCGGCCTAGTCGGCCGGACCCAAGGGCCTCTCAGGATCCGCGAGCGGCCCGGAACAGGCTTGGACTCCACGCAACCCCGCGGCCCGGCGAGCGCCCGGGTGACAGCTGCTCGCGACCGAAGAATGTGTGAATGTGACATTGCCCGCACAGCACAGCACAGCTCGGGAATTCTCTCCGCGACCGCGGAGTCTTCTGCTTGCAAGCACGCATGTGGCCTTCGCCGAACCTATCCACCCCATTATCTTCCCCCCCCCCGCCCACGCGCGCACCCTTGTCCCATCTGTTTCCTGTTGGCGGTCCGCCGTAACGCTTTGGGGATGTGGGTTCGTTGCTCTCGTCCCCGACCGGCGGGCGGGCGGGCACGTCGCGGGAAGGGGGCCGGGTCGCCCGACCCTGCTGCATGCTGGCCGAGCAACCGCAACCTTGGTGGCTCTGCCGGCACCGCCTTCCCGGCACCGCACTCGATGGAAGCTGCTGCCCTCTCTTCTCTCTCCCTCCCATCCCGCATCGCTACAACCCTTTCTATTAATCCGACACCCAAAACAGCAAGCAGCGCCACACGTTGCTTGTAGCGACTCTGGAGCAGAAAAGAAGGCAACATGCAGGCCCGAAACAAGCACAACAGTACTAGACGGGCATCAGCAGCAGCAGCAGCAGCAGCAGCCGCGTCGCTGCTACTGCTGCTAGCCAGCCTTTCATACGCCCTTCTTCTAGTTAGCACCCTGCCTACCGTGGGCGCTCAGGTGTCCGCCAGCGGCGTCAACTGCCTGCGCGCCAGCGACGGCAACCCCGCCGTGAACGGCTTCAAGTGCGGCGCGGGCTGCCCCTGCGGCGACGATGCCCTCGGCGGCCACCCCCACACCGGCAGCGCTGCCAGTAACGCGATGATGGGCAGCGGTGGCGGCGCCGGTGGCGGCGCCATGCCTGGTATGATGATGGGCGGCGGAAGCGGCATGGGCGGCGGCGCCGGCACTTCCGGCACGGCTGGCGGTGGCGGCGGCGTTCGCGCCGCCGTGATGCCCGGCGGCGGGCTGGGCGGCCGCCGGGCGCTGCGCAATGTCGGCGTCAACATCAACGTCGGCGGCGGCGGTTTGGACGTTGACACCGATGACCAAGACGTGCTTAACACCCCCGGCGGCGGGCAGCTGGTGTGCCCGCCGCCCGGCTTCGCCGCAGTGCCGGGCCTCAACCTCACCGCCTACACCGCCGCGCCCTGGTTCGTGCAGCGGCAGCTTCCGCTCAGCTACCAGGGCGAGGGCGACCCCGCCGCCTACCTGTACTGTGTGCAGGTACGGTGGCTGCTGGGAGCGGCGGGCGTGGGTGGGTGGGCGGGCGGCTGCTGACAGTATGATGACTCACCACACGACACGGCAAGCTGATGAGGTGTGCGCTTGCCGTGTCGTGTGGGGTTGCGGCTGTGCACGCATGCGTTTGAGACGTGACATGAGTGATGATGGCACGCACGAGGGACGTGCGTGCGTCCGGGCGCCCCGCAGCAGCAGTCCTGTCTGGAACATCCATACCTGCCCCCCGCCTGTGCTAGCTTCAAATTCTCCTATCTACCTCCTGCCCGGCTGTGTGCATTTGGCGCATGTGCGCACACAGGCAGTGTACCAGCGTGTGCGCCAACAGCAGGACCAGCAGCAGCCGGAGGACATGGACGAGCAAGACCCGGACCAGGACGGGGATGTGGACCGGGTGAGTGGGGGCGTGCTCACACGAACCTGCAATCCGCACGCACGCACACACGCATGCCGAACCCCGCTCGCTGCCCCACACACCCCACTTCTGATTAATCCCGCGCACAGCCGGGAGCCGACACGGACAACGACGCCACGTCGAATAAGACCACCAGCGGCAACAACAACAACAACAGCACTACCTCCAACCCCACCATTATCACCGGCCCCCAGCAGCCCCCGCCGCAGCAGCCCCAGCAGTCAGACCAGCAGCAGGGCCAGCTGCAGCAGTCTCCCCCTCCTCCTGTGTTCCGCGTGTTCAACTACGCCAACCGGGGCCGTGTCAACGGGCCGGCGGTGGGCACGGACGGCAGCAGCGGCCAGCCCGCGCCCATCTACCCGCAGGTTGGGTGACAGGCAGGGGGGGAGGGGGGTTACTGGTAAACAGTCCGGTGAGAAACAAAATGCGAACACGACTGCGCTGCGCGGCAGGGGAGGGGGGGCGGCGTCACGTTCATACCGTATCTGGCCTGGCTGCGCTTCGTTTGGTTGATTGCGATTGCACAACCAAGACGCGACCTCGCTTTGCTTGGCCGCCGTCGCCTTTTGCCGTCCTCTTTCCCCCGTCGTTCCTCTTTGGTTCCTAGCATGAACTACCCCCTTCTCCCCACGTTCGCATACACACACACACACCCCTCAGGACCTGGTGGCAGTGCCCGACCCCGAGGCCGCCGGCACCCCCACCGCCAACTCCGAGCTTCTGGTGCGTACTTGCCGGTGCCCGTGATGGCCGTGCACGCGTGTGCCCCAGGCGTGCGTGGGTCCGCTGCTGAACTTGCCTCCGCTCACGCATTCGCAATTCAACCCACTCTCACACACATGGCACCACTCCACCACCCGCCCCACGCCCCACCCTTCACTCCCCACCCTTCACTGCACAACCCACACCCCACCCCTGATGCCCGCGCCCACGCCACTCACGCACCCGACACCTCCCGCCCCCCCCCTTCCCGCCCCCCTGGTTTGGTTTGGGCTGGTAACCACCCCCCCCCCCCACCCCCTCCTGGCAGGTGGGCCCCCCCTCGCTGCTGCCCAACCTGCTGTCGCTCAACTGGCGCCTGGGCTGGGGCCGCTACTGGGTGGTGGCCGTGGCGCTGTCCAATGACTCGCGCCTGGGTGAGGGCCGGGCAGGGCAGGGCAGGGCAGGGCAGGCAGAGCGGAGGCTCGTTTGTGCGTTGCAACGCACCTCCCACGTGCACGTCACACCCAATCCTCCCCGCCGAGCCAGCCCTACATCGTTTCCTCCACCCCCACAGGCTACGACTGGGCCATCGTGTCGGGCGGCCCACCCGAGTTTGCGGCGCCCTCCGGGGCGGGCTGCCTGACACAGCCGCCGCCGCTGCCGCCGCCGCCGCCGCCCGGGATGCTGGGGTCGGCCCTGGGGCGCTTCATGGACTGGGTGCGCTTCCACCACCAGGTGGGTGTGGTGGGTGTGGGTGCGAGCGAGTGGATGCGTGGGTGACCAGTGCAAACCCGGGTGGGTGGACAGGAGTGCGTGCCACGTCGCCCGACCCGGCGTGCGCACAAACACAGCACAAACGCACATGCGCACACGCGCACGCAGGCCGCCCGAGACCAGCTGCGCGCCGTCAGCGACGGCTCCTCTCAGGGTCTGTGGTTCCTGTCGCGTCGGCCCGTGGACCCGGAGGTAAGGGGCTGCCATGCATGTTTAATTAATGGGGGGAGGGGGGAGGTGGGGTGGGAGTGGAGTGGGAGCTGTGGGGCGTGTGGTATGGGGAGGGGGTCGGGCGGGGCGTTTCGTTGGGTGGGTGATGGCATGGGGCGGCCCAGGGGTGGGATGGGGGCGCGTGTAGCGCGGGTTTTATTGCGTTGTGTCGTCCACACGTGCGTACGGACGCGGACGCTCCGTGCCACTCCCTCCGTACTGCCACTCTACTGTGCTACATATGTGAACGCCACGCACCGGTCCCGGCCCCCCGCCCCCGCCTTAATTGCCCAGCCCCTGCCCCTGCCCAGCCGTTCACGCGTGAACGCGTTTCGACCTGCCCGCTCACCCCTCGGCGGGGTTTCTGGAATGAACTACCCCCTGCATTGTTTAACTCCGCTTCTTTTGGGCTGGTAACCACAACCCCCCACAGGCCACCCGGCAGATGGAGCTCACCGCCCGGCGCCTGGGCTTCGACACCTCCGGCCTCATGCCAGTGCAGCAGCAGGGCTGCAGCTACAGGGGCGCACGCGGAGCCGCGCCCACACCCGCCCCCGGCCCCAAGCCGGCGCCCGCGCCCGCGCCCGCGCCCGCGCCCGCCCCTGCCCCCGCGCCTGGGCCAGCCCCCGCCGCCCCAGCTCCTCCACCCGCCCCTGCCCCCGCGCCTGCGCCTGCACCTGTGCCGGCAACAGCGCCCGCGCCTGCCCCCGCGCCTGCGCCTGCGCGGGCGCCGGTACCGGCGCCCACCCCCGCAACTGCCAACGCCACCACGCCCAACACCATTACAACTGCCTCTGGTCTGATCGTCCCTATTGTCAACACCTCACAACCCACACCCGCCACGCCTGCCACACCGACACCTGCCGGCGGCCACAACCACACCGGCAGCGCTGCCAGTAACGCGGTGATGGGCGGCGGTGGCGGCGCCGGCGGCGGCGCCATGCCTGGTATGATGATGGGCGGCGGAAGCGGCATGGGCGGCGGCGCCGGCACTTCCGGCACGGCTGGTGGTGGCGGCGGCGGCACCAAGTAACCGCCATTGCAACCGGCATCACGGTACTCACGACCGCTCAATAATGTGCTCCATTCTTTCGTTGTGGGCCATGTTTTGTTGTGTACGTTGGGCCTGTCTGTGCATGTGTTTCCGTTGTTTTGCTTATTTTTGCTGCTTACTGTTGTGTTGGCACGGATGCTTGCGGCCGATGAATCGGACGTATAGGTGTGTTGCAGTGGTTGGGTTGAGCGTGTCAGGACCTGGCTCGTCTGGGCCCGGTGAGCATCACTAGCGGAACGTATTCATTCACCGCACTAGCTTATGCATTCCATCGGCAAACTGGCTACGATTAACTTCAGTGCATGCAACAATTCGCACTCGCCACAAGACACGCGTCCATTTACGTTCTTCCACCTCTGTTGTGCAAACCCAACGGTACGCACGCGTGTTGCGCGCCTAAACCTAATTCAGCAAGACTGTACAGTATTGGAGCTCATAATTCTCCGCGCGCACGCTCGCAACTGTAAGAATAAACGTCTCTACGCAAAGCCCAAACCGCAATGTGGACATATCCGTCCGCTACAAGATGAGGTCCCTGTGTCAGCTGTTATCAGTCGCCGTCAGTTGCCCCTAAGCCGCCCGCCCACCCGCCACCTACCTACACAGCTAACACCATCAGCGCCACTCCACTCCACTCCACTATGCCTCGCCCCGCAGCGACGTGCGCCTCCACTGCGCTCCTCCACTGCGGCGCCAGCCGCCAGCCGCCGCCAACCGCCGCCCGCCAACGGCCGCCAACTGCCCGCCAGCCACATTCAGTTAGCTGGTTGTTACGGTTAATCGTTGTAGTTATCCAGGCCCAGGTCGCGCAGGGCGGCGCTGCCCACGTCCTTGCAGGAGGCGGGGTGCGCGGTCTTGGCGGCGCGCAGCAGCGGCTCCACGCCTCGCTCCAGGTAGGCGGGCCGCAGCTCGGGGTTGCGCGCCACCATGATGCGCGTCTGTCGTTTGCAAGGGGTTCATTGTAAGGGGTTGGTAAGGGATAGGTTGGTTGGCGGGGCTTCAGCGTGGTGTGCGTGTGTGTGAATTGGGATGGGAGGGTGTTTTGTGTAGTGGCTGTGGGTGCGGACCGGTCGGCAGGGTCATGGTCAGCAATGCGGGTGGGCTAAGAAGCGCAGGTGGGTGTGCCGGGGTGTCGGCGACGTGGCGCAGGAGGTGAAGATAGGCATTGGGCAGCATTTATGCGCGCACTGCCTGCGCCCTCCGGCTTTGGCGGCCGGACTGCCTGCCCTGCAGCGCGCTCCACTGCTCCTGCCCCACCTAGCACCAGCACTATTACACCACCACACCGCACCGCACGGCGCCGCGCCGCCGCCGCCACCCACCACGAGGCACGCCTGGCGCTGCACGGGCGCGCGGGCCGGCCAGCGGTTCATGAGGTCCACCACCAGCTCCGGCACACCCGCCTCGGCAGCCTGGGTGCAGATCTGCGTTGCGGGAGGAGCGGTCATGAGTTCATTCCCCTCTGCCCGACCCAGTCCGTTCCTGGTCACTGCCCCACCTGGCAATCTCGTTCTCCTCCCCCTCGGTCGTTTCTCTTTGGTTTCTGGAATGAACCACCCCTCCCTTCCCTCTCCTTTCCCCCCTTCCCTCTCCCTTCCCTCTCCCTTCCCCCTTCCCTCCCCCTCCCTCACCTCGGGCTGCCTCAGCATCATGTTGCCCAGCAGCCCCAGCGCCACCTCCGCGATGTCGTCGGCGCCGCTGTGCTGCTCCACCACACGCGCCTGATGGGCGTGGGGGGGAAGAGGGGCAGAGGGGCAGGAGCAACGGGGTAAGTAAGGTTGGGGACGGCATGAGGAGGGGTGGTGGAGAGGCAAACGCTGCCAGTATGGCCCGTGCGGCCCGTGTGGCCTCCCTCTCTTCCCTCTTCCCCTGGCTCGTCCCTGAGCCTTCTCTCCCCTCCCCCTCCTGCCGTCCTCCCTTCTCTCCCGCCGTCCCTCCCCTCCCCCTTTCCCCCTCCCTCCCCGTTTCCCTCCTCCCACCGCCGCCTAGCTCCCCCCCTTGGGCTGGCTGGTTTGGGTTCTCTTGGTCGTTTCGCTTTTGGTTTCTGGAATAAACTACCCTCCCCCCCACGCCCGCTCACCGCCAGCTCCACGGCGCCATGCTCCGCCAGCAGGCGCTTCACGGTGTCGCTGTGCGCCAGCTGCCGCAGCGCGCCCAGGCAGGCCTTGGCCACCTCCTTGTTGGCAATCGAGTCCCTGTGCGGTGCGGTGTGGTGTGGTGTGCTGATGAGAAGATCCTAGCCCATCAGTCGCCGAGATGCACATTTTGGGCCGCTTCCAAACATCATCCACCCACCGACCCACTCTCGCCGACAGCTCTCTCCCTTATCCTTCCTTTCTCCCCTCCCCTCCCCTCTCCCTCCCTCCCTGCTCGCCTCCCCGCGCCCCTGCCCTCACCGCAGCACGCCCAGGCAGGAGATGACTCCGCCGTCGTCCGTGAACTCGCGGCAGATCTCCTCGTTGGCCGCCACCTGTCGCACCGTGCCCAGCACGCGCACCACGGTGGCGGGATGCGTGGCTGCGGGCACGCGGCGCAGCACGGCCAGCAGCACACGGATGGCGGCATGGCTCTTGGCCAGCACGCGCGCGTGCATGAAGGCCTTGGAGGCGGGCGGCCGCTCATCGTCGGCCGTGGTCACGGACCGCACCTGTGCGGGGAGGGGTGGTGGGTAGGTGGACGGGCCGGAGGTGGTGATGGTGACGCGGGCGGGATGTCGGTGTGTGGGAATATGGCGTGCTGTACGGTGGCGCGTGCGCAGATGCACGGCCACACCACCTCCGCGCTCTGGGCCGGGCTGGCTGGTTCGAATTCTCTTGGTCGACTTGCTACGGTTTTGAAATGAATTATCCCCCTTTCCCGACTGTCCCCGCACGCCCCGCTTCCTTATCACAAACACCCAGCCACCCCCAATCCCGTGGCCACCCCCCTCCATCCCCTGCCACCCCCGCCCCTCAAGTTCCCCCCCCCCCCCCCATCTCAAAGCCCGCCAGCCTGCCAGCCCGCTCACCACGCCGCAGGCCGCCCCGATGAGCTCCAGCGGCGCCTCGGGCTGCTGCAGCAGCTCCAGCAGCGTTGCCGCCACGCCGCCCTCCACCAGCTTACACTTGGTCTCCTCCACCTGCCGCGCCGCACACGAGGCGGAGGGGCGGGCGAAGGAGGAGGCTCAGCGGGAGCGGGCGCGGGCACCGAAGGTAGGTTGTGATGTGATAATGTAGTACCGTGCGCGCTCACCCCCATGTGTGCCCCTGCCCCAGCAACCCAGCACTGACGGCCCCCAAACAGGGACCCCCGACTCTCCCACCCCGCCCGGGCTCACCCCCTTCGCCGCCGCCTCCGCCACCGCCGCCGCCGCGCTGCGCACGCTGTGGCCGCTGCCCTCCGCCTTGAGAAGCTCGTGGACCAGCTCCACACCCTGGCGGCAGTAGCAGCAGCAGCAGGAGATGGTGGCGGCAGGAGCAGCAGGTGTGAACAAAGGGGTTGCATCATGCCCACGGGCTGCACAGTCAAAACTGGTGCCCTCGCCTGGTGCCGTCGCCAACCCCACCACCGGTCCTCACGTCCGCCCGCCCGCCCACCAACCTGTGCATCCGGGAAGGCATCCCGGGTCTCCAGCCAGGCCAGCAGCACCTGCAGCAGACCCAGGGCCTGGGAGCGGGGAGGGGAGGGGAGGGCGGGAGAGCAGGAGGAGGGTCACACACAGGTCAGTGCGTGGGACCCCATGTTTGCAAGCTCGCCGTGCGCCACCCCCCAGCACCACACCCGCAATCGCCCCGCACCACAGCCACACAACACCCATCACAACCACCACCCCGCCATGCCCCTTCCCGCCCTTAATTGTCCTCGCCGCTCGCCGTGCATTCCTTTCATACCGGGAAATCGGGAATGGCTGACCATTATCCCCCCGCTCACCCCCGCCATCGCCACCAGCACCCCCCCTCCCCCACCACACACACCCCGTCGCCCCCCCCCCCGCCCACCTGCAGCAGCTGCGCCTGGTCCGCCTCGCCCGCCGCCTGCAGCTGCCGGCACGCCGCCAGCAGCGACTGCATGGCGCCACCCTTGTGCGCGATCACGTACGCCTCCTGCGTCAGCGCAGGGCCGCCCGTGGGCGCGATATTGTTCATGCCGCCGATATTGGCCGCCGACTTGTTGTTGCTGGCGGCAGATGCTGCCGTTGAAGCAGATGCGGAAGCAGCTGCTCCTGCCCCGGAGGCTGCCGCCGCTGGATCCGCTGTAAACTCCTGTAGTAATACCGTAATGTGGTGGTGCGTGGTGTGGCAGGGTCGGGGCATGTAAGCGCCCTGACTGGCGGCCCTCGTGAGAGGCCTCAGGTCAAACACCGGCGCGCGCACCACTCAGCGGCCAGCTAACCGCCCTGTCAGGTGCCACCCTACACATATACCCATACGGCTGGGTTCTGGAGAGTGAGCTTAGCCATAGGGCCACACGGCTGCACAAACACACGCGACTCCCCCACCTCTCCACCCATACCCACATGCCCCACACATACCTTGAGGCTGTTAGCCAGGGCCTCCAGCGCCTCCGCCAGGGAGCCCTTCCCGTCGCAGGCCTCCTTGAGCCCTTGCGAGGCCAGCGCGATCGGGTGGCTGCAGGCAGGCAGGCAGGCGGGTAGGCAGGCAGGCAGTCGCGCAGGTGAGGAGTTGCGGGGTGTGCGGCGGACCCACGGTGTGCAACGGCGCACGATGTTGCCATCGACGGCCGCAGGCGGCACAGGAAGAAGGTCAGCAGGGGTTCGTGTACAGGCCCGAAGTCCCGAACCAGGCCGTGCGTGCCCACCAGGTGCGCCGCGCTCAATTGCAGGTGGCGTTCACACCTGTCCATGTCGCTGCCCGCCAGGTTCGTGACCACGCCGGTCATGTCATAGCCCTGCACGTTGAACTCCTCGATGGCAGACTTGATGGCGTCCTCACGCTGCAAGGGGAGGGGTGGGGAAATGTCCAGGGGCGCGCGGGATGGGGACGCGGGAGATCAAGCAGGCGGGAGCCGCGGCCTGGCGTTGCCCCTTGAGCCACAACCACGCCCCTCTCACCGACATATCGAAGTCCTCAATGTTTGTGGTGACGGCCTCATCGAACGCCTCCTGCAAGGTGCCAAAAGGCCGCGGCTGTTGTCAATGCCCGCTCGGCTCGCTCGAGTACTTCAGGTTGCTATACCCATTTATCACCATGTGTCACACCTGAGTCAGCTTCGGCTTCGCCTTAGGCCACGCTTGTGCCATTTTGTGTTTTGCTTTTGGTTTCGACTTGGCGCGAAGGCGTATGAAGCTGAAGAAGGCTCCTAAGAAGCAGCACGAGCACCTGATAGCAGTGGAATGTGCAATAAGCGCCGAAGTGCGGAACGTCGTCAAAGTCAAGTCCCGGGATGGGGACCCATTGCATCCAAAACAATGCCCTCGATTTGAGGCGCTTGGCCGTCACTTGCAAGTAAATTCATATCTATAAAACAACCAAGCTATTGCGGACTGCAGGGGTGGGCTTGGCCGAGGAGGGAAGCCCTGCCCTTGAAACACGACCTCGACACCGCTTGAGAGGCTTCAAAGATAATCTATAACGTTCAATAAATCCTGCAAGAAATGGGCGGCCCAATTATTGGTGAGCCTTGGGACCGGGCGTTAACTCCATGTGGTGTGGCAGTGGGCCGCGAGCAGCGTTCTTGGGCGCGTGTTGAGCGCAATTGCTCACTGGTGTTCCATCCGGCCTTAGCGAGGGCGCAGCTCGACCGTTCGGGGATACGGTGCCTCGCAGTGCACCGACCGGGGGTTGGGGCAAGCGGGCAGCCCGCTCGGGTCCCTGCTGGGCGTCACAGGGCAGCATGGCTTGAAGGGATGCGTCTGGATGCTTCGTGCGGGGGAGTTAGTGTGCCCCCGTGCGCTACCACGCACTACCGCACCACCACACCACACTCGCCTGGTGCATACCCATCTCCCTCAACTCGCACACACACCGTCGCATGTGTCCGTGTTTCGTGTCGTGCAGTGCACCCGCTGTTCCAGCACACGCTGGCCACGCCGCCCGCGCCCGAGCCGCGCACGCTGGAGGAGGTCCCGGAGGATGTGCTGCGCCTCATCGCGCAGCGCCTGCCCACCGCGCAGCAGCTGTGCGTGCTGGCCTGCGTCAACCGCCGCTGCAAGTGAGTGTACGGGCAGAACCGTGGGAGCTCGCTGTGGATGGGTGGCCATCTGAGGGGAAGGAAGGACGGGCGACAGCGCAAAGCGCTAACGGTGACCTGACTGGGCGTCTGGCTGGCGCATCGGTCTTGGGCTCTGCCCCTGCTGCAAGCAATAACACCAACCTGGGCCGGTGCGACTGCTGGTGTAAGCGCTGACCACTGCTGCGGCGCTGCATTGCATCGCAAACCAGGGCGGTGGCTGAGGCGGAGGAGCTGTGGCGCGCCATGTGCGTCACCCGCTTCGCCATCACCAGCCACTGCTCGCCGCCCTCGTGGCGCAAGCTGTACGAGTTCAACCACAGCTTCCTGTACAAGGTGCTGCTCAGCCGCAGCGCCGAGCAGTTCAACTCGGGCTTCTCGCGCAGCGGCGGCGGCTTCGTGGGCATGGGCATCGCCATCGCCTGAGGCCTGTGCATGGGGAGCGCACGGCATCAATGCAGGCTTGGGGGCAGGCGCGCAGCCATGCGCTGGCTCGCCCGCCCGGCGCCCGCTGCGAGGATGGCTGCATGAGAGATGCTCCCGTTTGGTCTGCGGCGCTTGTATGTTATTTTGTGATTGTGATCGGATATGAGAGGCCCTGGGCTACAGCTGTGGTGTGGATGCAGCTGTGCTACTGTGTGTACGTAGAATGGCTGCGTTGTTCCTGTATGTGTGGCGCAAGCCAATATTGTACCTTTAGGGGTTTCCTGACGTGCCGAGTGTTCGCCCACGCCCGCCGTTGTCTGCCGCGCACGGCTGGGCGCTGGACCCCACTCGTGCTGCGTGAGTTTGCATGCAGCGTTGTATACGACAAAGCGACCGAGTCATAATCCACGCCATCCGCTGCATAAGCTTTGAGAGCATACCTTGCGCCGGTCAGAGGCATCCCGGTTTTCAAAGACAATGCGCGAGGTTGGCCCCAATTGAAACACATGATGCAAGCGAACGCAGGGACGAGAGGCGCGGGCAATCAAGGGTAGATCTGATTAGCCCTTGTCCGTGGTCCGACTTTAACTTGCCAAGAGGCGCTGTCAGTGCTGTGGTGGATTGCGTGCTGGGCGCTGGGACACGGGATTGTGTGGCATTGTTGGGAGCGCACGGGACGCATCGGCGTTTGCACACCATGCTCACGGTTACATCACGTGCCGAGCCCGGAAGGCTGCCATGAATGCGTCACACGAGACCCGCCCGCTGTGGGTGCCGTCACGCGAGACCCGCCCGCTGTCCAGTTCATCGAAGACCTGTAAGCAGGAGAAATCATTGTGTGTCAGTTGTAGCAGGTTGCAGCGTGCAGGGCGGGGGCAGGGGTTCCCTGCACGGGTTCCCTGGGCATGGGTTCAGTTCCCCGTTGACTACGTACCTCCTCAACGGTGTGGCTCTTGACGGATGGCATGACTTCGTGGAAAGTGCGTAGCGCATCATCGCGGCGGATGAACCCCAGGCCTGTGGGGTGGGAAAGCAACTTTAGGTGGCGCCGATACCTTGGCCGATACGACCGCAACGGTATAGCCCCACCACCGCTTTGGGTTGCAGAGTTTTATACAAGACATTGGAGCTGCCCACCTTGGTTATCAAAGGCTCGGTAGATGGCGCGGAGCTGTGCGTCGGGGTCCCTGGAGGTCATGACCGCCTGCGCCCACCCGTGGCCAAGACAAGAGGGCGTCAGCTCGCCCTGTCAGCTGGTACCGGGCACCACCAACTTGCACTGTACCTTGACCACTTGTGCTAGCATGTCATATGTGAAGCTGTCCTCTTCGGATTCAGCGGTCGCTGCCCCAAGAAGTCTCCGCAAGTCACATTTCGAGGGCCGGAAGCCAGTCGCAAGTACAACCGCCTTCTTGAACCTATGCCTGTCAATTCTGGTGTCCAAATCACCGTTTGACACCTCGGCAAAGGCCTCTGCAGCGAGTCGAGACGGAGTTGCCATCGACAGCCCGCGACGTATGGAATTTGGTGACTGCGAGGCGAACACCTTAAAGGCACTTTATGATTGGACTGATGTACTGCATAAAACAGGAGCTAGCCCCATACTTCAAAACTGGTGTGTATGGGGGGATTCGTGTCTCCGCAACCTGCCCCACCCTGTCCCCCAGCTCCCGGGCCGGGAGTCCCGGCGCCCCGCCCCCTCAGCCCCCTCCAACCTTCTCATAACGAAGAATTGCAGAACGGCTTAGCGACGAGGACAAGGGGCATCTTCCATGCCTAGTTTAGGAGGTCAGCGGCACCAAGAAGTCTGGTGGCACTCGACCGTAGCGGGGCTAGCAGAACCCGACTCGACCGTCATCATGCGCGCAGAGCTTCGCAGTTTTCATTTTTGCATTCCTAACATCGAACCATTTATTCGATCAAAACCAGTGCAACCAAGGTCTCTTCCCAACCTGCTGTCTCAACGCGATGCCGAGGTAATGTGATGCGCTCAATCGCTTATTGCAAAATTCGAATCCGCTTAAGCAATTCTCCGCGACTTCCGGCTGACAGGCTCCGCGGGCGTTTCGGCTCAGCGTGGAACAGCTCGGGCTGCTGCTTGAGCAATACGACAATGCGCGCAACGTGTATCTTCCGGAACCCGCAGGAAGTGCTTGTAGCAGCTGCTGGTGTTCGCGCCGCCGGGCCAGGCGGCGGCGCTTGTCACCAGCCTGGGCAAGCGGATGCAGGCCGCGGCGGTGGCGGACGCGCTCGGGTTGCTGGGGTTGCTGAGTTGCCGAGCGAGGGGTTGCGGTGGTGTACGACTTGGGTTTACGGGTGGTGATGAGTGATGAGTGATGACATGACCACGCACGGCGAGGCCCAGGCGCGACGATGCTGTGATGCATTACGGACATGCGCTAAATTGTGAATGCATTGCGGTGTTCCGACCAGGACGACACTGCTTTCTATGTATCATATCACGGCATGCTTCGCAGCGCACGCATGTTTGAGCGCGAGGTGGATGGGGCAGCGGCGGGGAATCGCCAGAAGGAACAGTGGGGATTACTGGGGAAGCCAGCGTAGCAAGCAAGCGGAACACCGGAACACCGGGACGCCCATCCTGCTCACTGCGGGTCCATCTTGCTCGCTGTCCCGCGGCTTTGGCGTCCACTCGTTGCGCGCTTTGTTGCCCTCACCTCAAAGCCACACAATACAAGGAGTCAGTGAAGACAACACGTTGGGACGGAAGAAAGAATGTCGACCCGCGGGCGAGTCGGGCCGCCCGCCGCGTGCGACGCCGCCACCGAGGTGAGGTCCAAGTTTGCTTTCTCGATATCGCAAATGAAACTGAGAACTGAGAACTGATTCTGCAATTGTTCCTGCTGCTTGCTGCAGGTGCCTCGGGCGTTCCGGCTCCAGGTGGAACAGCTAGAGCGCCTGCTGGTGTGGCTGGTGCAGCAGCGCCCCGCCGATGCCTCGCCCTGTGACGACAAGGGCCTCAGCCAGCTCTGCTTCGCGATATACGACCAGCTCCGAGACACGCTCACAAGCGCGCCACCAGCCGGCGGCCAGCGCCAGCTTTTCCAGCTGATCGACTGCGTGCTGCGCAGCCCGGCTTGGCCGAAGCTGCTTCAATGGCTCGGCTGCAGCATCGAGCACATGCTAGCGGCAGGAGTCGGCGCGGCCGCGGTGCAGGCGGCTTGGAGTCCGGACCTTCTCGCGTTCGGCGACGGAGGAGGCGCCGAGGCTCGCTTCGTACGCGACGCGGTCACCGCATTCTTGGGTGTGCACGGCGCAGCGCTGCGGCTGGTCACCGGCTGCCTGTGCCACGCCGCCGCGGCGGCGCAGGGCGAGAACTCAGCCGCCGCCGCTGGTGCCGCGGAGCGGCCGCCGTGGCTGCCCAGCCCGCCGCCGCCGCCGCGCGGCCTGCTAGTCCGCATGGCCCGCTCCCTGCGCGCGCTCCTCTCCAACCACACCCTGCGAGGCTACGCCCGAATGGCGGCGCAGGCCGCGGCCGCAGCCGCCGGGGCCACCGGCGCGCTCAGTAGCCCGCAGCAGCAGCAGGAGCAGCAGCAGCAGCAACGGCCGGCGTCCGTGGCTCTGGTGCTGACGGACGTGCTTGACTCGGTGGCTCACCTTGTGGAGGGCGCGGCCGGCTTCGTCCGCCAGCCGGGGTTGCCGGCTGCTGCTACTGCCGCTGCTGCTGCTACCGCCGCTGCTGCTGCTGCCACAAATAGTACCAGGGGTGCACGGGGCAGCATCGCATCGGCGGCGGCACGCCAGGCGGCGGCGGCAGCGGTGCAGCCACAACAGCCGCCGCCGCCACCGCTGGACGCGCTGCTGCTGTCGGAGCTGGCCGCCAGCGGGCTGTTTGACCAGGTGGCGAGGCTGGTGGTGCATGCGGCGGCGGCGGACGGCAGGTGGTGGCTGAGGCAGCAGGAGCAGCGGGGGCAGCAGCAGCAGCAGCATCAGTCGCAGCAGCAGCAGCAGCAACAGCAGCAGCAGCTGCAGCAGGTGGGAGAGCGGGCCGGAGCGACGCGGGACCTCGCAAACGGTCTGTGCACCCTGCTGGTGCAGGAAGGCATGCTGTGGATGGAGTGCGCTGACAGGAGTGGGGCGCATGCCAGCGGCAGTAGCGGCGGCAGCAGCACATCAGCAGTAGCCAACCGGCAACTGGCGCCGTGTGTGCCGGCCCAGCCGGCCCAGCCGCCGCGGTTGCCGCCGCCGCCCTGGGGCGGCTGCGCGCAGTTTCTGGCGCTGGCACAGGTGGCGGTGACGCTGGCGGCGGCGGGCTTCGGCGGCGGCGTGCGGGGCGTGTGGGGCCTGCCCGCGGAGCTGGCGGCGGGGCTGCCGGTACCCAGGCTGCCGCCGTCGCCGGGGGCTGGGCAGACGGGGGGCCCTGCGTTCTTATTGCCGCACGTGGTGGCTTCTGCTGCTGCTGCTGGCGGCGGTGAGGACTCCATCCACCTGTCCTCCGGGCCCTTCAGCCTGCTCATGCACACGCTGTGCCTAGTGGAGAAGGCTGCACGCATCTCCAACCTTCGCCAGCAGCAGGCGCAACAGCAGCTGCAGCGCTTGGGGGAGCTTGCGCCGCGCCCTGGAGCTGGCGCAACGTCTGCTGCAGCTGAGGCGGCAGCTGAGGCGGCTGTGGTGCATGGGGAGGGGATGGTGGGCTGGCGCTTTCCCGTAACCCCCACCGCGGCGAGTGAGGTGCTGCTGGCAGCGGTCCGACTGGCGGTCGTCAGCATGGACGCCGCCGGCGCCGAGGGTGCGCCGGCCCGCGCTGGTGGAGGCCACAGCAGCGGCGGCAGTAGCAGTGAGGCGCTACTGCCGCGGCGGCTGCGGCTAGCGGCAGTGGATGCATGGGAGGTGGGACTGGATGCGGTTGCGACCATGCGAGGTATTCTGGTGCTGTCATCAGCGAGGGCGCCGCCACAGCAGCAGCAGCAGCAGCAGCAGCAAGACGGCGAGAGCCCATCCCCACGCTCTGCTGTCGGCAGTAGCACTGGCAGCAGCACTGCCGGCGGCGTCTGCAGCAGTGCTGGCGGCGGCGGCAGCAGTGGCTACCCGCGGCTCCCTGTCAAGTGGTGGCGGGCGGCGGCGGCGGTGCTGCGGCGATGCACGGTCCTGCCAACAGGCGCCGGCGGCACGTCACCGCCGCAGGAGCGGCGGCGTGCCCTAGTGCTCTGGATGATTCAAAACTTCAAACTGCTGGCGATACCAGGTTAGTTTCTGGCAATTTAGTTCAGCTCTTCAGGAACCCTTGACGGGATACTGCGCCGGCAGGGCTTGGGTCCAAACAAAGGTCGAAACAGGTTGAGGTCGAGATTCGCCTTTGGCAGTTAGGTTCAGTCATCTCGCTGCTCCGCATGACATGCTTTGCCTATACCTTCAGGACCCGAGCTGCCGCCGCGGCCGCCGCGGGCGCTGCAGGCGGCACTGGCGGGCGGGCTGCTGCCGGCGCTGGAGGCCGCCCTTCGCACCGCGCCGGACACGGATCTGGCCATAGAGCTGGCAAGCGCGTTCTTCAACATCCCATTAGCCGACTTTCTGTGCGGCGCTTGCTGGCCGCACCTGCAGCAGCTGCTGGCGTTCGCGCCGCCGGGCCAGGTGGCGGCGCTGGTCACCAGCCTGGGCAAGCGGATGCAGGCGGCGGCGGCGGCGGACGCGCTCGGGAGCAACAGCCGCGGTTTCAGCTGCAGCAGGGGTGCAGACGCAATGCTGGCAGCGATCCGCGAGGGCAGACTGTGGATGCTGCTCAGCGGCGCTCTGCCCGGCCTGGAAACCCCACTCAGCATCATCGCCTCCATAGGCGCCGGCGGGAGCAGTGCCAGCGCCGCCCCTGTCGCATGGGAGCGGCGGCAGCAGCGGCCTCCGCCTTCGCCGCAGCTGCGACTGCGACTGGTGCTGCTGTCGCACACGCTGCACCGCTGGCTGCCGGCACTGTCAGCCTGCGTGCGGCTGCCGGCACAACAGACTTCGCCGCACTCCCTTTTAACGCCGCTCATAGTCGCCCTGCGCTGGACGCTGCGACCGCTGACAGAAGTCACCCGCCTGGATGCCGACGCCGAGGCCGCTGTGGCCGCCGTGGGCGCAAATGTTGCTAGCGGCGGAACTACCGGCGGCAGTGGCGGTGGTGGCGGTGGTTGTGCGGCGGCGGCGCCGGTCGCTGACAGCTGGCGGCAGTGGCTGCTGCAGGAGGTGGATGTCCTGGGGCTGGTCGAGCGGGGGCTGCGGCTGCTGGCGGTGGTGCCGCCGGGTGAGCGAGCCGCGCACCTGGCGGGAGAGGTCGCCTGCCTCCTGCAGGCGCTGCCGCTGGCGCTGCCGGACGCGCTGGGACCGGTGCTGGCGGCGGCACCACGCGGCTCGGCCTGGCACCCGGACGAGCTGCGGCGCGTGCTGCTGCTGCACCCGCCGGGGCCTGAGCCCAACACTCACGACGGCGCCGGCTTGTGGCTGGCGCCGGTGTTGCATGGGCTGGACACGCTGCGGAGTGCGGCGGCGGCGGCGGTGGCGGCATCGGCGGCACGGCGGCGGGGCGCTGGAGGCACCGATGTGGGTCAGCCGCAGCAGGCCCTGCGCTGGGGCGCTGTCTACATGCATCCAGCCAGTCGGGCGTTCGTGGCGAGGGGGCTGCTACGGCGCGGGGAGCGGCTGCCAGAGCTGCTGCTGTCGCCGCACGAGGTGGCGGTGGAGGCGGCGGCGCTGGAGGCGGCTTCGGCGGTGGATTCGAGCGCTGGCGTCGCTTGTAGCGGCACAGGCGTCGGTGGTGCGGGTAAGCAAGGAGCGGCAGGGCGCGTGAAGCAGCAGCCTCGGCAGGAGCAGCTGGTCCAGCAGGGACAAGGCCAGCAGCAGCCAGCGCCACCGCTACTGCTGCTGCGCTGGTGCGGCAACCCTCGCTGCACCAACCTGGCGGGGGACAGCGAGGCGCACCTGCCGCTGTCGCTGTGCACGGGGTGCCGGTGCGTGCGGTACTGCGGCCAGGCGTGTCAGGCGGCGCACTGGCGCGGCGGCGGACACCGGGAGGCGTGCAAGCGGCTGTTGAGGGCCGCCGCTGTCGCGTGAGGGCGACAGCGTGGCAACAGGGGCGGCTGTCTGCGGGCTGCAGCCACAGGCTCACTCGCTCGAGGCAGCTGGATGTTCATTAGTGCGTGGCGACTGTGGATTCACAGAGGTGGATGGAGTGCTGGGCTGCCGAGGGGATGCGGTGATGCGCATGTGGACTGTGTGGTGTGTACGTTGAGTTGGCGCGCAGCGGGTACCGTGAGGCTGTGGGAGTCGGCGGGGGGAGGGGAGGCGGACCACGGCTCCAATGGAAAGGCGAGCCCCCCGAGTCCTCAAGACTTACAGGTTCACTTGCAAACGCAGCTTTTGAAAATCTGCATGTGACTTGATACTGCGTTAACCGAATGCCGCAACGCCACCCCGCCCCGCAAGCCTTTCGGCTAGAAACGGAGCATCTCGAGCGTTTGCTCACTCATCAGCCTGATGCAAAAGGAGAAATAGCTGATTATTGACCAAGCACATGAGGTAATGGGTTCTTCGGAGGCCAAGGGCGAGCTCGAGCAGCTGGTCGCGTGCATTGAGCATCTGCATCGTGGTCCTGTGTGGCCGCGCCTCCTGAAATGGATGGGCCGGAGTCTGGAGCAGATATGGTCATGCAGAGCAACGCCTTGCATCGCAGAAGCCTGGGCGTTGGACCCTGAGAGCGAGGCCCAGCAGACCTCCAGAACCCGCGAGGCGCTTCCCGCCGGCGCGCCGGCTGTGGCGCCCGCGGCGATCCGCGCCCACTTCGCCGCTGTGCGCGTGCAGGATAGCTGCCGCAACGTCACAGTAGTACCTGGTCAGCTGCTGCCAGGGAGCGGGCCCGCGCGAGCAGCCCTTGCAGTTGCCGCCCGGCCTGCTCGACCGCATGGCTCGCTCCCGGCGGGCGCTGCTGTGCTCCCACGCCCAGCGAGGCCACGCCCGCCTGGCAGCGCAGGCCGCGGACGCCGCTGCAGGGGCGTACGCCGCCAATGCGCTGCACGAGTGTTGCAGGTGACAGCGAGGCGGAGCTGCCGCTGCAGCTGTGTGCGGGCTGCGGTGCTGCGGCCGCGCCTGCCAGGCAGCGCACTGGCGCGGCGGCGGCGGCGGCGGCGGCCACAAGGAGGCGTGCCCCGCGCTCAAGGCCGCTGCGGCTGCTTCCAGCACTGGTGGGCTGTAAAGCCCTATGTGGCAGCGCCGCAGCGTTGAAGTCCAGAGATGAGGTACCGGTAGATTAGGCGCTTAACTGGCCCTTCTTCGTTCGAAACAGAGGTCATGACCCAGCCAGCGTCCTTGCTCGCCAGCGAGGACCCACACGGCAGAGGGCGGGATGCATGGAGGCAGCCGCTGCAGTGCCGGGGACACGTGTGTGACGCACGGGAGGTCATGGGGGGGGGCCGGTGAAGAGGAGCTCGGCCCTTGCGTCGGGTATTTATGGGGGGATACCGTAAAGCAGGTGGGTGCACGCCTACCCGTACTTGTCTCTACGTTACAGCAGAGAAGACATTTCTAGGAGTAGAGCACGGGGTATGGGCACAGACGCGCCATGGCGCGTGCCAGGTGGTGACGCAAGGCGTGGGGCTGCGGGTGGCGAGGACTTGGGGAACGTGGGTGTTGCGCGAATCCGGGGCGTGTCCGGAAGCGTGACCGCCGCGGCCTTTTGCCAGGGCTTTCGAAGAAAGCAATGGCATGTTCATGCACCCCTAAATATGAATGCCGAATGAGTGGACAGTGAGGTCCCGAAAGCAGTCAGTTGTGCAGTCAGAAGCAATGCCGATTGGCTTGGTAAGGCCTAATTACGCAGACCGCCCTGCATTCCAGTTGCACCTCGCATTCGATATCTGTGTTCCTTCTTTGCTGCTGAACCTGCACCAAACGCTCTACTGAATAAGAAGTTACACGGACTTGCGAAGCGGGGGTCAACATGGCGCTCCGGCTCTTCGGGCGCCGCGCGGGGCAACTAGGTAGCTCCTTGGCACAAGCTACAAGGGTAAGAAAATCCCAAGCATTCAATTGTGGCGGTGTCGTGAGCTCCGCGACCGCATGCAGGCCGCCGCTGTCGCTACCGGGGAGCTGAGCGCAAGCTGCAGCGGTAAGTTTTGTAATGAGACTTTTTGATGTAGATTCGGTGCCGAACGCGTTTCTGCGCCCCTCGCAGAGCTCTTCTTGCGTCAATCAAGCGTGGCCAGGTATCGTGTAGGGACGATCCTTGTCGGAGCGGGTTTCTGGGGCCTGGTTTGTGACATGTTCACTCAATTTTGGTCTGCAGCTCGAGCCATGTGCGAGAGGAGCTGGCTGCGTTCGGTGCAGAGAGCGCCCGGTTCCGCGGGCTGCTGCACATGCGGGGTCTGCAGACCTCCGCGCTCGCTATGGATTCGTTTGAGGTGAAGGTGCCCTCCATGGGGGAATCCATCACGGAGGGTACCATTGCAAACGTGCTGAAGAAGCCAGGTGCGCGGGGAGGAAGGCTGTGGGCACCCAGGGTTTGGCACGGGGGGGGGGGGGTTGGGGGAGCTGGGCCTCTCCGGCGGGCGCGCGGCGTTGGCACCGTGGTCCCGACACCTGGGTGTTGACGACGTGCGTGTAGCGCTGAACCTTGCTCTTGCGTGGCCGTTCTTGACGCTTTCAGGTGACGCTGTAAAGGAGGACGACGTCATCGCTCAGATTGAGACGGACAAGGTCAGCAGGGGGGACGGGACGGGGCGCGGCACGCAGATTACAGGGGCGGACAGGCAGGCGTCACAGCCACACATGCATGCGGGTCAGCCATCCATGAAATGATGATTATCATATTCGGGGGGGGGGCAAGAAGGGAAAGGGCCGAGCGGCCAGACCAAACAGCCAGCACAAGCTGGGCGTGTAACTGTTCACTAACGCGCGCTGTGAAACGGCTGGCTGTCTCAGTGGGCAGCGCCGCAATCGCGCCAGCGGTCCACCTCCACCTCCACACCGCAACCAACTGCACGTGTCTCCGCCACACCCCGCTGCCCTCATGACCAACCCCGCCCCGCCCGCCGCCAGGTGACCATCGACGTGAAGTACACGGGCAAGGCGCCGGGCGTGATCGCCAAGGTGCTCATCAACGCCGCGGACCTGGTCAAGGTCGGGCAGCAGGTGAGAGCAGCAGGGGCCGCGGCAGGAGGTGGGCAGGAGGCGGGCAGAGGCAAGAGAGGACGGGAGCGGCCTGCGGCAGAGGCGGCAAACAGTAGAGGCGGCCAGGCAGTAGGAACGGGTGGCGGCGGTGGTGGTGGTGGTGATTGTAGGCAGCAGGAGGTGAGGCGGCGGGCAGTGGTGGGTGCGGCGGCTGGCAACTGGAGCGGTGGGCGGCAACAAAAGCGGTGGACCATATCGGCGACCGAGTACTGAGAGACGCGTGGCTCGAAACGTGGGGGCGCATGGACCAGCACGTGGTGCATGCCTCGAAGCCGCGTGGCGGTATTTGGGGGGGGAGTTCCTTGCTGGTCCAGGCTTTGACGCTGCTGAGATGCTGGGGCCCTGGAACTATCAGTTTCGCTACATGGCGGCTGGTGCTGATCACTGCCCGGCATTCCTGTCTCGTACATCCCAGGTGGCCGTCGTTGAGACGGGCGGTGCCGCTGCCGCTGCGGCGCCGGCTGCTGCTGCCGCCCCGCCGCCGCCGCCGCCGCCGCCGCCGAAGCCCGCGGCTGCGGAGCCCGCCAAGCCGGCGGCTCCCAAGGTGCGCGGGCGGGTAGTTGCTCGCCATTCCTTGGAGTTGGGCACGGGGGTGCGCGGCTTGGCACGATGGGGTTGAAGGGGCGGGGCATGGGGTATGCAAGGGCCGGGGCTGGTGGCTGGGCCCGCCGCAAGACACGTGTCTGACCAATGCCGTCGCGGCGATGTGCAATGCAGGCTCCCGCGCCGGCGCCGGCTGCTCCCAGCGCGCCGACTTCGCCCATCCCCGGACCCCGCCCGGAGCGGTACGTCCGCGCCCGCAGGCGGCCCTGCCCTGCCCTGCGGCCTCGCGTCTGTCGCCACCTGTGCATGTGCCTGCACACCGCTGCCCTGCTCCAGCACCACCCAGACACGCGTTGCAACCCCGCCGACATGCGTGCAACCCCACCCTTCGGTGCATCGCGCGCTAGTTTGGTTTCTTGCTCTATAAAATGGGTGAGGTATTCACACCCCTGCTTCTAAAAACAAAATGGCGCAGGCGCGTGAAGATGACCCGCCTGCGCATGCGCGTGGCGGAGCGGCTCAAGGGCGCGCAGAACACGTACGCCATGCTGTCCACCTTCAACGAGGTGGACATGAGTGCCGCCATCGAGCTGCGCTCCACCTACAAGGTGCGGGGGCGGGGGCGGGTTGCACGGGAAAGGGCAGGAAAAAGGGGCAGGGGGAGGTGTGTGGAGCGGAGAGAGAGAGAGGCGCGTTGTTGGGCTGCAGGGGCGTACGGTGGCGTGGTAAGGGCTCCTGCGGCACACGTCTTCGGATCCTCAGGGATGACTGGAATTCCACTCCATCTCGCCCCCACAGGACGCCTTCCTCGAGAAGCACAACGTCAAGCTGGGCTTCATGAGCGTGTTCGTCAAGGCGGCCGCCTACGCGCTGCAGGTGTGCGTGTGTGGGGGGGGGGAGGGGGAGGTAGCCATCCATGGGATGGTATGGGTCAAATTTTGCGAAGTGCCGGGGGGGAGGGTTGTAAATACCAGCCTGAGCTAAACCAAACCAAAGGAGAAACTGGGGTGCATGTGTGTGTGTGGGCTCGTTTGTGGAGGGGTGTGCAGGTAGCGGTGGGGGCTGCCGGGGCCGGCGTGGCCGGGCGTCAACTCGGGAAATCCCTCCGGTCCGTGGGAAGCCGCCCCTCTAATCTTGGACGAACCACGACGTCACCACTCCACAACACTGCCGCCACACCGCCGCCCTGCAGGAGGTGCCGGCGGTCAACGCCGTGATTGAGGGCGACGAGATCGTGTTCCGGGACTTCTACGACATCTCCATCGCCGTGGCCACGCCCAAGGTGGGGCGGCGGGGGCAGGAGCGGGGGCGGCTGGATGGATGATGAGAGCTGGAGTGGGAGCTGGGGCGGGGGCGGGAGCTGGGGCATGGGGCGAGAGGGGGGAAGCGGAAAGCGAAGCAGGAGGCGGGAGGTTGGGATTAAGGAGACGTGGAGGAAAACGGGGGAAGGAATATCAGGCTCTTGCGGCAGACGAGTGCCGGGGGCGGGGCCTGTGTTCCACTGCAGGTAAGGGTCTCGGTCCATGGTCGAAGTAGTTGAGGCAGTGGCCGGTGTGGTCCTGTGCCGGCGCGCGCAGGGCCTGGTGGTGCCGGTGCTGCGCCGCGCGGACGAGCTGAGCTTCGCGGACGTGGAGAAGGTGCGTCGCTGCTGGGGCCTGGGGGTTGGCGGGCGGGAGGGAAGGGCTGGCTGGGCAGCGCGTCTGAGGCCCAGCGCGTCGTGGTGCCCGACCTGTGGCCGGGTGCTCATGTGGGTGTGACGGCGGGTGCATGAAATGGAGACTGACTCATTCAGCCACCACGCGGGGCAGCAGCTCGCTGTATCGTCCTGCTGCACCGCCCTCCCCCACCCCACCCCCTGTTCTACGTCTACCTCGTCATTAATCAAACATGCATGGCACCCCCACCCCCACCCCGCCTTCCCACCACACCGCCCCACCACCAGACCATCAACGCGCTGGGCAAGAAGGCGCGCGACGGCACCATCGGCATCGACGACATGGCGGGCGGCACCTTCACCATCTCCAACGGCGGCGTGTACGGCAGCCTGCTGTCCACGCCCATCATCAACCCGCCGCAGTCCGCCATCCTGGGCATGCACGCCATCGTGGACCGGCCGGTGGTGGTCAAGGGCAAGGTGCGTGCGTGCGTGCGTGCGTGCGCATGCGGAGGGCGGGAGGGAAGTGGAGGGCGTGGGGAGAGGGAGGGCGGGAGGGAGGGAGGGAGGGAGGTGGAGGGCGTGGGGAGAGGGAGGGCGGGAGGGAGGTGAAGGGCGTGGGGGGAGGGGGGCACAGAGGGTTCGCAGGATAGGAGTCGGCGCCGGGCTTTGCGGAGGAGACGGGGAGGGGGTAGCCATCCATAGGATGGTGTTTATCAAATGGGGGGGACAGTGAGCGCAGGTGGTCAGACTGGAGAGTGGAGACGCAGGCCAATGGCAACCACCGCAACGGTCGCCTTGTTGTCATCTCGCAACTTGCTCGGGTGCTCAATCCCCCGCAGATTGAGATCCGGCCCATGATGAACATCGCTCTCACATACGACCACCGCCTGATCGACGGCCGCGAGGTGGGTTGTCTTGTGTGGCTCTCAGCCCAATATCCCCCCTGCCCAATGTTCACGTGCCTTGAGTGCCAGTGCTTTGCGCTGCCGCCTGCAGCCTCTGAGCCGTTCGCGCGTGCAAGTGATTCCCACACAATCACTCCCTGAATCTGGATCGAGTTCCTCGCGCCTACACGCCCTCGCATGCGTGTGTCTGCCCCGCACCCGCAGGCCGTCACCTTCCTGCGCCGCATCAAGGACGTGGTGGAGGACCCGCGCCGCCTGCTGCTGGACATTTGAGCGTGCCATGGTGCAACAGCAGCCGGCGCCGCAACAGTAATTGTAGCAGCTGCCGCAGCGGCACCGGCAATGGAGTGCGATCCTGCCTCTCGGTTGGCGGCAAGGGTGGTTGTGGTGGTTGTGGATAGAGGTACACACCTATTGAAGACTCGATGGAGCTGGAGGAACTGGAAGATGCGCGGCGCTTCTGCGTGCATGGGTCGGTGGCCTGGGTCGCTCGCTGCTTGGGCACTCGCATTTACGAGCTTATCTTCGTATTTCTTTGTCTTGAGGGGTTTCGTAGTAGTTGATGTGGTGGGCGTGGTGATGCGCTTGAGCCTTGGCCGCGCCACAACTGAATGTCTGCCGCAGGCACTGCGGCGTTGCCTTGATGCCTGATCGAGGCTTTCGGCTGGCGATGCATGAAAAAGCATCTCTCAGGCCCCAGGAGCAGCGGTCGTTGAAGCAGACTGTTGAAGCGAGGGGCTGCTCTCCCATTCGACGGGGGGGGGATAATCTAATCTTGCTTTACGGTTGTGGGTGCGGAACGCTTTTTGCCCATGAGGGACTTCGCTACTCGCACGCATTTATCACCGAAGGGGGGGGGACGAGCAGGGTAAAACGTGGCGGGATGATAGGCTGGAGGTACCCGGCCGCCCTGAAACGAAACCTTAGGCTGTTCTTGGTTTCCTTCCCGTCGTTATGAAGACACTACTGTAAACTTTATATACCTTATGCCAAACTGATGCAACAAGGCGTGTCTGCGTCCCCAATTCTTGGTCATAAGCTTTGCCTGAGCTGCAGTGCCCTTACTCCGCGCCCATTTAGTTGGTACATATATGCAGAATGACTCTCGCGGTAGCTTGCATACCTCGCGCGAGCCTCAAAGCTGCAGACTAAGAAACCAGCTCTAAAGGCGCTTTGGAGCATGGACACGACCGACTCAGCAACGCTAGCACTCATCAATGCCTTGAGTATCAAGTGAGTACACTCAGCGCTCCACACGCAGGTCGCTCGCCTCTGACATGTGCGCCTCTGGCCGCACCGCTCTTGTCGCGGCCTGGGAAATCAACCAAAAATTGTGGTCATATATTGTCATTTAATATGTTGAAGCTGTACGTTAAAGCTGTCACGGCTCTCAAAGTGAGGACGCCCGCGCACACATTACGTCCTTTTGAAGGCCTTCCCAGCGCAGCCCCGAGGATGTGGAGCAGCTCGTCGCCTTACTCGAGGAGCATGTGAGCTCGGGAAACCGCCTGCGATGGCGCCGCGGCATTGTTTTGGTGCGGGTTTAGGGGTTTCACACGTCGCCCGTCAGTCGCGGGCACGGCCGTCTGGGGGTTGGCCACTGGCCGTCGCGGCGCAGGGCCGCGACAGAGCTTCTAAGTTGATGCTGCACCCACAAGAATACGGCAGTATTTGATCCGTGTCTGGCTATCTATTACAACCTGCGTGTCGCGCTCCTGCAGCCCTTCTTTGCGGGAGTGGAGTTCTCCAACCTGAAAGTCCTCGCTGGCTACCTGAGTGAGTGACCATGGGCACAGTGCACCTTGCACCAATAACTAAGCAATGCAGCGCATCTCTTTGCTTCTTCAGCGCTTCCGCAACAGCTAGGTCCGCACCGTCCGTGTGTGAACCTCAATTCATATGACGCGAATGCCCTGTTGCACCACGCAACCCTCAACCTCCAACCCTGCCACACGCCACACGCGCAGCACTGCAACGCGCCGCACCCGGCGAGGCGCTTCTGCACCATGGCGAGCTCACCGACCGACTGTGAGTCAGCAACCCTACCGAAACTCACGCAACGCTTCCGCCTTTGACGACTGGAGCTACCATGGTATATGATTACAACAGACGGGTGACGCCTGCTTCCCGCCTGACCCCGCCTCTCCACCCCCTCCCGCCCCCCCCCTCCGCCAACCTCTCGTACCACCACCATCTCAGGTACCTGCTGCTTTCTGGGCGCTGCTCGCTGGTGCGGCATTCGCGGCGGGAGGGCCACCAGCCGCGAGAAGAGGAGGTGGCGCCGGGGCAGGTGAGGCGGGTGGTGGGGCGCGGGTGGTGGGGGTGGGGGCTTGCAGGCCTGCGGGTGGCTGCGGGCGGGCCTTGTGAAGCTGGGCCGCGGCGACGGGTGCGGCTCAGAGGCGTCAGGGGCAGCTCTGGAAAGGGGAGGAGGCAGTGCGCAGCGGCGGCATGCGCAGTGGCGGGCTGCGGGCTATGGCCAGGTAGGTGGGGATGATGATGTGCGCGCTCGGCCAACGCGTGCACGCAACCGGCCCACTGCACAGGCGCTATCGGAGGGGTCGCTGGTGCTGTCCGGCCGCCCGTCCGACATCAGCGTGAAGATCAGCGCTGAAGCGGCGCCGGCTGCCGGCGGCAGTGGCGGCGGCGCGGCGTTTGCGGTGCTCACGCGTACCTCGTTCAGCAACCTGTCCGCGCGCGCGCCGTCACAGGTGGGTGCTCGGTGCCGGGGGGGGGGGGTAGTTCATTCCAGAAACCAAAAGCGAAACGACCAAGAGAACCGGGGGGGGTGACCGGGTGCGGCCCTGTGGGGTGTAGACTGCGCGCACCCACGGCAAGGCTTTGGTGGATGGGGCTTTGGTGGATGGGGGTGGATGGATTCGCCTTCTCGTCATTACTGACCACGCATGGACCCCCCCCAAAACACACACACGCACACGCACACACACAGCCCGAGTTCATAGTTCTCTCCCTCTCCCTTGTGACCTCTAACACAGCCCGAGTGTCAAGAGGCGCGCCTGGCGCTGCTGACCTGCATGGCGCGATCGCTGGCGGCGGCCAGTGAGCCCGGCCGCCGCACGCAGGAGCAGGCGGAGGACCTGGGCGCCGTACTCAAGCAACTGCCGGTGGGTGTGAGCCTGTGTGCGAGGAGGGGCCGGGAGGGGCGAAGCGTGGTGAAGGGGTGGGGATTGCATGCATTAAGATGAGAGAAGACGTAGACCGTAGTCAATCTTGGAGGAACAGCAGGGGGGTCTGGGAACGGGCAGGGGCAGGGGCAGGGGCAGGGGCGAAGAGGTTACCGGGGGTACGGGGGGGGGGTCACGGAAGGGGTTCAGGGGCCAGAAGGAAGGCAGGGGAGGGGCAGCCTGGCAAAATTTGCGCATGGATTGTGAAAGGGGGGGGTCGGTTGGTTAGTGTTTGACAATGATCCAGATCAGAGGCTCATGTAGGCTCTGAGTATGGGGGCAACGGTCCGGAGCACCACGCGCTACCACAGTATACGATACATCGATATTTTTTTCATTTTCGATGTCACCAAAACTGAAGCGTGCCTGACCTGTCCGCCGCGAGCGCAGGGCCTGGCCTCCGCGGCGCCGCCGGTAATCAAGGCGCTGTCGGAGGCGGCGTCGCTGCGGCGGCTGCCGGCGGGCACCGTCCTGTACGAGGAGCACACACGCGCGGAGAGCCAGTTTGTGGTTCTGTCGGGGGCGGTGCAGGTGAGGGGGTGGAGCGTGGGGAGGGAGCAAGGGATGGAAACACTATACGACGCTGGCAGGGGTGCAGGACAGGAGCAAGGCTGCGTGCAGGTGCTCAGGACCACAGGTCAGGGCCCGGAGGGCAGGGCAGGGAGGAGGAGGTGGTCGCCGGGTGAGTCAGTCATGGCAGATGGGCACGTAGCGCCCGGCCCCGCCCCCGGCCCCCGCGTAGCGTCCCCAGGGCTTTATAGGACGATGGCTGCAACGCCCGACCTGACCGCTGTCTCACGCGTGTGTGCATGTGTGTGGCGGGGGTCTGGTTGCACGACAGGAGCGCATCAGGCCGCGGCGCGACGGCGCCACCAACCGCGCTGCGCTGCGCTCGGCACTCAAGAGCGCGGTTGCAGCCAGCCGCGCAAAGAGCGCCGGGCGGCTGCGGCCGGGCGCGACGGGGGCCGACACGCGGACGGTAAAGCAGAAGATCGAGGACGAGCGCAAATGTGAGTCGGGTTCTTCCATATAGGTTAGGATAGGATGGGGCCTGGATGGGATTGTCCGATGTAGGCTCGCTGCTGCTGTGGAAGCTCTGCCTGTGATGTCTGCGCCTGCAGCCCGCTCCAATCCCATGTTGTGAACGGTAGATGCCCGCGTACGCCTCTCGCCTGGTCAGCTTGCCCTCCGCACCGCCTGACCTGGGCCTTGGCCTTTGCCCCCATTGCCCCTTGGTGTGGACTACGCCTGCACGCGCACACGCACACGCACACGCGCAGCCCGCGAGGCCATCAGACAGTCCCTGGCGCTGCAGCGCGAGGGGCTGCGCTCGCCGCCGCGGAAGCAGACCAGCATGAAGCCGGTGCGCGCCAAGGCGGTGGAGGACGAGTTCAAGAAGTGGATGCTCGAGTTCCTCCAGCGGGTGAGTCGGTTGCCGTGTAGTGGGGGTGGGTGTCAATGCGTGGCTGGTGGTGGGGCAAAAGAGGATGGTCGGTGCGGCGGAGGCAGTGCGCTGTGGGCTGGCCGCATACCGTATACAGTGGGATAGGTACCGTATGGTAGGTCGCCGTGAGCGGGGCCCGCATCTGGTAGCGGCTGCCCTGCTTCAGCCCCAGCACGCAAAGCATTTGTCAAGTCGTCCTTCTTAACGCCTGTTGCTGCTACTTGAACCGCCTGCTGCATGCCCCCCTGACTACGTCTTCACGTCTCAATTAATAAACATGGGCGTCACCCCCCGCTTCTGGTTTCTGGAATGGACTACCCCCCCCTTCTAACTCAAATGCGTGTAACCCCCTTTCAGAAGCGCGGCGGCGCCGGCGGCTCGGCACCCGGCTTCGCGACTTCACCGCGGGCCGTGCCGGCGGCTGAGGCTGCGCCCGCCGCCAAGGCCGTGAACGCCTGGAAGCGCGCCGCCTTTGTGGCCACGCACTCGGGGGAGGCGAGCGGCGACGGCGGCGTCATGGACGAGCCCAAGGACGCGCAGCTACTCGAGTACGAGCGTCGGAAGCGGGAGGAGGAGGCCGGCTATAAGGGTGCGTGGAGGCTGGGGCGTTAGCTGGGCAGCGGGGCGTTCCGGTTTTGGAGCGGCGGGCGCGTTGCTTGTTTTAAATGTGGCATATGCATGCGGAGGCAGCAGCTGCTCGCTCGCCAGAAGCTTAAAAGAGATGTTTCGCCCGTCGCTGTTGCCCGCCCGTCTATGCCGCCCAACAAGCACACGCACACGCCCCGTGCCTCGCCTTTGACACACGCAACAGGCGTTTGACGTTTATGTGCCTTCGCACGCACAAGTCTTTCATATGTTCTGTCCCTTGTGGTCTCTAACGCAACAGGCGTGGGAGGTGTGCTGGGCGGTGCGGCCGCAGCCAACGCCTACGCACGCGGCCTGAAGCCCGCCGGCGGCTCCTACAGCAACCTGTGAGTCCTTGTGAAAAGTCCCGTGCTGGTGTGCCCTATGCCGCGATCACTCCACACACGCACGTGGCTCCGACTGCCCACTAGCACCTGGCCCTACTGCGCTACCTTTTTGGGCTGAGCCCCCTGAGCGAAGCGATCCAGGGGGGGCGAAGCCCCCCAGGATCAGCCCTGTCCGTGCGTGTCTGCGTGTCTGCGTCGGCACCAAACTCTCTACTGGCGTATACCGCGAGTACCACGTTAAAGCTCGTATGAACGTGTATTGAACGCTAAATTTCGGTGGCCCAGAAATGTCGGTGCGAAAAGCGAGCTCGCGCGTCCATGGACATTTGAACTTTCGTCGGTCTGCGAGCATAGCGTCCGGGCCCTAGACCTATCACACCTATAGATCAAAATATATTGACGGAAATCATCGCGGGGCGAGAATGTTGACGTTTGTGCAACAGCCGAACCACGCATGTCGATCCCGCCTGAATGTGCCGCGGCCCCGAGTCCCTATTTCGGTCCCGGCAAGCCAGTTGCAGAGCTTGCTTCGGTTCCGGGTGCCATGCACAGTTATTAGGTGCTTTTGGTTTCTGGAATGAACTACCCCGCTACTCGGGGTGAATTCCACGGAGGTACTGACGCGGTGTGGAGCGTGTCAGGGCGTGGCGTGGCGGGCAGGCTCGCAGTACCGGTATGCCTCCCGCCCACGACCGCGGTCCTCATAGCAGCCGGTCAGCTCTAGCTCACGTCACAGTCACGACTATACAACTATACAACTATACCGCTATACCAGCGCACACTCAACCAAGCAACCGTGGCGTGGGTGGTACATCGCTGTTTTGGGGTTTGTAACATGCCTACGCTTGCTGCCCGGCCAGGGGCACCCCTGTGCCCGGCAGCTTCGTCTCCTGGGCCTCGCGCCTGCTGTTCCCACACCGTTGCGTGCGTGAAAGCGTCGTGCATCTTTCACTATTTCGCGGGTAACAGCAGGGCAGGGCAAACTACGGCGTGCGTCCCCGTCTCATGTACCCACACCTGATAAGTAGCCAGGTTCCATGAGAGGACTCCGCGAATGCCGCCTTACCAGGGTTCACGTCCCTTGCTTTAGCGCCGAACAGCAAATGTCGCTGATTGAGGTGTGTGGTGCCCCGGCTGTGTTCTATATCATATCTCAGCGCTGAATGCGTTGTGGAGATGGTGACATGATGCGGAGCATTGCATATCGTAAACAAGTACGGTAGCGTGGTTGAGCAAACGTGTGGTGCACGGCGTGCGTCCCTGTTACGCTAAACCACGCCTAAAATATCTGGCATTACACGTCCGCAAGACATGCAAGGGTGCGGTGGATGTTTAGCGGGTGGGGCCTCATGATAGCCCCCAAGCTAAACGTCACGTCCCGTGCTCTGTAGGGGCTCAGCCCATTTTCCCAGCTGTTCCAAAGCTGACACCCCTTGTTCGCCGCATGCCTGCCTGCCTGCCTGCCTGCCTGCCTGCCTGCCTGCCTACCGGACTAACCGCCACCACACGTGCACACTGCCATGCAGCGACGACGCGGACGGCCACGGGGACGGCGAGCACGTGCGCTTTGGCGGCGCCTCACCGGCTGGCGCGGATGCCGGCAAGAGGGGCGCCCATGACGAGGGGCTGGATGACGTGCAAGTGAACGAGGACGACGAGGAGGAGGAGCCATGGGTGCGCCTCACCTACCTGGACCGCCACTTCCACATCAAGACCAAGCCCATCAGGTGAGTACGAGCACGATGTTATTTAGGCGGCTTGCCTTGGGTTGCAGTGATACTTGGCGGTTGGTTCCGGTTGTTACTTTGTGTGGTGGCTGCTCGGCTGTGGGTCTTGTAGACTACAGCGGGGTCACCTACAGACACAGGGCAGCTTGGAGGTGGTGTGGTGTGCAGTTCGTGGCCCCCCTGGAGGGCCTGCGCACCTGCTGCGGAATAACACACTCACCTGCAGGCGTGCGGTGATGGAGTGGCTGTGTGTCGCCTTCCTCCCCTGCACTTCGCAGGTACATTGACGCGGTGGAGCGAGTGATGGGCCTGGCGAGCCCATCGCCCAAACGCGCCGCCGGCAGCCTCGCCGCCGGCGCCGGCAGCCCCGCCGCCGCCGGCGCCGGCCCCCGCATCGGCGCCGATGCCGCCTCCGCCGCGGCCGGCGGCGGCGGTGGCGGCGGCGGGAATGGCGGCGGCGGCGGCGGCGAGGAGCTGGTCCTTGATGAGGGATCCGGCGGCGCCGCTGGCGCCGAAGCCGACGCCGGCGGCGCCGACGTCGACGACGACTTCATTGACGCCGACGACGCCTCGCCGCAGCCGTCGCCGGGCCGCGGCAGGGGCGGCGCCGCCGCGGCCGCGGCCGCGGCCGCGGGTGCTGCTGCGGCGGCGCCTGACGGCTCTGAGGAAGCCGAACCGGCGGAGGACGAGCACCTGGAGCAGCTGTACGGTCCCGTGTCGGGCCGCGTGGAGCCGGGTGCGCTGGCGGGCGAGCTGCCGCCGGCGGCGTTAGACCGGGCGCTCAAGCCGGCGCAGAGGCCCAAGCGGGCGCACTCGGCGGTGGCAGGTGCGACCGGGCCCCCAGCCTTGGGAGCGCGTACGGGCACGGGAATGGGAAAGGGCATATGAGGTCTCGGGTGGGTGGGGCATGGGCGGCGTGTGGCACCTTCATGTGGCGGGTTAGCAGTGCCCTAGCAACAGAGGCCGGAGACGGAGCTTGTGCCACCGCGCCCAACAAGCCATGGGATTCCTGGTTGGACGTGCAACAACCGCGACGCAGGCATGGATGGTGCGGATGTGCTGCTGGTGACGGCGTGCGCGCTGCGGCGCGGCGCGGAGGCGGTCCGCAGCGACCTGATCGCGGAGCGGCTGGCGGTGCTGGGGGCGCTGGAGCCGCTGAGGGGGCTGAGCGAGGAGCACCAGGCGGCAGTGGCGCTGGGCGCGGCGGTGAGGCTGGGGGCCGCGGGGGCGGGGCCGGGTTGGTTCAGGGATGTGAGCTTTGGCACGGGAGAGGGCCGTGCTGGACAAGGAACCGGGTGGGGGGATGTTTGGATTTTGCTGCGTTGCTCACCTGCTGCGTTAAATGTCACGCAACGTCGCGCCCGCCGCCGCCGCCGCCGTCACCGCGCACGCGCAGGTGGTTGTGGTGGACTCCAATGCGCTGATCGTGCGGCAGGCGCAGCTGGTGGATGCGCTGTATGTGGTGCTGGTGAGTGTAAGGGCAGTGGTGGTGGTGGTGGTGGTGTGTGTGTGTTGGTGAACGGAAACGGAGAGAAATTCCCGCAATCGCTGTGTGTGTTTGTGTGTGTTTGTGTGTGTGTGTGTGTGTGTGTGTGTGTGTGTGTGTGTGTGTGTGTGTGTGTGTGTGTGTGTGTGTGTGAGAGAGAGAGAGAGAGAGAGAGAGAGAGAGAGAGAGAGAGAGAGAGAGAGAGGGAGAGAGGCACAAGGACGTGCGAACACCGGGTATGCGCGCGCGAAGGCGGCCCTCTGTTGTTTTGTTCCCTTGCCATCCACGGCGCCGCCGCTGTTGACTCCCCCTCCTCCTCCTCCTCGTGCTCCTCCTCCTCCTCCTCCTCCTCCTCCTCCTCCTCCTCCTCGTTCGTAGGAGGGAGAGGTGCGCCTGCTGGACGACTCGGACTCAGTGGGCGGCTCGGGCGGCGGCGCTGGGCCGCCCGCCCTCGCCGCCTCCCCGCTCCCCAATGGCGGTGGCGGGCTGGAGCGCGCCGCCACCTTCACCAATTCGGCCTCGCTGATGCCGCTGCCCTCCGACACCTCGCCGCGCACCGGCGGCGGCGCTGGCGGTGCTGCCGCCGGTGGCAGCGGCGTCAGCAGCACCAGCACCGGCGCGCAGCTCACGTCCATCAAGGCGCGGCGCGCGGCGGCGGCGCTGTCCACGCTGTCGCTGCTGGGGCCGGGCGGCTCGTTCGGCGAGAGCGTGCTGGGCTACCCGGCAGACCTGGCAAAGGTGTGTGTGTGTGTGTTAGGAAAGCACAAGGAGAGGAAGGGTCAAACAAAGGTGTGTGTGTGTGTGCGCGTGTGTGTGTGTGTGTGTGTGTGCGTGTGCGTGTGCGTGTGTGTGTGTGTGTGTGTGTGTATGTGTGTGTGTGTGTGTGTTAGTTCCGGTACCGGTGCGGCTGCTCTCGGCTGCTGCTCTCAGCGGCTGGCTGCCCTGGGCGGTCTTGAAATCAATTCGGGCGTGTGTACGTTTGCTGAGTTGCTGGCTGCGTGCTGCGGGCGCACCCTGCCTGTTCCAGCTGCATAGATGGCGTATCAAAACGAGCCTCTCCTGCACGGTACCATCGTCATTGGCCCTGCAGGCTCGCCGCGTAGCGGCCGGCCCCAGCCGCGGCGCGGTGGGGCCGCCCGGCAATGAGGTGTACCCGGCCGACGACGACACGCCCTTCCCGCCCTCCACCTTCCTAGCGACCGCCGTGGCGGCCAGGCAGACGCGGCTGCTGGTCCTGCCCAGGTGGGCGGGTGCCGGGTGGGGAGGGCGGATGGGCGGGCTCGCGCCGCCTTGCGGCGCCACGGCGGCGGCGTGTGCCGCTGCGGCCGCCTCACACGTGGCCCTGTGCCTTACCCCCGTCCCTGCATCCCAACCTGGTCATCCGTATTGAAGCTACCCTATGCCTCGCAGCCCCCCAACCAGCTACGTGCCTGCCTGCCCGCCCGCTCGTGCCTGCTCGTGTCGGTGTGTGTGACCCGACCGCGCAGGCAGCTGCTGGGGCGTTATGGCTACCTGCGCATCCAACTGCCGCCCTTCGCCGAGGCGCGGCGGGAGGCGCTGACGGCTCGGCGCTCGCAGCTGCGGTCAGGCCTCCTGCTGCCCTCGGCCAGCTTCTCCTCCAACCTGTCCGTGGCGACGCCCACTCCACAGGTGCGCCTACTGAAGCCTTTGTCCGCATTGCCCCCCTGGGGGTTTTAATGGTCGATTTGGGGATGGGAATGAACCCCCGACATCGCAGCACTGAACAGCTTGCTCAAGACCGAACGAGTGCAGTGCCGAAGCATGCCCGAGTGCTGTGTGTGCGCCAAATGCTTGCGCAGGCGTCCGGTCTGTCGCCGCTGCCGGCGCTGCTGTCGCCGCAGCACCCGCGGCCGCCCGCCACCGTGCGGCCACTGGACATTCTGGAATCCATGGGCTTCAGGGTGAGGCTGGGGTATGGGCGCCGTAGCTGCGTGTTGGCCCATGCCGACTCAGCATCGTTTTCACCACACTTGGGATGATATGCTATGTGGGGGCGGCGTGGGTCTTGCCGTGTGGGCTGCAGGGTGCGTCAGCCGCGCTGCCGAGCACCGCCCGTTGTTACGCCCCCCCCCCAACGTCGCAACGTCTGTCTACATCTCCCCCGTCATTAGTTTCACATGCATGGAACCCCACCACCACCACGCAGGCCGTCAAGGCCCACCGCACCAACTCCAACGTCGGTGCCGTCGCGCCGAACATCCGCCCCTCCGGCGGGTCCTTTCCCGGAGTGCCGGGTCTGCTAAGTGGCAGCTATGCCTCCGCCGCCGCCGCCATCGTGGGTGGCGGTGCCGGCACCAACGCCAACAGCGGTAGCGGCAGCCTGCTACCGGCCGTTGTCGTCGGCGGCGCCGTCGCGCCAAGCGGCGGCTCCTTCAGCGCCGTCATAGAGAAGCAGCGCGAGCCGCATCGGATCCTGCCGCTGGTAAGGCAGTACAGCGGCGGGCTGGCCGCCGCCGCCGCCACAGCCGCCGCCGCCGCCGCCACCGACAGCACCAACTCGCCGATCGCCACCGGCGCCGGCATGACGGCGCTGGCGGCCGCCGCGGGCAGCGGCTCGCCGCTGCCGGGCTTCCACTCCGGCGGTGCGGCGCCGGCGGCGGGCATGGGGGGCGCGGGCGCGCCTTTCAAGCCGCGAGCCATGCGCTCTTCGGTCCCGGGCGTGGGGCAGTACGTTGGCGCCGGCGGCTCCGTGACCGACGCCGCCGCTACCGCGGCGCTGCTGGGCACTCCGCAGCGGCTGCTGACGCGGCGCAGCAGCCTCAACGGCGCGTCCAGCGCGCCCTCCAGCATGAACGGCACGCCGATGGCGCCGCCCATATCGATTACGACCTACGTGGCCGCCGGCGGCAGCAACGGTGGCACCGCCTCGCCCATCCGCGGCGCCGCCGGCAGCAACGGTGGCACCGCCTCGCCCATCCGCGGCGCCGCCGGCAGCAACGGTGGCACCGCCTCGCCCATCCGCGGCGCCGCCGGCAGCCGCATGCAGTCCGTCACCAACGCCGCCGGCTCCATCACTGCCTCCGCTGGCATCCAGATCCCGTCGCCGTCGCTGCCGCGCATCGGTGGCAGCAACAGCGCCTCCGCCGCCGCCGGGACGTCGCTGGGCCCGATGGCGCCCGGCGGCGGCGGCGCCATGACGCGCGTGCGCTCTTCCATCGCCGGCGACGGCTCGCTGCTCGCACGCATGGAGCTGCCGGACGGCGGCGGCAGCGGTGGCGGCTCGCCAGCCGGCGGCGGGCCGCACAGCGGCTCCGCCGCGCACCCGCTGGTGATCCGGTGGGAGTCCAAGGGCATCCGAGCGCCCAGCATGCCGGGGCTCAGTGCCCCGCTGCAGCAACTGAGGCCGCTGGGCTGAGGGGCGGGTTGAGAGCGAGGGAACGCGGGTGCTGCTAGCGCAGGCGCTGCTGGCGCCGCGGCCACGTCCGGCTAGCGGTTGGGGTCATTGCACTGGTTGAAGTTGATGTGACGTGTGTGTACTCTCGTTTGAACCTTGGTGCGTCTTCATGTGAGTGGTTGGGACGGCACTGCCAGTGCATATGGAGCACTGAGGGGGCGGCATTGAGCCCGGCAGGGATCACTTGGTGTGCAATGTGCAAGAATATTGCTACTGCGACTGCGACTGCGGCTGGGCATGCAAGGAATCCGTGCGGGACTGCCCGCGCTCGGCGATGCCGGCAGCAATGATGGCTGGTATTTTCTTTCGTCATTGGAAACTTGAATTGTTGCATTGCATGACGAAGACTGTGTCGCGCCCATATGCCGGCATGGCATTCCGCCGTCACAGGGGGTGTACGGCAGTGCCTGGAGTCGGGAGGAGGAGGCCCGTGGATGTACGGATGTGTGGGGAAGTCACGGGGAGGCGCCGTGGCATGGGGTGGAGCGTGTGCGTGTGTGTGGACGAGCCGAGTCCTGGCTCGCGTGCCGAGTATCTGCAGGATCCGCCGTACGCGGCGGGCTTGCACTAGGCGGCAGTGCCGCCCTGAGAGCGGCACTGTCCGCTGTTACTCCAAATTGGCACTACAAAGACTAATGTGGGGTTGATGTAACGTGAGCACTGCAGCCTGATCCACTGCGACTCGCGGATGCCAAGGCGTGTTCGGCGACAGTCAAGTCTAGCAGTTGGCCAGCTAGAAACCATTGTCGGTATACCAGTGAGGCAGCCGCCTGGGGCTACTCACAATTCAGGGGACTGCGACGGCAGTCCACTTTTGTCCCAACAACCAGCCTCTGCGTAGTCTCAGCTTTACCGCGCGTCCTCGTCCTGCCAGCTAGATCGCATCCATGCCTAGCTTGGGTTAATTCGGGCGAGCTGCTAGCGCAATCCAGTAAGTGGTGTGACCGGTGGCGGAGACATGCAAATCCGGCAGGATGACACGACAAATGATTGGAACACCTACCGCTACGCAGTACCCCGGCTTGCCCCTCCCCCTCAGCCCCCCTCCCCAACAATCTACACGACGTTTCGCGTCTTGAGGGGCAAGCAGGGGGCTTCGGTCGGCAGACCGTGGCGATAAGCGGGGCGTGGGGTGAGCGGGCTGAGAGAGTGTGTGGTTGAGGGGGCTGAGGGCGGGGGGCAGGAAGGCACGAGAAGTGCGCACCTCCTTGTAACCACACACACACACACACACTTTTCGACGCGATTGCTCCCGGGCATGAAGCTGTGTGAATGTTTTCTCGGTTGCCTTTGTTTTTTCATCATCTGGGCCCCCTGGAAAGCGATTCAGGGGGGCGAAGCCCCCCAGGAACACCCCTGTCCGTGCCTGCCTGCCTGCCTGCCTGCCTGCCTGCCTGCCTGCCTGCCTGCCTGCCTGCCTGCCTGCCTGCCTGCCTGCCTGCCTGCCTGCCTGGGCCCAGCAGCAGCGGCGACACGGGGCCCAGCAGCAGCGGCGACACGGGGCCCGGCAGCAGCGGCGGTGACGGTGCACATGTTGGTAGCGCAGGGGGCAGACAAGGCCTCGTGGAGGAGGAGAGCGCGGCGCCGCCCGAAAACCGACCCCGGCTATGTCCGGGCGATCGGGTAGTTCGGCCTCAGACAGTGGAGGCGCTCAGCCCGTTTTCCCTGACACAGGGGAACACTTGTGTCGGTTGCCATGACGCTTTCACTTTACAGGATGCTTAATCAACGAAGTGTCGGCAATTCTCGAGGATAACGTTGCAACGTTTTGTTACTAGTTTCCTGGCGTAACCGGGGCCCCTATAACCGATGCGCAATGGCTCCGCCTCTCCCCCTTCGGGGGAAGGGGCAAGCCAACTCAGCACATAGAGGACGCATGTCCTTGACGCACGTCGTGAGCGTGTGCGACAAGAAATTCCCCTCCCGAAAGGAACAAGGGAGATGGTCCCCGTGAAGCACGGGAAAAGCGGGCTGATCCCGCACCACATCCACCGTCTGAGGCCGAAGGTGTGCGATAGTACCTCATCTCCCGGACATAGCCGGGGTCGGTTTGTGCAGGCACTGCCAGCCGGGTGCGCAGTCGCTAATCCAGACGGTAAAGCCACAGCACGGTCAAGCAACCACACTACTCATGCTGCCTACATCACGTGCTCTCACTCGCCCGTGGACCGCCAACTAAGACACCGGCCAGCAATATTAGCCCGCGTGCCAGCGCCGCTTTTTGGGCGGCTCTCCTCCTCCATGTGGGCTTGCCCGCGCCCTCCGCTCCGCACATGCGCACACTCGCCGCCAGGCCCCGGGCCGCCCTGCCAGACAACGCTGGGGTCGGTTGGTAAAGGCATCGCCCGCCACACGTCCACCCCGGCGTCAACGATATCAAGCGAAAGCAGGCAAATACCGGGTATAGGTGCACGCGTAAACGGTAAAGCTGTGGAACGGTCTCACACACCAACTTGTCCAGCGTGATGAAGTTTCTTTGGCGGTTGGCTGGCCGGTGAGGCGAGGTGGAGCAATGGCGGTCGTCAGCGGAGTTCGATTGTAAATCTTGTTGCCGTAACGGCAGCGCAGGCGTCTACCGTGATATTTACCATCAACACGAGGCCTCACCGGTACAGGGACCGCTACTTAGAAGCAGGTCGTCCACTTGCGGAGGGCCCAGACACCTGACAAGCCCTTGGCAACGGGACATAAGGAAAAGCACTTGATCCATTTCATCCATCGTCACGCAGTTCCAGCGCATCCCAGCGTCTACTTTTCAGCCCCCTTTTCCCTGACACAGGGGAACACTTGTCATGACGGCCCGCTCTGCCGCGCGGTCGGCGCACTGCTAGCACCGTCATACAAATGTCTGAATCTCATCTCTCCGCAGTGCCTGCAGTGCCTCCTCCCGCACGCGGCACCGCCCCGCACTCCTGCCCCCCACCACTCGACACAGCAGCGCAGTCACGTACTTCGCAGTTTGTTTCTCACCGGGACTGTTTACCAGTAACCCCCCACCACTCGACGCACATCCCCCGCTGCCCTCTGCCACGACCACCCCAACCCCAGCACCAGGTCTAGAAGGGCATGCCCTGCTCCCTCGCCGAGCGCGCCGCCGCAATCTCCTCCGCCCGCTCCGCCAGCGCCTTCTCCTTTGCGCTCTCCGGCAGCCGCCGCCGCTCCACTACTGCCGGGTTGGCCGGCAGGCAGATGCTGGAGGAGTCCACCAGCATGGGCTCGCCAAACATGTAGCCCACCCGGATGGCCGTGAGGTACAATCGGTCCATGGCACGTGTCACCGCCACGTGCGCCAGCCGCCGCTCCTCCTGCGTGTGAGCATCTTGATACTTTCATTCGGGTCAAACAGCTCAGACATGGCGCATGCATCGAAACCAGGATGCTTTTGGCAGCGGTATCGATGCGGTGGGAGCGAAAGCCGCGCACCACCCGCCGCCAAGTAAAAGCGTGCGCGCCCTTCCCGACCCCTGCCCGCCCGCACGCACGCACGCACCCACCTCTGCGTGCTCCTGCGAGTCCTGCTCCAGGAACGCCTGCAGCTCCGGGCCGGTCATGAGCTTGGCGCCCTTCTTGTCGGGCCGGTAGATGGTGGGCAGGTAGCCCTCACACCACCTGCTGGTGCATGCAGGGAGTGGAGGGCGGGGAGGGCGGGCTGGGCAGCAGGCGCTTCGTAATACAGGACAGATCAAGGAGTGGGGAAGACTTTTCATACACCGCAGCGTCACTTGGGGACCTTTGCTGCCCCCTCCTCTCAGCAGCAGGGCTGCCGCCCGCAGCTGTGGCCGAGCCTCGGCCCCCTCTCCACCCTAGCAAACCTGCCGCGCAGCCACAATTCTTACGCAGTCATCTCTGCCGGCCCCATGCTATCCCCAACCCAACCCACCTAGCCACGAACACGGCCGGGAATTCCAGACCCTTGGCGGCGTGGATGGTGGAGATGGTCACGGCGGAGCGGCGAGCCGCCGCCGCGCTGGCCGCCGCGCCGTCCGCGCCGCCGGACTCCACGTCCCTGGACCGTGGCGGGCGGGGCGGCATCGATCGCAGGATGGGGAAAATGCGTCCCGAGCAGGCTCCAGGGTGAGGCTCCAGGGTGTGGGGCTCAAGGCTCGAACCCCCCCATCATACGTGCGCTAGCTGGTGAGTGACGGCCCATGTGTGTGTGTGTGTGTGTGTGTGCGCGCGCGCGTGTGTGCGTGTGTGTGTAAAAGTGTGTGTGTCCCTCAGCAGCCCTCGCCCATATCCAGCCCCACACGCAGCACGCGAAGGACGGCAATTCTATTCGGCAATCAGTCCAATCGCCACCCACGCACGCACACACGCACGCACGCACGCACGCAAGCACGCACGCACGCACGCACGCACGTACGCCACGCACGCACGCACGCACGCACGCACGCACGAACGAACGCGCGCACGCATGGCGCAGGAACACACGCGCCGCCCACTACTACTCGCTCACTTGTCCGACAGCGACACGTGCGCCAGAAAGTCACGCAGCGGCAGCGGCCCGCGGCCGTGCTCGCCGTACACCTGCTCCAACACGCACGGCACCACCAGTGGCAGCCCGGTGCGGGGGCACACGCGGCCCAGCGCGGCCTGCGCGCATGCAAGCACGCACGCACATTCAGACGACGCACCGAGCAAGCGCGACGGGTGTCGCTTTGTTGTGTTACAGCTGTGGGGAGGCTTCTGACCCGGGCCCGAAACACGGCCGCTGCAGCCCACCAGCCTCTTTGGACTGGCGAGAGCGCCGACAACCTGAACTGCGCACACTAACCAAACCTACGGCAATCGAAGCGCACTCCACGCTTGACCGCCGCGATCACAGGGTGTCATGTCCTCACAGGTGACTACCGTATGCAAAGGCCCCCGGCCGTGGTGCTCACCGACGCAGCGCCGAAAACGTCAATCCGTCCATACCTGCCCGCCGCCCACCTGCCCGCCGCCCATGCACGCATCCTTGCTGGTCGCTTTGGTTTCTGGAATGAGCTACCCCTCCTCCCCACCTGGATGACGAAATACCCCCTTACCCCTGCACCCCGTGCCCTGCACCCACCTGCACCTCCTCCCCTGTGTAGTTCTCCAGCAAGGACCGCGCCGCCAGCTTGAACAGGTCCGGAGGGCCCCTGCTGGCGCCGGGGCCGCCGCCGGCCGCCTCTTCTTCTTCTTCTTCTTCGGCCTGCGCCTCCGACTGCTGCTGGTGCTGGTGCTCGTGCGGGTTGTGGGGCGCCAGCCCCAGGCCCGGCTGCTGCTGGGCCTGCGTCTGCGGCGGCGCGCGCAGTTGCGTCTGAGCCAGGGTTGGCGCGTAAGGCTGCGGCTGTTGCGGCGGCGGCGGCTGAAGCGGCCACAGCGGCGGAGGCCACTCTGCCGCTTGCTGCTGGTGGTGCTGCGGCGGCGGTGCGGCTTGCAGCGGTTGCGGTGCCTGCTGGGGCTGTTCCTCGGAGGCGGGTGGGGGAGCCTCATTGTGTAGGCGCCACTTGCGACTGAACACCTGGGCCTCCTGTGTGTGTTTGTGTGTGTGTGTTGGTAAACGGAAACGGAGAGGAATCCCCGCAATCGCTCGCAGTTACTGACGGATACGTACCGAATACTTCTTGGACGGTACCGCGTAGCCCCGGTAGTCATACTTACCCGCAGAAATAGCCTGGAACCCGTCGGGCGTTCGCGAAGCAAACCGACCCCGACATGCACCCATATGCTTGTGAAAGGAATTGCAGATGTGTGTGTGTGTGTGTGTGTGTGTGTGTGTGTTTGTGTGTGTGTGTGTGTGTGTGTGTTGGCAAACGGTAACGGAGAGAATGTGTGTGTGTGATACGTCGAGGCGATGTCAGAGCTCTTACGGATTGCGGTAAGTGAAGAGGCAGCATGGTAAGCGAGCTCAAAGGAGTGCCGCATATTAATGAGCTGCTGAGAACGTAAGGCAGCAGCTTACTGAATACCTTGAAGAGCACCTTGAGGCCGAGCACCCGGTACCAGTCCGGGTGTGGCAGCGCGCTCGGCTCCGGCGCCAGGCCCGCCGGCAGCGGCTCCAGCTCTTCGCTGGCCTCCCCGCCGCCCAGCCCATCGCCGCCTTCCCCCTCGTCATCACTGCCCTCATCGTCGTCGTCGTCCTCTTCTATCTCGTCACCCTCGTCTTCAACATCGTCGTCCTCATCGTCGTCAGCATCCGCGCCGGCGGGCCGCCGCCGGGCGGTGCGCCGCTGCTGGCGCCGCCGCGGCGTGGCGCTCCTGGGCGTGGCCGGCGGCCGCTGCTGTGCCGCGGCCGCAGCTGCCGCTGGGCTACCAGCAGGCGGCTGCAGCAGGTGATGATTGCAGGGCGTCACGAAAGCAGCAGCCTGGGCTCAGGGCTGCGACCACACACGCGAAGCTAGCAAGCCTGCTGCCAAAGCTGCCATGCATGGGCGCTTGTGACAGGGTGCGCCTGACGCTAGAAGTAGAAGCATGTGACGTGAAGCTAACCCACCCACCCGGCAGGGCCACGTGCATCCGTCGTGTCGCACCGCGCCACGCAAACCCCACTGTGCGATAGAACAATAATGCAGCCACCACGCCGTCACTCACCGGCAGCAACAGACCGTCATGCCCCGCGGCCTCTTCCTCATCGTCGTCGTCTGTGTGCTCCACGTCGGATCCCTGTGTGGTTGTGTGTGTGTGCGTGCGTGTGTGCGGGCGTGTGTTAGAGCTCACAAGGAGAGGACTGTGTGTGTGTGTGTTTGCACCCAGCCCAGCCAGCCAGCCCCCACTATGCACCTCCTTTGACCAGGCTCGCAAAGGGCCATGCCACAATACAGGATGCTCAGCGCCGGCACTATGATACACCGCACCTGCGCTGCAACCGCCCGCTGCACAACCCCCGCCGCCGACCCGGGCCGAGCTGCCACACCGCCCGGCGACACCGCCGCCTCCGCCGCCGCGTCCGCCGCCGCGCGATCCTTGTTGGCCTTCTGGCGTCCCCACCAGTCCACGTAGCCCGTGCGCTCCGCGGCCTGGATGGATGGGGAGGGGGTCATTGCAGCCACACGTGTTGGCCGAACGGCGCGCAAGGCGGGCAGCAGCAGCAGCAGCAGCAGGGGCGGAAGAATACCACGCACCGCTGGTATTGCGGCAGCTACTAGCCTGGGCTGCTGCAAAGCAAGATAAATGCCCGCGTGCAAGGGCTGCCACACGCCCATCCTGACGTACAGGAGCCAGGCCTCATATGTGCGAGGCCTGGCTGAGCAGCGATCATTGTAGCATGGAACAAAGTAGGAAGCCCAGGCCCAAGGCCCAAGGCCCAGGTTGACAAGTGGATAGATGGCACGTCGCACGCGGCCCGCGTCGGCACGCACCAGAATGAGCGCCCCTGCCGGCCCCAGCTGCCACACGTCGCGCCGCAGCGACTCCACCACCTGTTACAGGCAGGCAGGCAGGCAGGCAGGCCCCGGCCCCCCGTCCCCGACCGGCACACATCAGTGAGAAGGTGCGGACCAGAGGCTTGGACCTGCTGGTGGTACTCCATCCACGACAGCGGCTCAAGACACAAACGGCAACGCAGCAGCGCCCGCATGTGGCAAATGCCTGTGCACTCTGAAGTGCATCTCAGGACCCAGGGCCCAATTGCATGCCTCCTGTGCCCCCGGGCCCCCTCCAAACACCCACCCACCCACCCACCCACCCACCCACCCACCCACCCGCACGAAGTCCTCCAGGCCGTTGCGGTGTGCCGGCGCCAGCGCGGCTGCCGCGTCGCCGCCCAGCGCCTCCCACACAGCCGCCTCTGCGCCGCTGCCGCTCCCAGCCGCAGCCGCCGCAGCCGCCTCGCCCCCAGGTCTGCCGCCGCCGCCCCCAGCTCCTGCGCCCGCCGGCGGGCGCCCATTAAGCAGGATCGCGCTGAGGCCGTACAGGCTGTGTTCGGGCGGCCGCAGGAGGCCGCCGCCGGCTGCGGCTGTGTTGGCCTCTGCTGCAAGTCCCAGCAGGAGGGGCGGATCGCCGCCGCCGCCAGCTCGCACGTGCTGCTCCTGCCTGTGGCTGCGGCTGCGGCTGCGGCGCTGCTGCTCCTCGCGCCGCCGGTCCAGCGTCTCCTGCGGGCGGCGGCGGCGACGGTAGCAGCAGTCGTTGGAGGCGGTGTGAGGAGTGTGGTGTGGGGTTTCCTATCAACCTCCTGCTGCTGGCTCACCCCGCCCTCACACCGACCATGCAGCTGGAGCTGGGCGGCTTATGACGTTCACCGCCAGCAGCGGCCCGCCCTCAACCGGCACAGCTCCAACCCACACGCAGGGTCATCCGCGCAGGCCGCCACATACACCGGCCGCCGGATCCAACAGCAGGTGCGCCCATGCAGCAAAAGTCCCCCCTCCCTTACCCGGCAATACGTACGGTAGGACAGCGGTACAACGCGCGCCGCACAAACCAGCACCACGTTCGGACCAAGCCAGCAGCCACACCACGCACCCATCCAACCACCCACGCGCCGACTACACCGACCTGCAGCCCCAGCAGCCGGGCTATGAAGGGCGCCTTGTCGCCGCCCAGCCGCCGCGGCGGTGTGTTGTACACTCGGAGGAAGGCGCCGTCGTCGGCGGGGTTGAGCACCAGGCGCAGGTAGGCCAGCAGGTCCTGCACCTGTGTGTGTGTTTGTGTTTGTGTGTGTGTGTGTGTATATGTGTGAGTGGGTAGTGGCGGGGGGGGGTTGTTTCCAGCCCAGGGGGGGCTGCGTGTGGTAGAAATCACAAGGAAAACCAAAACAAAGACCCGGCCCTTTGTGTACATATGATCGTTCACAAGGGACAATCAAAGGGGTAGCCATCCATGGGGACGGTGTGCGGGGGGGGGGTTGCGGGGGGTTGGCTGCGTGGCTGTGACGGGTGGGGTGGAGCATTCCCGTTAGAAAATGAAACAGTGGAAGAGGGGGCCGCTGCAGCTTGGGGAAGGTAGGAGAATTTGTGAGGGAGCCAGGGCTCGGAGCCTTTGACAGCTAAGCCAGATGCACCAAAACATACTGCTCCACACGGTCAAACGAAAACACACACGCACGCACGGTGTCGACCCTTCCTCTCCTTGTGCTTTTCTAACACACGCACGGTGTCGACCCTTCCTCTCCTTGTGCTTTCCTAACACACACACGCACGCACGTACCTCGCGCCGCTCGAAAACGGACTTGTCCCGCACCAGGCGGAAGGGAATGCCGCGGTCGCGCAGAGCCTCCTGCGCTAATTAGGTCAGTTGGGAATGCGAGAAATGAGCATTTATAGGTGCATTCACGTAGCATGTTGGAACTGCCTGTCTATCCGCCAACGCAGCCTGCCATCATGGCCTGTGCAAGCCCCCTCGTAATGCATGGGCGAACCCACCACCTGCCGTAACTCGACCAACCCAACCGAACTAACCAACCAACCGACCTGCAGCGCGCCGTGCGTCTTGGCGCCCGCCAGTTTGAAGCAGCGGTACAACACCGCCACGCCGCCGTACGGCACAGATTCCTGCCGGCGGGAAGATAGAGACATCCCCGGAACAGGGGAGGGTTGCAGAGAGGGCGGGTTCGGGTTGAGACTGGGAGGCGCGAGGTAGTAGACCACGTGGAAACGATGGGAGGGGCCGGAGGACTGAAGCAAGCGCACGGGCGGGTTGGATCACTCCTCGTCCAGCCGCCCCTTGCAGCTTTCATGCGGGCGCACCTCTTTGTGCAGCCGCTCGATCTCCCCGGCGATCCAGGCGGCCTCGTCCTCCGGCAGCCCTGCCTCCGTGAACACCACCTGCTGGCCCGTGGTGGCGGCATGAGCGATAGTGGAGGTGGCGGCGGCGGCGGCGGCGGTGGTGGTGGTGGTGGTGGCGGGGGTGGTGGTGGTGTTGGTGGCGGGGGTTGCGTGCAAGTGTGGTTTCGTCGTGGAGGCAACGGGGCAGTCGATCATGAGTGGAAGGCACGAGCGGACGGAGAGCTCTCCTGAATCGCGCCGCACCGCGCCGCGCCGCGCCGCGCACCGCTGAACCGCACCGCTGAACCGCACCTTGTGCGGGGTATCGTCCTTGGTGGGCTTGAGCGTCTTGGCCGTCGCCGCCGGGGCGCCGTCCTCCTTCTGCATCGGCAATGATACGTACGTCCTCCGGCTCGTTGGCAAGCTGCCAGTTGCTTGCCAGCAGGTCACTACAAGACAACACGCAGCCACCCTAGCCCCTAGCAAGTGATACTACCGCCGCCCAGCCAGCAGCCAGGCACCCAGCCTGCTCCCCATCATCATCACCATCACCATCACCTGCAACACGAACTGCCCCACGGTGAGGATCTTGGGCCGGCTGCGATAGTTGAGTTCCAGCACCACCTGCCGGCGTACAGGGTGCGTGCGTGCGTGCGTGTGTTAGGAAAGCACAAGGAGAGGAAGGGGCGTGCGTGTGTGTGTGTGCGTGCGTGCGTATGTGTGTGTGTTAGAGATCACAAGGAGATAACAAACCAAACATGTGTGTGTGTGTGTGCGCGTGTGTGTGTGTGTGTGTGTTATCGGTATGAGGGAGGTCATGAGTGGCGTGTGGGGGGAGTTGCTAGTTGTGGCATGGGTGCTGCATGGGCATGGGTGCTGCATGGGCATGGGTGCTGCACGTGCGTGTGCGGCAAGTAAGCACCAGGCGGGCGGCCGCAGGTGCACACACACACATCCGTGTTCGCTGCCGCCGCCGCGCCGATTCAGGGAATGCTGCTGCTGCATGGACACCGGAACAGGCGCTGCATGCCGACACGCTCCCACACGCAGGGCCAGCGTACGTGCATGCGCCACGCACCGACACACACACGCACGCGCCGACACGCACCCGCTGCAGCGCCCGGTCAGGCGCGAGCCCCGCGCTGAGGGCCAGCCGCTCCGCAATCTCTTGGAACATCTGCGTGCGTGCGTGCGTGTGTGCGTGCGTGCGCACACGTTTTGCTTGTGTCACCACCACGCGGCAGTGGCTGACTGACTCGCAGGAGGCAGCCGCTCAGGAGCCAACCGGACGCCCACTTTGCCAAGGCCGCCACATTCACATCCAGGCAGCATCACGCACGCCGACTGAACCTCCCGTCCAAAACCGCACACGCCGCCGGCCGCCCCCCATCCCCACAACCCCCACAGCCCGCACACCACCTCCTCACCCTGAATACGCCAGGCGCTGCGCCCCGGAAGCGGTAGATGGACTGGGCGTCGTCGCCCACCGCCGTCACTTGGCCCCGCGCGCCCGCGACCTGGGCCACCAGATCCACCTGGTGGGTGGGCGGGTGGGTAGAGAGGAGGTGGCGGCGTTTGGGTGAGGTTGGGGTTGGGGTTGGGGCGTTCATCCCGCGCCCCGCCGCCCTTACCTGCATGAGGGAGCAGTCCTGGTACTCGTCCACCAGGATGTAGCGGTGCCTGAGGTCGCGTGTGTGATAGGCATTACAAGGGGGAGCACAGCAGAGCGCGCGTGTGCGTGTATGTGTGTGTGTGTGGCCGTGTGCACACCGCGGTGACGGATTAACCCAGCCCGTACGCATGCACGACCCCGCATTGAGACTCCGAGTCCGAGGACATGCACGGCGCACGCACGCATGCACGGAACATAGCCGCACGTTAGCCAGGGCCCCGCCCTCACCCTCGCCCTCGCCCTCGCCCTCGCCCCACCCAGCCAGCCACCCTGCCAGCCTGTCACCCACCGGTCCTGCAGCTTGCGCAGCACCCACGGCTTGTCCTGCACAGCCACCCAGCCAGGTGCGCGACGGAGCACTTATGTCATTATGACAGCATGATGAGCAACAGCATGATGAGCAACAGCATGATGAGCAACAGCATGATGAGCTGTCAGCAAGCGGTAGGTGTAAGGACCGAGTCGTCACGACTTTGCGCATGCGACGCTCACTGCTTTATGCAACCTTTTTCTTGCCTCCCTCTTTGTTCCGCCACCCCATCCCACCCGAATCAGCTGCACCAGCAGCAACATCATGTCGTTGAAGTCGATGGCGCTGGCGGCGCGCAGGATGCGGGTGTAGGTCCTGTGTGTGTATTCACGGCAGGCGGCAGCGACATCAGGCGGCAAGCGGGGGGGGGGGCGGGAATCGGCGGCAAGGGGCGGGGATTAGTGACGAAGCCAGGGTTTTAGGCCATCAGCCGCAATAGTGCGCGCGGACACAAATCGGTGGGCGTCTGCAGCGCGCCCTTTTTACATGGGGCTGATCACCAGCTGAATCGCATGGCCGATCGGCGGCACAGACAACACAATCAACGCAACACAACTAACGCTTAGCCTCCCTTCGCAATTTGCGTGGCGCCGAAATACACCCGTGCACCGACTCACTCGAACAGCAGCCGTTTTCCGGCGGAGTACTGCGAGATGTCGTCCACCGTCTGGCGCTTGAAGAAGTCGATCCAGCCCAACTCCTCTTTCACCTGCCGCCGTGCGTGTGCGTGTGCGTGTGTGTGTGTGTGTGCGCGCGCGCGCGCGCGCGCGCGCGTGTGTGTGTGTGTGTGTGTGTGTGTGTGTGTGTGTGTGTGTGTGTGTGTGTGTGCGTGTGCGCGTGTAGATAGGGCGCAGCAGCCAGCAGCCAGCAGCCAGCAGCCAGCAGCCAGCAGCCAGCAGCCAGCAGCCAGCAGCCAGCAGCCAGCAGCCAGCAGCCAGCGCGACCCCTGCAGACTCGCTCCACAGCAGCAGTGCCCCAGCAGCCACTACTGCGTGCACCCATGGCGCAGCAGCCCTGCCTGCCTGCGTGCTACTGCCGCCTCCTACCTCAATCCCCTGCTACGGCCTTCCTCCTTTCCTCCCTTTTCCCCCTGCCCTGCCGCCCATCCACGCACACGCCTCCAACCGGATCCCGCCAACCCTCCGCCGCCAGCAGCGCCCCCTCGCTGCCGGTGCCCGGCCACCGGGCAACCCGCAACCAACCGTACAACCGCCACACACGGCAACCGCACAACTAACTAACCGCACGCACCGCCCGCGCTAAGACCTACACACGTACCGTGGAGGCCTTGGGCTTGGCCCCCAGCTTCTCCGTGGCCCCCTTGGCGTGCACCGCCTGCAGCCGCTCGTACAGACCCGAAATGAACTCGGTGCGGTACAGCAGCCGCTCCTCCAGCGGCTGGGGCGGCGGCTGGGGCGGCGGCTGGGGCTGCTGTTGCATGGGGTGCTGTTGCATGGGGTGCTGCTGAAGCTGCTGGGGCCGGGGTTGCTGCTCCAGTGGCAGGGGCTGGGGCTGGGGCTGCCCAGCCGGCCCCTCCTCGTCTGCCGTCCGCCAGGAAGAGGCGGTGGCGGCGGTGCTGGTGGCGGCGGCGGCGGTGGTGGCGCAGGTGGTCACGGATGCTGCCGCTACCGACAGCGTGCGCTGCCACTTGTTGGCGCCGCCCGCGCGGCCGCCGCCCTCCCCGCCGTGCCCTGCACTTTCCACTGCCGCCTCGCTGGCGGTAGCCACGCCATCGGCGCCTGCTTGGCCGCGGCCGCCCCGCCCTCGGCGACCGCCGCCGCCGCCGTCACCCGGAGCACCGCGTCCGCCACCCCTCCCGCGGCCGCGGCCGCCGCGGCCGCCCCGGCCGCCGCTAGGCGATGCGCCACCGGCTGCTGCATCAGCTCTATCCTCCTCCGTGGCTTCCTGCGACCATTGCGCATTGCAACATAATACCTGCCATCTACAACACAAGTGGGCACCAGCCAAGAGACTGCTAGCTGTACTTGCAACGAGCACTGCTGGCGGCACCCCCATTTCACACATGTGGAGCTATCGCAGTCGCGCCCGAACCGGCCCCGAACTGCCGGACGGATGTATGGGCGACGACCGCGTTCATCCATCCACCCACCGACCGACCTGCTGCTTCCGCTTCCGCTTCCGTTTCTGCTGCTTTGCCTCCAGCTGACGCGCCTGCTCCGCGCAGCTGCACATACACGCGCACAACGTGGAGGAAGAGGAAGGAAGGAGCCGCGGCCATCATGATTACGGCAGTGGCACGCGTAGGGTGTGAGGGATATAACCAAGCGCAACTACCCAGAGCCTCCGCGCCCTTTCCTTCGTTTACACGCAGAGGCCTGTTCTGCAACACCTTGTCAGCCTTCATTGTAAAAACACAACAGGTAGCAGCGGCGCCCCCCCCATGCTGGCCCATTCACCGTCATCAGCAGCATACATTGCAGACGGCGCCACGCACCTACCCACCTGCGCCAGATGTCGGGGTGCTGCGCCTCCGCCGCCGCCAGCACCTGCGCCCAGCTGACCTGCCCGCCCTCACCCAGCCCCAGCCACGACGCCATGTCGTAACGGCCGCGCTCCAGGCTCGCCAGGCTGCAGCATGGGCATACGTACGATGGAAAGTAAAGTAACGTCTTGTCAAAATGTCTACAGGAAAGCACTACTCAGGGACTCCACAAACGCACAGGAGCACGAGCACATCGCCGAATACCGCATGGCGCGTGCTCTGCTGGCAGTACCGTAGTAGCAGTAGTGGGGGGGGGGGGGGCGGACTGGCACATGCATGGCACGCACGTGCACGCACGGGGCCGAGATGCACGTGCGTGCAACCAACAACTAATCCGCTGCTGACCCAGGTCAGCAAGCCGTGTAGCTGGGTGGTTCCGAACCCGCCTCCCTCACGCCTCCCTCATCACGTGCACGTGCACGTGCAGGTGCACGTGCACGTGCCCGCACCGGATGGCCAGTGTCACGGCGCGGCGCAAGTCGGCATCCGTCCAAACGGTGGGGCACTGCGCGAAGCCGGCGGCCTGCGAGTGGATAGGATAGTGGTAGGGAATGCGTACAGGAGGAAGAGGAGGTCGCGGGCGGGGTTTGGGGCATACACACACGGGTAGGACGACGAAGTGGTGTGCAGACGCAAACGGTGCCCAAATGTGTCGCACCAACACCAGCATACCGGTAATTAACGCACGACCGACCGACCGCACGCACACGCGCGCACACACTCACACACACACCCTTGTGATCTCTAACACACACGCGCACTATCACACACGCACTGTCACACACGCACTATCACACACACACGCACGCCCGACCGCACGCACGCCCGACCGCCCGACCTTGTGGTAGGTGCGCAGCACGGCGTAGGCCCAGCTGTGGAAGGTGGCGGCGGTGATGAGGCCGCCGCCGCGCACTGGGGGGTCCACGCCGGCGGCGCGGCCCAGCCGCTCGCGCACCTCGGCCGCGGCCTTGTTCGTGAAGGTGATGCACAGGACGTGGCGCGGCTGGACGCGCTGGGTAGGGCAGCAGGTAAAGGGCGGTTCAGGGCAGCGGGGCACACACGACCCCGTTCATTGGGGCTGCCGTGCGCGTGCGTGTTGCTGTTTGGGGAGCGAGCGAGCGAGTGTCAAGGTCATGCACGGAAGCGCAGCAGGTTGCAGGAAGGACGCACGGACATGGTGTGAACCAGCAAAGCCGGGATGCCGGGATGCGTCATGCGGCAGGGCCATCCCATCTCATTCCATCCCTCCCAACACACACACACACACATGGATGGCTACATGCCCCCACCGAACCCCCACGCCCGCCCCCCCCCCCTGTCGGGTTTTTGGGTTGCAATGTCGCTTTGGTTCATGGAATGAACTCCCGCCCCCCCCCCCCCCCACTGCCAAAGCTACGCGGTGTGCCACCTAGACGCATGCACTCAGCTTTTCTATTTCAAGAGCCTTACCTACCACCACTACTACTACCAGAATACCTAGCTTTGCGTAGGACTTAGGAAAAATAATTTTAGCCGCCGCGGAGCCGTGGGGAGCCAGCAGCCTCGGAGGTCAGCTCGCTGGCGCTAACGGTATGACCAGTGCTGCGTGTACCCGCTGTACCTCTGGACATCGGCACTTCATTATTAATTAAACACCATCCATGGATGGCTACCCCCCCGCGGCCCCGTACGCACCTGCACCTGGACCAGGTACAGGATGCGCTTGATGAGCGTGGTGGTCTTGCCGGTGCCCGCGCCTGCGCACACGCCGCCGCCGTAAGGGGGGCGGGGCAACGTTATGAGTTGCTGGGTTGGGGGACTAAGCAGGAAGCGCGTGTGCATCTTTCCACGCATCTTGCAAACATGGCGCACACGCGTGGCGCGCGGCAGGAAAGCAGCGGCAGCCCGAATCACGCGCACCGGCCCCCCAACAGGCCGCACAGGCTCCGCGACTAGCAAGCCCGTACACGCCACCCAAGGCCCCTTAGGCATCTGCAGTCCTCAATCTGCATCTGCATCCCTCAGTATTTATCCATTAAAACGCCGCGTCGCCAAGGGGAGCGAGCCTCACCTGCGATGATGAGCTGCGCTCGCTCCGGGTCGCCCATCACCGCCTGCAAAAGACATAATTGTACAAAACGACAAACTCACTCACCGTGAGACACAGCTGCCACTGAGCAAATGCACTTGCAGCCGTGTGAGTTCGGCAGTGTAGCGTGCCAACGATGTAGCGTGTAGCTGCCAACGATGACGTGTAGGTGTAGGTGTAGGTGTAGCGTGTAGCTGCCAACGATGACGTGTAGGTGTAGGTGTAGGTGTAGCGTGCAGCTGCCAACGCTGATAGTTTACCCTGTGCTCATCCCGCGCACATCCATGCCCCCACCCCCTCGTCCACCTGGTAGGCTCTCTTTGGTGTCTGGAACGAACTACCCCCCCCCCCAAGGCTCAAGGGCGCCCGAGACCCACAGGTTAAGGCCACACCACCTCCGCGCTCTGGGTTTGGCTGGCTGGTTCGGGTTCTATTGGTCGTTTCGCTTCTGGTTTCTGGAATGAACTACCCCCACCCACCCACCCACCCCGCCCTCGGGAGCCTCACCTCCAGCTGCGCCGCATTCAGGTCCGCACTCCACGGTGCCACAGCGCCACTCCCGGCGGCGGCGGCGGCGGCGGCGGCGGCGGCGGCGGCTGCACCAGCGTCGCCGCCGCCGCCGGCAGCCGCGGCGGCTACCAGGGCGCCAGCAACGCCTGGGGGCGCCTGGCTGGGCCCTGCGCCTGCTCCTGCTGACGGTCCGCGCGGTGGCTGCTGCGGCGCCTGCTGCTGCTGCTGCTGCTGTGGCTGCTGCCGCTGCAACTGCTGCTGCTGCTGCTGCTGCTGTGGCTGCTGCTGGTAGGACCCTGTTTGTGGCGGCTGGGCTGCTGCCCCAATTCCGACCGGTCTCGGAGGCGGCTGCTGCGGTCGAGGTCGTTGCTGCCATGGCCATGGCCCCGGAAGCTCGCCTGGTCCGGGCCCTGGCCCTGGCCCTGGCCTTGCTTCCTGCTGCTGTACTTGCCACGGCCCCGGCTGCCCCGCCTGCGGTACCGACATTATTGCACGTCCTTGCTGCGCCGGCTGCACCGGCTGCGGCCTTGGGGCCGGCCCCGCAGCCGGATGGGGCCCCCGCCACTGCCGCTGCTGCTGCTGCTGCTGCTGCTGCTGCTGCGGCTGCTGCGGCTGCTGCTGCTGCTGCGGTGGCGACGGCCCGTGCCCTTGGAACGCTGGTCGCTGCGGCGGCACCACCGGGTGCTGTGCCTGCCCCAGCGGCTGGTGTTGCTGGTGCTGGTGCTGGTGCTGTTGCTGTGCCCAAGCCACTTGTCCTTGTCCCTGCACGTTGCCTTGCCACAGCGCCTGCCCTGGACTTTGGTGATTGCCGGGCGCCCATTGCGGGCCTGCGCCTCCGTTAGTGCCCTGCGCGAGCTCTTGGCCCGGCCCCTGCCGCTGCTCCTGCCCCTGCCCTGGACCCGCCGCCCCTGAGGGTCCCGATGGCACTGCCCAGCGTGCCGGCGGCGGCGGAGCTGGACGGTGGTGCTGGTGGTGCTGGTGGTGGGTTGGGCCCTGGTGCTGCGCCGGGGTGTGCGCCTGCGGCTGCTGCCAGTGCGGCGGTGGCGGCGGCTGCCAGTGATGCTGCTGCTGCTGCTGGTGGTGGTAATGCTGGTGCTGCCATGGCGGCGGCGGCACTTGGTTCTGGGCGGTCCCGGGCTGCTGGGGCTGCAGCTGCGACGGAGGCGGCCGCGAGGGCGGCGGGTGGCCCCAGCAGCGCCCCTCCTCCTCCTCGTCGCCTGGCGGCGCTGTGGTAGAGGTGGCAACCGCCGCACCGCCATTGCTGCTGCCGTAGCGGGGCGGGCCCACCGACCCACATCCCGACCGTGCCGTGCCAGAAGTGGCCGCCGCCGCCGCCGCCGCCGCCGCAGTGTGGCCCGTGCCCGGCGTCGAAACCGTGCTCGGCGCCGTCCCGGCAGCAGCTGCTGCACCGCCACCAGCAGCACCCAGATGCGCCAGCAGCGGCGGCGCGAGCAGCTGCACGGAGGAGGAGAGCGGCGGCGACGCGGGCGGCGGCAGGTTGCTGCTGAGGGGCGTGTGACCAGCAGCATGGCTGCCCTCACACCCCGCTGCCGCCAGGCCACCGCCGTGCGAGGCTGAGGAGCCGGGCTGCGGTGACTGCTGGCGTCGTTGGTGCTGCTGCTGGCCCTGCTGCTGGTGATGCCGGTGGTGCTGCTGGCACTGCTGCTGCCCGCCGCTTGCAGGCAGGGGCATTTGCGCCAGCGCATCCATCCGTGTAAAGCTTTCCCGAGCCCGCTCCGCGCCGGACCCAAGCGCCCCCACCGGCCCCTCTTGGTCCCCTGCCTCCTCTTTCACTGCGATGCCTCTGCGACGTTCGGGGTTGCCACGCTTGCCCGCCGCCCCCTTTTTCCGTTCGTCACCGGTGTCAAGCGCAGGAGGCGCCAGCTGGCTAGCCAAGCGCTGGTACCTGGGGCAAATTACAGGTTGGATGAACGACAGGGGAGATGGCAATCCTCGGCGACGAGACGCCATGCGAAGGATGCGGAGAGCATGGTCGGCCGGCAACACAAATAAGGTGGCATGTCCAGCGCGGCGGGCTAAGGGCTGAGGGTCTCACATGTGTAATTCCAACTGTTCCCTGTGTCCTCCTGTGTTGCACTGTTCTTACTTGCGTACCCCACAGCCACCCCAATTTTGACACGATGGTTTGTGCCGACGGAATGCGCCACCTATCCCCATAGCCAACCCCACCTGTTGTGTGCCGTCTCCGGGTCTCCGACATCAGCAATGCCGTACACCTCTGCCCGCAACGTCTTCACCCGCGCGCGCGGTGCATCTTCAGCTGCTGACGTGGCATGCAGCTGCTGCTGCTGCTGCTGCTGCTGCTGCGGCGGCGGCGGCGGCGCGTGCCGCACGGGCCCCGCACGCGCGTCCCCAGCGCTTGGAGCCACCTCCTCGATCCTCACTTCGAAGGGGCGCACCGCCGCAGCGGCTGCTGCTGTCCCCCACACGCCATTGCTGATTGCTGCAGGAGCAGCCGCGGTGACAGCGGCTGCTTCGCTGGCGCGCGCAGTGCCAGTGCTGGTTGCAGCTGCCGTCGCAGCAGCGGCAGATCCGCGCCGTCTACCAGATTGCTGAGACGGCGCCAGCGCCGGCGGCTGACCTTGCTGCTGCCCAGCCGCAGCTCCGGTGGAGGCCACCGCAGCAACAGCGGTAGCTGCGGCCGCTGCACCCTTGCCTTTGGCGCTCCCGCGGCCGTGTTGTGACGAGGACTTGGGCGCAGCAGGCGGCTTCTTTTGGGGTGGCGGCGCCCCCGGCAGCAGCCGCTGCGCGAGGCAGGCCCCCGGCAGCAGACCGCTGTGGGTGGGACGCTGCTGCTGCTGCTGCTGCTGCTGGACGGAGCGTTGAGGCGATGCTACAGTGGCTGCTTCCGCCCCGCCATGCTGGTGCTGCTGTGCTTCTTGAAGTGCAGTAGCAAATGCAGCAGCAGTAGCAGCAGCAGAGGCGCAGCTCTGTGCATGAAGAGGAGCTGGCGTCGGGCAGGGCAGGTGGGGTGCCGCTGGCGCGGTCTGCTGCGGGACGCGTCCGCTGGGGCTTGCGGCCTCCCTGGCTCCCGGATTGGGGCCGCGCAGGGGGCTCGGCACGACGCTGGCCTGCCCTGGTGCGCTTGCATGCGTCGCCATGCCAGCCGCGGCACTGAGCGCAGGGCGGGGCTGCGGCCGACTATTAGGGCTGGGCGCGACGCTGGTGCTGGGCGCTGCTTGCGCGGTGTGTGCGGCGCTCGGCCCGGGGCTTTTGCTCGGAGCCCCCGATTCAGGTGCCGCTGAGCCAGCCGCTCCACCACTGCGAGCATTTGACGCTGCGCCAAAAAAGGAGGTAAGTCGTTGCTGGCCTGGTAGCGGCTCTGCCGGCTTGCGCTTGCCGCCCATTTCGGGTCTGCGCGCCTCTCAGCGGGCCGATATCTTGTTACAGCTTAGCACAAGAAAATCGCATACACGGCTGTTGCTACATCGCTAGCTTAATTACTACGGGTCGTATGACTGAAGTATTTAAATACTTTTTCGTTACCTGGCTCCTCCTGTACCTGCTCCTGTACAGTATGATAGTATGTACTTTTTGCGTGATCGTGGGACATGTAAAACAAAGTGACGGGATTGAGAATACACCCCAGGTCCCTCCACCGACCTCTTTTTGTGTGTCTGCGGAAGACGGGGCACGCCAAGCGACGCGCAAGATCGGTGATTCGTGCGTCCGGACCCAGGCGTTATCCGTTGCCTGTGATAGGCTGGAAGGTTAGGCTGTAAGGACAACTCCCACAGTCCCAGGAAAGTCTGTGTGATGCCCCCGTTGCTTGTCGTCGCTTGGCTGTTGCCTAACTTCAACATCGCTGACTCGCGTCACCCCGTTGTCTTGTGGGACGGCTGTTCCATATTTCCATGGGATGGCATGATCCTCGCCCACAGCTCTTGTTCCGCAAAGGATCATCCCTTGAGCAGTGTTACCCGAAGAATGCGTGGCCTCTGCGACATCTACACCTCCCATGCGTCTGGGATTGTAGCGTTGCTTGCAGCATCGTCTTGCGTTACACGCTGCCACCTGTCAGGCAGCCACCTGCATATTCCATACCATACCAGCGGCAGTACACACCAGTCTGTGTCCTGCCCGTACGTGTGTAAACCAATGCTCTATGATAATTGGTCTCAACATGGGGCGCACGTACTGGACGAAAGCCAAAAGACAAGTCTGTGGCTCTCTCTCCGGCGCCAATCACTACAGAGCCGCCTGCCCGATCCGGGTACGGCGCTCTCCTCCTCGACAATCTCCCGCACACGCATTCGGGCGTTGTGCTAAACCTTAATAAATGCATACCTTATTGTCTGGCCCGTTTGCTGACGTATAAAGGCAAGGAAAGCACCTGACCCGATGGTCGATGTGACACGGCACGCACGCTCACCCGCCAGGACATGATATCTGTTTGCATGCGCGTCATGCTGCATTGTCAAGAGACGGTTGTTCACATCCCACGTGCCGCGAAATCTGCATGTTTACTTGATCATTGACAGTCAGACTCACATGTAGTCAAACGTTGATAGTATGGAGAGCCGCAATCTGCGCCGCAACACAAGCTTTGTTGGGCCCCTCTGAAACGAGGGATGCAGGGCCATGCTGGGTCACAGGACCACTTAAAGGCAAGCTATGCTTAAGATGACGACAGGATGAGAAGTACACGTCGTGCAGGTGCAGCTGCGAACCAGCAACGCGAGGCGCCTTCCAATCATGCTGTCAGTGCGCATGCATAGCTTGGTCCGCCAACCGCCAAAGTGCACGCGTCCGGGGCTTTTCCTCCGGCCGTCACCGCCGTCGAAGCCAACGTTGTCAGGACCCCAATCTGAATGCATGCACATGACGTGCAGCAATTACGAAATCTCGAAGCAGGCACACCAGTTGCTTTTGGAAACCCAAATGCACACCAGCGCGTCTCAGCACTGTCACCCAGCACCTCACAGCCAAATGCTGCCATTGCTCATGCCGGCGGTGCCGCCGCCCACCCCGCCGCCGCCAATGCAACCCATCATGGCCACATGCTGCTGCGGCGGCGCCGTCAGCAGCGCCGCCGTGGCCGCCACCTCCGCGACCACCGCCGCGCGCGAGTGCTGCGGCAGCCCCTGCTGCTGGCGTTGCGCCGCCGCCGCCGCCGCCGCGCCCCTCAGCGTCGAGCCGTCCCAGCTCACACGCACGGCCGCCGCACCCGAGTGGCGGCTCGCGCCCGGAGGCGAGCTGGAGGCGGGGGGCTGCGACGTGACCGTCGAAGACCGCGGCAGCCCCGAGGACGCCACCGGCGACGGCTGCTGCCAGCCCGCAATGGTGCCAGGCCCGCCAGCGGCAAGGGTGGCTGCGGCGCTCGCCGCCGCCGCCGCCGCCGCCGCGCCCGCCGCCGCCGTCGCGCCCGCCGTGCCACCCACCGATCCAAGCGTCTTGCGGCGGGTGCCGCGTATCTGCTGCGGCAGCACGCCGACCGGAGGCGCGGCAGCGCCGCCGGCGCCGCCGCCACTGCCACCACCTGTGCCCGCGCCTGTAAACCAGCCCGTAGGCACGGGGGCGCCCAGCATCGGCAACACACAGTCCACGGCGGCGAGCGCGGCGAAGGCGCCGCCGCCGGTGGCGCTGGTCAAGGCCGGGGACGCGACGGCGCCGTGGGGCGGGCTGGCGCTAACGGTGATGGGCGAGCCGCTGTAACTTGTCCGCACGGCCCGCATGCCGCCGGCAGCGGCGCCGCCGCTTGCAGGGCTGCTGCCCATGCCGTAGCCGTACAGGCCGGCTGTACCAGAGCCCGCCGCCGCTGCCGTGGCTGTGGGCGTGGAGGTGCCGCTGCCGCTGCCGCGGGGCCCCACGCCGCCGCCGCCGCCATTGCTGCCGCCGGCGGCGCCGACCAGCGCCAGGCGCGCCAACGCGCTGGCGCTGCCGTTGTTTGGGTTGCTCGTGCCACCGCCGCCGGCACCGCCAGCAGCGGCACCCGCCCCGGTGTTGATGTAGGGCAGCGAGCCGCTGTTGCCCTGCCGCCCAGCGGCGCCCAGGTGCGAAGGGACGGGCGACGGCGGCGCCGCGCCGAACGGCTGGAAGGAGGGGCCCGCTGCGCGCGGAGAGCCGCCGTTGCTGCCGCCGCTCGCGGCGCCGCTGCCCTCGCCACAAGACTCCAGGGTTAGCACCGGCGGGCCGCCGCGGCCGCGTGACTCCAGCCTGTGAAGGAAGCCGGTGGTGCCGGCGCCGCCGCCGCCGGCGCCGCCGCCGCCGCTGCCGCGCGTGTTGGGGACGTCCGCGACGGCCGCGCCGCTAGGCGGGGTGCCATTGGCGCTTATGCTGGGCATGGCGCCGCTGGTGTTGGTGGCAGTGGCGGGCACACCGCCAAAGGTGCTGTTGCCGTAGGTGGACAGGCCCTGCAAGGTACAAACGCGTTTCCAGGCATAGCAAATAGTTTGATTGAAGGGATTACAACTACGTAACGACACAACCGGGATGCCCCATCAGCTGACTCCTGCTTTTTGATGTGGGGCCCGCATGTGGGAGAGACCCAAGCGCGAAATCCCCGAACACTGCTGGCAATCCCCACACACCGTAACCACACACTCACGCTGACGCTCATGCGCTTTGTGTTCGCGCAGCCCGTTGGAAGCGCGAAGCCCCGGTTGGTGCCCGGGCCCGGGCTGCCGCCCCCGGTCATGGACGTGCGCGCGATGCGCGGCTTGGGCGGCGCGCGGCCGCCAGCGGCCGCGGCGCCCATCGCCTGCCAGGATTCCTCCCCGGGCCGGATTGTGAGCATGTCCAGCTCGCCCGCCGTCATTTGCTCGTAGCTGTGATTCGGAATGAAATGCGCAACGGGAATGTAGTGCGTGATAGGAATGAAATGCGTGCAAAGAGGGCGGGTCAGGTGGAGGACGCAGCTCAAGCAACTTCACTTGCTCTGCGCAGATGACACATGGCTACCGAGGGTTTCCTGTTTTCGTTCACAAGCTCACCGCGCCGCCTGCTGCATGGCCGCCGGCAGCACGCCGCGGCCCGGCCCGCCATCACTGCCCGGCTCCACCGCCGCCCCTTCCTCCGCCACTAGCCCCAGCGCCTGGGGCCCGTTGCTCGCACGCAGCACGCCAAACGAGCCGCCAGCACTGCTGCTGCCGCTGCCAATGGGGACCGTGCCGCCGCTGGAAATCATGCGGGAGCGCAGGCCGCCGCCGCTGCCGAAGCTGGAGGTGCTCGGCAGCGCGCCGAGCGCCCGACTGCCCACGGTCCCGCCCCCCGGCGGCGTGCTGCCGCCAGAGCCGCCGCCAGGGGCAGTGGCAGCGGACGGCAGCGCTAACGGACCGCTGGGGGAGGTCGCGTTGCTCGAGGGCGAGACGAGGTTGGGCGGCACGGGGGCAGAGAAGGTGAGGCCGCTGCCGCCGCCGCTGCCGCCGCCGCCGCCGCCAGCGCCACTACCGCTGGTGCTCAGGCTCTCATAGCCGCGGCCTGTGGTAGTGGCCATAGGCCCGCGGCGATCCGGCGATGGGCAAGCGCTGCTACCGCCGCTGAGGTTGCCGCTGCCACCGCCCACGGCGTTACTTGTAATTAGAGCGGCCGTGCGGGGGTAGCTCAGCGTCTGCATCATGTACAAGCGCACGCGCATGAGGTAGTCAGCAGACAGCCAAAGACCGTCAGAGTGAAAATGAGTCAGTGCCCCCAGTTAAGCCGGGCTCAAACCGCCCGCGCCCCACCTTGAAGTTTATGTGCTCAAAGAACTCCACGGGCCGCGGTGGCGGAAGCCGTGTCAGACTGGGCGACTTCTGTAGCGCCTGCACACCGCCGCCGCCGCCGCCGGCCGCCACAGGAAATGTAGCGGCGCCGCCCGGCGCATGCATACTCCCAGCCGGGGCAAAGCCCTGCGGGTAGGCAGGAGGCATGAAGCAACCGAGACAACCAAACACTGGTCAGCTGGGTTCACGAGCACTCGGTCAAACAACAGAGTAGCCCGGTTCGCCAACACCAACACCGCCATGCAAAGTGATGTTGATGTAGTTGTGTGGACCCAGCACCACGGACGCCCCCCAACGCCCTTGACACGAGCTCACTCACCAGGTTCGCAGGCGTGCCTTTGACCTGCCCGCGCCGCGCGTTGAGCGCTTCCCTCCTCGCCTCCGCGAACGGCGGCAGCGCCGCCCGCAGGTACCCGTACCGCCACAGTAGCTGCATCGGCAGCACCAGCAGACGACTGGGCTTCGTGGCAACAGCGCTTGCAAGATAGGAGGACGGCGGCGGCGCGTTCGTGTCGGCGCCGCTGGTGTCGGAGGCGCCGCCGGCTGCGCCAGCGGCGGCGGAGCCTGCGGAGGCAAAGACGCTGCTGTGGCTGGCAGCACGGCCCGTGACGAGGCCACCGCCACTGCCATCGCCGGCGCGAAGCGAGTCTGCGCCCTCTCCATCTCCCTCGGTCGATGCGTTGGCTTCGGCAGCAGCCTGGAAGAAGGTGAGGGCGGGCCCACATGAAAAACTCTCCTGTCCGGCACCCGGGCCCCAAGTCGCCCTGGGCCCCGCGCGAGCTGCTTCCCGGCACCCCTTGAGCTACGTCCTGTCGTCGCCGCGGTTGCCCCAGCCGGTCGTCGCTCACCTTCTCCTTCGCCTGACGCGCCAGGTCTGCCGGGTAGCCCAGCACGCTCTCGCCGAACGAGCCGCCCGGCCCCAGCAGCGACAGCGCCGCCGCCGCGCGCCGCGCCTTGGTGGCCCCGTGCCAGCCCTCGCCGCCGCCGCCGCCGCCTGCTACTCCTGCATCTGCGGGCCCCTTCCTGACCCCCGCCTTGGACAGCGCTGCCGAGTCCAGCGAGATGGCTCGGCCCAAGGCGCCGCTCGAGCCAGCGGCGGCGTCAGCGCTGCCAGGGCCGCCCGCCGCCAGGGCTGCGCCGACGGACCTGTCCGGGTCATCCAACAGCCGCACCTCCCCATCCTGTAGTGAGGTGAAAATGCCGTGCCCATCAGCAACCGGTAATTCAAGATATCATGCTTCAGAGGCCTGTCAAATGGCTGTGCCGGCTGTGCCGAGCCGTGCACAGACCTGCGATTTAAGGCAGCCAGACGCCCACAGCCCCACACACTCACCAGCACCACATACAGCGCATCCGCCAGCTGCCCCTGCTGCACCACCACCGCGTTGGACTCCACCGAGATGACCTGTGAGTCCAAGCGTCAACAAACAAAGTACAATTCAGAACAGATTGCATGAGACATGCATGTATGAGACGTACGTTACATGCATATCTGTACAAAGGAGCGCGCGCAGATCTGTATGCATGCATTGTGCAGGTCGAATGTGCAGGCTGGGTTGCAAGGTAACGCCCCCGCGGCCCCCGGCCTCACCGCCGCGCCCAGGGCCACCGCCGCCTGGTGCTCCTCGCTCAGCCCCCTCAGCGGCTCCAGCGCCCCCAGCACCGCCAGCCGCTCCGCGATCAGGTCGCTGCGGACCGCCTCCGCGCCGCGCCGCAGAGCCTCCAGCGCGATGACCAGCACATCCGCGCCCGCCGCCGCCGCGATGGCCGTATTCGCGCGGCGGTGGCGCACCGGCACCGGCGTGGGCCCACCCGGGGTGGCGCCGCTCACGCCGGCGGCGCGGCTGAGCGCCGCCGGCGGCAGCTCGCCCGCCAGCGCACCCGGCTCCACGCGGCCCGACACGGGACCGTACAGCTGCTCCAGGTGCTCCTCCTCCGCCGCGTCCTCGTCCACAACCTCATCCTCGCTCAACTTGTCACCCTCGTCGCCCTCCGCCTCGTCCTCCGCCTCGTCGCCGCCGCCGCCGTCGGCGCCCCCGCCGCTGCCCCGCGCACCCGCCTTGCCGCCGCGCAAGAGCACCGTCTCGGGAAGCGGCGCCGCGGCTTCCACGTCGATGTCGGGGTCTGAGTCGTGCAGGATGGTGGGCTCGCCGGCGTCGGCGTCGCCGTCGACGCCGTCGGCCAGCGCGGCGGCGGTGCCCTCGCTGCGTTCCCGCACCATCCGCATCAGCTTCTCTGCCGCGTCCACGAACCTGCGCACGGTCGGAAGCACACAGAGGCATGCCCAACAGTTTAGCGGCCGTGTGGCGAACACGGTGTGACGCTCCCCGAAGCTCGGAGCTCAAAGGAACAAAGCGCAGACGAAGCGAAAGCCGGGGCGGGCTTGCTGCCATTCTTTCACAGGCAGTGCACCCCTCAGATGTGCCTGCACCTAGCACTCACCGCACGGACTTCGAAGCCACGCGGTGCTTCTTGTCTATGAACACCAGCTTCACGCATGGCACGGACGGCCCGTCGCCCTCATCCACCTCCACGCCCGCATTCGCGTCGGCATCGATGTCGCCGGCCCTGCCCGCGCTGCCATCCGCCCAACGCACATGGCCCCTGCGTGCCGTGACGCAAGGGGTGGAATTGGGTGCAGCAGCCGGACAGGCTTCGCGTGTGCGACTATGGATGGCGTTGCGGCATCGCTTGCCGGCACAGCAGCAGCCTGTCGCAGAAGCGCCACGGCATTCTGTCTTGCCTTCCTGCTCCCCGCCCCCCGCCACCCGCGTATCTGTATCTCACCCGCCGTCCTTGTGCTCGTCCTCCTCGTCGCCCTCCTCGTCGCTGTGCTCATAGTGCGCCTTCCTGCTGAGAATCGTGGCAATGCCGCGGAGGTGGGCACTGCGCGCGCCTGCGCCGCCGAGCAGCTTGCCCACGTCTGCGTTGCACATGCGCGGGGAGCGGTGTGTGTAGCACGCGATGGAAAATGCGATGGCAAGAAGCTCACAGACACCACCGCAGCCATCTACACCTGAACGCCTCTTCAACTGCATCACGTAATCTGCGCACACGCCGCACCTGACACAAGGCCGGCGTCCTCGGCCTTGCGGCGCTGGTACTCAAGAAGCATGGGGTCCGACTCGTCGTAGTCACCGCCCTCGCCCTCGCCCTCGCCCGGGCTCAGCTGCGGGGCACCAAGGCGCGTTATGCGTACATCATGGGGCCCGGAACTCGCGAGGCGCAGGCAAACATCCTGGCAGGTGCCTTCAGAGGCTGCGCCGGTGATCTCGCAACGCAGCGACAGCTAGGAAAGGCAAGCTTGCGTGCCCCCGCCGCCGCGGCCGCGCGCACCTGCGGCCCTCCTGCAACCTCCGCCGGCCCCTCCGCGAAAGAGATGCCCAGCTTTAGCTTGACGCGCTGCCAGCCGCTGGCGGCGCGCGAGGCGGATGCAGTGGAGGAAGCGGCGGGCGCCAGCGACCCTGCTGTGGGCGTAGCGGGCGCCAGGGGCTCCGCGGAGGAGTCCGGCGGCGGCACAGTGGTCGGGCCCTCGCTCAGGGCGTCGGGTGCCACGGCGGCGGGCGTGGAGAAGATGGGCGCACCGGTAGTGTCGTGGGCTATGATCGTCTGTTTCGCCTGTGTGTGGGGTTGCAGGCGGGCAGGTGGGGCGTCTATGTCTCATGCAGAGGTCCCGGCGCCATACACGGCGACGCCGGCAAGGGGCTACAGGTACGCGGCACGCGGCGACCCGAGCCGTCCTAGTCTTGCGCGCACCCCAGTCTCCAGTCGCCTTTAGTCGCGACCCGACCCAGCCCATCCTCATGTGCGCGCCCATGGCCTGCTGTCACCCCTCGTCGTCGAGACGCACGCACGCGCGCCCGACTGCCCCGCCAAGCACTTGTGGGTTCAGTCGCGCTGCCACCCCCACCGAACAAACACTGCAAAGGTCGCCGCCTCTGTCTCACCCGCGTGATGAAGTCCGCCATGAACTTCTTGGACTTCTCGCCAGTCGCCTGCGGCTTGGCGCTGGCCACCGGAGTGCGCAGCCCCTCGCGCGTCAGCTTCACTGCCTCCAGAGCCGCCTCGCGCTCTGCCCAGGCCACACGCATGCAAAGCTTCAGGACGGACAGCACAGACCAGACAGGAACGCGCGACCCATTGCAAAGCGCATGGGAGGACGCCATAGTCGTGATCTTGCTAAGCCAGCCAGGGCCAGGAGTCAGGCGGCAACGCACACAGGACTGGCAGCATTGAGGCTAGAGCGCTAGACAATGCCGCACCTCGCCGCTCCTCCTCAATCTTCTCCTGCACGCTCTTGCCGTTGTTCGCCCCCGCCTCCTCGCCGTCCACCACAGCCGCTGCCCGCACCGCCGCCGCCTCCGACGTCGGCGGCGCGCGCTGCCGCGTGCCGGACTGGCCGCGCCTCAGCACGACCGCGCGAATGGCGGACCGAATGGCGGCGCGGCTCTGGCCTAGCTTCTGAAGCCGGCAGCGCACCTGCCAAGCCAGAAATCACCCGTACTGTCTCCGTCGCACTCGATGCAGGGCCATGCAAAATTGCCATGTAGCTTCCCCTTGCACCCCGTGCACGTCCAAGGTTGTCTGTGGCTGCCTCCCCCTGGCTGAGCGACCTGTGTCTTCCAGTACCTGTTCGACCTCCCTTACCCTTTCCCTTCCTCTGACCCTTCCTCTGACCACTCCTCTGACCCGTCCTTTGACCACCCCTCTGACCCGTCTTCTGACCGTTCCTCTGACCTTGACTCCCCTGACCCGCCCCTCTGCTTTCCTCACCTGCACCGCCCCCGACAGAACCACAAACTGGCTCTCCGCGCGTGTGTGCTCCTCATATAAGATTGTGCCCGCCGGCAGCCGCCGCAGCACCGTCGCCTCCGACAGCGCCCGCAGCACGGGCGGCGGTGTCCCCGCCATGCCCTGAATGCAACCGGCAGCGCACCACATGGTTCGGGGACTCGCCCTTCCTGCTTTCCGCCCGAGCCATGGCAAGGCCGACATCCCAAAGCATCACGCTGCCGCGGGCCAGTACCCCTCCCCGCTTTGCTTTCGGCGGTCCAGTTCCCTTATCACAACGTTGAGGCCGCCCCTCGAGCCCCTCCCACGGGCCCGCCCCTCACCGGCAGCTGCCGCAGCACCGCCCCCAGGTCGTCCGCCTGCTCCATGGTCCGCCGCCCCGGCTCCACCGCCGCCAGCGAGCGAGCGCAGCAGCTCAGCAACGCCGTGCGCGCCGCGCCGCAGATGGGCTGCAGTTGCGCGCGCGCACACATGTTGCTCCAGGCTGTGCGGGTGATCACCGCGAACGCCGCACCGCCTACGGTGCTGCTGCGGGCATCCCGGCTGGTGGGCGCCGCCTCAACCACCACGGCCACATCCGAGCGGCGGCCGGAGAGCACCAGCGCCGCCTCCGCCAGCACCTGTGCGCGCCCAGCGTCACGTCACCGCGGCAAGCAAGCGCGCAAATAGGCATACTTTTGTTTATAGCTTGCATGCATTTCATGGATTTCGCCTGTGGGAGACCATAATGGCGCAGTGCAGGGTGCGGCGTACTGGCGCATCAGCGGCGCCGCCGAGGCTGCAGCGGGCTGGTCAAACAGATGGATAAAGCGCCTACCTGGCCCCTGCGCAGGACCTGGGGTGGGGGCGCGACGTAGCCCTCCTTCTTCGAGTGCCGCGCGATGGAGCAGCGGCCAGACAGCAGCAGGTACCTGCACACGTTAAATGTCCTCGTGTAATGCGGCGGTAGTTGCTGTACATCATGAGGATGAAGAGCAGGCGCTTCGAACAGAGCCCTGCTTGGAACTTTGCAATCACAAAATGCACATGCCCATTGTGACAGCGCGATGCCAGTAGGACGCGTGAGCCGTCCGACAAGCCAGCCGCCACATATCTGGGCCACTCGTTTTTTGGACGGCCTGACTCACATGCGGTCCGTCAGCTCCCCGGCTTGCAGCAACGCCTCCCCTGGCGGCGCCCGCTGCAGTGCTGTCGTCATATTTCAGGGGGCACACATGCGTCGGTTGGGCAGCCTGGCGTGGAGGCCGGTGTCTGACGGGTCGTGCGCAATGCGTGCTGATACCAGGGCGCCCATCGGCACGAAGCCGGCAGCCGCCCGCACTAACCGCACGCCAGCCCACCAGCACTAAGATAGAGGGACTTACTTGTGATGCTGCATATCTGCTGCAGGGTGGTGAAGTCGACCCCAGCGAAGAATGGCTACGAAAAGAGGAAGGGGCACACGTGTGAAGCGCGGGCGCCAGCCCCCGCCCGGACAGCCCCCTGGACGCACGCGTGCGACGCCGCAGCCAACTATTGCCCCCGTCTCACCTGGCGCTGAAAATACGCCGCAAGCGTCTGCAGCGCAGCCGTTTCGCGCTTGGCGGGCCTGCAGCAGTGTGCAAATGACCCGTCGACTTAAATCGCGTGCAGCGGCTACTCAAGATTCTCTTAAGAGACACTCAAATTCTCAAGCTTTTATTGAGTATACCAATTAAAATGCAACCACTGGCTTCGCGTGCCCGCGGGCTGTGTGCGCCCGCATGTCTTGTCTCGCACTTTGTTTCAAGCGCCGTTATGACATCCTCGAGCCTCATGGCTTAGGTGTAGCTCCTTGAAAAGGGGTTCCACAGAAATTATCGAGCCAGAGGTGCCATGTATCCCCGACGTGCACGCCGGCAGTCCATTCAGTAGAATTCAGTAGCATGGATGTTCATTAACGTTGCTGTTACAGCAAAATGTAAGGACCTGCGAACCCTCGTACGTAACCGGCACCTGAGCACCCGGGCCGGGCTCGCTTTAAAATATGGCAATTCTGGAATACGTTGCGATTTCAGCACTATGAAATTAGATATGCACCCACTGTTTAGAGGAAACAGCACGTTTCTGTGCTTGCATGGGAACTGGCAATGGCCCCGGGAATTCAGTGTTCTAGCATTATCTTGCACAACTATATCATTTGCAATTCCGCGGAAAGCAAAATACCCCAGCACCCTTTTAAAGTCGAGAACTGGACGAGCGTGCCTCAAGGGGGCTGTTTTTGACTGGCAGTCTCTGAATTAAGTCGAAGCAGCGCACTGTCCGCTCTTCAGGCGTGCGCTTATGACGTGATTGGTGTATACGTTCTAAAGAAGGCATATTGCTGACAATGTGCAACTAAAGTCCAACTCCTTGACTTTGACCCGACCGAGTTAGCAATACAGTCTTTCTTCAGCAAGAGTCTTCACGACACATATGCAAGTCAATATTATTAGACTTCGCCGGTCTCTGGAGTCAGCTGTCAGAGCTTTAAACACTCGGCGAACCTGTAGCGTTGCCACGCGTCGCCTTAGCCTCAGGCATAGCATGTTCCTGCTTTCTACCAGCACAGTCATCCTTCCACACAAGCAAGCCTTGCGAGCTTGAGAAGGGTGCGAGAAGCCATGAGCTTAGGGTTCGTCTCGCAGCGCAGTTCTCTTGTGGAGCAAAGCCAGCGTAGCGATGCAGATGAAGATGCACTTTGCGCTGGCCATGGAGGAGCAATCCAGGTGCGCGCTGGTAACGGCCTTCCGGGCGAGTGGGAGGTGAAAGGGTTTCGCCGTGTACCGCGCTGTAGCGGGTACCTCAGAAAGCAAAGCTGTGGTGGCACACGCTACACGCGTTAGCAACATTCGCGCGCAAAACTCTCTGTCCTTGTGCTGCAATGCGCAGGCGCCCCCGCCACGCCGGCTGACCGGTGAGGACACCTGCTTCGAGCAGCTCACGCTTCCTATCCCCACGTCTGGGCTCCTGACCAGCCCCTCAAAGGCAAGCCTGGTAGCCATGGCGGGGTAGCTATGGCAGCTGAATGAATGTAATATCTCCACAAGTATGGGCCTTGCATGGTACGACGACAGCCCGTCCAGCACGGATGCACCCAACTGCGGGATCTTGTTATCCTGCTCTCTGACACCAGCCCTATTGCCACTCCTTCAGGGTACGCGCGCTAGCTTGGCAATCTCTACTTCGGGGCCCGCTTCGTCTGTAGGTAAGAGGTTGCTATCGCTTCATTGTTGCAGGATGTCTTCGGCCGAGTGCACCGCTTGAAGGGCCCCAATACACTGGTGCCCGGTTCTGCCCGCAGTGGAATCGCGCTTCAGTCTTGCAGCTCTGCTCACTCGGGGCGCCGCCACTGGAACGTCGGCTGCAGCCGCATCTTGCCCGCCTCAGTCTGTAGCAGCCATTTTGGCGGAAACAGCAGAGAGCAACATGATCGCCACTCCGGACAGCTCCCAGGTTTGGCGCACTTCAGCAAAGCCAGGGCCGCAGCCAGCGCCGCTGCCGCTGCCCCTCGCAGCCTTACAGGCAGCACCCGGCGTCCAGTCCTGGCCTCTCCCACGCCAGGCGTCCATGGACGTGGGCTCCGTGCCGCCGTCGGCCGAGCCCAGCTGCGGCGGCGCAGGTGAAGCCGCCGCGCCCTCACCAGTGACCCCTGCGAGTGAGCCCTTGCTGGAGCTGGAGGAGGAGGGGCCTGTCTGCAAAGAAGCCAAAGTCTGCAATGTGGCGGATGAGGGCGGCAGCCCCAGCGCGTCGGAGCAGGCAGGCGCCCATGTGGAGCTCGTGGAGGACGGCGAGGGTGGGAGCGAGGGCGGGGCTGCCATGGATAGTGATGCCGACCTGCAGCTGCCCATGGAGCCAGCACCAGTGTCCATTAGGTCGAGCGCTGCACCGGCCGAGCAAGCGGCTCCTTCCTCGGTCGTGTCGGCCACCAAGCCTGCGGACAAGGGCGAACAGCCTATCGTCGAGGCTGAGTCGCTGCGCGTCTCGCAGGGGATGGGCGCCCTGCAGCAGCTGGGCGTCGTGGAGCTGCCTGGAGGTGGTGATAGCGATGCTGAGGACCGAGTTGCGTGCGACGCCAGCGCGGAGGATGCCTTACCGAGCACCAGCATCACGGCCGTGGCTGCAGCAGCGGCAGAGCCTGCATCGGCCGTCAGCCAGGAGGCCGACCCCAAGGCCGTGGCGACCGCCGCAGCCCTGGGCAACAGCGCGGCCCCGGCAAGGCTGGAGCAGCCCATCGCGCCCGTAGTGGCCGCATCCAAGTGCACCACGCCGCAGCTGTCTCCTCGCGCCGCTGGCACCTCCCAGGCGCTGGCGGCCGCGCTATCGCCCAGGTCGGGCCCCGGCGGTGGGCTGGACCTTGACGAGGAGGAGCGGGTGGTGGAGGCCGCCGCGGCAGTGCTCAACCTGTCCCTGCCGCAGCGCAGCAGCGCGACCAAGCGCAAGGCCTGCCCCGCGTCTCCGGCTGGCTCGGCCAGGCAGCAGCAGCCGCGGCTGCTCGCGTCACCGGCTGCTTCGCGCGTGGACCGGGACGCGGAGGTGCACTTTCAGCATACGCCGGCACCACCCGGAGCGTGGCAGGAGTCGCATGCGCAGCAGGGGCAAGCGGAGCAGTTGCCTGTCGCGTTGGAGCCGGAGGAGGATGCAGATGCAGCGTTCCTGGCGCTGGAGGCAGCTGCGGCCGCAGCGACGTCAACAGCGGCAGCTGCGGCCTCCACGCCGCCGGCAGCGAAGCCAGCACCCTACTCGCCGCTGCGCGACGCGCAGCCTGCGCTCTTTCTCCGCCAGTCTCACCAGTCTCACCAGTCTCACCAGCACCAGCAGCAGCTGGCGCAGTCACCGCAGCCGCCGGGCTCTGCCTGGCGGCCGCTGGCGCCGCAGGAGCAGGAGGTGATGGACACGCTGCAGCAGCTGCCTGCCGTCATCGGCAGCCTGAGTGAGGAGTACCAGCGCTACATCCGGGAGCGCGCACTGGAGCTCACTCGCATCATCGACGAGAACCTGCAGCGCCAGGGCTGCGGCAGCGGGGCCGCTGGCGCTGCTGCTGGGGATGCAGCCGCTGGCAAAGGCCTCGCGCTATCGACCGGTGGGGCGGCGGGTGCAGCATCAGGCCGGGGAGGCGCCGTCGTGGGCGCCAGCCCGCTGTCCAGGTGGACCAGCGGCGCGGGCGGCGTGGACCTTGTGGCGGTGCCAGGCGCCACGCCGTCCAAGGAGGCCACTGCTGCTGCGGCGCTGCTGCTGACCGTCGCTGTAAACAAGACCCGCTGGCCCTACTGCTCGCTGGGCGGCGCCGCCGGCTGCGCCAGCTGCGGCGGCGCGGGGCAGATGACGCCGCTGCAAGCCATCAAGACTGGCGGTCTGGACTTTGGCGGCGGCGGTGACGGCGAGATGGACGCGCAGCGGCCCTTCCTCAGCCCCGGCATGGACATCGTGACGCCGCTGGTGCTGAGGCCGCTAAGCCACGAGCAGGAGGAAGGCCCCGGCGGGGCTGCGGGTGCTGCGCCGGATGCAGGTGCTGCTGCTGGCACTGGTGCCAATGCGGGGATGGGCGCCGCCCACTCCTCCGAGCGCGGACATCACGCGCATGTCGAGCTGGGGTCGGGCGCGGCGCCCGTGGCGTCGTACAGCATGTGCATGGGTTCGGCGCTCGCCACAAGCCAGGTAGGCAGCTTGAGCTGCGTCACAGCAGCACGCCTGATGATATCTGCAGCCCTTGCCCATTGGCCCCATCCAATTGTTTGGCTTGCTTTCGTGACATACCGTATGCCTACTTGTTGCATCGGGCTCACGCGCGATGGATGATCCGAACAGGTTGCCGAGCCAGGCGTGGGCCACAGTCCGGAGTTGACCAGTGGTGCCTTCTCCGTGCGGGGCGCCGGCGCAGCGGCCGTAGGGGCCACGAGCGGGCTGGGCGCTGGCCTGCAACGGAATGCTTCTGGTCGGGAGCAGACGCCGGTCTCCCACGCATCCGCTGCTGCCACTGCGGCATGCGCAGGGGGCGGTGAGGCCGTCGGAGGCTCTGCGTGTGGCAGCACCGCCGTCAGCAACTGCAAGCCGAATCAGGCGCCCGCCGGCCAGCCGCCTCACCAGCAGCAGTTCTCAATCCTTCAGAAGCTGCAGCCACACTTGGCTAAGCTGCACCAGCAGCAGAAGCGGCAGCCGCCGCCGCAGCAGCAGCCGCACGCCAAGGCGCCGCCGCGGGGGTTGGGCAACGGCCTTGGCTCCCGCCGAGGCACGGGCGGCGGCGCAACTATCGGCAAGTACGCGGCGCCTGCTGCCAAGGCGACGGGTGCCGGCAAGCAGGCGCAGCAGATCCCTCAATTCAAGGGCCTGGGCCTGGATCTGGGCAGCCTTCCGTACCTGGATCCCAGCAGTACAGCCGGCGCGCTGGGGCCCAAGTCCAGCGCCCGCAACAATGGCAATAACGGCGGCGGCACCAACCGAGGCGACCTGTCCGCTCGCGCACAGCAACCGCCGCTGTCTGCCCGGTCCAGGGCCGGGCCCGCCGCTGGCAAGCCCGGGTATGCTGCGGTAAGTGCAGTAGGTGCCGGTTGGCGCGCTGCAAAGGTTTACGTGGGTCGCGTAGAACCAAGAACTAAACTCGTGTGTTGAAGGAAGAAGCGAGGTCATTACCCTGCTGTGTGGATGTGGTCCTACAGGCGGCTGTGGCGGCCCAACGTGCAGAGAACCTGGCGGAGCTGGAGCAGAAGCGCCGCCGCATCCTGGCCGCGGCGTCGGCCAAGGCGCGGCAGCCCCCAGCCGGCGCTGCTGCCAAGGCCGCGGGCGTCACCGGCGCCGACGGCCCTCCCCTGTCGCACAGGTCCCGCCCGACGGGTTACGCCGCCGCCGCGGCAGCGGGCCTCAGCGCCTACCAGCAGCTGCTCCGGCGTGTCAGCAGCGGCGGGGGCGGCGGCCCGGCTCCGCCGGCCCCGCCGCTAAACGGGCAAGCGGAGCAGATGGCTGCCAAGGCCGCTCGCACTGAGGTGGGCGGCGGCAAGGCGGCCGGTGGTGGCAAGGACGAGCCCGCCGACGCCGAGGCCGCGCGCGTGGAGGCGCTGCTGCCGGGGCTGCTGTGGAGTAGCCGCGCCGACAAGCTGGGCGACGCACCCTACTCGGTGGTGCACGCCTATGCCATCATGGCGCCGCAGCAGGCGGAGCGTCGGGCAGACGCGCCGGAGGCGCCGCCTGCGGCTGGCGCCGGCGTGCCGCCGCTCGCGGCCGCCGCAACGGTTGCGCCGCTGCACACGGCCTTCAAGCTGCAGGACCTGTTGCCCGGCCTTGGAGCCCTCCGAGCCGGTGCTGCGCCGGCGGCGCCGCAAACGGCACAGGCGCCGCCCGGCGTGACGCCGCGGCTGCCGGAGGAGCCACAGCGGCCGGCGCTGCAGCGAGTCGTGGCTGACACCGCAAATGTGGTGCCAGAGCCCGCATCACAGGCGCCTGCAACGGCGGCGGCGTTTTCAGTGGCGGCGGTGGTTGACGATCGGCACCAGGAGCCCGCGACCGGCTTTGTCATCATCAGCCGCAGGTGTGCTCCCTGTCAGTTGCTCAATTTGTGACACGGCCCATTGATCCTCCGCCTATACAATGCAGGTTGCGTGATTGAGTCTTGCCGGCCTGCGCTTGTGCTCTCTGCAGGGCAACGCGGGAGGTCCTTCCTGACATGGCAGTCGCAGCTGGCGCTGGCAGCGGCACTGGCGGCAGCGTCGGTGACAGTGATGGCGCCGCCGACCCGGCCCAGCAGCCCGTTGCCTCTCAGCTCGACCTGCGCAGCCTGCTGCCGCCGCCCGCCTGGCAGCGTGCCTCGCGCACGACCACACCCGAGCGCCTGCAGCCACAGCCGCAGCCGCGCCCATCGGCCGAGCCGGACGCGGCGGCCGCTCTGCGGCGTCCGCAGCAACCAGCAGTGGCCCCGGGCCAGATGCCCGTGTCCATGACCGCGCGCTCGGTGTTTGCTGGTGCCGGTGGTGCGAGTGCTGCCAACCTGGCGGCCTCAGGGCGGCGCTGGCAGCTGGACGCAGACCGCAACGATGCGGACCCGCTCATGGTGCCGGACAGGGAGCAGGTGCGTGGTCGCCGGGCAAGGGCTGTAATGACTCATGCCTTCAGCACCCCCGCCTCCCTCCTATGTAGTGCATGTGCCCTAGTGTGCCCAGTTACCAGCTTGTAGACTCTGAGCGCTGGTGGGATGCTTCGATGCGTGCAGATCCAGCACAGCTCCCCAGTGCGGCCCCGCTACACAGCCGAGGCCGACTCACATGCGTCGCCGCTGACGGGCAACCTGCAACAGCAGCAGGCTGGGCCCGCAGCGGCGGCAGGCCAGCGCCCGCAGCCGCAACCGCCTGGGCGTGGTGTGGCCGGCCAGCCTCTCACCAAGCCAGGCTCGCAGCCACAGCAGTCATCTGCAGCAGCAGCCGCAGCAGCAGCGGCGGGCAGGGCTAGACAGGCCAGCCGGCCTGCACGGGGCCAGTCGGCAGGGCCACGGCCGTGGGGCGCTGGCAACGGCGGTGCCAAGCGCGCTGGATCTGCAGTCCCGACCAGGACCGGCACGGGTGCCGGCACCAAGGGCGCGCGCTCTCAGTCGGCCCCACGCGCACATCCTGGGGCGCAGACGGCGCAGCAACAGCAGCAAGCACCTGGCACGCCCTGCAGGGCGCCCTCCTCGCCGCCGCCGCCCATGCAGTCTTGCACGCCGGCGCACCTGCAGCAACAGCCCTCCCAGCAGCGGCGCTCTGCAGCGGCCGTTGCAGACTACGCCGGCTCCGGCCCCGGCCCTGTACTGGCGCCCAGCGGCTACGGCGTGCCCGGCAGCGTATCCGGCGCGGCTTCGCCCGTTCCCCAGCTGTTCATGGACGGTGTGGGCGCCAGCGGTCTCGCTGGCGCCGTAGGCAGCAGCCCTCGCACGCCCACCAACCGCCGCATGCACGTGACCAGCCCCGAGGACATGCCGCTCTCCGCCGCGGCCCAGCACATCCAGGCGCGCCTGGCGGCGGCCGACGCCGCCGGCCGCAGCACGGGTGGCGGCAGCAGCAGCGCTGCGCTCATCGTCACCGCCGGCTCCACCTTGCCGCCGCCGCCGCAGGCGGTACCGCCGCCGCCCGCTGCCGTGGTGGCGTCATCGCTGATGGGCGCCGCGTCGTATCGCGCGACCGCCGGCGGGCCGCTGCCGCACAAGCCGCGCTCCACGCCTGCTGCGCTCACGCCGCAGCAGCTGCGCGGCGGTGCCTGCACAGCCGCCGCTGCGGGCGCCGTAGCGGCGGGCCGCCCCGGCTTTAACGGCTTCCACTCCTCCACCACAACCGCTCCTGGCCTCGCCGCGGCAGCGGCTGCCATGTCACCGCCGGTTTGGCGGCCAGCCGCCAGTGCCGCAGCCACAGCGGCGGCGGTGGCACGCGCAGGCGGCTCGCCGGGCGCCGAGGATTGCGTATCAACAGGCGATACCGGTACTGGCCGGGACTCATCTCCGCAGCCGCGAGGCCTGGGGCATGACGCCACACCCAACATCCTCAGCCCGCCGCGCAACTACGACCGGCCTTGGGCTGCTGGCATGGCAGGCACGGGCACGGGCACGCCCTCTCGTGAGCCCGCGGCTGCTGCGGCCTCCCCCGCGACGGCCCAGCGGCCCGCACGGCCGCACCACCAAGGTCGCAGCCACAATACGCCCACCAAGGCGTCTGGCCCGACGGCTTCTGCGATGGCTGCTGCTGCGGCGGCAGCGGCGGCAGCGCCGCCGGCAGTCCACCCTGTGGCTGCGGCTGCCGGCAGCCGGCTGCAGCATGCTTCTGGCCCCGCGTCAAGCGTAGCTGAGGCAGGTGCAGGTGCAGGTGAAGGGGAGTCGTTGCGCGCTTCAGCGGCCGAGCAAGACTATGCCTGGGACCTGGGAGCCATGGCGTCGCCAACATCAAGCATCCAACAGTCTGCCAAGTCCGCAGCGGCGGCGCAGCAGCACCAGCAGCAGGTTGCTGGCGCGGGCGCGTTGCCCGCCAAAGCCGCTAGCGGCTGCGACCGCAGCAGCGGTCGTGCGGTGCTCTCACCACGGCTGATCAAGGAAGGTACGGCCTCCCTGCGCGCGAGCGGCAGCACGTCGGCCAATTCCGCAGCTGCTTTGCCCGCCGTCAGCGCCGGCGCTGTGCAGGCAGAAAGCTCGGTCCAGGCCCTGGCCGGCGCTGCTGCTGGCGCTACTTCCGTCGGTGCCTTGCCCCAGAGCTCCGCTGTGAACGGGTCGTACACAAGCAAGATGCTGGCACGCCAGGCAGCGGCCCAGCAGCAGCAGTCGCAACGGGTTCCGCAGGCTGGTCGTGGCAGCGCCGCCGTGGGCTCCGGGCTCGCCGCGCACGCGAGCGGCGCTGTACCAGACCTGGTGGAGGCTGATCATGCGGGCGCCGATGACGTGGACAGCGGCGCAGCCATGGACGAGGCGGCGCTTGAGGAGGAGGAGCGGCGGTTGACAATGGAGGTAGGCCTGCTGCCGCCGCCCCTGCCAACCGCGGCGCCGACGATCCCGGCAGCACATGCCGCCCGAGAGCCGCACAACCGCAGTAGCGGCAGCCGTAGCGCCGTCGCGGCCAGTGCGCCACGCGCCTCAGCTGCAGCTGCGTCGTTGCGTGGTGGCGTGAGCGGCCTGGGCTCGCTGGCGGCAAGCTTCGCCACGGCAGGCGGCGCGGCGGGTGACGGCCGTGTGGGAGCGCTGCTGGCACAGGCGGCATGGCCTGGGCTGCAGTCGCCCACGGTGGAGGACGCGCTCTTCATACTGGCAACCGGCATCGCGGTCCTTGACCCGCTTGCGTCTTCCGTCGGAGCAGCCCGCGGCTTGGATCAGCAGCAGCAGCAGCGAGCTGGTGATGATGGCGACGGCCGCAGCTCCCCTACTGCCATCCCCACAGGTTGCTTTGCAATCTTCCGCCGCGGCCACCACGGCGCGAGCTCCGCCGTGGCTGCCAAGGCCGTCGCCTCGGCCGCCGCGGCCGCGCCGGCCGGAGCAGCAGCTGCGGTGGCGGCGCCTGTGCTGCTGCGGGTGCAGGTGGGCGAGGATGGCGCCGTGCAGCTGTTAATAATGCGGGCTCGCCGCTCCGCCGCGCCGGGTGGCGGCGCCGTCTCGCCAGCGGAGCAACGCGTGCGGGTGGCCGCACTCACCTGCATGCAGCCGGCGCAGCCTGTCGCGCCGCTGGCGCTCTCGCCCCTCCTCGGAGCAAGCATCAGCAGCGGCGCCGGGCTGTCATCTGGTGCGGCTGGGCCTGCTGCTGCTGCGGCGGCGGCGACGGCAGCCGCAGGTTCTGCCGCCCTGGGCGGTGGCGGCGTGGACGATGCAGACCCGTCCTCGCGCTGGCTGCAGCTGGTGTGCATGGATGGCGGACTGCTGCGCCTGAGCGCCTGCAGCCCCGCGGATCACGCCCGACTGGTGTTGGGGCTCAACGCAGCTTTGGCGCTTGCAGGCGGCATGGCTGGGGCCGACGCACCGCTGGCGGAGGTGGCGCTGCGAGGGCTGGGGGCGCCGACGCCGCCGGCGGCCGCGACCTGAGCCGTGGCAGCGGTCTGCTGCCGTGGCGGGCCCGACTATCGAGGGCGCATAGCTTGATGCGGGGAAGCCAACTTTGTGATGGGCGCGTCTGCTGCCCACGTCAAGGCATTGTACAGTGACAAGATTGTGTCGGCTACATAGCGGTTTTTGCGTGGTCACCCCATGTCGTACCGTGACGTACATTCCAAAGCATGCGGTTGTTTTCGGGGGGGGGGGAGGGGTCGTGGGGAGGGGTGGATTTTGGAGCATTGCAAGTTGTTTGTACCACTGTTTGCACGCACACGTGCTCACGTGCAACACCTGGAAGCCTAGTGCTCCAGCTCCTGTGGAATTGCTCCCAGCTCTTCACGGGCATGCTCTCTTGTAAGCGCTGGTGCTACATGTCGCCATCAACAGCTGTGCTCCCTGCGGCCATGCTGCTTGAGGTGCTTTACGTATCAGATACCTTTCTTCAGTCATGGGTTCATGGATATGTGTAATACCGCAGTAGAGGCAGCTGCCCCCCCCCCGCGCGCTTTTGTTGAGAACAGCTAGCTGTGTGCGGCCGCAGCTGTCCACCTGCTGCCTCCGTACGTAACGGGGGCTTCTCGCGTCTTGCGTGAAGCCGTACGTGTTGTTGCTGCTGATCAAGTAGCAGAGGCGGTGCATGTCGCGCTGCGCACACGAAATGACATACATAACGTTGTGGGGTTACCATTGGGGTTACCATCGTTGGGGAAACATGGACCTGGACGCCCACCACCGCCATCACCGGAAGTCGTTGCGCCGGAACACTGCTGGCCTCCAGGCACTTCGACCGATCCCAAGGAGCCGATCTGCCGAGAGTGAGCTGTTGACCCGGCGCACTGGTGGACATCGCTATATTCTAGACTGAGTATTTGTTTTACCTACTGTTGAAATGCGGAAGCTGCTGGGGCCGTGCCTGAAGTACGCTAACGACTAGACCCGAAGGGGCGGCCAAGCTTGATGCTTATTGGGCCATCTAATAGGAACAAATTAATGCCGACTGGTTTAGATCCACCAGAACTGCTATAGCGGTCACTGTAAACTGCTACCGGTCATATCCTGGAGACGTCCGCTGCGGCGCGCTTGCGGCGGTTTTAAGTTTAATTGCCGCCCCTGCACTGCATATTCGCTATTTTGGTGATAGAATACTGTAGCAAGGCATAAGGACAGCCTGAGCATCCCGCACAGAGCAGCGAGCGAGTTCGAGCCATAACGCCTTACCACGGCGTCACGCCGCGTGCTTCCCTGCTCGCCAGTCATATTTCGATCATACCCGGGCGGATGACAATACACATGAGGTCTATGTTTGCCATCGCCGCGACAGGTATGGGCCGGAGCGTGCGCCGGGCCTCGCCGGGGGGCGTCTCATCAGCAATCCTGTCGGGCCAAGCGGCCACCTTCGAAGGCGAGCGCGTGTTTTCTTGTTGACGCGCAACATGCTTATATTAATTAGGCCATGGTTCACTGCTTGACACTTTGCAGCAGCATGTTCGCGGGAAGAAAACGGTTCGTGATAAACGGTCGAGCTCCAAAGCCGTGCACCCGGCGTTTGCGCACCTGCGACCCCTCAAGTTCGCCCGGGGCCCCGGGCCGGGGCCTCCTCCCCGCATCGCCAACTCTATGCCGCCATGCCCGCATGACCTCGGGGACCTCCCCTGGCACTAATTTCACAATTTACATCCAATGACGCACTTATGTCAGGCTCTATGCCCATATCAACGTCTCGCTGGATGGTTTATGTATCATCCCCGCCCGGCGGTACTTTTCCGCAGCGGCGGCGCTCCTCCTCGCTACCGGTCCAGGCTTGCTCCCCCTCGCCGCCGCTCGCTCCTTTGAGGGGCGTCTGGTGACCTTCAGCCACATGGGGCACGGCGGGGGTGGCGATGCGCCGGGGCTCCCAGGGACACGTGAATGGGCGCTGATCAACCCGCAGACAAACGCGCTGGTGCACAAGTTCGCGCGCGGGTTCGTGCCGCCCGCACGCGACCGCAACCAGCTCACCATCTCCGCCGGCGCCCAGGTTGCCATGGTGCGTAGAAAGAAAAACTTCGCGAACATTTGTGCATGCCCCGGCTAGCTACCCCGGCAGGCTATGCCCAGCACCTCATCACCACCTGCCACCCCGTCGCCCTTCAATTATTGGTCCGTCCTTCCCGCTTTGCGACGCAGAGCTGCGCCAGCACCGACCCCACGACCGGGCTGTGCACAGCTGTGTCATCGAGTGAGTGAGGCGGGTGGAGCGATCGAGCCGTAGCTACTAGCTCACCGTGCGACCCCTGCCTCCGTCGCCCTACCTCCCGTTTGCAATGCTCACGCCACGCCTACACTTGGCTTCACATTTGTGTCCCTAGGTGTCTTGTGGACGCCGCCTAACTACATAGCAAGCATTACTCCCCCACGCCCTTCTGCCCCATCCACTTACAGGCGACACGTACCTCATCTCCGGCCCCACGCCGCCCGCCGCCAGTGCACGCAAGGTCGAGACCATCCTCCTCATGCGCCTTGACTTCAGCTCGTGCGGCTATAAGGTGGGTTGGGGCAGGCGGTGGGAAAGGGCAGCAAGGGCGTCAGGTCGATAGGTTCGGTCCGTGTGCGTGGGAACTTGGGTAGGTGTGGAGCATGGCGTCGGGAGGGGGATGGGGCGCGCCGCACTGGCTGCCCACCGTTGCCGGCAAGTATTCCTGTACTTCCCCACTTGATTCTACCTAGCTCCGTCCCACCCACCGCCGGCCAACCCACCTACCATCCCCGCCCACCGCCCTTCCCGGCCCGCAGCCCACTGCCCTGACCGACACAGACATCAAGACCATGTACCTGGGCCCCAACATGGTGCGTACGGCGTTTGCTCCCCAACCCGCCCCACACATCTGGTTCATCGTCACGCCTCCCCCCCCCCGCCCCGGGCTGGTCTCTACATTGAACCCCCGCACCCCGCCACAACCTATACTTATTACTTGTACGCCCCCACTGTGACCCCAACCCTATCTTGCCTCCCACCTTGACCTCGACCAAAACAACAGGACGGCAACGGTGGCCATGCGCAGGCCTTCGAGGACTGCAGCTACGGCGCGCTGCGGCTGAACGCGAGCGCCTTCACGGTCAAGACCATCGTGGTGTCGGGTTGCACCGCCGTGTGCGACTTCTATGGTATCACTGGGCAGTCCGACACGGCTGCGAAGGTGAGGCCTGGAGCTACATGGTAAGCAAGGGTACTGACACAGCGACAGACCGGGGCGGTGTGCGCACCTGGCGCGGCGGTATCTTTGCGCCTGTTCACATTACATCCCTCCCTCACTCGTTCGTTCCCACATACAGGCACAGCTTGGATATGATATCTACGCGGTCTACACCAACATCGTGTAAGTCATGGCGTTGGTCCTGGCCCCGACCTTATGGCTTGCGATCCGGCCAGCGCATGGCACACGACAGGCCACCGCGTCCTTCCTCGCTCTATCTGTCCCGACCCGTTCACCTTCTTCCCCCAGCCCTATCACCCTGTATCCCCTGCCCTTTCTACATACCGCCTCTCCCATCCCGGCCGACCCGCCCCCTACCTCCGATGCGTATCACGCCTTCCGTCCGCAGCTACCTTCTGCCCGACAACTACTACTCGCTTTGCAGCTCGTACAGCGGCATGGCTACCATCCCCGGGAACCAGGTGCGATGACCGTGTGTGTCAGTTTGAGTGTGTGTGTGTGTGTGTGTGTGTTTTAGATATCACAGTGTGTGTGTGTGTGTGTGCGCCCACGTGCGTGCATCAATACGAACTACGTGCATGCAGGTAGGGGCGCCGATTACGTACGGCACCCGCCCGGCCACCGCGAGAGTAGTGTCACATCCGTGCCCCGGACTGCCTGCTGTCGGAGTGGCGCCTCGCTCGTCCACCCTCTTTCTCTTTCATTGCTACCTACCGACATGCGCTTGACCCTGCTGGTAATTCCGCCCCGGATGTCCCTACGCACCTGCGCGCACCCCCCCCCCGTCAACCTGGCGGAACTTAACGAAGGTCATCCTACACTCGGCTCCCAACTACACCGGCATCTACAACCGCATGGTGCGTGCGTGGTGCGTGGCGCTTGCAGCAGTGAGAGGCGTTTGCCATCTATTGGTTGCAGTTCCTAGGGGACGGGGCCTCGATTGTGGGCCCCGCCTCTGCCGCTCATCACCGCTTCGTTGCTCAATACTATCTCCTCTTACTAAATTCTCCTTACATCCCCGCACATGCCACATCTCCCCCTCCCAACCTAACAGACGGTGCTGCAAGAGTCCTTGCACAATTTCCTCGCCTGGCACTCGTATCAGTTTGACTTGGTGTACCAGGGTACGTGCACGCGTAACGCACCGGGCGTCGGTAGCATCTACAGTAGGCGGCTCCACACGCACCGCCTACTATTGATGAGAGCGAGACAGTATCTCATCATCAATACTGCAGCAGTGTTAGTTCTCCTGCTCTTTGCCCGCAGTCTGGCAACCCTGCACCGTATGACATCCCCATCATCCTGTACCCGGTTTGGCACACACGCAACCATGCATGCAATGACCGAATGACGTCTCCACCGCTGCCGCACCATCCTGCCTCCCGCGCCGCAGACCCTTCCACCTGCATGGCCCAGACGCCCGTCTGCCCCAGCGCCGCAGACGTACGTCCGTTCACGCGCTGCGGATATTCTAGGCATTATTCTAGCCATGGGGGCCGGGGGGGGGGCTGACCAGACAGTCGGCTGGCGCCATCATTGTGCCTAGTGTGCGGCTGTGCCTGTGGTGTGTTACAGCTGATGTGGGGAGACTTCTGCCCCGGGCCTGAAACACGGCCGCTGCAGCCTACCAGCCTCTTTGGACTGGCGAGAGCGCCGACAACCTGAACATGTGCCTGCCTTTGGTCGATGCGCCCCTACCTCCGTGGATGCCTCTATCCCCCGTCCCGCGCTCCTAGCTAGCCTCCTTGGCTGATCGATGTGTGCGTGCACGCTTGTGTCCATCAGAAAGCGCTCCCTGACACGAATACCTTCTCACCTTCAGAGTCCTGTCGTTATCAGTTTCTTTTAGCCCTTCTAGCTAGATGGCCCTTCTGCCGCATTCACCCCATGCCTTGCCTCTTCCTCACCTACGTATGGTATGCACGCACTCGCCAAACCCCATTTTCACAACCACCGCTCATACGTGCCCTCTTACTTCCGCTTCTTTCGCACCGTGCCTCATCCATCACGGCGGCCGTGAACGAAGCTGCACCGCTTGGGCTGGGGCTCGCCCGCCACAGGCGGCGAAGCGCTCAACACCACCTCGCTGCCGCCCGGCGCCGTCAGGTCCTTCAACCTGCCTGCCTCCTACCTCACCGGCACCGGCAGCTTCATCAAGTAGGCACGGCGTGGGTAATAAAGTAACGAACGGACATCACTTCCGCGGCATGCTTATGCGGTTAATTGTGTCCACATGTGCTCCATCCCATCCTCCTGCCCTTATCAGAAAGGGGTCCCAAGAGGGGCCAATCGTGGCATGCGTGCCGTGGACGGAGTACCCCAAGCACAGCGGTATTTCGCATACCCCACCCTATGTCTTACCCCTCCCCATGCCTATCTTGCCGTACCGTACACTGCACACACGTGCGTGATCTCATTCATTACAGGATCAAGACCGACTGGACCAGTTTCTACAATGACCCCACGTACGGCAAGAACGTTTACGTGTCAGGTGGGTGTGCCTGTTGCCTTGTTGTACGACAGGTGGCGGCAGGGACTCCCGTGCGTGCCGTCCCTTGTGACTTTTCATCATCAGCGTGCATGCAGCACTGCAGCGTTTGCTTGCCTGGCGCACGAACGTGGTGATGTCGGTAAAGCTGCGCCTTCCACCCCGCCTCCACCTTGTGCCTCCGTGCATTCCTATGCAATGCTTCCCGCTGTTAATAACCGTATGTGCAGTGCGGGTAGCCAAGAGGAGCGACGCGGCCCTTGGTGCCAATCAGGCTGGAAAGGTCAGTCATCAGGAGTGGGGTCAGCGAGCGGCCGACTGGGCACACTAGATGGGTGCACTGGCTACCGTATCTAGGCACACATGCGTTTGTGTAGTATTTAAGATGCAATTAGTATGTGTTTGGGGGGACAACTGAAGAGCAGGGTATTGTGCTGCTGCAAAGAATGGAAGCAGGCCAAAAAGACAAATTCTGTAGCCTCAACCCAACTCTATCTGTGATGTCGGTATGCACCCACCTTGGCCCGGTCTCTCACAGGTTCTGGTGCATCACCGTAAGTGGCAGTGTGTCATGATGCCGGCAATGATGCTGTGTAGGGTTTTAGGGTTTTAGTTCGTTGGGGTTTTATGAGCTTGCTTCTTCGGGTGTTTTTGGGTCAGCATCAGCACGCATTTAGCGTGCACTTTCGTACGCCTGGCAGCATGCCTTGGTTTGAGAGTGGGCGTCCGGGTTTTTCAAAGTGGTCTGGCGCATACTACCATAGGTAGGCGCACAAGTAAGTGACCTGTTGTTAACAAGGTGAACTGGTGAAGCCATGCCAAGCCTATCTGCTGCATGCCTTCTTTAACCCATCCTTTCCATCCTGCGTGCCTAGCCGCTTCCTCCTCGCTCCTTGTCCACAATCCATCCCCACTCTATGACTGCTGATCAATGATGGTAATCCATGCTGCGGCTGTTTGCAGTGCGAGCCGTCATCAACAACGCGTTCCCAACCGACACCTCCGACCCCTACCTCAACTACCTCATGGTGGTGGCACCCAACACAACCGGCACCGCCACAGGTGGGTGTTTCAGTTGGCAGTACGATTAGTTCCAGAAACCAAAAGAACCAACTTGTTTACGGTGGGGGATGCGGGGGGGGGAGCCGGGGAGGGGGGAGGGTGCACGTAAACACCAGCCCATTCCCGGGGAGGTGCATTCCCGGTTTAAATAACATGGACTGTGGGTTAGCCTTTCCTTGCGTGTGGGTGCCACACTGATTGCAACGCTAGCAAAGCCGCCCCTGCCTCTGCTCTTTCCCTCCTTGTGCCTTTGTATTCTTTTCATCTCCGTCCCTGACACACAGACTCCTCGTTTGCTTCTCCTTGTGCGTTCCCGCTTACACAGACTACAACCTTGTGGTCATCGCCGGAAACTGGGTGGGAACTGACATCTTGACTGTGGGGGTGTGCCGCTACATCTCCTCGCCCACCGAGTGCCCAACCTCAATCCCCGCCGCCGTCCCGCCGCGCCCGCCCAAGCCGCCCGCACCCCCGTCTCCCTCACCGCGCCGGCCGAACCCACCCAGCCCATCGCCTCCTTCACCGAAGCCTCCGGCGCCACCCAGCCCGCCTCCGCGACCCTCTCCTCCGCCTTCCCCCTCGCCGCGGCCTCCAAGCCCGCGGCCACCCAGCCCACGGCCTCCCAGTCCACCGCCTCCTCCCAAGTCGGTGAGCGGCTAGCTAGGGCCATACATGCATAACTGATTCCCGCCGGCTTTACGCGGGTGCGGTGCCATTCATGGTGAAGGGGGTGGTGATGCCATGCACTCTGTATCTAAAGAGGCTTGCCAAGGATTGGGCTGAAGCCTCCTAACCTCCCTCGCGCCCCTTGCCTCACCACATTCCCCCTATCTGCGCCGGCCCCACGCGCCCGACACTATATGTAAACCCCCTGCCTTGCAGAAGAAGGGACGCCGCCGCCTGCTGCACTAGGATAGCGTGCTGGGCACGCACGTACCGTAGTAGAGCCACGGACTCTGGCTACGTGGACGGGCGGGATCTTCCCTCTAGTACCGTACGCACTAAATATTAAAAGGCTTGCCTACAGAGGCGCTTATGCACAAGCACGACGACGCATTGGGATAGGGCAGTTGCTTACTTGCTTTGCTGCACTACTGAGGCTGTTCGGAATCGGAATGGCAGCTAGAGGCCTGTTATCCTACCGGACCATTCATACCGATGTGCGCGAATGAATCAAATTGAACAACATTCATACCGTACCGAGGAATAAATTTGGTAGTTAGGACTGCATAATGGCTGCGCGGCGGCGCCATGCTCGTGCACGGCTGTGCCAGGCGCGCGCGGCTGAACTGCTACTGGATGGATGGGGGGGGGTCATTGTGGCTCTGGGAAACAGCAGGCATACACGCATTTGGCTCGCGCTGACAGCGCCGCTGACGCATTCACAGCGCCTTAGGCAGCGCACCGTAGTGTGTTGAAGAGGGTGAGAGCGAGAGAAAGCGGTTTGCTTGCTCGAGAGGACGAGAAGAAAGCAGGAGAGAGAACGAGGGGCGGCGGTAGGCTTCCGGCATCGAGTGTATTTTCGTACCCGTGTGCGGGCGACTGAACGCGTCCACGCCTCTGTTAAGACGAGCAAGCATGAGCGGGCTGTGCAATTGTATTAAGCAAGGTTGAATTCCACGCTTCGTCGGTCCGCAATCTCTCCGCACACCAACTGCGCAAACAATTGCGGTTGGTGCCCGCGCAACCCGGGCTGCGTTCGCCCGTTGTAGGACATTTACGTGCAGCTCAGCATGTGGCTGGCGAGTCCGCGTGCAATGATGATGGTCGAGAAGGGACAAGTGTTGGACATACTGGCGCACCGGGTGTTCTAGACGTTCATGTCTGCCTGACCAGTAAGAGCATACATCTACCGCGGCCAGCAGCAACCGATGTCGAAACAGTAACTACAGTTACAGCGCGCACTTACCAGCCTCTGCCCCTCTTGTATATGTTTGCTGTTCATGCGTGAGGACGGAAGGGCTGACCTGCTTACGGGACAATTGCGGAAACCTGTTCCTTACTCGCATCACCGGCGGAGCACACATCTAGGTCCAGCATCGGGTCCCCTGTCTAGGTCTGCACCGGACGGCAAGGCGGACAGTCGTTCAGGGGAGTCCTGGCTCAAGTGAAGGAAGTCCGCTGGGGCTCGGCGACATCTTGGTGCTCGCTTCAGTCTCGGTGCCTAGTCGAGAAGGGGAAGCGTGTCGACGGGTTCGTGCCGATGAAGGCTGCCATTACCGAGTTGCTGATCCCGAAAAGTCGGATTCAGCTTCTTTATCTCTATCTTCGCACGCTATCCACACTCAGGAGCAGCTCCGTCACGAGGACACCGTCGGCATTTTCTCAGGCAACTTCTTTGTGAGTATTCAGGCTTTCATGGGCCGACATGGCCACCGGCTATATGGACATGATAACAGGCTTCGTGAATCTTCCACGAACCTGCGGGCGCTTGCCCCGCTCAGCCATCACGCCGAGACCTCACCGCCCGCATATCCGTCCTCGAAGCCGGGGCCAATGTCCACACGATGTATTGCATTGGTGATTCTGTTAAGTTGCATCACTTTCTGGCCGCAGCGCGCGAGGGATGGCTTACCGCTAAACTCTTGTGTCTGTGCCTCTGCGCCTCAGGAGTGACCCGGCAACGTGCTACCATGGCTCCTGAGGGTGTTGCTGTTGGCGCTGCCATGATCCCGGTGCTGGTCGGAGGCGTGCTCGGCGCGGGCGTGGGCACGATGCTTCTCTACGGAGGTGGGTCCCGTGCCAGCATGCGGGCGCGCATGGGGCGATTCGTGCTTGTGCCGGGGATATGGGCGGAGTATACTGTTTATGGCAGCAGGTTAGGGTGCGTGTACGGGCTACGGGAGGGCGTGGGGACAGTGCAGGTCTGCGTACCGGGGGTACCGGGGGTGCCGGGAGCCCGTGTGGTAACTGCACTTGAAAGCGGCCGGCTGGAACAGGGGTACCAGCAGTGTGACTTTGGGAAAGTCTCTGAAACCTGGTGGGAAGCGTGTGAGGCACTGGGGATGAGCAGGGCGGTGCGTTTGACAGCCCAGCCCGCTACATATCCGCCCTGTCCGTTTCGTTCCGGTTCGCGCACAAACGCCTTCCCAACTTCCTCGTCCCGATTGCACAACCGCATCTTTACAGCCCGCTACACCTGCCTTGTGCAAATGCATTCACGCGTATTGCAGGCGCCATTGAGGCTGGTGAGGCTGAGAACATCTTCGCGGAGGAGGGCGACGCCAAGCCCGCTGCCGCCCACAGCGCCTACGAGGGCCTGAAGCAGGAGACCCAGGTGCGCGGGAGCTGATGCAAAAATTCACACCCGGGAGAGAGAGAGAGAGAGAGAGAGAGAGAGAGAGAGAGAGAGAGAGAGGAGCGAGGGAGCTAAGGGGAAGGGTCCAGCGCGCTGCCGCACATGGGCAGGTAGTGGCGCACGGGCCCACGGGGAAGGTGGGAAGTGAAGCAGTCAAACGCAGTGGGGAAGGTGGCTTGGGGGCTTGGGCACCCACTAGCTAGGGTGGCTAGGGCGGGGCCAGCGCGAGGCCCGTGCAAGCGTGTGGCAGGACGTGTAATGCGAGCTGGGCGAGCCATCGCCGAGGCAGCTGCCGGATGCGTGGGCACTTCGACATTTGCACTTGATGCAGTCTCGGTTCCGCGGCACCAGCTTGAATACGGTATTAACACAAGGTGTTACGGAATGTGCGGCCCACCAAATGTGATGCCCCGACCCAGCAGCCCAAACTCTTGCTGGAATGGTTTGATGACGTGGCCTCGCACCGTGCTGCACGCAGGTCAAGCTGGCCGCCGCGTCCGCCTACGAGCGCCGCAAGGTGCCCAGCCGCGGCTTCGCGGCTATGTTCCTTTGAACGATCTTCTCAACTGAGAGCGGGTCTTCTCTTGGCGGGCATGGTACTCGGGCATGCTCGATCTAGGGCGACGGGCGGCTGAAGTGAGGTTGAGATGAGCTTCGGCACGTTGGCTGAGCTTCGGGCGGTGGAGCTGCGGCTTGGGGATCGCTGGTAGTGTAGTGGGCTGGTTTCACTGTTCTTGGCTTACATCTTGTGTGCGGTTGGGATTCCGGCTGAAGTATGGTATGTATCAGTCTTGCGTGGGCGGATAAGCAGCAGTGGAGCTGGTGTAGTTTGTGTGGTGCATGGTGCAGGATGACCATGCTGTGTAAAAGCTGGCTGCCAGTCCCACGCACGAGTCCCACGCTGTTGGCACGAAAGCATATCATCAGGGGGCACAGGGCAGGCCGAGGCAGACCAGTATGTTTACATGGCTTGCACACCACTGTGCTGTTGTTCAGTTCAGATATCATGCCTTGTGTCCATTCCCGCTCAATTCTGCAGTTTGGCTAGTCATACACTCTTCCTCAGAGATCCCGTCCAAAGTTCAAACCTACACACAACTCGCTCAGCGCTCCTGCTCGCACACAACTGCACGCAAATTGTGCCGGTCATGTCGCTGCGACATCCGGGCTATGTGCATGAATGCAGTTGCCGCACACGTCCACACCTAGCAACACGCGTGCCCCCCCCCCCCGACCCGTGATATGCTGACACCGCCGGCACTAACCCCAGGCGAACCCGGTCCTTAGTGATTGTGAGCTTTGATACCGACGGCACCCGCAGCCTTCTCCAGACCCGAACCAATCTTGCTGGCCACTGTGTCCACGCCGGTCACGATAGCCGAGATGCCCTTCTCCAGGCCCTCCTCCACGGCATCCACACCCTTGGTGAAGCCATCAGCGACCGTCTGCTCAGCCTTATGGATGGTAGGAGCGGCCGGAGTCGCGTCGATGGCACTGGCAATCAGCGTGGGAGCAATCTCGCCACGAGGAGCAGGCGTGACAGAAGCGGTCTCGTGGTGGTGCGCGTCGGCCATTTTCAATGCTAACGTAGAACTGGCAAGTTTGCGACGACTTGACTCAGGTCGCAGGTATTTATATTTGCAACTGTATATACACACTACAAACACAAGAGCATGTGATGGCAGCGCAGCAATTAAAGTTGGAGCGCTTGGGGCCGGGTTCGCGGCCTCGGCCTGTCCGGCCTCGCATACGGCGGGTTTCGTCGCAAGCGTTGGGACAAGCGGCGCACCTAACACTAGGAAGGAAATACATACAACATGTTAAAAGGAAACGCCTTGCCATCCTTCCCACCCGTCCCCACCCTTAACTCCGTACCTTCGACCCGCACGTGTCGAAGCCGGCCGGCGCGCTGCTTCGCCGCAGCAAAGCCCCGCCAGTCCCAGCCTCTGCCCCGTACCCCACTGCTCTCGCAAACAAGGGAGGTGGTCCCCGTGAAGCACGTGAAAAGCGGGCTGACCCCGCACCACATCCACCGTCTGAGGCCGAAGGTGTTCGATAGTACCTCATCTCCCGGACATAGCCGGGGTCGGTTTGTGCAGGCACTGCCAGCCGGGTGTGCAGTCGCCAATCCAGACGGTCAAGCCACAGCACGATTAAGCAGCCACACTACCCATGCTGCCTACATCACGTGCTCTCACTCGCCCGTGGACCGCCAACTAAGACGCCGGCCAGCAATATTAGCCCCCGTGCCGGCGCCGCTTTTTGGGCGGCTCCGCGCTCTCCTCCTCCATGGGGCCTTGCCCGCCCCCTCCGCTCCGCACATGCACACACTCGCCGCCAGGCCCCGGGCCGCCGCCACCAGGCCCTGGGCTGCTGCCACTGGGGCCGCGGGCGCCGCCGCCAGGCCCTGGGCTTCCGCCGCCAGGCCCTGGGCCTTGACCACTTGGGCCGGGGCCACCGCCGCCAGGCCCCATGCCACCACCACCACCACCACCAGGCCGCAGCGCCGCAGGGCGCTCATGGCCCAGCAGCATCTCCATGAGTGCGTGCCGCACGTGTCGAAGCCGGCCGGCGCGCTGCTTCGCCGCAGCAAAGCCACGCCAGTCCCAGCCTCTGCCCCCGTACCCCACTGCTCTCGCAAAAAACTGCCTTCGGCTTTCCACCTTGGCTATCCCCCTCGGCCGCGATGCAGGCCAATAGCAGCCTTGCACTGGATGAAGTCCGTCAAACGGGACAAACAAATCTTGCATCTTCGCGCGCTCACATGCTAAAATTCCGGTGCACATGCCCATGGTGCACAGATATCAAGCGTCGTGCGCAGGCCCCGCCTCCGGCACATCTCCGGGAGCGCCACCTGCTGCGCCAGCCCCTGCTCCCGCCAGCACCGCCGCCTGCGATGGAGCACAGCAACAAGCATAGGAGCGGGGGCCGCCAACGGGGCCGCACCATGCCACATGGGCGTTGGAGGACTGGACGCTAGCACCTTGCGAAACCATTGCCACGTCGCGCATGCGACTGCTATCGCTGCAGTCGCTTCCCCAGCCACAGGTTCTGGGTTCCCCTGACCCTAGTCTGCATGGGGGAATACCGTGCCATCCCCCACCCTGCACGCCCCCTAACCGCCCCCAGCCGCCGAAGCCCACAGCGCAAGCCCCTACCCGCCACCTTGCACTCCCCTCACCCCTTGCATTCCCCTAGCCCAACCCCGCCCGGTTTCGCAATGGTTAGTTTGCTGTCTGGAATGAACTACCACACACACACACACACACACCTGACCCTTCCTCTCCTTGTGCTTTTCTAACACACACCTGCACCGCCTCCAGCACGGTCTTGAGCAGCTCGGGGCAGGACACGCCCTCCAGCGCCTCGTGCACCGGCCGGTGGCCCCAGGCGCCGCCCGCCAGCTGCGTGCCCAGGTCGTAGGCGCAGTACCACCTGGCGGGCGGTACGACAGCACGGGCGGTACGGCAGTACGGGCGGTACGGCAGGCGGCGTTGCAGGCGCGGTTCAGCATGTGATATGTCAAGAAGGGGCAAGGCGCGTACATGCCATAACAGCTGCGTTCGGTACCGGGCATGCCGTGTATCATGGGGGGAGGGCGGGGGCGCCGGGCTGGCGGACCGCTGTGGCGCCCACACTGGGGTGGCCACGGCCGTTCCCCCTGTTGCAACGCCCCGGAACCACGGCACGCAACTCACACATCCCGCCGCTAGGTCCTCCATGGGGCTGGTCCTTCACGCCTCCTGCGCGTGCGCGACCCCGGTCCTAATACGGTAGTTCTAAACCCGCGCAACCTCTAAAACGCACTCCCCCAGATACCATCGAACCCACGCACGCGCGCACCAACACACCCACCCACGCACCCACCAAAACCAAACCATCCACGGAATGAAACACCTATCCATCCAACACACGCCCACCCACCCACGCACCCATCCAGCACACACGCCCATCCAACACACACGCCCACGCACCCCAGGTCCTTGAGGTCGAACTTCTGGCAGATGGCCAGCCACTCAAAGCCCTCCGCCACGTCCTGGAACTTGAAGCCGGTGCTGCGCATGCGGCCGCGCAGGCAGCGGCTGACCAGCCACTTCTCGACGCGCTCCCGCACCAGGCTCATGTCGTACTTGTCGGCCACCACCAGGACCTGCGGTTACCGGTGTTAGTTTAGGTCGGGGTTCAGCGGGTTCGCGGGTTCGGGGGTTCACAGGTCCACAGGTTCGGGGTTGATTTTGAGGCGCGGGGTTTGTTGGGTGGGTTGACTGGCTTCTTCAGAACAGGGATGGTTGGTTGGCATGGAGCAAGGCGGCGGGAAGGGTAGTGGAAGAACGTGGAGGTGGGGAGGGGATTGGGCTGCATGGGCTAGGTCAGGAGGTGACATGGGCCATGTGTGAGCACGATAGGCTTGATGGCACGCGGCACGCGGACGGCGGGCTTCCGACCAAGGCACTCAGTCAGGCGGGTGCAGCTCCCGGGCTGCCTGCCTTCCTGCGTTCGACCCTGCGGCCCTTCAGCCGCGATATCCCTTCCCCTGCTGCCTGCCCTCCTTCGTGCTCATCCCCCCTGCGGTGCCCGCATTTCCCCGCCTTGGATACCATGGCGCAAAACATGTTCTTGGGAGCTGTAAAGTGAAACCTCCCCCCTCCCCCCGTATCACCTTCTTGTACACGGCCCAGCAGCTGGTGGAGCGTGTGTCGTAGGTGGCGGCCGGCGGGCTGCCGCGCATGGCCGCCAGCACCGGCTCCATGCAGTCACGGCTCTCCTCCACGTGCAGCCGCGTGGTGTCGCAGGCGGTCAGCATGCCCGCAAAAAACTTGGAGCTGCATGCGTGGGTGCATGCGTGCGTGCGTATGAGCATGTGCGCGTCAGGGATAAGGGGAGGGGGGCCGGGTTGCGCGGGAAGGTGGAGGGAGGGGCAGGGCTGGGTTGAGCGCTGACGTAGCGACGGGAAGGTGCAGGTTTGAGAGACATGGCGGGAGGTCGGCTCAGTGCCGGCCGCCACACAGGGCTTCATCTCACCGCAAACACTCAGCATGATCTTCAGACAGAATCGCTCCCAAGCGCTCCCTGTTACATCTTGCAACATTGCCAAGCTGCCGCCTCGGTCCAAAGCCCCCCGCCCCTCTACCCGACGTTACCTGGAGCACAGCATCTCCTTATCGACCAGCAGCTCATACCCGTCCGCAGTCAGGAGAGTTATGCACCCTGTCGGCTGCTTGTCAATAGCGGACGCGGCCATTGTGCGGCGCAATCGCTAGGCGCGGGCCCTATGCCCCGCTAGATGGGAGGGGAAGGGCCGGGCCCAGCAGCAAGTCTGCCTGGCACTCGGTGTACCAACTGTAACGCACGCTTTATGCGACAGATAAGAGTTAATTTGTCGGCAGGTCCAAGCGCAACGTGTAGAATATTATTCGCGAAAAGGGTTTGTCACATTCTGCCGGGCCCAGACCCTCGCAGGGACCTTCTCCTTTAGCGAAAAGAGAGAGTATGTAAAGTGCCAGAGTTGATGACAAAGTAAATGCAATGAAAGAGAAGCGATAGACATGCTCGGCAGGGAATCGCGATTGGGACCCGGGCGGTTAGCTGATGCAACTCGAGTTTCCGCGTTGCCGGCGCAAACCGCGCTGAGGTTAAACCTTGCCAAGCCAACGAATACGCATTTCTACAACTCAAACGGTGAAAGCGAAGCGAAGGAATTATGTTAGACGTCATCTTGCTCGCGCTGAAGGGGCTGGGCGTCTTGGTGCTGGGTGTGGTCGTGCTGGTGAGTACTTCAAGCAAATTTTATGTCATGCTCCAGACTCGACTCGGCCAACAGCAGCAAACATGTCCTCGCTGACTGCAACACCCAAACTGACGTGGCACGGACGCCCCCACGCAGCAACTCGTGCTGTCGCTGGACCTCATCAAGCGCTGGCAACTGCGGCACCTGCCAGGTGCGAGTGTTACACTTGGGCCTGCTCGCCGACCTTGAAAGCCGCGGGTCTGCGGCCAGCGGCGCCTGGCCGCAGCACGGGCGGCGGCACGCAGGGGGGCCGCCGTGCTCACCATGCTGCGCTAGTACGCACGCCGGCTCAGCTGACTCCGCCACTGCTGCCGCACCCCTCCTTGCGCGCAGGCCCTCCCGCGCTGCCGCTGCTGGGCAACCTGCCGCAAATCATCGCCAAGGGCTCGCCCGCCTTCTTCCGCGAGTGCCGGGCCAAGTATGGACCCGTGTTTCGGGTGAGCGAAAAAGGTCTAGTATTTTGATTTCCGCCACGCCCGCCCCACTGCGCCCGCCCAGCTGCACGTCCGTATGACCAGCTTGTGGTAACCTGTGGGTTACCGCAATTGAGGGAGGCCTGAATCTGAACGTTTTGAACCTCCGTGCGAGCTATAACCTACATTGAAACTGAGCACCTGGTAAAGGTTTGACTGGTGGCGCCGGGTTGCTAATTGCGCTGAGGCTGCGGCTACTGGCCGGATTTCGGATACCGTACGTTGTGCCCGCCGTCTGCCTGCCTGCAGGTGGCATTCGGCCGCAGCTGGATGGTGGTGGTGGCTGAGCCGGACCTGCTGCGGCAGGTGCGTGGCGGTGGTGGCGGCGGTGGTGGTGGTGGTGGTGGCAGCGGCTTGGAAGCATTCGTGTGGTGCGCGGGTGCTGTGTGGTGTGTGCTTGTGTACCTCATCAGCCACGGAGCCACGGACCATGCCTGCACACCATCCCTGCTGCGGCTGCGGCTGCGGCTACACAAAACGCCTTTGACTTTGAGTGTGCCACTGTGCCTGCTGCACACCCAAGCCCCACACCCATACCCTGTACGTGGTCGCTTCGGTTTCTGGAATGAACTATCCCGGCACCCGCACACCCAATCACCCATGCACGCTTATCCATTGTCAGGCACAGGCACAGGCACAGGCACAGGCACAGGCACAGGCACAGGCACAGGCACAGGCACAGGCACAGGCACAGGCACAGGCACAGGGCACAGGCACAGGCACAGGCACAGGCACAGGCACAGGCACAGGCACAGGCACAGGCACAGGCACAGGCACAGGCACAGGCACAGGCACAGGCACAGGCACAGGCACAGGCACAGGCACAGGCACAGGCGCAGGCGCAGGCGCAGGCGCAGGCGCAGGCGCAGGCGCAGGCGCAGGCGCAGGCGCAGGCGCAGGCGCAGGCGCAGGCGCAGGCGCAGGCGCAGGCGCAGGCGCAGGCGCAGGCGCAGGCGCAGGCGCAGGCACAGGCGCAGGCGCAGGCGCAGGCGCAGGCGCAGGCGCAGGCGCAGGCACAGGCACAGGCACAGGCACAGGCACAGGCACAGGCACAGGCACAGGCACAGGCACAGGCTAGGCACAGGCGCAGGCGCAGGCGCAGGCACAGGCACAGGCACAGGCACAGGCACAGGCACAGGCACAGGCACATGACGCTCATTCACGCACACGCCACACCTCGGCACGCAGGTCGGCGGCAAGCTGCTGAACCACTCCATGTTCCGCACGCTGCTCGGCGGCGAATTCGCCCAGCTGGACGAGTGGGGGCTGGTGTCGGCGCGGTGAGGCGCTTGGCTGTGGAGGCAGTCCGGGGTGGCTGAGGGTGGCTGAGGGTGTGGCTTACAAGGGGCCTGCAGGGACCTTCCGGCAGCAGCATACCCCGTATCAAGGAAGGAGGTCGGGCAAATTGCGAACGACACCTGCGCGCCAATGCGAGCAATGCAATGCAGTGCAGTGCAGTGCGGTGCGGTGCAGTGACGCTTGCGCTGCGTGTTGCCTCTTGCCACGCGTTTTCACAGCGCCCGTGCCCGTTGCTAGCACCTTGTAGCATTGCCACAGCATGCCTTGCTTTAGCCTAGCGCGACTCACACTCCGTTGCGCCCGGCCTGGCTCCATCCACCAGTGTGTTTAATGCCCCCTCTCGCTCTCGCTGCGCGCGTTGCCGCCGCCGCAGGGACGAGTTCTGGCGCCAGGTCCGCGCGGCATGGCAGCCCGCCTTCTCCGGCCCCTCCCTCTCCGGCTACTTTCCCCTCATGGCCGGCTGCGCGGCGCGGCTGGCGGACAAGCTGGAGCGCCTGGCGCTGCAGGCGCAGGGGCAGGGCCAAGGGGGGCAGGTGGCTGGGGAGCAGGCGGCGGCGGGGAACGAGGGCCAGCTGGCAGCGGGCGCCGCCGCTGGCGGCAGGGCGGGCAGCGAGCCGGCGCGTGTGGACATTTGGCGGGAGCTCGGCGCCATGACGCTGCAGGTGGTGGGTTCCACCGCCTACGGGTGAGTGAGGGCGTGGCGTGCCTCCGCACGTGTGCCTCCGCACGTGTGCCTCCGCACGTTTGCATCCAGAGTGCGTGAGTGGCCGTCGCCAAGTATTGCGTGGCCAGTGGGGGGGGGCAGAGCACTGAGGTGCCTGCGGCAGCTGGCGGGGCTCTCCGCGGGACTGGTGACCCGGGATGTGCGATGACAAGAATTTGTGTGCGCGCGGCCCATCGCGAGCGCATTCCCGCGGCTGCATGTGCTCCACGGCCACAGAGTGGACTTCCAAGCCATGGAGCCACTGCCCGCCACAACCACCACCACCAGCGCGAACACCACCGGCGGCGGCGACAATGAGAAGCCTGCTGCGCCCTCCTCCTCCTCCCCCTCCTCCTCATCCTACGGACGCGTGCTGGTGGAGGCGTGTCGCGACGTGTTCAAGTACAGCAGCGTCGTGTACGGCAGCAAGTAAGCGGTCATGGGGAGATTGCATTTGCTGCACATGTCACGTACAGTGTCAAGGGCGCCATTGATGAAATGTTGCAACCGCAAACGGCAGCCATGGATCTTATGCTTTGCCGAGGCCTGGGGGATGCTGACACCCGTGCTGGCCTGACGCCCGTGCGCGGCCCCGCCCCGCCCCGCCCCGCCCCGCCCCGCCCGCCCCGCCCCGCCCCGCCCCGCCCGCCCCGCCCCGCCCCGCCCCGCCCCGCCCCGCCCCGCCCCGCCCCGCCCCGCCCCGCCCCGCCCCGCCCGCCCCGCCCCGCCCCGCCCCGCCCCGCCCCGCCCCGCCCCGCCCCGCCCCGCCCCGCCCCGCCCGCCCCGCCCCGCCCCCGCCCCGCCCCGCCCAGGTACTCGCGTGTGGGCCTGCTGCTGCCTGAGTGGCGGCCGGCGGTGTCCGTGTTGGCGCACGCCGCGCCCGACCCGCCCTTCACAAAGATACTGACGGTGAGGGTCAAGTAGCGGGTCTTTTGTTCGCGTGTGCAAGCACCTCCCAACCACCTCGGTTGTGGCGGCGATAGGCGCACGCCGCCTGGAGAGCGGGGGCGGGCAAGCGGGGGCTGCTGGCACCTTGACACGTTCTGCGTTTGGCACGCCACCCGCAGGCGCGCACCCACCTGCGGGACGCCTGCATGAGCCTGATCAACGCGTGGAAGCAGCAGGATGGGACCGGCGGAGCCCAGGAGAAGCAAAAGGAGAAGAAGGAGGGCAAGGAGAACGGCGCCGCCGCCAAGGGGCACGCCAACGGTGCCGCCGCCGTAAACGATGCCGCCGCCGCGGGTGCTGCTGCGGGCGTGGCGCCGGGCAGCTTCCTGGGCCTCGTGCTGGCGGCGCGGGACAAGAGCACGGGCGAGGGGCTGACCGACCTGCAGGTGGCGGCGCAGGTGCGGGCGGGGCGGGGCGTGGCGTGGGCGGGGCGGGGCTGGCGGTGCGTGGGCGGCTGGCATGTGGGGCGTGCGGGCGGGCGTGCATGCGTGCGGGCGTGCATGCGTGCGTCCGTGCGTGTGCACGGGCGGGCGGGCGGCTGGGGCTGGCCGGGGGCGGGCGGGCGGCTGGGGCCATGCCCATGCGCCCATGCGCCCATGCGCCCATGCATATGCCCACGCATGCATGCGCACGTGCACGTGCAGGTCCAGACCTTCATCCTGGCGGGCTACGAGACCACCGCCAACGCCCTGGCGTTCGCCGTGTACTGCATCGCCACCAACCCGGAGGGTGAGAGGGTCGGTGGGGCAAGGGGCGGGCTGCGACGCCGTTATTACGGTACTGCAAAGCCAGTTCCCATCCTCCTCAGCTGTACGGCAATCCTCAAGCTCCGCACCCACACTGGGCGTGATGCGTACCTCCGTACCTGCACGACGTGTGGTTGGGTGGGCGTCGTGGGCCGCCGCCAGCCGCGGGGCAGCCGCATGGCGACGCACACGTGCCCCATCCCCACGTGTTGTGCGCGCCGGGGCTGGTGACCTTCAATCTGCCTTGGCGTTGCGACCCCGCAGCGGAGGCCAAGCTGCTTGCCGAGATCGATTCCGTACTGGGACCCGACAGGTGGGAGTGGGCGTCGTGCGTGTGCGCGGAGCTTCAGTGCCTCGCCTCCTCAACGCATGCTTGCTTTTGGTTCCTCAGAGCACGGTAGAGCAGGAAGGAGGGGACAAAAAGAGGAGAGAAGCAGGAAAACACGCCACTCTCGTCGTGGCGCTGCTTTCGGAAGGGCGAGGGCGTGCGCGGGCTTGTTGTGGGCGGCGATGCAACCATCCCGGTGCCGCATCCCGTTGATTTGCGCCCCCGAATGCCGGGCCCACGCTGCAACTCTGGCACCTATCGTGAAGGCTGCCCTCGCATTTCAAACTACTGAGCGCTGCCGCCGCGCTACGCACCCTAAGGCGCACTGCCCCCGCCCGCACCGCCCCTGCCCGCCCACCTACACCTCACACCCACACGCACCCGCACAGGCTGCCCACCGAGGCCGACCTGCCGCGCCTGCCCTACACCGAGGCGGTGTTCAACGAGGCGCTGCGCCTGTTCCCGCCCGCGCACGCCACCAACCGCCACACCGACAAGGGCCCCATGCAGGTGGGCGAGTGGGTGGGTGGGTGGGTGCGCTCCTGCTGCACGAATGCGGGACGGGTGAGCAAATAGCTAGGGCGGCCCCGGGGGTCCCCGGGAGGTCCATGGCACGAAAAAGGCGGGAACCGTGAAGCAGATGGCGCGGCACCGCATGGTCTGAGACTTCTTTAACATACTGGAACGCAGTCACATCAGCCTTATCACTAACCATCTGGCCTACCTCGCCATCCCCATTAGCCACGAACCCCCCTCCGTCCGTCCCAGTCGTTGCATGCAAGTAGCCCCCATAGTATTGTAGGCTGTAACCCTCTCTCCGCCGGCCTCTGCCATCCCTCATCGACCGCTGCCGTTGCCTACGCATGCTGCACGCACGGTGTCGACCCTTCCTCTCCTTGTGCTTTTCTAACACAAGTATCATGGCGCATGACTGTCATCACCTATCACGCTTCACCTCAACCCCACCACCACCACCACACACGCCCCTCCGCCATACCCCGCAGGTGGGCCCCTACACGGTGCCAAAGGGCTTCTCGGTGTTCATGAGCATCTTCAGCGCCCACCACAACGAAGACGTGTGGCCGCGCGTGGATGACTTCGTGCCGGAGCGATTCCTGCCCGTGAGTCCTCGTGAGGACCTATTGCCGTCGCCTCTGGTGCTGGCGCCGTGACTTGCATTGCCGATACTCTTGCCGGGCATCCGGAGCTGGAATCCCTGGTCGGCGGGGGAGGGCGCCATGCGCTCGGCTGCTGCTCGTGGGACATGAGATGTAATGACGGCAAGATGGTTGTGCCCGCCTTTTGGGGCGCTACTCGCCTGCCCTCGCGCCACCGCTGTCGACGCCGCAGGAGTCACCCCTGTACCCGGAGGTGGCGGCGCGGGTGCCGCACGCGCACTCGCCCTTCGGCTTCGGCAGCCGCATGTGCATTGGCTGGAAGTTTGCGGTGCAGGTGGGTGCTGGCGGGCGGCGGCGGGGAAGCCCCGCGTCTTTTGATTGCACAAACACACACGCACACACACAGCAACACACACACACATACACACAGTAACTGCGAGCGATTGCGGGGAATTCTCTCCGTTTCCGTTTACCAACACATACACACACACACACACCACCACCACCACCACCACCACACCACCACCACACCATGCCTTAGTATGCGAGCCCTTGCTTCCCGTGGGGTAATCACGTATGTGCCCACAAACACGTGTGTGTCGACATGCAGGAGGCCAAGGTTGCTCTGGCCACGATCTACCAGCGCCTCACGTTTGAGCTGGAGCCGGGGCAGGTGCGTGCCTGGGTTTTGGTTGTGTGTGGCCAGTGTGCTTGCAGTGTCCTGTGGTCCCAAAGCTGACGACCGCGCTCGCATATGCTACCGGGGCGGCGGCCGGTACTGACCGCTTGCTCTGCCCTGTGGGCTGCAGGTGCCGCTGAAGACAGCGGTGGGCATCACGCTGTCGCCGCGCAACGGCGTGTGGGTGCGGCCCGTTGCGCGCCGCCCAGTGCCGCGGCGCGTTGTTGCGGCTGAGACCGAGGCCGAGGCAGCCAAGTAAAAGGAGGGCAGGGCGAGCACCGTATGCAGAAGCTGTTGCCGAGGAAAGACGGCGGTTTGAGATTATGGCGGTTGTCCATAGTTGGCGAAGATTCCCTGACCGGGTTTTGGAAGACTGCTGACGTTCTTTGTTGTGTTGCGGCTGGTTTTAGGCGGCTGGCCGGCTGCCCGTCGGAGTCTGCCACACAGCACAGGCAAAATCGCTGCCGAAGTGTAGAAAGGGGGAGGCACTGCGTACATCTACCTTTGATACCGTATACGGTATGGGCGCTGTAGCTTTCTGAGTGTCTCTGTACATACATCTGTTATGTGCGCACCAAGGGCGGTACAGGTCGGACTAGAAAGTGTGAAGCAGGCCGGTACTTGCGGGAGGGGACAGGAGAAGCCCACAAACCAGTCATTGTTACACTCACTGTACTTGCTTATGTTGCCTCACTACTCGCGTGCCTCGCTCGCCTAAACTCGCATTTTAGCGCATGCCCCTCACACACCCGCAAACGGCTCCTCGGAGGGCTCGACTCCTGCTCATCGTATCCATCCCTCGCCAGTGCCCTTGCCACGAGGCGGTGCGCAGAGCGCCACCGGCGGACAGGTCGTCGCAGGCCGAGACGCCCCCGCCGCGATGCCATCCGCCACCAGGGCCGTGTGTCCCACACTTGCTGCTGCCTGCCTGCGTATCACTCCACGCTCCCCCACCCCCCCGTTCACGCGCACGCACTCTTCCCGGCCGCCCCCCCCCCTAGCCCCGCGGAACGCGCAAGCCGCCTGAGAGGCAATACGGTAGCCGCCGCAGTCCTAGTGCTGCTGCTTGTCCGCCTCCTGCGAGCTCAGGCTGACGTCCAGGCCCACTGGCGCGGTGCTGTTCATGATGCTTGCCACCAAGGACACCGGGGCTGCACGGGAGCCCGCAGGGGAGCCGGCAAGGCATGGGGAGTTCCATGACGAGAAGGCCAAGACAGGTGGTGCGGAACAGGCGGGTTTGGGGGGGGGCGAGGCACGCTTGGATGCATGAACACTGCAATACGGTGACCGCCCCACTGCCAGCGGAGGCGGTCGCATCACGAGCAGGTCCGCCGCCCCCTGCCTGACACGGTGACGCCTCCCCCCATCCCGTGCTACTGCTCCCGGCCTGTACTCACGCGTGAACGCCCGCATGGCGGCCAGCAGCTCCTCCGGGCTGGACGACACAATCAGGTTGTTGTGCATGGGCCGGATGAAGCCCTGTTGCGGCGAAGGGAAGCGGCACAAAAGGGAGGGGGGGTGGCCATGCATGTTTAATTAATGACGAGGTCGACGTAGAACAGACGTTGCAACACCCGTTAACATACCGATGACCAGAAGGCGTAGTAGCGGGCGGCGGCTCGCGGTTAGGCCCGTGTCCAGGGCATCACGGCGCGGGGCACAGAGGCCGCAAGCCCTCAGTCCCGACAAGCAGGACTAGACACGCGCGTGGCACATGGGTTCGCGGCCGCAGGTGACTGTCCTCATCCCTCGGCCCAAGCTCCTTCAGGTAATGACCCGCCTCCCCACTCCCCCTTCGATGCCACTGCCACCGCCTTGTCCCTCGTCGCCACCGCCACCACCCAGCGTCGCGCGCTCGTCCTCCTTCCTGTGCATCGTGTCACGCCCACCCACTCACCCACACACACACACACACACCCACACCCACCCACACACCCACCCACACCCACCCACACTACACACACCCACCCGCACACACTACACACACCCACACACACCTGCTCCACTGCGTGATTCACAAAGGCCAGCAGGGGGTCGTAGAAGCCGCGGATGTTCAGCAGCGCAATAGGTTTGGCATGGAAGCCCAGCTGCTGCCACGTCACCACCTGTGCGACGTGGCGCGGCGCGACACAGCAAGGGGGAAAGGGGGTCAAAAGGGTTTTTTCTGGGGGGTGGGGTGGGGGCTGATGTGCTCTTGATGATGACTAATGAGCTCTTGAGTTTTGAGACTTGACCTATGGGCGTTACACAACGCAATCCTTGCCCGCTCACCTCCATCAGCTCCTCCAGGGTGCCGAAGCCGCCTGCGTGGCGTGGTGGGGCACGCCAGCCGGGCGCGTGAGGTAAGGATAAGCCAGGCCAGGTTAGGTGAGGCCCAGAGGAAAACCCACCACACGAATCCGCGCGCTCGTCTGCACCCTGCCGCAGGACATTGCCTCGGGACGTCCGCCAGCCTCCCGAGTCCCGCAATCGCCCCCCCCCCCACCCTTTCCCATCGCTGCCGCCCCTGGGCTGCCAGCTAACCCAACCCACATATTCAGTACCTATCAAGCCACGTGCACTCGTCGCCTCCACCACCCACCACCACCACAGACCCCACACCCGAGCAGGTCGTTTTGCTTCTGGTTTGTGGAATGAACTGCCCCCAACACCACCCGCCCTCCAACCCATCCACCCGCCCGCCCCAGCACCCACCCACCCACCCACCCGGCATGGCAATGAAGCCGTCTGCGTGCTGCGCCATGAGCGCCTTGCGCGTGTGCATGTCCTTGACGATGTGCGTCTTGCCGATTAGCGCGCCCGACACCTCCCGCGGCGTGAGCGCCTCCGGGATGACACCCAACACGCCCTCGTCGCCCAGCCCCTGCTGCACCGTGCGGGCGATCTCGCCCATCAGCCCAACCGTGCCACCTGCCCCGTGTTGTGCAGCACGCGCATGTGTGTAACTCAACGAGTGTGGGATGTCGGCGCGTGAGGGAGGAAGAGTGATTGAGGAAGAGTGAGAAAGAGAGAGAGAGTGTGTGTGTGTGTTTGTGTTTGTGTCAGTGTGAGTTTGAGTGTGTGGCTTTGAGAGACAAGTTTGGGCAAAGCGTTCGGCAGAGTGTTGAGGAGCAAGGATGGCCAACTGCGTACGGTAATGGCGATGTCCTCGCGCCTGTGATGACTCATGCAGCCATGACACACTGCGCCCATGAGCCCCAACACATGCTCCCAAGCAAGGCTGCCCCTTCCTCCGCCCTGCCCTGCTCCGCCTCCTGCCCCGCCTCCTGGACTTCCGCGTCCACCTTCCTTACCGCCATACACCAGGCCGATCTTCTCCTTGACCAGATAGTCCCCTAGAGCCTTAGCCGCGGCCATGTACTCTGGGTCGGTCCCCGAGCTGGCGCCGCAGAAGACGCACAGCTTCTTAAGCTCGCGAGGGGGGCCGGGGTTCGCCATCGGGGAGCCGGGCGACCAAGCTGTGAGGGCGAACGCCGCTCCTGGCGAGGACTGGGCAGACGAGGACTTGTGGGCGGCGAGCCGGTTTGTTGAGTAACGACTGCAGTTTCCAGCAACTTGTTCGAGCACCAAGGTATAACGTGGCGGCCGGAAACAATTGCGCCTGGCGACAGCGGGGCTTGAGTGGCGGGAGGCACGCGAGAACCGGCAAGTCTGGCTAGTAGCCATGCAAGCTAGTTATATTATGTCACGTATGTAAGAATACAGCTAAGTAGCTATGTAGCTCAACAACGGCGATCGGCGCGGGCTGTACCCGTGCAGCATGTTGCGTTTGCGATCCAGAGCCGAGTCAAGGGCGTTCATGGAGCCAAAAGCATAATCAATTAGAAGGAACATTAAGTGACATTTATTGCCCAGGCAAAGCTTACGGTAAACATTATGGTGTACGCGACAGACTGAGCTTTGCTGCTCCGCGCGTGGACTGATTTGCCATGGATCGTGCGCACGCGCGAAGGGGCGCGGGTGTTCGGCGGAATGAAATCGATGAGGAGGCAGGAGGCTCGAGGACTCCGCCCGCGACTAGGTGAGCTCCAGCCCAGTGGCCCTGAGAAACTCTCTGCGACAGCAAAATCACACTATTGGGATTCGGGCGGTGGTGCCGGTGGTTAAATTGTTGGAAGGGCAAGCCGTGCGCATAGTACTTGATGCCTTGCCCGCCCCCCGCCCGCGCTCCCCACCCCCTCCGGCCCCGTTTCCACTCACGGCGCCATGGCCCCATGGGCCGCCGCTTGACCCTCACAGGCGATTCCGACTTAGCGCTGTAGCCGTAGTGTCGTTCGGCGCGATCCTGGTGCTGGTGGGCTTCGTGCTGTTCAGTCAGGTCATCCACACGGAGTTCGTGCACGGCGAGAAGGTGGGTGTTACTTGTCGCGCCATGCCCCGCAGTTTCCAGTTCCCAGCGCCGGGACCCTCCGGCAAGCTTTGAACGCTTTGCGAACCTGGCCCCAGAAACTTGCGCAATGTGGCAAGACATGGGAGTGCCCTGACGTTTAACCCGATGCATTCTCGACAGGTCAAGGCGGAGGCGGTCGGGCTTGCGACCGGCGCGCAGCCCGTTCACACGGCAGGCGCTGGTGCGGGCGCGGGTGCGGGCGCAGCAGCAGCATCCGCAGCTACAGCAGCAGCAGCATCCGCAGCTACAGCAGCAGCAGCATCCGCAGCTACAGCAGCAGCAACAACTGCTGGCAGTCAGGCTGCCGGGTCAGCTGCCGGTAAGGCTGCTGATGCCGGCAAGGCTGCTGAGAAGCCAAAGGCGGCCGTACAGATGGATGCGGCGGTGGAGGTGTTCGCTGATAGGTACACAGAGGAGTACGGCGACGAGGGCAGTGGCGGCGGATTCATAGACTCAGAGGGCGCGGCGGCGGCGGCCGAGAAGGAGCGCGCGGTGGCGGACGCAGCCGTGGAGGCTGGGGACCGTTACGACGAGGACGCCGAGACGGCGGCGGCCGAGTCCGCGGCCATTGCCGCCGGATTAGCGAGCGCCACGGGCGCCACAGCCGGCGCCGGCGCAGCCGGTGCTGGCGCTGGTGCTGCCGCTACAGTAGGTGCTGCGGCGGGTGGCGCAGCAGGGGCAGGAGCGGCAGCTGCGGCTGGCGCGGCAGCTGCGGCGGCGGGCACCGCGGCGGCGGGCGCTTCGGCGGCGGGCACGCAGCACGCCCACCAGATGGAGCTGGTGCAGGTGGTGCTGCCGGGCACGACCGGCGCGGCCGCCGCTGGCGCGGGCGCGGACGTGGCCCCGGGCTCTGTGGACGACGGCCCCGACTACTATGACGACGGGCGGGGGCAGCTGTGGACGGGCGGGGACGTGGAGCAGGGCGCGGAGGCGGCGGCGGCGGGCAGCGAGGCGCGGGCGGCCATTGGGGCGGATGGGCAGCAGGTGGGCTGTGTATGCGTGGGGCAAGGGGGCTTGGGGGCGATGGCGCTGCTGCTCTCAGAGGCGGTGGGAGGGGCGGGGCAGGGGGCGCTTGCGTTGGCCGTTGGCGTCCTATCCTGCGGCCCACTTCGGAGGCCGCTTGGGGGCCAACGGACGAGTAGACTACCGGTTTCAACTGTTATTTCCTGTTATCAAGAGGAGCTCCCTGTGCCCCCTCGGCCAGGTCCATCCTGTGGGAGGCGCCACGGGCGCCGCCACCACCGCCACCGCCGCGGGCGCCACCGCCGCCGCCACCGCCACCACGGACGCCGGCGCGCCGGACGACGGCACCGGCTGCGGCCCGCTGAGTAAGGCGCTGCTGGACCGCTGGGCGGTGAACAACACGGTGCTGGTGGGCTTCACCAACTCCATCATGTGGTGCGTGGCGGGTCGGCGGGTCGGCGGCGGATGGGGCGGGGGCGGGTCGGCGGGGTCGGCGGGTTGTAGATACCAGCCCAATGTGGCCATACCCATGCAAAAGAGGGGGGGGCGGGGGCGGGGGCGGGGGCGATGGCGGGGGCGATGGCGGGGCGATGGCGGGGGCGATGGCGGGGGCGGGGGCGGGGGCGGATGGGGGTTACATGCATTAGAGTGGCGCATGGGGGGGGGGGGTTGTTGGGTTCAGTAGTCTTGGACTCCGTGGTACAGCGGGGGGGGAGGGTAGTTCATTCCATAAACCAAAAGCGAAACGACGGGGGGGCGGATGGGGCGGTTACGGTGGGTGAGGGTCAGGTAGAGCGGGGGCGGGCCTTCACACGGGTCGAGATGATCGGAACGGGGTCGGATGGGGCGGACGGGCAGATGGGGCGGATGGGGCAGTTGGGATAGCCGAGTGGCGGTGGGGCAGCCGGCGGTCTGCAGGAGGATGCAGTACCTGGATGAGGGTGCTGCTGGGTGCTGGGCCGTGCGGGGGAGCGGCGGAGAGTGCTGTATTGGCACTCGTGGGTTGAGGCATGGGCTTTTGTTGCATGGGAGGCGGCCGGAGCATATGGGCTGCGTTGGCCGGCTACACAGCGCAAAGCAGCATCACAGTGCCCCTTGCTCGGCACACAGAAGGGCTGCGCCACTACAGTATCATTCTCACCTACCCCGACCGTTGTCGCCGAGCCGTTGTGTTATGGTCTTCACCTTACATGCAGGAACAACTTTGGCGACACGTGGCTGCACAACGTGCGCAAAGCCAACATCACCTACTGGGTGCGTCTGCGGATGGGATGGGTGGTGGCTGTGGGCGTGGCGCGTTTGCGGGTTGCGGGCGAACCCGGGATGCCAGCGATGCTTGAGTGCGCACTTGGCAGAGCCTGGGAGAGGTTACCCGTTGCAACGAATCCCTTGCGCCATCCACATCATCGCGAAAGGCTGACCCTTTGTTCAACCGAGCATGCCCAAACTCGCTCTGTCTGCCTGTTTTATTGGCTCGCTCGCTCGCGTGTGGCCGCCTGCCTCCCAGGTGCTCGCCGTGGCGGACGCCGCCACCGCCAGCCTGGTGCGCTCCCGGGGCGCGGACCATTGCTTCCTGGTGCACGAGAACGAGGTCGACGACACCAACGCCAGTGAGTGGCATCAACACCCTGGGCAGGGCAGGAGGAACAGGGCGGAACAGGGCGCGCTTGGTTGGGACCAGTGTGTGGGCGAAGTTTTGTCAGGAGCGTGGGGAGATAAGCTACGGGGTCTGGTGCCAAGCTACATGCTATGATGCGATGCGTGCGCGAGGGGTTGCACGAGGAAGCGCCGCTGTCGCCGCCGCCGCCGCTGCCTGATGAGTGGCTCGCGTTAGTCGTGTGTCCCTTGCGGCGCTCGTAATGCGCCTGCCGCTTCAACCTGCGACCGCAGCCTTCAAGTGGGGCAGCAACAGCTGGAAGCTGCACACCTGGCAGAAGGTGGGTAGGGGGGCGGAGGGCCGGACCACAGCGCACCCTTGGCTCTGTGGGTGCTGTCGATGTTGCCCCGCCCTCGTGTTCTCGTGTTGCTTTATCCTCAACATCGACTCTCATTGCCTGAGGCACTCCCACATCTCTTGTCATCTCTCCCCTGCCCCGCTCTATGCCCTGCTATGCCCTGCTATGCCCCGCTCCGGCCCGCTCCGCACCGCTCCGGCCCGCTCCGGCGCCATGGCCTTCCGCTTGGTCGTTTTGGTTTTGGGTTCTGGAATGAACTACCCGCCCCGCCCCGCACCTAACCTCGTACCTGCTCTACTCCGCTACACATCCTTGCAACCCCCCTCTGCTCTGCTCTGCGCTCTGTGCCCCCTGCAGGTGCTGGTGGTGCGGCACGTGCACCAGCTGGGCTTCAACGTCATCAACTCGGACCTGGACGTGGTGTGGCGCCGAGACCCGCTGCACCACTTCCTAGTGTGAGCGCCCGGCCCTGCCCGCCGGCACCCCGCCCCCCGGCTGTGTGCCTGCGTGTGCTGCTACTGTCTGTCCTCATGGGATGTCTGGAATCAAGTGTTGTCCGTACGTGTGCCGAAATGCCTGTGCCGCCCCCGTCCCCACTTTCCTCTGCTTTTTCGTTCGGCATGTACCGTAGCATTGCGCCCTTACCTTTTCAGCCTCCTCGCCCCTCTTCCTTTCTTCCTTTCGTCCCTTCTTCCTTTCACCCTTTCGGCCTCTCTTTCTTTCTTCCTTTCGTCCCTTCTTTCTTTCACCCTTTCGGCCTCTCTTTCTTTCTTCCTTTCGTCCCTTCTTCCTTTCACCCTTTCGCCTGTGCAGCAAGTATCCCGACCCTGACTACTGGGTGTCCATGGACCCCATCACCACCCGCAACCCCATCGGCGACGACGGGCCCGAGGCGGGCGTCACCGTGCACCACTACATGAACACGGGTGGGTGTGGTGGGGTGTGGTGTGGTGTGGTGGGTGCGTGTGGCGTGGTGTGGTGTGGTTGGGCGGGTGCGGGGGCGGGTGCTGTGGTCAGATAGATGGGAGGCAGGGCGGGGAGCGACACGGGGCGCTGGAGGGGTTTTGAGGAGACACGGCGTCGTGGGCAGCCGTGTCCGAGCTGCGAGGGTCTTAAGTAAGCAGCGTTGCCACGACGCGTTTCAACCTGGCACCTCAGGCCCAAACCAATGCCCGCCATACCCACCCGCACCAACTGCATTCACCCCAGCAAGGCGTCGAGGGCACGTCAAGATTGCTCGCACCTGAACCTGTGTTGCTGTAAGCTCGCCACGGCACCGCAGGCCCGCGCCCTTGGCCGCCATCCGCCACAACCTCTCACCCGCCCATCCTGCAATTTCGCAGGCGTGTACTTTTTGCGCCAGACGCCGGGCGGCAAGGCACTGATCGACAAGTGGTACGACATCCGCAAGGCCATGCAGGCCGCGGGCTTCCACGACCAGGACGGGCTGTACAAGTACCTCAGCAAGAACCCCGAGGTGTGGCAGGAGGGCGGCGGGGGATGGGATGGGGATGGGGATGGGGGTGCGCTGATACGTGCGGTGGTTGCGGGCTGTTGCATGTGGGTGCAGTACATGAACGGCTGGCGACGGCTTGTCGGCTGCGAACGGATGGTTGGGTGCCATGACCGGGCTCTCCGCAGTGGGCTGAGCGCACTCAGCCACTCCCCGCACGCACCCACACACCCGTGTCGCGCGCCACGCCCTTGTGCCTGCGCCGCCCCTCCTCATCCTCCCGCTTCACTCACCCTTTGTCTCAATCGTGTGCGCCCCCGCCTGCCACTACTTTAGAGCATCGACCACGTGAAGCGCATCACCACAGTGCTGGACGGCAAGACCAAGCTGGCGCAGCTGCCGGCGTCGCTGTTCCAGAACGGCTACAGCCACACAATCAACCAGGTCCACAAGGTCGGAGCCAGGGGGCCAGAGATTCGCGGGGAGCGAGGAGGCCTGGCGGGCTGGGCTAAGGGTGGCAGGGCGGCAGAGGGCCGTGGTGTGGCCCCGTGCGCGGGCAGGCGGGTCCGGTTGTGCACTGTGGGCGGCGGTATGGGGGCGGCGGGAAGGCGGGTGTGTCAGTGTCGCGCCTGCTCCGGTGCCCCTCCTCGGACTAGGCTCTTCACCGTCGCCATGCGTTGCCTGACATGTACGTTACCGAGTACCATGCCCGGACCGGACCTGGTCCTCGGTATCGCTTTCTCCGACCAACATATGTACCGTGTGCCACCACCCGCCTCCCCCCCCCCCACCACCAAGACCATGTCATCACCAAGACCGCTGCACCAACCAACACCCCCACCACCACCACCACCATTTGATAAACACCATCCGATGGATGGCTACCCCCCCCCCCACCACCACCAGGTGCACGGCTTCACGCCGTTCGAGATCCACTTTGTGTGGGTATGGGGCGGCAACGTGGGCAAGAAGACGCGCATGCGCGAGCAGCAGTACTTCATCGACCCGCCCGCCTACTACCGGGACGGGCCCTTCCTGTCCTTTGACGTGCAGCCCATCGCGGTAAGCCCGGGCCGCGGGGTCGGGGCTGGCGGCGTTGTTGGGGCGGCGGGGCGGCGGGGAGCGAGGGCGAGCGTCGCGCGGCGATTGACCGAGGTGCAAGGCGCCGGATGTCGGTGGAGGCTGGTCTCCCAGAGGGGCAGGGGGCGTACGGTACGAGACGGGCGGGGAGCGATTTCCTGCGCGCGTGTGACATAACAAAGCAACCACATGGGCCGGGTTGGCCTGGGTGGGATGGCCTCGGGTTGGCGTGCCCCGGCCACCGAAGGAGGGCGCGGCGCACCCGTGCGTAAGAAGGAGCAGTTGCCGTACTGAACACAAGTTCCAGCCCCAGCTGACCCACCATACCCAGGTCACCAGTTACACGTAGCTACTGTGCAGGGGCAGGGTAGCTTGCCCTGTCCTGTTCCGCACTGACCCTGTTTCCTTTCTGTGTTCCACCTTCCCCTCCCTCATCAGGACCCGGCGGGCTTCAACGAGTGGAACGACACCGAGGTGCGTGGGTACGATAGGGGGCGAGGGGTCTGCATGGGCGCGGCGACTCATGGGCGCCTCATCCGCGGCAGCGCCTGACGCAACCAGGTGTTCACTGGCTTTACGATGCCTGACGACCAGAGAACAAACCGGATCCACGATAGCTATAGACTAGTCTCGTTAAATCCTCCCTCTTTCCTCCTTTTCACCCTCCCCTTACCTCCCGTCTCCTTCCCTCCCGTCTCCCTCCCTTTCTCCTTTCCTCTCCTCCTCTCCCCTACTCCTCCTCTCCTCCTCTCCTCCTCTCCTCCTCTCCTCCTCTCCTCCTCTCCTCCTCTCCTCCTCTCCTCCTCTCCTCCTCTCCTCCTCTCCTCCTCTCCTCCTCTCCTCCTCTCCACCTCTCCTCCTCTCCTCCTCTCCTCCTCTCCTCCTCTCCTCCTCTCCTCCTCTCCTCCTCTCCTCCTCTCCTCCTCTCCTCCTCTCCTCCTCTCCTCCTCTCCTCCTCTCCTCCTCTCCTCCTCTCCTCCTCTCCTCCTCTCCTCCTCTCCTCCTCTCCTCCTCTCCTCCTCTCCTCCTCTCCTCCTCTCCTCCTCTCCCCTACTCCTCCTCTACTCCTCTCCCCTACTCCTCGCACCACAGGCCATGGTGCAGGTGCACCTCAGAGCCATGGACAGCCAGATGAGTGACATGTGGCACGGCCTGGCGCTGGCGGCACTGCTCAACCGCACAGTCATCCTGCCCAAGGTGAGCGCGTGAGAGGAGGGGTGCGCCCGGGCGGGCGGCGGGCATGCACAGTGAGGGGGGCACCGTGGTGTGCATGGGGGTAGCAGCCTGGTTAGCGCCGACAGGTGCAAATAAGGGTGCTGTGTGTGTGTGTGGGGGGGGGGGGGGGGTAAATGCGAGCGCCTTCCGCAGCCGTGGCAGTTGGCCCCCCTGCCCCAGAATAGTGGTGCCTGTCGCACGCTCGGCATCGTACCGCTAGCCACTCCCACGCACGCCCATGCGCCTGCCTGCCCGCCCACCCCTGCCTTCCCGCCCGCCCATCCCCCATCCGCCTGCCTGCCCCCGCCGCAGATGAAGTGCTTCTGCATCCAGAACTGGTTTGAGAACCCGCTGTGCCGCCTGCCCGGAGAGCCGCTCACTAGGTTCCCGCTTACGCCCGCCTGCCCCGCCGACTTCATGTTCGACATGGAGAAGCTGGACGCGTGAGTGCCGCCGTGTTACAAAATTGTTTGCTGTTTTTGTTGTGTTGTGTCGACACGCACACGTGCGATGCGAGTGCACCGCACTGCCTGATGCCCGGCTGCCCATGCGCATGGCGCGCGTAACGGGGTGCCGGCTGTCAAGGACCTGTGGCAACGACACAGGACGTGCGTGCCGTGGTGCGCGCCGTGGCCTGCACACGCAATGGAAGCACTCACGCCTCGCCGCTCTGTGTTGCCCTCGTATGTGGCTCTCTTGCGCGCCCGCGTGTCTGCAGGTTCTCGACGCCAGTGGAGTTCGGCGGGGCGCCGGTGCGTGTGCCCTTCCGCGAGTTCAGCTTCCTGGACAACGAGCGCACGCCGGCGGAGGTCAAGGTAGGGGGGGAGAGAAGAAGGGAGGGCGGGGGCCGGCTTCGGGCTGGTGGCTGGTTGGGCTTGTGCATGGTCCGGTGAGGAGTTTTAGGGCATAGAGTTGCTGGGCACGGTTGCTGGGGCTGGACCTGTATGCATGGAACTCTTGGCCGCCGCATGGCTTGGCCTCCACGAGTCCTTCGTTGCATTTTGCCACGACTCACAAGTCCATGCACGCTGCCATATGCATCGACCCTTGGTAATTTGGAAACAGGAGGGGCCGCTGGTTGTGACTGCCAAGGCCGGCCTAGCGGCAGCGGCACGCGAGGGGTCTGCCGGGCCGCTGCTCATACCCGCGGGCCTCACATCGGACGCACTGCTGGCGGCGCTGAAGCCGTTCGTGCAGGTGGGGTGGGGACAGGGGGCCCGTGGGGGGTCTAACGTTGGCAGGGAGGCGGATGGGAAGTTGTGCCTGCGTGCCGACCGCTCCGGGCATGGCAAATGTATCTGGCGGCATATGTATCGGCTGCTGAAAGGAACCAGCGCCGCTAGGTGTCGACAGGGTTTCGTCTGCTGACATGCCTTGGCAGTGGCAGTGACCTTCAGAGCCCTCCTGCAGTCGCCTCTCGTCCTGTCCTGCAACCCCCTACCCCAACCAACGCAACCCACGCATGCGCGGCCCCCTCCCGCCCGCCCTCCCTCAGGGTGCCACGCCGCCCAAGCGTGTGCACTTCACCAACCCACGCGAGGCCTTTGGCGGCTGGAGCGACCGTACTGTGGCGGCGGCGTACGACAGGGCGGCGGGCGCGCTGGGCGTGCGGTGGTGCTGCAGGCCCGACAAGGTGCGCGTGTGCGTGCACGTGGCCATTCGCGCATTCGCGCGTCTTGCTTGGACACCCATGTGTCACGTGAAAGGTCACGGGGGTCTTTTCGAATGCCGACGCCGAATCCGGCAGGGAAATGCGTAGCGCAGAACCCAAGGACGTCAGGGGAGCCTGCTGCAGCTCGACAGGCCAGCACCTGAGCCTTTTCGTATCTAGCACAGACTGGCATGCTTCCCGCACCCCGTACTCCGCCTCCCGCCTCCCGCACTCCGTTCGCCCCTCTCATTTCCCTCGCTCGCCTGAAAACAAACATGCATGGATCCCGCCTCCCTCCTTTGTGCCCCCCCCCCGCAGGTCGCCAAGGACCATGGTGTGGAGGTGCACCACCAGCTGCGGCTGCGGGCGGCCAACAGCACCGTGACGGCAGCAAGCGCGGCGGCAGCAGGCGCGCGGCTACTGCTGCAGGGCTAATTCCACTTAGCACAGAAGATACTAACTAACATCGTAACTCGTGGCCAGCTAGGTTAGTTAGGAATGGGGTTGATAAGCGCGCGTAGGTACGGCGCGGAGGCGTACAAGAGACGCAGAGGCTGCATACGGCTGGAATGATAGCTTAGCTTGAACTTCGGGCTGCGTTGTGGAAGCGATGCGGCGGGCGCGACTGTACGGAGTTTGTGATTGCTGCTGGAGCTACCTGGAAGGCCCACCGCAAGACTCACAGCGCAGGACGCCAAGGGAGGTTCTAGCAAAGGAAACGTTTGCGCAAGCGTCAACACAGACTTGTGCGCCGAGGAGTGTCGGGCATCGGGGACGTCTGCAGGGCTACGAAATGCTTGGACTTGGTGGCAAGGGGGCCCTTGACTCGCGTGGATGGCGTGTGGGATTCAGGCACGCGTGCCTTATGCTGACCGAGTCCTAAGCCCCAAGCTCGCGCATCGCCGGCATGGGCCCAACGCTCATTCCCTTTAACTCTTGAAGCAGCCACCCACCCCGTGACTGTATTGGGGTTCAGCCCATTTTCCAGCTGTACAAAGCTGACACCCCTTGTTACATCCCAATGCTGCCCAATCCAGCCCAATGCTGCCCAATCCAGCCCAGTGCTGCCCAATTCAGGATACCTCCATCCACTGCGGGGCTGTGGCAACAAGCCATAGGCGATTTTCGTTTTTCTTTCCATTATGCCAAGGCAGCCAGGAACAGGTTTGGCGACTAAGCATCGCGGAAGGTGGCGGCGAGCCCAAGGGGCCAAACAGGGAGGGAGGAGGGAGGAAGGAGGGAAGAGGGAGGCAGATTTGGAACCTGTTGACACACGAGGCACGGGCTGCGTCTCCGCTTCCTCGGATGCCAGGATACACACCGCGCGTTTATTTACCTTTAATCGCAAGCGGGTGCATACACGGAAGACGAATCGAATCCCGCAGCTTGTCAGCTTACAAGAAGAGCCCCTTTTGAGGAAATTTATGATTTATCATATGATACATGTGAAAGATTAACATCGTATGCCGAAGAGAGGGCGGGCCGGCAGCGATGACGCCGCCCCGCAGCCAGGCACGGCGGTCAAGCGGCCACGCGAGCTGACAGAAGGTTTGAATACGGACATCAAACGTAGTTTGCATTTGAAGGAAATTTATGTCAATCAAAAGTCAAAATGCGATTGCGGTTTTCATGGCTGGTTCGCTTCCCGCCTATATCTACTGCTTGTAGGAGCTCTGGAGTGGAATGTAGATGGTAGAGCTGCAGCTGGCGGAACGGCGGCAGTCAGCCCGGTCCGGCGGCAAAGCGCCACGGCAGAGGCAGCTGCCCGCCTTCGCGGTGTCGCAGCGGGGAACGTACCCCTACGCGGCGCCCGTAGCGATGCAGAACAGTCGGCTCCGCCGTACCCTCAGCAGCGCTCAGCACGCAGCGGCTCGGGCTCAGTGCGGTTAGATCAGGATAGCCGGGGGCGGCGTGGTGCGGCCGACGCAGCAGTGACGCCTGCCGCTCGGTCTACGACCCGTGTCACCCGTTCAGCGGCAGCGGCGGCCAACGCACCCAAAGCTGCGGCTGCAGCTCTGGATGCAGCCGCTGCTGGTGCAGCTCCCAATGCAGCGGCTGCTGCCGCTGCGGCCAAGGCAGGAGCAGCTGCGGGCCCGCAGCAGCAGCCGGTAGGCGTGAAGCGAGGACCGGGGCGGCCGCGGGTGGTGCCGCTGCCAGTGCACGTGCCCACTGTTGGGGAGGCCGGCGCGCTGCTTGCTCCCCAGATAATAGCAGGTGCTACAGTTGCCGCCGCACCTGCAGCAGCACCTGCAGCGGCACCCGCAGCCGGCAACGTGCCTCCGCTGCCTGCGGTGAAGCGGGGCCCGGGGCGGCCGCGCAAGGTGCCGCGGCCGGCGCCCACACCCGACGGCGGCGGCGTGCCGGGTCAAACGGGACCTGTGGTGGCGCACCTAGGCACTGCTGCAGGCTCTGTGGCCACGGCAGGTGCGGGAGCAGGCGCAGCAGGTCCGGTAGCCGGGGCCACCGCCGCGCCCGCCACAGGTGGAATCGCACAGCAGCAGGAGGAGCTTGTAGTGCTGGGACGAGGCCCGGGGCGGCCGCGAAGGCTGCCGCTGCCAGTAGCCGAGCCCTCCCTTGGGGCAGGCAATGGCCCGCCAGCCATCGGGGGTCTGGCTGCTGCTATTGCTGCGGCAGCGGCGGCTGCAGCGGCGGCTGCGGCTACAGCTTCTGGTGCTGCTACAGCCGCACAGCCACCCGCTGCTGCCGCGCCGGCCGCTGCGCTTGCCGCCTTTGGGCCGGCGCCGGCGGGTCCGCACCCGGCGCCATTGAAGAGGTCGCGTGGGCGGCCGCCTAAGGTGCGGGAGCCGCAGCAGGTCGGGGCCACCGTCTCTCAGCAGGCAGGCGCAGCAGGCGCGGCGCGTGGTGAGGCAGCTGGGGGAGATGCGGCAGACGGGCAGCTAGCGGCGTCTCAAGCACCCGTGCCTGCGGCAAACGCACGTCGGGGCAGGTCGCGTGACACTGCGTCAGGAGCTGTGACAACCGGGCAGCAGGGCGAGCGCAAGCAAGAGGTGGCGGGTGGAAGCAGCGCGGGCGCTGAGGAGCCGCAGCAGGCAGGCCAGGCTGCAGCTCCGCAGCCAGGCGCGCCCCAGCCGCAACCGCTAAGGCAGCGTGGGCGCAGCGGCAGCCGGGCGCCGGCGCGCAGTGATCAGGCAGGCGACGAGGTGGCGGAGGCGCCGGCAGCAGGCGAAGCTAATGCAGCGCTGCGGCCATCGGGGGGCCCCGCCGCGGCGCGGCAAACCCGGCGGTCGACACGAGCCGCCGCGCCCGCGCAGCCGCCTCCTGCCACCTCAGCAGCGCCCGTTCCAAAGGGACGGGCGGATGCGGATGCCGCACCGGATGTAGGCGCGGGCGGCGCAGGTGCGGGTGCTCGCACCGCTGATGCCCGTGATGCAGGGGCGGGGGCGGGGGCACCAGGCCGGCCGCTGTCTCGGGCACGCCGGAGAGACGCCAGCGCGGATGAGGTGGCGACGGCGGCGGCAGGGGTTGCCTCAGAGCCGGCTGGCGCAGGGCATGGGGGTGCGGCGGAGGGCGCTGCAGCGCCACGGCGACGCGGGCCACAGCGTCAGTCGCGGGAGCTGCCGCCGCCGCCGCCGCTGCCGCCGCAGCAACAACCTAAGCAGCAGGACCAGAAGCGCAGGGAGTCCCTTGGAGTGCGGCATGACCGGGATGCCGTACAGGAAAGGGCGGTGCGGGAGGAGGTGGTGCAGGAGGAGGCGGTGCGGGAGGCGGTGCAGGAGGCGGTGCAGGAGGAGGCGGTGCAGGAGGAGGCGGTGCAGGCTACCGCTGCCGCCAAGGCTCCGCGGCAGCAGCGCCAGCAGCAGGGGCCTGCAGTTGGCGCGCCGCCGTCGCAGCCTGCCCGGCGGGGGCGGAAGGCGGCGGGGCCAAGCAGTGCAGGCGGCGTTCAACCTCAACCGGTGCCCACGTCGCAGCCAGCGGCGGAGCCTCGGAAACGACAGACTTCAGGGCCAGCCCCCCAGCTGCGGCAGCCGCGTGCCTTTGCTGCTGCTGCGGGCGGCAAACGAACCGCTCGTGGGGCGGCGGCTACCGGGGGTTCTGGCAACGATGCGGCAACCGCGCACACGGCAGGGACCGGCGGTGGCGGCACTGGCCTGCTGTCGGCGGTAGTAGAGCGGGTGCTGGCGGCGGCGGAGCACGCCGCACCCACGCTCGCCAGCGCCGCAGCCGCGGCCGGGGGTGGCGACGCCGACGGCAGCGGCGGCCGTGTGGATGACAGCAGCAGCGACGAAAGCGGTTCGGAGCCTGGATCTGGCACCACCCACGATGAGGCGGCGCGCGATGACGAAGCCGAGCCCATGGATTTGGGCGCCGGCGGCGACAGCAGCGGGCCCAGCAGCAGCGGGCCCAGCAGCAGCGAGGAGAGCAGCAGCGAGGAGAGCAGCAGCGAGGAGAGCGGCAGCAATGAGAGCGGCAGCAATGAGAGCGGCGGCGGCGACAGCGAAGACGAGGCTGCGGCGGCCAGCGATGGGCCCTCGGCGAGGCGTGGGCGCAGGGGCGAGGATGCCGTGGCTGGAGACGGCGGCGGCGGCGGCGGCGGCGGTGGCGGCGGCGGCGGCGGCGGCAGCAGGAGCATGGGTGTGGAGGAGGGAGGACCTGGCGAGCACTCCAATGACGACGCCGGGGTCGCGCATGCGCGTCCATTCGCGGCGGCGGCGGCAGCAGCAGCAGCCGGTGGGGCTGAAGGCGCGCAGCAGCAACAGCCCGAACCCGACCAGGCGGAAGGGCAGGCTGCGGCGGCGCCGGCTGCGGCCGCGGCGCCGCCGGCGGTGGCGCCTACACTTGACCCGGTCAAGCAGGCAAAAAGGCGCGCTTGGGCGGCCGCCACCAGGCGGCGCGTGCGGGCGCGCCGGCAACAGCTTGCGGCGGCGGCGCGCGCCGCCGCGGGCGCGGGCGCCATCGCGCACTCGCTGCCTGCCGCCAGCTTCCTGGCAGCGTACTACACACACACGCTGCGCTCGGCGCCCTACGTGCCGCCGTACAGGTGTGCCGGGGTGTGTGCTTTGTCACGTGATGAGTAACGGTAGTAACGCTGGGCCTGCCCCGTTGCGCGCAGTCGCGCGGCCGCGCAGCGCTCGTTCCTCTTAGGGCCGCTGGGTGCCCCACCGGGTGCAAACTGGACCAACACGCTGTTTGTAAAACTAAAACACGAGATAGGGGAGACGCAGACCGTGTATGCAAATGCTTGAGCGGTCGCGCGCGCGAGGGTTACCTGGTATACGTTTCCAGTACCTGCCGAGCCGAACTCCACATACTTACCCGCAGCCGCGTAATGCTGTGTGGTGCATGCGTGTCCGTGCCTGCCTTCATGTGCCGAACAGGCAGGGCCAGTGGTGCGCGGCGGAGCTGGCGCTGCTGTCGCTCAGCCGCCGCACGCTGCCGCCGCCGGGGCGCAGCGCCCGGCAGCTGCGGGCAATGGACATGGGCTCGCTGAGGGTGGGTAGGGGGCTGGGCTACACTGCGGGATGGCGACGTGGTGGTGGTGGGATTCCCCTTGTTCCGCGGGAGCTGGCGCGTGCTTGGGGGTACCAGGTGCTCGACAGGACAGACGTTTGCCTGTCGTACAGTGAAGAGTTGTGTGGCGTTACCGGTTTGTGGCCTGAGTGCTGAGTTTGTCCGACCCCCAGCTTGCCCGTTAGCCGTCCTAACACAGCACGCTCCGTTGCCCTGCCGTGCTCGTCGCCCACTTGCATCCCCCCCCCCGCCTCCCTCCGCGCCCTCCTTCAGGACCGGGCAGCACTGGCGGCGCTGGACGCCGCCGCCGCCGCCGCACGCCTGGCCTTCCCGCTGGGGCTGCTGCTACGCGGCCCGCACCTCACGGCTGTGGACGGCCAGCACGTGCGGTCGCACGCGCGCCTGGCACGCATCGCCCGGCGGCTGACCGGCGTGATCCTGCCGGGGCCGGGGCTGGGTGTGGGCGCCCGCGTCGTGGAGTTTGGTCCGCCGCTGCCCGCTGTGCCGCCGGCGGCGGTGGCGGCGGCGGCGGCCGGTGCCGGCGCGGCCGCAGGTGGAGGCGGCGCAGGGGCGGGCGCAGGTAGAGGCGGCGCTGTGCATGGCGGCGCTGACGGCCGCCGCTCCGGGGGAAGTGACGGGGGTGACGGGTTGCAGCAGGAGCGGGAGCGGCTGACGGCGTACATCCGAGTGATGGCGGCGGCGGCGGGCGTGGAGCCGCCCGTGGTGCAGGCCGCACCCCTTCCAGCGCAGTCGCAGTCTCATCCGCACCTGCAGGCTACTGCTGCTGCCGCAGCCCCAGTCGTGGCTGCTACCAGCGCCCATCCTGATGCCGTGGCGGGCGGCGCCGCGGACGGAGTGGCTAACACTGGCGGCGCCGACATGGGCGTCGGCGGGGGCATGGTGGGCCGCGGCGGCGTCGGCGGGGCGGCCTTCGTTGACGGCCGGTGGCAGGCCGCGTTGGCGCCGGCGGCGCCGGCGGCGGGCTGGCGAGCCGCGGCGGCAGCCATCAGCATTGCCTCCCAGCTGTGGCGGTTGATGTTGGCGGATCGTGCGGCCGCAGCGGCGTCCGTTGTCCGCGCCGGCGGTAGCGATGCTGGCGCAGGGTCAAGGTCTGGGTCAGCGGCCGCGGCAGCAAGGGGCGCAGGCGCATGCGGCCGCGATGATGCCGAGGTGGAGGAAGGGCCGGCAGACGAGGCGATGGCGGCTGGGGCGGCGGCCGCCAGCGCGTCAGGCGTGGTCCCGCTGCGCAGTGCGCTGGGCGCGCCCGCGCTGCTGTGGGCGTCCTGCCTGCCCGCAGCGGCGCTGTCGCCAGGGCTCCCCCTGCCCCTCGCCGCCGCCGCGTCGCCATCGGCCCCGGCGCTAATGGCCGACTCGGCCCAGCGCCCTCGCCCTCGCCTGCACACCCTGTCTTGGCCGCCAGGGCCTGGGCCGCTGGAGGTTGCACGGGCATTAGCCACGGCCGCGGTCGCAGGCATGAGCGACTCGGTTGGAGCTGGGCGGGACACCGCAGAGGCCGAGGCCGAGGCCGAGGCCGCGGGTGCGGCTGCGTGCGGCGCGCCGGCGTCCCTGCAGGTGGCGGCTGCGCTGATGCCGGCAGCGGGGCCGCCGCTGCGCCTGGGCCGCACGCCAGAGGAGGCCGCCCAGGCGGCTGACCTCACGCTCCTCGCGCTGGGCGGGCCGTGGTGGGGTGGCGCGGCCGGCAGCGACCACGCTAGCAGCGGCAGCAGCAGCGGCAACTCAACACAGCACGGCGTCGGTATCCAGCGCAGTCCATCCGAAGTATTCAGGGCGCGGGAGGCGGGGGCGCCGGGCGCCGGCGGGGGAAACATGGCGGGGCCGCTGCTGCCGGCGCCCTCGCCGCTGAACGCCAGTGGCGGGCTGGGCGAGTACGCGGCGGCCGCGCTGGAGCTGCTGCTGCCGGCTGAAGGTGCGTGGGTGGGTGGGCATGCCGGGGGAGGTGGCGCGTCGTTGTGTGTGTGTGGGCTCCAGGGCTCCACGTCACGTTGCGTTTCTACACGCGCTAAGCAACGCCGTGCCAACCGCACGCATGCTGCCGTTCCCCCTGTCGCAGGCGTCGATCTGTCGCGGCGCCTGCTAGCCATCCGCCATGGCGTAGCCTCCTGTGGGGCCACCGCTGCGCCCGCCGGCTCCCTCGCGGCGCCGTTCCGCCCGCCCGCTGGCATGCTGCGCCTGCGCTTCGGCTGCGGCGCCTGCGCCGCGTGCCGCGATGCAGCGGACGGCAGGGCGGGCGCCGGCGGCGCTGGCTCGCAGCCCTGCCTGCGGCCCATCACCGCGCTCGGAGGCAGCAGCGTTGACAAGGTCAGCATCAAGTGGCTGCAGCGGCCGCCGTCGGCGAGGGCGACGCGGGAGCGGGAGGCGCGGGAGCGAGCAATGGCGGCGGCGGCGGCGGCGGCGCTGGGCTGGTCGCCGGGCGACGTGTACGCCGCCGCCGCGCGAGCAGCGGAGGCGGGCCAGGGCGCGCTGTGGGCAGAGCGGCGACGGCGGCGCTCGCGTGCGGAGATGGAGGGGAGCGCGGGGCCTGAGGCAGAGGCGGAGGCAGAGGCGGAGGTGGCGCTGCCGCGCCCGGCGTGGCGCCGCCGGCCGTTCGCGCGCATCTGGGAAGAAGGCGATGCGGTGGAAGGCCAGCCGCAGCAGGCGCGAGCTCAGGCAGGCCAGCGTGCTCGCAACCAGCCCCCCGCCGCCGCGCCAGCCGCCGGCGCCGCCGCCACCCCACGTGCTGCCGCCGTACCGGAGGAGTTTGACTGGGACGACGTGGACGAGCAGTACGACAGCCCGGACGACATGCCGCTGGGCGTACGGCGCAGCCGGACGCGCCGCATCACGGCGCGGCTGCGGCGGCGCCGGTTGGCGTCGGCGGAGTTCAACGGGTTTGCCACGCACGTGGATGGCACCGTCACACTGGCGCAGCCGGAAGCGGAGTTCGCCCGGCGGCGGCTGGCGGCGGTGGCGCCGCCCGCGCCCGACGGTCTGGTTCTGGACGGCGAGCGACGAGCTCACAACGCCAAGTGGCTGACGCCCTACGCCTACAACGTGCGCCGCGTGCTCCGGATTGCCGTGCCGCTCAGGAATTGCATTGTACTCAAGCCGCAATCGCCGCCCTGCGCCCTGTGTGTGCCTCAGCGTGCTCCACACACTGTGCGCCCAACACTGCACGCCCTGCAAGTGCTCCCAACACTGCACGCCCTCCGTGGATTACTCGCCCCCCGCCCGCCTCCCGCCCTGACGTGTAATGCATGTACGTCCTCGCAGGTGGCGGCCCTGCGGCAGGCCGAGATGCACTTGTCCGCACGCACCGAGGCCCACCGGGCGCTGCTGGGCGCCGGCGCCGCGAGGCCCTGGGCACTGCGGCGCGAGGCCCAGCCGCCGGGCCGCGCCGGACTGGCGCTGGCCGGGCTCATCGACATCACCAACGGCCCCATTGCGGCGGCGCCGGCGGCGGGCCGGCGGCTGGCGGGCTGGGAGGGAATGATGGGGCCGCGCGGCTCGGGTGGCGAGGGATCGCTGGAGATGGTGGCGGAGCGCATTGAGCCGCCGGCCGTGGTGCTGGCGGCGGCGGCGGCCGCAGGCGCGGCAGGTGCGCAAATGGAGAGGGGAGGGAAGGGTTGTAAGATTAACACAAGTCCATCCTAAACCAAGAAACCAAACTAGCGGGGGAGGGATTGCGGGGCAGCTTTGCGCTTTGTGTGTGGGATGTGTGCGTCTGTGCGCCCTACACATCTTGTTTCGCACTCACGCGTACCTTCTGGCGTGGGTGTTTTGGTTTCAACCATGCTCTCCATGCGGGCACACACAACACACGGCCACACGCACACACATGTGATAATTTGCGGTGCTAGTGGGCCTCTGCCGCTAACACTGGACAGCGTCTCAGATACACGACTACGTGATCCATCCAGACCTGTAAACCCGTTGCACACACGCACACACACGCACACGCACACACACACACACACACACACACACACACACACACACACACACACACACACACACACACACACACACACATGCATGTCGGGGTCGGTTTGCTTCGCGAACGCCCGACGGGTTCCAGGCTATTTCTGCGGGTAAGTATGACTACCGGGGCTACGCGGTACCGTCCAAGAAGTATTCGGTGCGTATCCGTCAGTAACTGCGAGCGATTGCGGGGATTCCTCTCCGTTTCCGTTTACCAACACACACATATACACACACACACACAGGCCTGCCACACGTGGCGTTGACGGCGCCGCTGTACCCGGCGCGCCCCACCGACACCTGCGCCTGGTGCGGCGCGGGGGGCCACACCAACAAGCTCATCTGCCCGCTGCGAGCGCTGTGCGCGCCGCCGCTGCAGCACCTCGTGCGGCCGCCGCAGCCGCCGCCGGCATTGCCGCCTGACGCGTCTACGGGTCCCCCGGGTCATCTGGGGCGGCGAGGCGCAGGGTCAGGTCGCACTGGGCACTCCAGGTCTCTGTCGCCGTCGGCGACGGCGGCGGCGACGGCGGCGGCGCTGTCGCTTCCGGCCCCGCACGTGCTGCTGCCAGTCCCGCCGCCGCCGCTTCGGCACCCGCTGCCGCACCGCCTGCCGCGCGCGTGGCACCACTACAGCACAACGCTGGCGGCGGCCGGGCAGCTGCCATGCGGCGGTGCAGCCGCCGCTGCCTACTGCACGTCGGCGCCTGCAGATGCCGCCTCCAGGCAGGCTGATGGGTCCAGCGGCGGCCACGGCGGCAGTGCACCCGACGTGGACGCTGCCCAGGCGCGGCTTGCGGCTGTAGCAACGGAGGAGTCTGCGGCGGAGACACAGCTGCTGTTGCTGCCGCCGGCGGCGCCCGGGGGCGAGGGGCCGGCGGTGTGGGAGCCGGAGCCGGATGCAGTGGACGTACGGGACGCGAGTGAGGCGCGGCAGACGGCAGCGACACGGGCGCGCAAGAAGGCGATCAAGGCGGCGGAGCGCGCGCAGCGGCGGCTGGCGGCGGCGGTGACGCCGGAGCAGCGGCAGCGGGCCGTGTCGGCGGTGCAGTGGGCGGTGGCGGCGCTGGAGAAGGCCAAGGCGCTGCAGCAAGGCGCTGACGCCAAGCTGCAGCGCCGCACCTACTACCAGCGGCTGGTGCAGCTGCAGCACGACGAGGCGGCGGCGCTGGCGGCGGCGGCGCCGCGCCCCTGGGCCGCCGCCGCCGCGCAGCCGGTGGCGGCTGGCAGAGAGGGCCGTCTGGAGAGCCGCCAGAAACGCATGCGGTTGTTGCATGTGGACGAGGCGGGCCCGCAGGCGGCCGGCCATGCGCAGGCAAAGAATAAGAAGCAAAGACGCCAGTCTGCAGCTGAGCCCAATCCGGCTGCTGGTCTCGCGACAGCACCACCACACACACCTGCGGCTGCGGCCCAGCCCCCGTCGCCAGGTCATGCCGCGGCGGGCCTTGGGCCGGGTCCGGAGGCGGCGGTGGCTGCCGCCAGGACCGCCGCCGCTGCCGTGGCGGCGGCCGCGCTCGCCACTGGCGACGGTGCCGATGCCTCGCCGCCGCTGCCGGCGTGGCTGCCCCACGTGCCACGTGCCACGCTGGATCTCATGGCAGCCCTGGACGCCGCACACCCCTGGGCCACGGGCATGCGCCCCGTGCTCCGCCTGGTCGGCCTGGACGGCGAGGGCGCGGCGGCAGTAGCGGCGGCGGAGGCTGTAGCGGCGGCTGGCGCCGCCCGGCTGCGCAAGTCGGTGCCGCCCAAGTCGGTCATGCGCAACCAGCACATCGGGCCGGCTGCACCTGCAGTGGCCCAGGCTGCTACAGCCGACGACGACACGGAAGCAGCAGCAGCAGCAGCAGCTACTGCTGCGGAGGAGGACGGCGATGCCGCGGCCGCCGCACGTGGCGACGGCACAGGCGCGGGTGCTGCCGCCATGGACGTGGACGGCGATGACGCAGCAGGGGCGCCGGCGGCAGCAGCCACCGCCACCACCACGGTGGTGACCTCGCATCGCGAACGCGCGCTGGCTAACGTCGCTGTGGCGGCGGTGGAGGAGGCGGGCCGCGCCGCGTCAGAGGCGCGGGCGGCGCTGGCGACGGCAGGGCTACTGCCGCCTACGGCTTATCAGCGGTCGGGCGCCGCGGCGCGGCTGGAAGGGAGCACCGCGGGTGCTGGCGATGCCAACGGGGAGGGGGCTGCAGAGGGCTCAGCGGTGTGGGTGCTGCGGCCGGCGCCTGAGCCGCTGAGCTGCGAGATGTTGCTGGCGCTGGCTCTGTTGACGGAAGAGGCGGCGATAGCGGGAGTGCCAGACGGGAGGCGCATGCCGTTGGTACGCACCTGAAAGGGATTCCCTCAGACGGGTCTGTGCACATGCCACCGTAGCAAACTTGGACAGATCATCACTAAGTCCCTTGTGCTGGGTCACAGGTCGCCTCGGCCTAGCTACCTGGCTGAGCCGTGACTATCTGCTTACCAGTGGTAGCCAGCCACCTGCGGAATAGCGGGGTAGCACTTGGATGCTGCCGTCAGTACCGTCAGCGACATGTACGGTCGGCGATTGTCCGCTGGAGTTGCTGAAGGCGGCGCGGGTTGCTGTGCTTCCCAGAGCTGTAGCGAGTCCGCAGGCAGCTTGGCGTGTACGGGCCTGTGGTCAAAGTTCCCGGCAACGGCGCTTGTGTGTGTACGTGTATGTGTTGGGGCACGCGCTACGTGTATAATAGTTGGGCATAGGAGGATGTCGTCAATGCGATTGCGGTGTGTGACTGCGTTTTTTGTGCTTGCTCGTATGTCCACTCAGCCGCGGTGGTCAAGTCGGCGCTGCGGGTGGGCATGAGCCCAATGTGAGACAGAAAGCGCTGGTGTGGCCGGTCGGCAGCGTCAAGGGGCCCTGTGCGATCTGCGGCTTGGGCCACGGCATTGAAATCCCCGGCGACCACGAGGTGTTAGTTGTTCGCAGGCGGTTGTGTGCGCTAGTGTCGCTTGGCAGTATGCATAGGTTGCCTTGCGGATGTTCGTGTCCTCAAGGGCATGGACACCCAGGATTGCGAGCGGAGTGCTGCCCCGTGTGCGAATTTGAAGGTGTGATACGTAGCGTGTAGGGTGTGTGGTGTGTGACGCTGTTCATGCTACTGAGCCGCGTGGATCAGCCACTGCGACCCCGGCGCTGCCCCGTGCGGTGGCGTTGCGGGGCACGGTGCTGCAGTAATGCCGGTGACCTTCTCTTCAGAAACGCCTTTTTTACTGATGGGTCGTGTCGGCCGCCCAGTTTTGTTTCCGTTGGGACTACAATGTCCGCGCCCCAGGACGCTATGTTGCCCAGGGTGAAGCTAAGGTTCCCCGGCTCCCCGGTTGTCAGCGTGTGCGAAAGCAGGCCTCGAACGTTGTGTGTGGTTATGTGGAGCACCCGTGCTTTGGCCTGATTAGCAGCGGTGGCCGTGTGCGCCTCTCGACTAGTCGTTCGGTACGGGCGTATGGCACAAGCAGCAGCGCCTTTCACGGAAATGTGCACATCCACACCATATGTCTTGCAACAGCAGCGCATGCATGGCATACAACGAATTTGGCGTACGCGAAACCACTCGGTTTAACTTTGCGCAACGGCGAGTGGCTCATTCAGTTACAAGACAAGCGCGATCACCAGCGCAAACGCGCCACACGCTCACAACCTCGACCACATACAGCTCGAGTCCCAGTGCGCACCACACTCACACCAAGTAGCGGCCCTTCGCACGCACAAGTCTTTCATAGTACTCTCCCTTGTGATCTCTAACACCAAGTAGCAGACACGTGCACCACCACTACCACCACCATCACCACCACCACCACCACTACAATAACAACAACAACGCTCTGGACTCAGGAGGGGGACAGCAGCCGCAGCGGCAGCCCGCCAGCAGCAGCAACGGCAGAAGCAGCAGCACCACCCCCACCTCCACCCCCACCCCCGCCACCGTCACCCCCACCGCCGCCTCCACTTCCAGTGCCATCCGGCAAGCCCCCACGCCGCGCCCCTGCTGCTGCCGGCGGCTCCATCAACAGTTTGAGGGCCACGCCCCGCAGCGCCACGTGCTGGATGTCGATGTTCAGGCTGGGGTCGGCGTCCTCCTCCTCGTCGCCAAACTCGCGGGTGCGGTTCTCCGGCGCGATCAGCTTCACCAGCGCCGTGTTGCCCGACCAGCGCTGCGTCAGCCCCATGCATAGGTGGCTCGACGGCATGGCGGCGGCGGCAGCGGCAGCGGCAGCGGCAGCTGCTGCTGCTGCTGCGGCGGCAGCAGTGGCGGCGGCGGCGGTTTGTGCAGGCGGCGCAGCGCCAGCGCTGCTGCCTGTGGCCTCGCCGTGGAGGCCGAGGTGGCGCGGCTGCGCGTTTCCCGAGCTGCTGCTGCACGGCTCCGCGTGCAGCATGCCCTCAAATGCGCTCCCCGCATCCTCCCCGGGCAGCAGCCGCGCCAGCAACTGCTGCTGCTGCTGCGGCGGCGGCGGCGGCTGTGCCGCCTGCGCCCCCTGCTCCGCACCGTGCCGCGGCAGCCCTGCGCCGCCCACCGGAGCTGCACTGCCTCCTCCAATGGCGCCGCCATTGCCTTCCGTTGCGCCTTCGGCGGCCGCCGCCGCGGCCTCGGCCGCGGCCCTGCGCGCCTCCTCAACCGGGCACGACGGCACGGCGGCCGTCCCGGGCTTCACCTCCTGCCACGGCCGGTGGCTGTGGTGGCCATGGTGCCCGTGATGGTGATGGTGCTGGCCGCTGCTGGTGCTTGGGTGCTGGCCACCGTTGGCGCTAGCCTCTTTTGCGCTAGTGCCAGCGGCGCCGGCGGCTGTCGGTGCTCCTGCTGCCCCCGCCCCCGCCCCCGCCCCCGCCGCCGCTGCCGCTGCCGCGTTTGGGGCCCGCTGCGCGGACAGCTCCTGCAGCTCCTGCTGCAGCGCCGTCTGCACGTTGGCGTAGGTATGGCGCAGCGCCTGCACGCCCGCGCTCTCCGACACGATGCCCAGCAGCACCTGCGCGAACACACACACACACACACACACACACACACACACACACACACACACACACACACACACACACACACACACACACACACACACACACACACGCACGTCCGGCAAACGGAGCCGCGTTCCTTCATTGAGTGCCGGGTCCCCGTGCTACGCATCTCGTTCCCAGCTCACTCGTACTGCACGTGCACGTGTATCAACAACACCCGCGGCGACCGCCCACAGCTCGACTCGCCCCACCGTACGCCACGCGCCGACCAGCTGCCCATGTTCCCCTCTGCAGCCTCGCCCTTCCCTTCCCTTCCCTTCCCTTCCCTTCCCTGCCCTTCCCTTCCCTTCCCTTCCCTTCCCTTCCCTTCCCTTCCCTTCCCTTCCCCTCCCTTCCCTTCCCTTTCCTTTCCTTTCCCTTCCTTTCCTTCCCTGCCCTTCCCTGCGATCCCCGGCGGCACCATCACAAGGCCGCGGCACGGCATCTCAGCCCCACAACTTACCCCCGCGATGTTTGGCTGTGTGCAGTTGCGCACCCAGGTGGCGATGGGCAGTCCGTCCAGCAGCTCGCCCACACCCGCCCAGGCCACCTCGCCGCCTCCGCCGCTGCCGCCCGCACCCTCCTGAGCGGCAGGCTCAGCTGTAGCAGCAGCAGGAGCGGCAGCAGCTGATGCCGAAGCTGCAGCCGTGGGTGTAGCACCAGCGGCCTCGCTCGCAACCGGCGTGGCCTGCGCAGTTGCCGCCACCGTATCCTGCCCAGCCGCCGGGGAAGCATCGGGCCCGCCGCTGCCGCCCGCAGCACCGCCAGCAACCTCCTGCTTCCGTCGCTGCCGCCGCGTCCGCGACGCGGCGCCGTCACCGTCAGCAGTCTCCTCCTCCGCCGCCACCGCCACCGCCGCGGGCTGCTTGCGCTTGCGGCCGCCGGCCGCGTTGGGCGCGGACGCATTGGAAGGCCCCGCCCCATCGCTGCCGCCAGCGCCAGCGCTGGCACCGCCAGCCGCCCCTGCCCCCGCCTGGCCGGGCTTGCCATCGGCCTTGTCCGCTCTGCCCCTCGAACGCCCATCCCTATGACCATCACCTTCCGCTTCCGAGTCCGAGCCTGACCCCGAGCTGGCGTCGCCGCCGGCGCCCGGTGGAAGTAGCTTCCGCGCGTCTGTGCCATAAAGGAACTCCAGCTCCTCCGCCCAGTCATCCTCACCCTCCTCCGCGAAGTCCGCCGCCGCCGCGGCGGCGGCCGCCGCCATGGCCACCGCCGCCTGCTGCTGGTCCTCCTGCGGCTGCTGCAGGTCATTGTCAGCCGCCGCGGCCGCCGCAGCCCAGTCTGTGTCCGCCGCCGGCTCCGCCGGTTGCCCGTCGCCGTTCGCCGCGCCGCCGCCACCGTCCACATCCCCCTGCTCCTCACCCTCCTCGCCCCCGCTGCTACTGCTGCTACTGCTGCTGCTGTTGCCACTGCTGTGTGCAGAGTCGCGCTCCTCGCCCTCGTCACTTGAGGTCATGTACATGCCGCTGCTGCTGCTGCTGCTGCCGCCGCCGCTCCCGCTCTCGCCCTCGCCTTCGCTGTCACTGCCGCTGCCGCCCTCGCTCCCACTCCCGCTGCTGCTGGTGCCAGTGCTGTCGCCGTCCGAGCTCTCCTCGTCCTCACTGGCATGTCCGTTGCCGGCCTCGCCATCCTGCTCCTGCCCCTGTCCCGCCTGTTCGGCGCCACCCGCACCTGCGCCTGCACCCACACCGCCACCACCGCCGCCTCCGCCGGGCAGGGCGGGCGGCAGCTCCAGCGCCATGGCCTGGTCAGCCGGGTCGCCCGCGCCCTGGTGCGGGAAGAACCTGCGCGGAAGTGTGCGTGTGTGTGTTAGAGATCACACGGTGTGTGTGTGTGTGTGTGTGTGTGTGTTTTTGTGTAAAGTGTGGGGGGCCGCCGGTGACCGGGTCAGCCGAGCGGATGTTGTTGTCGAGTCAGCGGGGTGGCGGGCGGCGCATGCATGGCATGTCGGGAGGCCTGCACCTGCCGGATGACGCAAGCATGAATGCACCACGGTGCGACGCGACCGAGGAGTGACTGCCGAAATGAAGCAGCCACGCCGCAAGCTGGTGCCTCCTCACCTGAACCACACCACCGGCCACAGCGTACGCGCACAGCCCGCCTCCGCCGCCTCATCCACCACCGGCGCCGCGGGCTCGTCCGACAGCGACGCAGGCGCCAGCGGCGCCGGCTGCTGCTGCTGCTGCTGCTGCGCCGCCGCCGCCCCCAACGCGCCTGGCACAGCGCTGCCGCTCGGTCCCGCCGCAGCTTCCTCACCGGCTGTAGCAGCGTTGCCGCAGCCGCCGCCGCCCATCGCAGCTGCAGCCGCTACAGCCGGCGGCCGTGCAAACTCCAGCCACTCGCCCACGCCCTCGGCGCGCCCACGCGCAACCACTGGCGGCAGCAGCCCCGCCGCCGCCGCCGCCTCCACCGCGGCGGCGTCCGTGACGCCGGACAGCGCCTGCACGTACCGCTGCCGTACCATGCAGTTGAAGGACCGCCGCACCGAGTCCTGCGCCGCCCGCCGCGCGCGGCTGAGCGCCCGCAGCTCGGCCACAGTCAGCCGCCGCAGGGCACTGCCGCCACCTCCGCCACCTCCGCCGCCTCCGCCGCCACCCGCATCGCCTGCTCCAGAACCTGCCGCTGCGGCTGCGGCAGCCCCTCCCGCTGCTCCCGGCTGTGTCCCGCTAGCGCCTGCTGCTCCGCCTGATGCTTCGCCGCCGCCTCCTCCGTGTCCCACAGCTACTGCCGCTGCCGCTGCCGCAGCTACTGCCGCAGCCGCAGCCTCGGCGTGCACATCATCCATGTCCTCGCCCTCGTCGCTCAGCTCACCCGCGCGCCCGCCCCCGCCCTCTGCGTTTGCATCCTCGCCATCGTCGTCGTCGTCGTCGCCCGCCTGACCGGCAGCCTCCAGCGCCGCGCCCGCGCCCGCCAACGCCCCCTGCACGTGCGCCTGCTGCTGCTGCTGCTGGTCCGCCTGCTGCCCCGGCCCCTCCGCCTGCTGGCCCGCCTGGCGCCCCGGCCCCTCCGCCTGCTGTGCCTGCTGCGCCTGCTGGTGCCGTTCCGCAGCGCGCTGCCGGCTCTGCTCCCACGCCGCCTGCAGCGCCGCCAGGTGCCCTTGCCGCGGCAGCTGGCTCATGAAGAGCGCGCCGGCCGCCACGGGGCACGTGAACTCGCCGGCGCGGGAGACGGTGACGCCGTCTACCACGGCTGCGGGGAGGCAAAGGGAGGGGGGGCAGAGGTGCGGTGGGTGGGCAGCAGGCCCGGCATATTGTGCGCGTTAGTGTGCGTTTGCGGCGGCTGTGGTCTGGGCGAGAAGTCGCAGGCTGTGGACAACAGTGCCGGAATGACAACGATACGGTGTACAGACAGCGGCAGCGAGCCCTCGCCCGCAAGGCGCGGCGCCCGCCTGCCGCGCGTCACAGCACTCCTCCCTCAGCAGCACGCACTTCACTCGCTCACTCCCTCCCTCCCTCCCTCCCTCCCTCCCTCCCTCCCTCACCCGTGGTGGAGTCCAGGTCCGGGCTGATGAGGAAGCCGCCCGAGCGCCGGTCCCACACCTCCAGGCCCTCGCCTCGGCCCAGCCCCGTGAGCGCGCGCGTGCCGCTCAGCGCGCGCCCCGCCTCGATGTCCGCGACCACCCGCGCCAGCCGCGGCGGCAGCGGCGGCGCCGCCGGCGCGGCGGCGCCCACCACGCCGCCGGCGAGCGCGCCCATGCCGCCGAGCTGGTCGACGGCGGCGACGGCTGCTGCCGCGGCGGCGGCAGCTGCTGCCGCCGCCATGCCGTCGCCTGCCTGCGGACCTTGTCCGCCTGCGGGCGCCGCCGGAGCCCCAGCCGCCGCCTGGCCCGCTGAGGCAGCAGCAGCAGCACCACCACCGCCGTTCTGACCAGCACCGTCGGGGCCGTCCGCCGCGGGTTCTGCCGCCACGGCGGCGGCGGCCAGCGCCGCCGCGGCCTCATTCTGTTGGCGCAGGAACTGGTACCAGACCACCAGCTCCAGCAGCAGCCGCTCCAGACCTGTACCGGAGACCAGACCATGTCGACCGCGGCATCACATCACGCTACTCCGGCTACGCCGTGCGCAGTGCAAGCAGGCTGTGCGCAATTTCGGCTGAGCCTGTAAGTCTGTAACGTTGCTTGCCCACCTTCACCCAAGCGCCCATGTAATGCATCTACTTTGCCCGGCGGCCGGCCGCACCTACCCAGAGTGGACCAGTGTTTGAGCGAGGCGGCCATGGCCCGCCGCAGCCGCTCGTGCGTGGGGCCGGGCGGGGCGACGGGGTCCCGCGGCTTCAGCCGGTCCTGCATGTGGGCGCGGTCGTAGGCGCGCGAGTGCATGTGATCAATCCAACGATGCAGTTGTGACTGTGATTTCCCACACACTATGCGAAGGCGAGACACACTCCGAGCTCCAGCTCCAGGCCAGCCATGAGGCGCACGTGGCAGACATGTGCAGCTGGCCATTCGCGAGGCCCCGCTGCCCCCCCCAGGCCGCGGGGCGTACTGGCGGCCGCGGACTCCAGGCATGATTATGGCGGTTTGGGAGCTGACGTTTGCGTGGGACGGGAGCAGGAGGTCCACTTGCCTGCAGCTTCCGCGGCACGCGGTGCAGGAACAGCACCCACGCCACGTCCGCGGCCAGGGAGATCATCTCTGCACGGTGGGCGGCGGTGAAGGGGTCCTCCGCGTGAAGCGCCTGCGCCGCGTGAGCGGAGGAGCAGTGCGTGAGAGGAGGACGGCCGTGCGTGCGCGTGCGTGCGTGTGCGTGCGTGCGAGTGGGTGTAGGCGCTGAAGCGCACACGCGCATGCCTGGTTGCAGGCTAGCTCAATGCTCGCGGCTCCATCGCTCATGGCGCAGCAGCGCACCATGCATCCCGGCCTCCTGTCCTGCTGTACGGCACAGCGCAGCCGTGCTAACAACAGCAACACCGTTGCCGTGGCCGAGCCGCCCAGTGCCACAACGCAGCCTGGCATGGCACGCCACGGCGCGGCATGGCCCACAGGCGCAGCAGCAACAACACGCTGCCGCCCACCCGCCCACCCACCCACCCACCCACCTTGAGCATGCCGATGCAGTGCACGTTGGCCGAGGCGCGGCTGCAGTATATGGCCCAGCCGTTGGGCTGGAACAGGTGCCCCGCCTGCGGGGCGTGAAGGGTGTGAAGCGTGTGTGCGTGTGTGTGTCAAAGGTTGCGTCTGAGACGGTGGCAAGGCAGGCCACGGCGCGGCACATGCCCCGAGCACGGCGCATGCCCTGGTGCAATGCCCAGCATGCTTGGGACTGCCAGCCGCGTCTAGGCTAGCTATGACTGCAAAGCTGAGAAGGACGGCGAAGCTAAGTCTCTAGCACTACAGTAAGCGCATCAGGACCGCTCACCCAGAACGCGGGGTCGTCTTCATCCATCCCGCCGTCTGTGTACAGCCCTGCAAAGCTCAACGCCGCCCTCGCCCCGGAGGCGGCCGCGCCCTGTTCTGCAGCGCCCGGCCCCGGCCGCGTCAAGCCGAGCCGCGCGGCCGCAGAGCTGGGCCCCGGCATGGTGCTCGAGCTTGGGCCGGCACCTGCGCCTGCGCCCTGCCACTGGACGCGCGCCTGCTGCTGCTGCTGCCAGTGCCTCTGCTGGGTGCGGAAGGCGCCGTGCAGCTGGCGGTACAGCACCCGCAGCGGCGTGGCCTGAGCCGCCTGTGGCGGAGGTGGATAACGCAAGCGAACCGCGTGGGTGCGGTCGGTACAACACACTACCTTTGTTGTCCACGCAATTTCACTTGGTGTACACTCAAAACAACCGCCATAGTCAAGGCGGTGTTGCGGCAGCTCCCTTCATGTTGGACGCCACAAGTCCCGGCGCAACCTCAGCTCGCGCGCACCTGCACCCGGAGGCCGAAGTGCCGTGCCAGCAGCGGTGCCCACACCGCGTTCGCGGCCGCCACTGTGTGAGCGTCGCGGCACGTGCACGCCAGCGCCGCTATGTCGCGAGCGCTGTCCAGCCAGCCCGTGATGGCGGCTAGCATGTCGCGGTCCAGGGCCGCCCAAGTGGTGTTGCCGGCGGCGGTGCCGCCGGCACCGGTGGCCGTAGTGTCAGCGGGGCCAGAGGCATTCCCTGGACGTGCCTCGCTACGCTCGTAGCCGCTCGCGCCTGCAGCGGCGCGCTTCGCCCGTGTCTGACGGCCCGACATGAGAGATGCACACAAGCGCTAAGGGCCGGTTTAGCTAGGGTCAAGGGTGCGCAGTCAAGAATTCCGTCCCACAGTCCCGAGTTCCGGAGCCGCAGACGACCTTATAATATAGGTATGTCTTAATTAGTATAACTATTTGGTTTGAAGGGTTTGCCGGAGGCCGCAAAGCCTCCTAGACTGCCGCCACACTAGTTGGCCGGCTCGAAGCGTTACTGTTTTGCGCGAGACTGGGAGTTGTAAAGTAATTTACCTGCATAATTTGTTAGCATACAGTAAACAACGATGCACGCCTGCAAGTTTTCGGCGGGATCGGTTCAACGCCAATCGCAGGCCAAAGCAGCTTGTAACACTACGCTGGAGACCTGCTAGGTTACTGCGCATTGTAGCGCTGGAAACTGTAAGAACGTCACCGGCCATAAGCCTCAAGGCGGAGTGCAGAATCTTCCACTAGGTTGCGCTCAGGGCCTCGTTTACGCTTCACACCAAAGAAATTTTCACTTATATCTCCTTTGACCATACTCCTCGATTACAGCTGACACGGCGCTTTGTTTCTCGTCTTGACGGGCTTTGCCCGGCCGCCTCGGCGGCAAAAGAACCAAGCAGCACATATCTGGCAACCAGAGAACCTCAAAAATGTTCAGCAATGGCTATGTGGGCACGGGCGAGGATGTGCAGCGCATCCGGCGCATGGAGAAGCAGCGTGAGGAGCAGAAGAAAAAGTATGAGCAGATGCACAAGCAGACTAAGGACCAGGCGGACGCAGCGGGACTCAGGCAGTTTGGCGCATCCACGGAAGAGGTGCGTGCAGCGGGGCAAAGGGCGGAGGGGTGGTGTGTTTCGCGTGTGCCGTGCCAGAGCGGCTGTGGCGAGCATCCAGCATGCTTGCGCGCGCCGCTCCTGACTGGTGCAGCGCTGATCGGTGGCGGACTGAATGCATTAGTGTCCGGACCGCGCACTGCGTCCTACCCACGTCCAAACACAGCCTCCGCCGTGACGTGCACCCATACCAACCAAGCCTGCGGTACCTCTGGACCGCCCTGCTGTCCCCCCGACCGCGCCTCTTGCCTCATGCGGCAGGCGCTAGAGCACGCGTTCAAGAACGAGACGGTGGGTCTGGTCACCAAGGCCGAGTTCATCCAGAAGCGCACCACGCTGCAGGAGCGGTGAGGCCGGCTTTGTAATGGGTGTGATGGGGTTTGCTGTCGGGTGCGTGTCCGTGGCGGGGCCGCGGCCTGTGCACGGTTTGTGTAGCGTGGCGCGGCAGCCCAGGCGGGGCTGAGGACTGGAGCCGGGAGTAATGATGTTGAGTCAAACATCTGGTAGGCAAACAGAAGGCGTCAGGATTGAGCGCACGAGCAGTATGCTTGCAGCTGGATGCGCCGGGGCTTAACGCGAGCATTGCCTTGCCCGCGCGTGTTCCCAAACGCAGTATGGAGGAGGAGCAGCGGCGAAAGGTGGAGGCCGATGAGGACGCGGCGAACAAGGAGCGCGAGAAGCGCAAGCGGGAGAAGGTGGGTGACGTGCTTGGACACCGCGTGTGTAAGCGTGAGTGAGAGTGTGTGCGTGCGGGGGCGGCAGCGGGAGCCCCCAGTCCCTGGCTGTTTCATGTGCCGCCGCACGGATGCTCACCTGTTATCGGGTGCGCGAGTCTGTCAGGAAGGGTCATCATCAAGCAGATGCCTGACACACTCCACTTCACGGCACAGGAGTTGAAAAAGCCCAAGCTCAGCTTCTTTGTGGACGAGGAGGCGGACGGCGAGGAGGAAGAGGAGGTGCGGCTGTGTGCGCCCTCAGCCGGACCTGCTAGGAAGCTGCTAGGGCGTTGCGCTTGTGCCCAGAGCTTGTCCAACAAGTGTACTGTTTTTTTCCAACCACGCCCTGTTTAGCCCCAACAACATATGAGACCTTTCTGGCAGCTCTGTTAGCAACTGCACACGCACACGCATCGTCTTTGCTGCTGTCCCTCAACGCCTGTCCGGCAGGACGCCAAGCCAGCGGCGAAGCCGGCCTTCAAGATCCCGGCCCTGGCGCGGGTGGCGGCGGCGGCGGCGCAGCAGCCCGAGCCGGCATCAGCGGACAATGGCGGCGACGGCGCGGGCGCGCGGTCAGGCAGCGAGGAGCCAGCGGGCAGCAGCGGCAACGTCAGCGACGGCGGCGGCGCGCTGGTGAAGAAGCAGCGCAAGTTTGGGAAATTTGGGAAGGACCCGACCGTGACCACCGACTTCCTGCCCGACAAGTGAGAGCTGCCGCCGGGCGCTGTCGCCCTGGGGCCCTTCTTTGATTGCCGGCCGTGTGGCGCATTTGCACATGCCAGCATTTCCCTACCGCTTACAGCCAGGCCGCTACGACGTCCCGCTTGGGTAAACGACTCTTTTACGCAATTCGTGATTTGCGATTTGCGATCGACCCCGCGCCGCAGGGACCGCGAGCGGCTGGAGATGGAGATGCGTGCGCAGCTGCGCAAGGAGTGGCAGCTGGCGCAGGACGCCATCAAGGCCGAGCCGCTCACCATCACCTACTCCTACTGGAACGGCACCGGACACCGGTACGCAGGCGGGCGACGTGGGAGCTGGGGCGGCGGGCTGGGGGCGGCGGGCTGGGGGCTGGGGGCTGCGGGCCAGGGCCTGTTCGCGCGTGCTGTGCTGCGCTGGGCTCCCGGTCCGCTTGTTCCCATTCGCGCAACGCAGCCGCATTGCCACGTCCCCCGCCGCTCCCAACCTCCGCAAACCAACCTCTCCCTCCGCACCAAACGCCTGGCTGCACCTCTTACTCCTGGGCTGTTCGCCTCCCCCATCCCAGCCGCCGCCCCCGTGCCTGCACTCGCCCCTACACAAACCCCTTTCCACCGCCCTGCCACCTCCTCCTCGTCCCGCCACCCCCGGTTTCTGGAATGAACCACTCTCGCCGCCCCTGCCACCGTGCCCTGCCACCTCCCCGTCCCGCCCCCCCCCCCGGTTTCTGGAATGAAGCACTCTTGCCGCCCCTGCCACCGTGCCCTGCCACCTCCTCCCTTCTCCCCGCAGCCGCAACGTGAACGTGAAGAAGGGCGACTCCATCGGCGCCTTCCTCAAGGCCGTGCGCGAGCAGCTGGCGTCCGAGTTCCGCGAGCTGCGGCACGTGGGCATCGACAACCTCATGTACATCAAGGCGAGCGAGCGAGCGAGCGGTCGGGGGAAGGGTTATTGCTTCCAGCCCAATAAACCATAACCAATGCAAAAGAGGAGGAAGAAGGGTTTCCTGATGCCGCGTGACCATCTCTAAGAGGTGTGCTACCATGCATGGCGTGGCGGTGTGGCGTCGCTGTCGCTCGATGTGGCAGCAGGGCGGAAGTAGGAGGAAGGGGGGCGCGTGGAGTGGGTGCGGGAGTGCGTGGTGCCCAGGTCAGAGGAATGCGTGCGAGAGCGCTATTGTTTTAGGCGCGAGGAGCCTGGAGGTGGAAGCAGTTGTGGCTGAATTTGCTGTTCTTACCGGGCCTTTCGTCTGCCCTATTCCTTCTCCGACCCCCAGGAAGATTTGATTATGCCGCACCACCACACCTTCTACGAGCTGATCGTCAGCAAGGCGCGAGGTGCGTGTGTGAGCGTGCCTTGCAGCGCTCGCCGCCTGGTAGCATTATGCCCCCTGGCTTTGCATTGCCACATCTGCGGACGTTCCCTTTCTTGCGGCTTGGCCGGGCTAGGGACACAATTATTACCGTCCATTTCCTGCTTCTCAACCGCCAAGAACCCGCCATCAAGCGCCTTTCCTGTGTGTGCGGGGCCCTGTTCCCTTTGCAACTGCTATCCACCCACGCTAATGGTTTCTATATCCCCTATACCCACCCAGGCAAGTCCGGCCCGCTGTTTGACTTCACGGTCAAGGACGACATCCGCATCACCAACGACGCCACGCAGGAGAAGCAGGACACTCACGCGGGCAAGGTGCGTGCGTGCGCATGTGGGTGTGGGTGTGGGTGTGGGTGTGGGTGTGTGCGTGGGTGTGTGCGTGGGTGTGTGCGTGCGTGCGTGGTTGCGCGTGGGTGCGGTGCTCCCTCATTCGCTCGCTCGCGTGGGCCGTGTGTGGTTGTGGGTGTGGGTGTGGGTGTGGATGTGCTGGATTGCTTGGCGTGTGGTTCGCAGGCCTTTGCGCTGTCAAGCAGAGGTATGTGAATTGTGCGTGTGCAGCGGTGCGGGGTGCGGGTACTGCTGGCTTCCCTGTGAGTACCTCACATGCGCCCGTGTATGGGGCATGCGCACGCCCTGCTGCGCGGTTTTCGCGCTGTGATGACTCGCTCTGTGTACGGCAATCAACCTCGCGCCTCTTCAGGTGGTGGAGCGGCACTGGTACGACAAGAACAAGCACATCTTCCCCGCGAGCCGCTGGGAGGTGAGAGCGGGAGGGAAGGGGAAACAGGGCCCGATGGTGGTGGCAGGACATGGCGGCGGCAACATGCATGTACCATGCAACTACGCCAGTAGAATACCTGGGAGGCACACCTGGGGGCTGCCTCACGGGGCTGCCTTGGGGGGACGGCTGACCCTCCCTTCTATGTGTCCTCTCCCCACCAACCTGCCAACCAACCCTCCCGCCGACCACGCGCAGATCTACGACCCAGAGAAGAAGTATGGAGAGTACACCATCTTCGGCTGAGCAGCCGCAGCAGGAGGAGGAGCAGGAGCAGAAGAGGAGCAGAAGAGGAGCAGGGGGAGCGGGAGGGGAGGCGGAGGAACAGGAGCAGACAGTGGAGGGGGAGGCGCACGGTGGAGGGAGCTGTGCGCTTGCGCCGTGGGGTGTTTGCGACTGTACGGGGTTCGGACGCCAGGGCCTCGAATGGCAGCAACAGGGCGCGGGAGCTGACGAGCCAGTTGCGAGTGCATCTCGCATCTGTAGATGATCTGCAGGCCTCATGGATAGCACACCATGGCTTTAGGCATCCAGGAATGCACAGGGTGGTGCATAGTCGTGTGGTGTGTGGCGGTGTGAAGGGGCGTGTGGCGGTGGCGCGGTGCAGTCAGCGCGCTGGGGTGCGCCACGTAGCTACTACACATACGGTAATGTTCCGGCCTTGCTACAGTGGCCCCTGGGTCCCGTGACTTTGGGCCAGCGTGCCCTTGCGTCCATGTATACCGTTGCATGGATGGCTTCATGCATGGATGGTGGGGACCCTTTCCAACAGGGGTGCAGGGGCACCCCTGCTTTCCAAAAAGGGGCCAGGCGAAAAAACCAGGGGCTTGGCCTGGAGGAAATCCATCCGCACGGGCCCATGTTGGCATTGGGCCAGTGGCTTGCGCGACGCTATCTCATGATCATTTGATGTGTAGAATTTTGGAACGCATCCGCATGGCTTCCGAGAGAGCGTAGCGGCAGACGTCGCGACGACAACTGAACAACTTTGCGAATTTCCAGTTTGCCGCGGCGCACAAGGATTAACGGTTGAAATATAGTCATTTTTGCTGCACGTTAACACAATCATCGAGCGCGCAGGCAACGCGTGCTTGCGACCTCAACCGAACCGTCCGGGCTTAATTGCCGCGAGCTTGTAGATGAATTCGCTAACGAATGCGTCGGCGGGAGTCAGGCGATAGGTGGTTAACCGTTGCGGAGCCAGCTGTTCCGGCGGACAGAGCATCTGTCGCGCGCGCGTTACGTCGCGCGCTCGGAGCTCTTGAGCCTTAAGTGAGCTGCAGTGACAGGATCATGTCTAGCGAGAACCATGGACCCGAGCACCTGCCGCACCTGCACACGGCGTTCGAGGACCCCGAGGCGCAGCAGGCACCGTCAGACCCAGGGGAAGCCGTCGACGAGGGGCCCCAGGACGCGTTGGAGCAGGGTCCGGAGGAGCACCACCACCATCACCACCACCACCATCATCACCACCACCACCACGCATCGGAGGCGGCGCAGGGCGGCCGCGCCTCTCCGTCTCCGGGTCTAGGCCAGTCGCCCGGCGGCCAGCCGCACTCCGCCGCCCGGCGCGCCTCGCGCCACCACTCCCAGCCCCTCGCCGCCGGGAGCGGAGGCGGCGGCGGAGGAGGTGGCAACGGCGACGGCAATGGCGCCAGCGGCGCCGCGCGGCCGCGGACCTCCGGCGCCGTCGGCGGCGGCAGCGGCAGCAGCAACCACCTTGCCGCCGCCGCCACCACGCCGCTGCCGCGCGCCGGGCGCCGCCGCTCCTCCGGCCTGCAGTCGGGCGACCGGTGCAGCACCTCCCCGGGCCCCATGGCTGACGTGGCACGCTCCGCCTCGCTGTCTCCCTCCATCGGCCTGTCCTCGCCCTCCTCCTACACCTCCGGCTCGCGTGCCAGCGGCGGCGCAGCCGCCGCAGACGCCCGCCGCCGCGGCGGCTACGGCGGCGGGTACAGCCGCGGCGGCGGCAGCGCCCGCCGCCGCCACGGCACGGGCGGCGGACCCGGCGGCGGCGGCGGCATTCCGCTGGATGGCGCGGTGCTGGCGGCGGCGGCCGCGGCGGCGCCGCTGAACCGCGTGTCTTCGCACTACACCGCCAACTCGCACTACACCGCGGCCTCACACCGATCGCGGTCGCGGTCACGGTCGCTGGGTGGCGAGCGGGGGCTGGGCGGCGGCGGCGGCGGCGGCGGGGACCGGGGCGAGCAGCGCGCCACGCACCCCGACATCCTGGACGACTTGCGGGCGCTCGATGATTTGGAGGTAAGCGTTCTGTAACATGTTACATGTCCAAGTTAAGATTGTAGCATTGTAAGATTTACGGAACGCCATGTGCATGTGGTGGAGATCACAAGGGAGAGGCCAGCAGGCAGAGGGCAGTGCGTGCGGTGCGGGCACCACCATGCGAATGTGGTGCGACAGGGGAGCGGGCGCTTGGGGGTGCATGCTTGCGCCCAGGCTACCTCGATTGTTCGTTCGGCTGTGGACGCTTTGAAGCGGGGCGATCCCGCGCCTCCGTCCGCGGCGTCGCCCTGCTCGCACTTGAATCCCATACCACTGAATGGGTGAATGTGGCTATGAATGTGAATATGAATGTGAATGTGATTATGAATGTGAATGTGAATATGAATGTGAATACGGTGTGTTGTTGGCGGTCCCCAGGGCGGCTCGCTGCTGCGGCCGCTGCTGACGGTGCCTGACGAGGACGGCGGCGGCAGCCGCGACGGCGACCGCGACGGCGGCGGCGAGGGCGACCGCGAGCGTGGCGGCGGCGGCGGCGGGATGGACGGCGGCATGGAGGGCGGTATGGATGGCGAGGGCGGCGGCGGACACGTGGACGAGGCCGAGACGTACGAGGTGCCGGAGCTGCTGCAGGCCAAGCCAAAGGACGTCCTGCAGTTCATCGAGGAGGAGGGTGCGTGTAGGGGTGTGTGTAGGGGTGTGTGCGTGTGTGTGTGTGTGTGTGTGTGTGTGTGTGCTAGAGATCACAAGGAGATAACAAACAAATCAAAGACCGTGTGTGTGTGTGTGTGAGGGGGGGAATGCCATGCATGTTTAATTAATGACGAGGGAGATGTAGACAGACGTTGCGACCGTGGGGGGGTAGCCATCCATCGGATGGTGTTTATCAAATGGTTGTGAAGTGCCGATGTCCAGCGGAACAGCGGGTACATTACCGTTGGCTCCAGCGCCGTGTTCGCCGAGGCTGCGTTCCCGTTTGCTGGCGAGTATAGTAATCGGTATGTATGTCGAGTGAAAGGTAGCGCGCCCCTAAGCGGGCGGCTGGAAAAAGCAAAGAAAGGCGGCGAGACGGCGAGACGTGCGGTGCGAGAGACGCGCGATAGTTTGCTGAACGCCTTGCACCCATACGTACCTACGGAGCGGCGTGACAGTGCCACGCCGCAGGGAAACCCGAAGACGCGCCATGTGTGAGGGTGGCAAACAAAAAGAGGCAGGGACCGTTAAGGCGAGGGCGGCAAGGCAAACAGAGAGAGGTCGCATGCGCGTGCACCTAAAAAAACACAAACATGCACGCGACCAAGACAGCGGACGGCATGGGAGGAACCGGACACGCGCACACACACCGGCACGAGGGGGGGACGGCACGAGGGCGGGTGTCAGGGCAGGGGGGTGGTGGTTACCAGCCCAAACTAAACCAAACCCAATGCAAATGGGGGGGTTGCAGTGCTTCCCGCGCCCGCGCCCCTCCCCCCTGCCCATAAATCTGCACGCCCCCACCCATGCGCACACATGCCCAAACTTGGCTTGCTTTGGTTTGTGGAATGCACAACCCAGCACCCCAAACTTCCAACGCTACCTGCCTACACACAGGCGTTGTGAAGCTGGGCGAATTCGAGGTGGCTGACGGCCTGGCGCTCAAGGCCTTTGGCGGCGAGCCGTTCCTGGTGGGTGGGGGCCAGAGAGGGGCCGGAGAGGGGCGGGGCAGCATTGCGAGGGGCGTGAGGGGGCAGGACTGAGAGGGGCAGCATTGAGGGGGGCAGGATTGAGGTGGGATCGGGGGCCGAGGCTTCGATTTAGACCGTTCTGTACCGTTCTATACTTGGACCACAGACGGACGTCATCCCTTGTGCCCCCTGTCGTCGCGACCGCGCTGCTACTGCTGCTGGCTGCTGCTGCTGCTACTGCTGCTACTGCTGCTACTGCTGCTGGCTGTTGCTGCTACTGCTGCTACTGCTGCTGGTGCTGCTGGTGCTGCTGGTGCTGCTGCTGCTGCAGGTGATGGGGCAGGAGCACGCGGAGCCGCCCGGCCTCAAGGAGCTGTGGATGGAGCGGCTGGTGGAGGCGGTGGGGCCGGGCCGCATGCAGGTGAGAGGGGGAACTGGAGGGGGTAGCTCATTCCAGAAACCGAAGCGGCCAGTGCAACACAAAAACCAAAAAGGGGGGTTGACTAGGGGGGAGAGGAGGAGAGGGGGAGAGTGTTGAGGGTTGATAGGACAGGGAGAGCCATGCGGGGGTTGCTGGGCGAGGGGCCCAGCGGGGGAAGCGAGGGGGCGGAGGGGGCGAGGCGGACTGCAATGTCGCGCGCCTTGCATGGCACTTCGTGGCGCATCGCTCCTCTTCACACTGCATGCGCCATCCAAGCCGAATGCATACACCCACACCAAACATGTACACACGAACGCTTGCACGCTCACCGCTCATGTGGTCTGCATTTCTCCTCTCCCGTGAACTCATTCGCAATCAAACACACGCACCCACACGCATACGTTCAGCATCCAAGCCGAACACAACTGCCCTGTTGCCACATACTTCAAACACACACTCTTAAGACACACACACATCGACTGGGACGGGTGGCTGAGAGCCCACCTGGCCCCAACAGACGCACGCCAGCGTCGCCGTGGCCCCACGCTAGCCGCCCTCCAGGGCCTGGCTGATGACATCCCACCGGCGTGGCTAAACGCCGCACGGGCCCACGCCGAACAGCTGGCGGGCCCCGGCCCCGCCCCGCCCCCCGCCCCCTCCACCCCCTCCGTCATCAGCACCATCATCATGCCGCGCATGGGATGGGTGCTACCAGGCACCGAGTCCGTCAAAATCCCCCTGGAGAAGCTGTCCGTCCGCATGGCCACAGCCCTACAGCTAGACAGTATCGCGACACGCCGTGCCGGACTCCACGAGGACTATGAGCGGGCGGCCCTTGGCCTGCCGCCCCGCTCAGAGGCGCGGCGTGAGGACCTGCCTGAAGACGCGGCAGCGGCGCTCGGCGCCTTTCGGGGCACCCTTGCGCGCCTGTGGCAGCGCGTCCGGTGGGAGCGGCGCCATTTCGAGACTTTGTGGCGGCTGGCCATCGACGCCGTGCCGCTGCCGGGCAACACTCACATGCCCACGGCTCGACGAGAGCCGTGCGGCTGTGGGCAGTATGGCCATGGCAGCGCCACAACGGGTCCAGCCGCCGCCACCCCGCCTGAGCCGCGGCAGCACCACTTCTGGGGCTGCGCGGTGGCAAAGGCGGTGGTGGCGCAGATCAACGCGCACACCCCGGGGCCCCAGCCCATCAGCCAAGCCCAGCTATGGCTAGTGCAGGCGCCCTCGGGCGTCCAGCAGTGCGTGTGGGATGTGGTGGCGATGGCGGCGCTTGCCGCCATAGAACACGGCCGGGTGCGGCTGCGCGGGATGACGCGCGCTGCAGCGGCCCAGGGAGACCAAGCGGCGGCGGCGGCAGCAGCACCCACCGAGGCAGCGGCGGCGGCAGCAGCGGGGGCGGATGCTGACCCAGATGAGGTCCCGCCCACGCAGCTGACGCCGCCGCAGCCAGGCGTCAACCACACCGAGCTTGCGTGCGCTCGCGCAGTCGCAGACTTTTGGTCGCGGCTGCTGCAGTTCGCGCAACTCGGTGTGCCCCGAAAGGGCTGGGAAGGAGTTGACGCCACCCACCCGATCCTAGCGGTGGTGGACGGGATGCTGCTCTGCGCGCTACCGCAAGCTATGGAGCTGGAGCTGGAGGAGTGACCGGGATCAGCCCTATCGAGTAGAGTGATCACCATAGCAATGAGCCGCGGACATAGCGGCTGAATCTAGGGACCAGCAGGGTTGAGAAGGGCTGGGAGGGTCAAGGGGAGTGTGCGCCAGGGTTTCGGGTCACGGGAGCTGAGGGTGGGTTGGGTGCCGGAGCACCCCGGGCGTTTTTCGGCCAAGACCGGCCTAGTAGTCAGACGCGTTTGTGGCTGCCCTTTGGCGTACTCTGCCCTGGCGTCGAATGCTGGTTAGGTAGCTGTCGAGGCTGTGAAAGGCTGCGGGGTCGCTGGACTCAGCCCCGTAGCCACCTGTCGCTGTGCTGTTGCGTGCGGTGTGTCGTCTGTCCGGTGCTCGTGTTGCTGCGGTGCTGGCCCTCCAGCCTAGAGCTTTGTGAGCCCGCTGGGCCCTGCGTTGTAGTACCAGCAGTAACCCTTCTGAGGTTACTGGCGTGGTCCAGGTTGGTTGGAGCGTCCCCCCGGTGGACTCCAGAGCTTGGCTGCGCTCTGGGCAGGGGAGACGCGTGATAGCGGCAGCGTGTGGCCTAAATGCCTCGCTGTCGCTGGCTGTCCCGAGTACTCGCTCACGAGACTCGTCAGACCGCCTGTAAACCCGTTGTTACACACATCTCTAACACACACACACACACACACACACACACACACACACACACACACACACACACACACACACACACACACACACACACACACAAAGCGTATGCGTTGCGTCGCGTGCCCTGCTTGGCGTTCCTGTCTCTTCGCACGCACAAGTCTTTCATAGTACTCTCCCTTGTTATCTCTAAAACACCCACAAACACCCGCGCACACCCGCACACACACAGGGCACGGGCTGGAAGTCCACGCTGTCCGTCGAGGCGCACGTGGTCAACCTGTACGACGCCGCGGCGCCGGGGCGGGGCGGGCTGCTGCGGCCGCTGCTGGGGCGGCTGCGGGCACACGGCTGCCCGCCCACCGTGTTCGCGCTGCCGGCGGTGCAGGTGATCCGAGGGGCTCCGTGGGGCTCCGTGGGGCTCCGAGGGGCTCGGTGGGAAGGCGGCGGGGGTTGCATGCATTAGAGTTAGCAGAAGAAGGCGTAGCCAGGTGCACAGGTACAGTAGTCGGGCCGTTACCGAGGTCCGTGTAGTCCAGCAAAGCGTCGAGGGCGTGGGGAAAGGGGTGGGACAAGGGTGTAAGCGTGTGCAAGGGTGTAACCGCCGCTACCAAAGGGGCAGGGGGAAGTGAAGATTGCCGCAGGGCTGTTGACAGGACTGCCGACTGCTGTAAGCCCGCTCTGCCACTGCACGCCTCACGACCTCTGCCTCTCTCTCTCTCTCACTCACTCGCTGGCACTGTCTTGACAGGCCGTGATTGCGCTCAAGTGGAGCAGCTGGGCGCGGCGCTTCCTGCTCGCCGAGTTCTTCTTCTACGCCGCCTGGCTCGCCGCCTTCTCCGCCTTCTCGCTGCTGCTTGAGGACGGAGACGACCCCGCAGATGAGCCCTCGGCGGCGGCGGCGGCGGCGGCCGGACTGGCGGGCGGCGGCGGAGTGGGCGGCGGCGCCGGCGGGCCGCCGTGGCGGCTGTATGGGGACGCCGGCGGGGCCGGCGGCGGCGCCGGTGGTGCCGCGGCGGCGGGCGGCTGGGGGCTGCCAGTGGTGCGGCTGCTGGCGGCGGTGGCGCACGGCGCCGCCACCGTCATGACTAATGGCGTCGGAGGCGGCGCCGGGTACGCCGCCGCGCCGGCGTTTCTGGATGTCCTCGCCGCCAATGCTACGGCCGGCTACAGCGGCGCCGCAGCCGCAGGCCAGCACAACAGCAGCCACAGCCTGCACCACCCGCACGGCGCTGCGTGGGGCTGGGGCAGGGGCTGGGGCCTGGGCGGCAGCGGCGCGAGCGCCACCGCGGACGGCGACTGCGCGGCGCGGCTGCTGAACATCTGGGACTGGGGCGCGCTGGCGGCGCTGCTGGGGTCGCCCCGCGGCGTGGCGCAGATCATCACCAGCACCGCGGCGGTGGGTGCGGCGGCGTGGTGGTGATGGCTGGAGATGGCTGGAGATGAGATGCCAGCCCACGCTAACCCGAACCGAATGCGGAGGCGGTGCGCCGGAGAGCACGATCTCTGTCTCTGCGTTGATAACGGAGAGACACTACTCGACCATGCAGGGGCGGGGGGAGGCGGGAGGCTGGTCATGTGATATGATTGCACGGCCGCGCCATGTTGTTGGAATATGCATGTGCTGCTTGCGGAATGTCGTTGTTTTGCCGACAGTGGCGGTGGTTTGCGAGGACGGCTTGGTTGCAGCTTGATGGCCATCCTGACATTGTTCACGCACAAAACGCACCAACCGTATTTTTAAAATTATTGTGTGACACACATGTCCGAACACATGCACCGCTTGCGACGTCACTGCACATAAGGCAAACAGCCATGCCATTGTTTGTCCCTTGCGCAACGCTCGCGCGCACCTGCGCACCTGCAGGTGGCCTCGATGCTGCCTTTCGCCTACATGGAGGTCTGCACCATGATGGTGCAGGGGTGAGTGAATAGGTGATGGGTGGGTGGGTGGTGGGTAAGTGAGCGAATAGGTGATGGGGTGTTGGGTCAGTTGGGTCAAAATATTATGACAGCGTGGGGAAGGTAAGCGAGCAGCAGGGCTGCGCGGGCCGCGTTCTTGAGGCGGCACTTCACACGCGCGCATTGCGGTAGCTGCCCCTTTATCTCCCTAGATACCATACATCCGGCCCCTACATTCCAACCCCTATTTCCCTTCCCCATGCCGCCTTGTCCCTCGCGGCCTCCCGCCTCCCCACCCTGTCTACAACCTGTTATCTTACACCAAGTGCAAAGAGCCCTGCCACCACACCCGCTGCCTTGCTAACCACGCCAACCCCGCTATCCCCCAAACCCGCACTTGCCCCTCAGCCTGGCCTGGGTGTCGCTGTTCAACGTGGCCGACGTGGTCAGCTACGCCCTGGCGGCGGTGCTGTGGGCGGCGCACCTGCGCTGCGGCAGCCTGCCCACCTCCGCCGCCTTCAGTGGCGCGCTGGCGCTGCAGCACGTGCTGCTGTGGACCAAACTGCACTACTACGCGCGGTGAGTGGTAGAGGTAGAAGAAGAGAGGGAGAGGGAGAGGGAGAGAGAGAGAGAGAGAGAGAGAGAGAGAGAGAGAGAGAGAGAGGAGGGGAGAGAGAGACACACACACACACAACGCCTCTGCACCTCCGCTACATCATGCATGTAGCCCCAACCCCTTCCCCCCTTCTATCGGCCCCCAACCCCTCCCCCCCTTCTATCGCCCCCCCCCCCCGCCTCCTGCAGCGTGCTGACGCCCACTCGCGGCGGCTTCAACGACACCATCCGCATGGTGCTCAAGGAGCTGCGCACCTTCCTCACCTTCGTGGGCTTGGTCATGCTGGGCTTCGCCTTCGCCTTCTATTGTCTGTTCAGGTGCGTGTGTGCTATAGGGCGGCAGCTGGCCGGCCTGGGTGTGGGGGCCGAAAGGTGGGGTTGTGGTTACCAGCCCAAACGAAACCAAGCGAAAGGAAGCGGAGTCAAGCTATGCAGGCAAGGCGATACAACAAAATACTCTTTAGGTTGAAGTAGTCGAAGAAGACGTGGGGGTGAGGCAGGTCAGCAGGGCGCGGGGCGGGGGTTGGGGGATGAGGGGGTTGAGAGGTGTCAGCAGGGCGGGCAGGCGGGCTGCGCAGCCACGGTGGCGGGGTATGGCCTTGGACCTTGGTGGTGGTGCTGCACAGGTGGAAACAGCTGCCGCCACTTACACAGCTCTAGCGGGTTGTTGTTGTGTGTTGCATCTGTGCGCGCTTTGTGGTTTGGTTTGCATTTCCACCGAAGTAGTAGTGCCCTCCACCCGTACCGTATGCTGTTCTTTGTTACAACACACCCAGCTGGAGTCTTATGTTGTTCACACACCCACACACCCACACACACGCGTATGCGTTCCGTCGCGTTCCCTGCTTGGCGTTCCTGTCCCTTCGCACGCACAAGTCTTTCATAGTTCTCTCCCTTGTGATCTCTAACACACGCACACACACACACACACACACACACACACACACACACACACACACACAAACAAACAAACGTCCTCGCAGGCAGGACCGCGACGATTTCGCCGACTTCTCCACGCTGTGGCACTCGTTCGCGAGCATGTTTGCGTACATGCTGCAGATGTTCGACTACTCGGTGCTGTACAAGTGAGTGAGGGGGTAGTTGAGGTAGTTGAGGTGGTTGAGGTAGTTCAGGGCGGGGGCGGGGGGCGACTATACGGGTGTGGGGCGCGAGGCGAGGTGGGGGGGTTCGAGGCGGTCCTTGGGCCGGTGGTGCGGCGACCCGGTGCAGACGTCGGACGGACACTCGGACTGCAACGGCGGATGCCGCTGCTCGCCTGCCCTTCGGGAGTCGTTTCCCCGCCCCTCCCTCCACCAGTGCGCGCCCCCACCCCACCCCTCTTACCCACTCCCCTTCCCTCCTCCCCCCCCCCCACACACACACCTACACACACGCACACGCACGGCCAGCTCCACGCACCCCTTCCTGGCCATGCTGCTGTTCATGGCGTACGAGCTGATGGTGGCGGTGCTGCTGCTCAACATCATGATCGCGCTCATGACCAGCGCCTTCAGCCGCGTCAACGCCGATGAGGGGCTGCGCTACCTCATCTACAAGGCGGAGGTGAGGTTGAGGTTGAGGTTGAGGTTGTGGGGGTTCTGGTTACCAGCCCAAACTAAACCAATCTAAAGGAAGCGGAGTCAAGCAATGCAGGAGGGGGCAGGAGGGGGGTTGTAAAAACCAGCCCGAGGGGGGTAGCCATCCATGCGGACGGCCGGGGCGGGGGAGGTGGAGCAGGGGGGGCGTATGGCCGTATGGGAGGAGCCGAGGGGGACACGTGGCGTGCAGTGATAGGTAAGGAAGAGTGTGCGTGGAGGGGGGGCGGACAGATGGGGCGGGAGGCACGGGCATGGGAAGAGGCGGGACACGTAGCATGCGCACAACCCGCGTTCGAGGCGCTCTAATGGCGAAGGTTGGGCTGTGTGCGGAGGGGGGCAGTTCATTCCAGAAGCCGAAAGCAAGCCAACCATTGCGAAACCTGGGGGCGCAAGGAGGCATCGCAGGGGCCGGTCGCGCGCGTGTGTGCGTGCGTGGCGCTTCTGGGGGAGAAAGTAGCTGCATTTGTGCTGTGGTGCGCAGCGAACGCGAATGCCGCAGTGGTGCCGCTGATCAGCGACAGGCTTGCCGCCTTCCTGTGTTCTCTCGCCTACAGCGCAACTGTGTTTGCACGGCCCCTCGGCTGCCCCCTGCCCCGTGCCCTCCTCCCCCCCTCTCCTCCTCGTCCTTTTGCATTGGGTATGGGTTTATTACTGTAACAGCGGGTAATACTGGTAGCAACAACAGCCCCCTCTTTGCTCCCTTGACTCGCAGGTCATTGACGAGCTGGAGAGCACGCTGCCCAAGTGGCTCATGATGCGGCCCGCCTGGTACCCCCACTTCGTGCACGTGCTCAAGGTGGGGCTCGGGGTGGGGCTCGGGGCACGGCACGCGGGGCAATGTAACGTAACGTTTGGGGATGGGATGAGTGGAAACGGTGCAGCGCATGTCGGCATGTGTCATGGATCCGCGCGAGGTGGGATGGGCGGAGAGGCACTGGGAAACCGTGCCGTCCCGGGGCGGCAAAGCTGCTGGACCCGCCCTCCGCCCTTCGCCCTCTCAAGTCCTAACCGTCCTTGCCGCCTGTGCCGTTTCTGCTCTTCTTCCTTGCCCTCCCATCCCCTCCTCTCACCACCCCTGCCTGCTGTGTCCCTGCTATGTTCCTGCCTGTGTGTCCCTGCTATGTTCCTGCCTGTGTGTACTCACGGCTCGCTGCTCGCTTACCGCTCACTTCTCACGGCTCACTGCTCACCGCTTACCGCTCGCTCGCCCGCCAGGTGAGCCCGCGCTCCACCTACGAGATCAACCTCAACAGCGTGTGGAGCGGCATGAGCAGCCTACAGAACAGCCTCATGAATGCGCAGCAGGTGCGTGCGTGCGTGCCGTGCCGTGCCGTGATGTGGGGGTGCGGGTGTGTGGTGGTGTGGGGCCGGGATATGTGGAGTGTTGGCGAGGGGCGTGTGTGCGTGCGGTGTTTGTGGAAAGCAGTTTCGTTCCAGTACGTACCCAACGTTGGCGTTGGGCGGGATGCATGTGCGCGCATTCATCGGGGCTTGCATGGGAGCGCCTGCATGGGTATGTGCATGCGTGCTCGCGTGAGAGGCGCGGAGCCGCTACGACACCACCGCTGACAAGCGTCACGTATGGCCTGGTGTGCGAATGCAGGAGACGCGGCTGCGAGTGGAGGCACTGGAGAGCAAGATGGATGTGATTGACCAAAAGCTGTCAGCCACGGTGCGTGTGCTTGCTTGTGTGCGTGTGACCCGATCATGATCATCCACGGACGTCTTGACCTTCAACGCAGCCCTGATCAACGCAGTCTATGCATGCTCTTGTGACGTCTTTATGGTACAGCATCTGTGTGTGCCCCCCGTTTGTGTTACACACTCGCACACATTTGCAATGGTTTTCATGTGAGCTTATCCTCCTCGTCCTAAATCTCAATCCATGCGGCCAGGTTCGGCTGCTGGCTAGCCGCTTGGTGAGCCACCGCGAGCTGGCGGCGGCGCTATCAATGGACGACGACGTGGCGGAGGCGTCCGGATCCGGATCCGGCGACCTGGAGCGGGAGCTGGATCCAGATCTGGTGGGAGAGGACGGCGAGCCAGATCCAGAGCACTGGCGCGATGCCGACCTGGATCCGGCCAAGGAGGAGCAGGAGGTGCCCGAAGCTGAGGAGGAGGACGAAGTGCCTCTGGGAGCGCGTTTCCAAGACGTGGTCCCTGTGGGACTGGTCAGCGGAGGCGGCGGGGACAGGCGGGCCGGCCGGCGGCGGCGCGGCGGCGGCGGCGGCGGTGGCGCGAGAGAGGGCCCCTCGCCGCGGCGGCAGCTGCCGCCCCCGCAGCCGCCGCCGCTGCACGGCGGCGGTGCGCGGCGCCGTGACGGCGGCGGCAGCAGCCACCACGGCGGCAGCAGCATCGGCCACCGCGCGTCTGCGCCGCCGCCGCTGCAGTACCAGCACACGCCGCCCACACAGCCCATCTCACACGCGCCGTCCTCATCGCACCACCGCGCCAGCCACGCCCCCTCCCACCGCCACAGCCAGCCGGCCTCCGTGGCCCCTAGCTACAGCCAGCCGCAGCCGCAGCAGCATCACCAGCAGCTGCCGCATGCTGCTACAGCCGCGCCTGCTACTGCCGCCTCCGGCGCGGCTGCCACTGCCGCCTCCGGGCCCGTCGTGCTGAACCACCAGGCCTCCACCGCCACCACCTCTGCGGCCCACTACAGCCACCACGGCCACGACCGGCACTACCAGCACAGCCAGAGCTACAGCCCCGGGCACCGCTACAGCCACGTGCCGGGGCACGGGCACGGCTACAGCAGCAGCCACCAGCCGCCGGGCCACGTGGCGTCGGGCTACGCGTCCGCCTCTGGGGCACCGTCGGGGCAGGTGTCCGGACACGTGAGCCACGCGCCCTCGCTGGGGGGCGGCGGCGGTCACGTGCCCCCCAGCAGCAGCAGCCGCCAGAACTACAGCCACCACCACCACCACCACTACAGCCACCACCACGGCGGCCACCACCAGGGGCACAGCCGCGGGCACCATCACCCGCCGCCCTCGCACCTCCACAACCCGCAGGCAGCTTCCCCTGCTGGCGCCGCCCGCCCGCACCTCAGCTCTCCGCAGTACGGCCACCAGTCCTCAAGCTCCCACCACCAGCACCACCCACGGTCCTCCGCGGCTACAGCCGCCGGCGGCGGCGGCGGCGGCGGCTACAGCCGCCACAGCGCCTTCAACACGGCCTCGTCCGCCGCCACCTCCGCCGCCATCAGCCGAGACCCGTCCCTGACCTTCGGCCTGCTGCCGGGAGCCCTGCTGCCCCACCAACAGCAACAGGACCACGAGTTCCGAAGCGACCCCCTGCCGGGCGGCTCAGGCGGAGGCGCCGGAGGCGAAGGCGGCGGTGGCGTGTGGGATGGCAGCTTCGGCACGGCTGCTGGAGTGGCCGTGGGCGCTGCAACAGGTGCGGTGGCAGGGTCGGGCGGCTCCGGCTCGAGCCTGCCTCCGCTGCCGATGCCACAGCGGCGCAGTGTCGAGGGTGCGCCGGGCGGCGGGCGTGGCGGTCCGGCGGCTGAAGATCTGTACGAAGGCCTGGAGCAGCAGCAGCAGCAGCAGCAGCAGCAGCAGCAGCAGCAGCGATCCCAACTGCGGGCGTATGGCCGAAGTGGCAGCAGTGGCACCGGCGGCAGCGGGGCAGGAGGCGGCAGCGGTGGCGGAGGTGGAGGCGGAGGCGGAGGAAGTGGTGGCAGCAGCAGCGGTGTCGGTGGCGCCGGCTGGCACATATACGGCGGAAGCGGGGGCTCTGGCGGCGGGGGCCTGCGCGGAGAAGGCGGCGCCGGCGGACTGGGCAGCGGGCTGGGGGGACGGCAGATGACCACGATTGCGGAGAACGGCTCGCTTACGGAGCTGGCGGCGGGCGGCAGCGGGCGGCTGGCGGACGAGCTGGCGGCGGCGGCGGGCGGCGGGGCCAGCAGCAGCACGGTCTCGCTTCCTTCGCTGCACGGCGGCATTGCTGGCAGCCGTGAGGGCAGCGGCCGGGGCAGCAGCAGGGGCGGCGGGGGCGGGCGCGGCGAGGGCGAGGGCAGTGGCCACGGTGACGATGCGGCTGGCAGCGGCAGCGCGTAGAAGTGGAGAGAGAGAGAGAGAGCGCGGGCGGGGCCGACTTGAGTGTGGGTTTGGGAAGCCGCATGTTGTCGTGGGGTGTGTGGGTTGGGTTGAGACGTGGTTGCTGAGGCCGCTGACAAAGGGGGGGCGGGGGGCGCCATAAGAGGCAGGTTGGAGGGGTTGCCCAGTGTGCGACAAGGAGCCGCTCGTTGTGCGTCGAGTCCGCGGTCCTGGCTGGTCGGTGGGGTGGCGGGTTGCAACGACGCAGCTGCCCATCGGTCGGGAGTCCAATTACGGACATGCGCTAAAATGCGAATGCGAAGAATCCAATTGATTCTTACACAGGCGTGGCCGTGGCAGTTGTGGGTTCGCTGTTTGCGCCCTCCCAGCTGCCCTTCAGAAGTGTAGCACGTGCCCACGCGTGTTCATGCCTTCGTCCACACGCCCGCCCTCGCTTTCACGCGCTTACAATCTCACTTCGCAGCCATACACTTCAAAGAGCAGCAGCGCTCCTGCCATGTCAGAGTTTGTGAATGCGACACGCGGAAACGCGCTCACAGTACGCTCCTGCCAAAGCCATGCACGACCACCATCTCTACCTCTCGCTCGCAAACAGCAGCAGCCCTAGTGCCCTACCTGCGGCTCTCCGACGTCGCCACCTGGCTCCGCAGCCAATCTCATCTCTCATGTCACGGCGCGACAACCGCCGGCGTGGGCGGCGGCGGCGAGGGGGGGTCGCCTGGCGGGCACGACACCGTGACCGCGTATGGGGCGCAGTCGCTGGCGTTGTCGTATATGGTGACGTTGTAGGCGCGGAAGATTGGGTGGCAGGGGCTGCCCGGTAGCTGCGCGCCGGTGATTGCGGGGAGCCAGTCCAGCCGCGCCTTGCCCTGCCCAAACAGGCTCATGACCTGCAGGGAGGTGCGTGCGGTTGCGTGCGTGCAACCGGACTAAGGACCTGAGAGTGGGCAGCAAATCCTGGCGGTGGTTTCCGGTCGCAGGGTGGATCCCTCTGGCTTATGTCAGCCCAGGGCCCGTGTATGCCCCTTGCCCGCTTGCCGGCTTGCGAGCTCGGCGTGTCCTCTCTTGTAACCACGCAATTATAACAAGCCGCAGGCAGGGATCGGGCGAGGCGGCGTTCGCCCAGCCCCACATCGCCCCCACCCCCCACCCCAGCACACACGCACACCCTGTACCGCCACTCGCCTGGGCGTCATGTACGGATTTGTACGGATCGTACGAGAAGACGGTGCAGGTGCGTATGACGGGGCTGCAGCCGGCCGCCGGGGCGATCACGTCGTAGCCGTGCGGGTACAGGGACACGATGTTGCTGCTGCGCATGAGCGCGTTCATCTGGGAGGACACGTCGTTGATGAACTTGCTGCAGAAGTCCGGGCTGTTGTAAAGCTCCATGGCCTTGGCCACGTCCTCGTCGCTGAGCCAGTCCGGGCGGTCGGCCTGGAGGGTGAAGTTGATGGAGATGCAGCTGCGGCAGTAGCGCATGGGGGGCGGCGGCGGTGAGGGTGGTGGTGGGGGCGGGGAAGGCGAAGGCGAGGGAGAGGGCGTGGGCGTGGGCGTGGGCGAGGGAGAGGGAGCGGCGCTGCCGCCGCCAACGTCTGACTTGGAGCAGCAGCCCCCGGAGGAGTCGAAGAGCGCGGCGCTGCAAGTGCCGGGGGGCTGTCCGGCCGGTGTCACGCACAGTGCCTGCATACGTGCATGGGCCACACGCAAGTCCAGCGTGCCCATCAGCAAAGCGCCCAGGCGGCCCAGCCAGTCATTCAGCCAACCAGTCAGTCATTGGACACCTTGGCCAGGTTGCAAGCCAGGGGTGCGTGCGCCTGCCTGCCCTTGCGACGACCCCTCCGAGGCTCCGACGTTCCCCGCAACCCTCCCTACGTAAGGTACCTGCAGCGTGGTGCATCCGGGCGAGTCACGGCGGTTGGGCCTCAGGCCGATGCACACCTCCGCGCCGTCATCGCCAGGCCCTAGCCCCAGCTGCGTCAGCCGCAGCACTGCCGCGCCGGCGGGCCCCTGCTTGGGCCTGTCAAGGGCGGGCCCGACCTTGGTGGGTTGCCCGTTGACGGTGGCGGAGACACGCGTGGATCGGTTGGCGCACGCCGCGTTCACATTGAACTGCAGCAGCAGGCGGCGGAACCCATGTTGCGGGGGGGGGGGCACACGCATCAAGCCATTGCTCTTCGCTTTGTCGCTGGAGAGTGCATGCACCTATTAGCGCACGAGGGGCGGAGATCGCCAGGTCGGCACTTGAATCCGTGTTGCGGTGCTGACCTGGCTGCCCCGTCACCAGTCACACCCTCCCGAACTGCTCCAGTGTTCCTCACACCTGCTCGCACGCACACACTTGCCTCGATTTTGCGGAGGTCCGCCCCGCAACAGCTGTCTGAGCAGCCAGCGGGCACCTGCACCCTCAGCTTGAAGCAATAGGTGCCATCCCCAGCCGGGCTTGCGACAGCGGGCTCCAGGCTGAACGGAAGCTGCGGTGAGGCGGGGCACCTGCAGAAGGGGAAGCTGCCGTAGCGCGGCGCGGTACTTGCCAACCGCCCCGAGACCCCCACGACTAGCAACCTGGGCAGCAAAGCGGCGGCGGAAGGCTTTAGTGCTTATAAACAAGGCTGTGCTGTGGCCGCGGCGTTTCTGTCGCGCGCGGCTTTCCCATTGCGGAAAGTTTGAGGCGAGCTGTGGTCATTTGCCGTGTCGCAGTTTGTTAAAGGGTATATGGAGATATCGCGCCGCTCGAAATGTTCCAGCAGGGCACCAGCGACTTATCGACGCGAGTGCCGAAGACTCACACTGTCAAAAACAACACGGCGCGCGCTATGATGGATGCGTCCATCGCTATGGTCACATATAATTGCTAGAGTCACAACTTATAGCGAGGAGTGCCGAAGTAAAATGATGCAAAACCAGCTCTTGCAGCAGCAAGCTATGTCTTAATCCCTAGCACAGCAACATGCCTGAGTGCACAAAAAGGGTTCAATGTAATACCAAAGAATATGACGATGCCTGTCCAGGTGGACATCGCTTACAGGCGCCCTTTCCCGCCAATTTGTCAATGCTGCCAACCGCCGCACGGCCGCACGCTTGCGATTACAACAGCTTACTCAAATGTTCCCATGTTAGGATGACCATGTGTAAATTTTTATACACGCCACAGCGTGCCGCGCCACGGCACTATGGCAGAGAAGTATTCCCTTCCCACCCGTAGCGCCTCCTCCAGTTTGCACGTCCGTAACATTGGTTCCAGGAGGGACCTGCCCACGCAGTTCACGAGCCAGCACAGCACTTGGTGGGTGTGCGCCCGGCTCTAAACCTCAGGGGCGTGCCACCTGCAACGCCTACAGCCTACTCTCCTAGTAGGCCTTGCCCGCGTACGGGCCCCACCTCTACACATAAGGTGTGCTGCAGGGGTTCCCCTGGTGTACTGGTTTGTTAGCCCACAGTGATCCATCCTTCAGATCCCGATACGCCCTCACCTTGGCCCGCTGCCGTGATCGCTGACTGGACATTTCATCCTACACGATGATGGCGGCACCCGCCACCAGCGGCCACCAGAGCCACGTCCCGATGCTGCCTACCAGATGCGACATCCCGACTGTCGCGCTTTTCGCATTTCGCATTCGCAATTAAGCGCATGCCTGTGAGAAGCCTGCGGCACAGGATGGCGAGCGGCACGCTAACCATGGCAGCGGACGGAGGACATATGAGGTGTGAGGACATGAGTTAGACGCGTGACATGGCGGGAGCGTGCGCAAGAGGCACACAGGCAAGCCGCACGCCGACCAAATTCAACACTGTCTATGGTGGCCCCAACAAGGTAGATTGTAAATGCGCATGATGATTGCGATGATACATTGCTCATGTGGACATACCTAATGCTGTACTCCTCAAGGTGTGAACTGAGCAGGCGCATCGGCTGAGGGCCGTGTCGTACCACGACCTCCCTGTGCCAAAAGGGCCGAAGCGTTTTGCGACACGCCTCCCTGCTGCCAACTACCCACAGTACCCAGCCAGGGCTACAATGCTCACGCAGCCTCCTTGAAAGGCTCCCGAAGACGCCCTTAAAGGAGCTCTCTCAGTTTCGTAATCGGTTGGTAGCCATTTCCATCGCACGTGGCCGGGTCGGGTGCGTGCGTGTGTGTGTGATGGACTCGTTGATGGACAGCTCCTGGCCGCACCCCTGCCTGGCAGTATGCAGAGTGCCACACAGCACCCGTAAGCATGATGCCTCATAGCGTTAAATAACAGGGTCTCACGAGTCTCTCTACAAAGATTCATGAGCATTCGCAGAGCGCGGAAGGCATGCTTCGCCAGCGCGGGAAAACCCCAAACACACGCAGCGGGACGCAAACCCGGCAGCTTTTGCTTGCGAGCTGCTGTCGACGTATTGAGCATATTTCATTTTGTGTTTTCACGCTGCAGGGCTCTCGTAGAGTGCAAACTTCGCGAACCGTCTCGCGATCGGCGGGCTTTGACATGCCGCGGCTCAAAGGGTCCTTTGGTGTGGCCGTGTCGCCTTGTATATTACATACGAGCACTTGTTTGCATATTTGTAAGTAAAGAACTTCAAAATGCCACTGATTCCGACCGTTTACTGGGCTCAACGCAGCGACAAGCTCTACCTGACGATAGATGTCCAGGACGTGAAGAAGCACGAAATCAAGGTTGAGGACAGCAAGTTCTCTTTCAAAGGCTTCACTGGTGACGACGGCGGCAAGGAGTATGCTCTCGAGATCGAGTTTTGCGAGGCCGTGGACGCCGAGAGCAAGGAGAGCAAGGTCAGCGTGTCGCCTCGTAACATCTTCGCGATCATCATGAAGAAGGACCTGGGGCACTGGCCGCGCCTCACGAAGGCGAAGCTTCCACTCACGCACATCAAGGCAGATTGGGACAAGTGGGTCGACGAGGACGAGGAGGCCGAGAAGCCGGAGCAGGACTACAGCGGTGAGCTTGAAGAGGCAGCAGACTGGGGGCCCGAACACGTGCCGGGACGGGCGGGCGGGCAGGGGTTGGGACACGGGTCAGCCCCTACCCCACTTGGTTCCAGCGAAAAAGGGTTGGCCGTACCTACGACCGTACGCGCGGCACCTCAGCCCTAACGCTGGCCCGTCATATGCATGCATTTGAGCTGCATAATCCTTTTGGAGCTGCATGCGCGCGTGCCTGCATGCCGCGACGACCTGGTCTTGCGCCGCAGCCAGCCTGACGCCGATGCATCCTCTCCCCCACGCTCATTGCTGCTCGCTCCCGCCCCTGCTCTGCATGCACAGGCATGGACTTCAGCCAGCTCGGCGGCATGGGCGGCATGGGTGGCATGGGTGGCATGGGCGGCATGGGTGGCATGGGCGGCATGGGTGGCATGGACTTCAGCCAGCTGGCCGGCATGGGCGGCCTGGGCGGGATGAACGGCATGGGCGGCATGGACTTCTCCAAGTTCGATGGCGGTGACGCCGAGGGCGAGGGCGAGGGCGAGGAGGACTCGGACAACGAGGAGCTGCCCGACCTGGTCAAGCCGTAAGCGGCGTAGCGTAGCGGCAGAGTAGGCGGATAGGCGGAAGGAGTTGGACTCGGCTATAAAAGAGGACAGTTGTTTCGGTTGTCACGGGACCGGTCGCGCGGAGGACGTGTTGGGCAGAGGAAGATGTCAACGACTCAAAGGGGGCCATGTTCGGGCCGCGTAGCATGGCATGCAGCTGCAGGGAGCGCGTTTGCGGCTGTGGACAGCTGCTGGGGCCGGTGGCAGACGCAGGCAGCTGTTTGTTGTTGCGACCGTCACGTCTGCGCTGTGAACGCGTTGAGCGCGTATGTGTGCCCCTGCTGAGCGCCCCTGCTGAACGTGTATCGACGTCCTTCCCTGAACTGACCGATAGTTGAATCACAGGCACGCAAACACGCATAGAAATTGAAACTCATGACGCCAATGGCCACCATGCGATGTAGGTAGAGGTTGTGACGGGTCACGATGTAGCTGAGGCCCTCAGGGGACAAGGACAGTTGTTTGGAGGTTCGCGGCAATGTGCAGGGTTGCTAAGTGGAAAGCATGTTGGGACTCATAAGCGGTGTGGGGAGACCGCGCTTGGCGCGGTGGCGGCTGCGGGAATGGCTGCCAGAAATTATGTAACGGCAGAAGCCGCTGAGGGACGCCGCACACCTGTTCCCTTGCTTGCATTACCGGCAGAAGCCGCTGGTTCACGACTTGGATTGGTGGTCAAGTTCAGACTGTGCAGCAATGCAGGCTACAAAGGGGGCCTGTTGCCACCTGGTCTGCGGACGCACGCAGCCAGAGCGCGCACGATGAGCATCACCCTAGCTACCAGGTGCGCGCAACGTGCATCGGGCCTTCAGCACGCGTCTGGGCCGGATGGGGCCGGACGCGTTGCCGTTGTTTCACATCTTGAGTTTCTTTACACATGTTGGAACCTCGTAAAGCGCACGTGCGTGTCCTTCCCACCTGACGCAATAGCGCGGACCCACCCCCCAGTCAATACCTTGGCTGAATCCCGCCCCTTAATCGCCGTACGTCAACACACAACCAAACGGTTTGGACACCCGCCACGCATGTGCATGGCACCTCCATTTCTTCACAGACGAGGCTCGCTGTTGCGCCTCTAGCACGGACCAGTACACGGCAGCCACTCCCCAGCGGGCATGGTCGGTCCGAGGTGCACCGTCCCCTCGTCAGGCATCGCTCCCTCTCACGCGCTCCTGCCATCGCCAGAAAGGACACGGGCCAGGAAGCACACGACCTCAAGCGCGCCCCGCACACCACCGGACGACACGCGCAAGCCCAACGCCTGACCAAGCTAAGCCGCGTTTCCCATGCTCCTATACGGTTGTTCCCATGCCGCTGCTGTGCAAGCGGTGCGCGCGGGAAAGCGGCCGGGCTTCTTGAGCCCAACACCCGAAGCGCTTACTCCTCAGAGCTGGCGGCAGGGCCCTCCTCCGTGTAGGACACCTGTGAACGCACGCGCGACCGGGCAGCAGCAGGGGCAGCCGCGTCCGAGTCATTCAATTACCCTTTGCTGTGCGCTCACCATCAAGACAGTTACGGTATGTTGCCCCCATAGGGCCCTATGCGCTGCTTGGCTCGGCTCGCCTTCCACAAGCACGCGGCATGCGCTATACGGACCGACAGCTGCGCGGTGCTTGTGAGGGCTCAGGCCAGTAAGCAGCGGCTGCCGCTGCCACTGCCGCCACGGCTGGAATTGGCCTGGTCCGCCCGCCCTCACGGTTGCTTGGGTTCCTGGGATGGACTACCCATCTTCCCACCCCGCCGCCCCACACTTCCCGTCTGCTTACCTTGACCATGGCCGGCCGGATCAGCTTGCCGCCGATGGCGAAGCCCTTGCGGAACTCCTGTTCATCGCAAATGAACGCAGGAGGTGGCATGTAGAAAATGAGCAACTGAGTTGCTGCTGGCGCTTCATGTGATGGCGATGTCTGCGACCACCACCATCCTCATCCCATCCTTTCCAATGCACGATGCCCCCCCGATCCGTCGCGTGCTCCCCCTCCCTCGCCGCCGTCATCCCTCGCCACCCGCGTCCTTCAAAGGCGCCCTTCGCCCGCCTCCCCCCCGATCGCCCCGCCCCTTCCCCCTGCCCGGAAACGCACCCACCCACCCACCCACCCACCCGACCCACCCACCTGCAGCACGGTGCCGTCGGGGTGGCTGTTGCTGGGCTCGCGCATGATGGCGTCGTGGATGTTGGGGTCGAAGGGCGTGCCGGTGGTGGGCACCGCCTCCACGCCCAGGCTGCGCATGAGGTCCACCATCTGCTTGTACAGGCCCTGTGGTGGGTGGAGGAGGAAGGCGAGGTGGCGGCGGAGGAGGAGGATGGCGGGGGTTACTGGTAACCAGTCCCGGGTGAGGATGGCGGGGGCTGGGTGGGGGCTGCAAGAATGATACAGGATGTAGCCAGGTGTGACAGGCGCGCAGGGGGTGGGTCCCATGCAAGGCGGGGCAGGTTTACGCGTGTGCGTGCTGTAGGGCTGGCAGACGTGATGGCGCCGGTGGAGTGCGGCAGAGCAGACGCCGTGGCGTGAAGGCCCGATACCACTTTGCCACCCCCGGCCCCCGCGCGTCATCCGACCCATCTCCGACCCATCCTGCGCTTGCCCGAGCGCACGCACCTGGTAAGAGTTGTTGATCTTCTGCTCCGCCTCAGTCTCCGCCTTGACCTGTGTTTACAACACGAGGAAGCACGAAAGCCGCCGACAGTGTTGAAGCACAAGGCCTTCCCTGGTTCCAAGCCCAGTCGGCTGGTCGCTACAATCCGGGGCCTGCCGCCGCCGGGCATCCGCACCAACGCCAGTAACTACAGTAGCGACCCATCCTCCGAGCCCTGCCCAGCCCCACAAGTCGAATCCAGCCCTAACGCGCTTGCTGACACAGTGCTGACCCATCCCCACCCCTGCCGCGACTGCAAACAGCTACTGCTTCGGCGCGTCGCCGGAGTGGGCGGCTCCCGGCGCAGCTCCCCGCGCCCGCCCGCGCCCTCCCCCTGCCGCCCGCCCGCGCCCTCCCCCTGGCACTCTACACCGGTACACCCCACGCGGTGGGTACCGGCACCAAGCGCTTTGCCACCCCAGCTGCACACCTTCCCCAAACACCCCCCTTGCTTGGTTTAGTTTGGACTGGTAACCACACCCCTCCCCCAACCGTGTCGTGTTTTGCAATTGCATGGTCATACAACGACACCACCACATCACAAAACCGCCACGGTACAAGTACGGCTACGTCAGCACTATTGCCACACCCGCGCCACACCAGCCCACCACCCAGCACCCGCGCCGCCACCCAACACGACGCCATCCCCGAACCGACGCCAGGCACACCTGCGTCCGCGCCAGCTCGAAGTTGTCCACAATGGGCAGCATCTCCTTGATCACGTCGCCGCGCACGCTGTCCGTCAGCGCGGCGCTCTCCTCTCTCTGAGGCGGGCAGGTGGGCAGAGCGCGCGGGACTTAAGGGAATGCAGCAGCGGTGCATTGATTACGGCACGCGGTAAGACCGGCGTCCCTGAGGAGTGAAGCACGCGGGCCCCCAACGCTTGTTGATTGCAGCGCACAGGTCAGCGACCTTGCGAGGTGAGAGCCCATCCTGCCTGTGCCCATCACGCCCGTGTCTTTGCCACAGCTCGTCCTCGCCCCCCGAACGGACGTATGCCACTGCAAGGCGTAGCCGCCGCGCCTCTCAACACCTTGCTGCTTACACGTGCCTGACTCTCATAATGCTCTCTCTCTTTCTCTCTCTGTGCCTCTCTGTGAATCTTTTTCTTTCTACTCAACCCTCTCCGCTCTCTTCGCCTGCGCCTTCCTCTCACCGTGCGGCGGCGGAAGTTATCAAAGTCGGCGTTCAGGCGCAGGTACTGGTCCTTGGCGGACGCCACCGAGGCCTCCAGGCTCTTGGCCCGGTCGCCGGCCTCGCTGGCGGCCGACTGCAGGCGGCCCATCTCGGCCTCCAGCTCGGCCAGGGCGGCGGTCTGCGTTGTTGGTTTGGATGGTGGGTTGGTGGGCGAGGAGGGCGGGCGGCGCGCGGCGAGGGCGAGGCGGCGAGTGCGCAACAGGGCGGTCAAACAGTGGGTCACATGGATAGCCGCCCTCCCCACAATGGATGGGGAATGAGGCTGGAGTGGAAGTTGGCAGTGGTTGGCGCTGGGAGCGCGGTGTGAAGTGCTGGACAGCGGGGCGGGGTGGCTCCGCCGCTTCGCTGGCAGTGGCAGCTGGCGGTGGCAGTTCGGTGCTGCTGCTGTCGGCGGGGGTTGGGGAGTGGGGCATACGGCCTATGCGCCCAACGACCAAACGACGGCCCGATCACCCGCCCCCCATGCTACATGAATTTACAGCGGTGCTATAAGCGCAAGCGCGAACGCAGCCACTGGTCCCACAAGTGACCGCGATTCAACGCACCAGCACATCCTTGTCCAGGGTCTCGCTCTCCAGAGCGTGCTTAACACGCTCCAGCGGGGTGGCAGGAACCGCCTCGGCAGGCGCAGCAGCAGCCTCGGCCTCCTGTGCAAGCAGCGAAAGTTCGGGATGAGCGTCCAGCCTTGCGCCTTGCTTGCATTGCAAACAAAACCCTGCCCAAAGCGCATGTAATTTGCAGACCTGTACCTCAGCCGCCTTCATCGCGACGAAACGGCGAGCCACGGGCGCGCGGGCGACCATCGGCTTGGCAGCCGCACGCTGCACGCTCCGCGGGAGCGCACCGCAAGCCGGGCGAGAGGACAGGAGCTGCATTTTTCTTTTGAAATTGGTAAAGTAATTGGGTGTGCAGGGAAGCGCGAGTAGTCTACCATCGGGCTGCTGACACGGCCGCCCAATCTCTAGGCTCCTCGAGAAGCTTTCCGGGTGAGGGGTCGGCAGCAGCCGGGGCTGTAATACCTTATCCCTTCTTCCCGAGGTATGTTATGCATACCGCGCTAGAGTTGCCCATGAATCCACAAAGACATGAACACAGTTGTGCTGGAACATCGTATCACAGCTGGCGGTGCCCCTGGCGGGTACGCGATCAGCTGGCACGGTCCTACCACGCCCTGACGAGTGCTGCCTGAGTGCATGCAAACTGACGCCACCTATGACCCCCGCACCAAATATGTTGATATGGTAAGCTGTTGGACTGGTACCCCTGGGCCTGTCTGTACAATCGCTACATTCCCTTGCAAGAAGTACCAGGTACGCCCCGGGGCCCTTCAATCGTGCCCTTCAATGGTCTGGCTGACAAACTACGCGGCTTTCCGCCTGCAGTGAAGCCCATGTGTTCCATGCTATACACGCGCGTGTAGTCCTGGTGGTACTTCCCAGTCCCCACAAAGTTCGTTCGTGATCAACCCGGCAGTACGGCCGTCGATGCCCTGCCGTCCTAGGTCAACCACACGCAAGACGGCGTGCGCCATGCCCTCCTCACTCGCCAGTCGGCGCTCGCCAGCACACACTACGGCATGCGTCTATGCGGTCCTCTTGCCCACAGAGCCTGCTCCACCCCCTGTACGCGCCACTCCCTGAGCGCCATGGCCTCGCCCTACCGCTTCGTCGACCCGAACCCGCCAAAGCCCATCAGCTGCATCATCTCCGGGTCCATCTCGCCGCCGGCCGCCGCGTCGCCACCGCCCGTCGCCGCCGCCTCAGCCGCCTTCCGCCGCTTCTTCTCGCGCTTCTCCTCCCGCTCCTTGGCCTCCGCCGATGCCGCGCCGTCAAAGCCGTCCGGCACGTACTCGTCGGGCGGCGGGCTCTTGCGCGACTTCAGCTCCTCGAACTTGTTCTTGACCTGCCGGGGCCGAGAGAGAACAGGAGGACGGGAAGGAGGCGGAGTGCATTTAATGGGCGGCAAAGGGTGCCAGGCCTGCCAATCGAAGCCTAAGCAAGGTTAGCTGCAGGAGCGCCCCCAGAGGTGTGCACGGCTGCACAGTGCCTCGCACACTTTTGGCCTGCATGCACGCACATCTCAAATGTGCATCCGAACTTACGCCCAGTCGCGCTATCACCTCGTCACGCCCCAGCCCGCTATGGACTGGACCGCACCGCACCGCCGTAACTGGCCAACCCCGCCCGCCGCCGCTCACTGCCCCCGCGCACTGCCCCCTCGTACCGCCCACGCCCCGAGTGCCCCGCTCATTGCCCCCTGCCCCCGACTACGAGCAGCTAGCCCCACTGCTGCCGCCGCCGCACCTGCTCCAGTGTCGACTTCTCCACCTTCATGCTCATGCCCAGCGCCCGGTTGTGCCACTTGCCTGCGTTTAGAGGTCAAGCAATTAGAAGTATCACTTTGGCCATCTTCACACATCCCCTCCCCGTCTACCTATCTTCTTCTCGACCTCCTCCTTTCCTCGTAATCCGTTTCCCGGCCATCCACACCTCTGCCGCCCGTCATTCCCCAGCCCGGAGCGCGGCGCTCACCGTTGATGTGGTCCAGGTAGCTCTGAGAGTCGCGCAGCACGCAGTTGCACACGTTGCAGAACCAGCCGGCCTGCTGATTGAGCGGCGTGTTGAAGCCCACCACCTGCGTCTTGCCCAGCCGCGACGTAAGGTCGATGGCGTAGTCGCGCTGCTTGAGCAGCGAGCGCTCCACGATTAGCCCCTGCGTGGGGGAGGCGGGGGCGGTGTTGGCCCTCGTGTTTAGCAAAGCGCTTTGCAGGCACTTCTGAGTGGCGGCGGGAGGCTGCAAGGCTGGTGGCGGGCCTCCCTTGGGCTGCGGCTAGACTGCCACAACTCTAACCCAGCTCTGACCCAGTGGACCGCGCTGGCATCCCCACACATACCAGGTCCCGGGCTCCAAACCTACACACCGGCGGCACATGCTGACCCGCTGCCCCGGCAACGCCCTCAAAACCTGTGCCACAACCCCATACCCGCCGAACATCGTACGGTTCCACGTTGTCCGCATGGCCAGGGCCGGCCTTGAGCCCTGTGCCACGCCCGCCCACCCGGTGCTCGTCTTTAAACCCTGCTGCCATCGCTCCCTTCCTGTGCCCCTGCGCTGCGCAGCACCACTGGTACCGGATCTCGTCTGTTCCTACCTGGTGCAGGGGATCACGGTCCATGCGCTTGCGGCGACGAATCTCCGCCGCCGTCTCCTCGTGGTCGTCATCCTCGCCATCCTTGGCCCCCCGCGCCTTCGCCGCTTCCTTGGCTGCCTTCTCCTTCTCCTCCGCGATCGCCCGGTACTCCTCACGGTCCCAGGTGCGGCGGGCTGTGTTGTCCACGCCCGACGCCTTCTTGCCCTGCGTTAGCTTGCTCATGGCGCTGGCCTAGGAGGGGCGGGCAGGGCAGGGCCCGAGCTAGTAGTCTGCGCGGTGGTCGGGTACAAGGCGACTGCGCCCGCCACGCGAGTCCTCTGGCGAAGATTTCACTGCACGAGGAGCAAGCATGGACAGCGCGAAATCGCTAGAGGCGCACGAGCGACCGCCTGTGCGACCATCTGTGCAGGCGGAAGCCGTGCCTTTAGAGTCCTGGCAGCCCACTAGCATACCTCTGCTCAGATATAATGTTTTTGAAAGGTGCGCAAGGGCTCCAAAGCGGAAGAAGCGAGTCCTCCGTCCAATAAGCGCCGGTCTTCACTTGCAAATGCGAGATGAGCTGTATTTCAGAAACTAGGGCTTATAATCGCCAGCAGTGCAAAGCGGTGCTGGGTTTATTGGGAGCACTCTCTGTCAAGAAAAGAAGTGCCTGAAGGCAGTCTGGTCACCGTTTGACGGATTCGTAAAAGCTAGTGTGAGGCTGTCTTTTAACACATTACGAGACTCTGGTTTGCGCGGCAACCAAAGGTTGTCACAACTTGGTTCCATCGCTCGCTCCATCTGCTCTGCCTTTCTCTTTGCTGGCAGGCTGGGGTACAGGGACAGGCAGGCCGTTGTTGTTTGAAGAGAGATATTATCCGCACATTGTAATCGGGAAGACGGCCACGCGCAGGTTGAACTCGGACCTGACCCTTGACAGCTCGAGACCAGGAGCTTGTGGCTTAGGCTATTCACTGTCCTAATGAACTTGATGTACATATATGTCATCAAAAAATAGTTAAGGCCCTGTATGGGCACAGTTTGCGAGGCCCAGCGACTTTGACGCGGTCGCAGTTCGCGGTTTCTTCAAAGGAAGGGCCAGTGCAGGACCCGCTGCAATGTCAAACGAAGACGATAGGACAACGGGCAGCCTGTCATGGATTGTGCAGCTGCAGCGCTACCTGGCGCTGAACTCTGCTGGCGATGCGACGCTAATTTCCGAACGACGCGGCCTGCTGGAGAAGCTTCAAGCGAGCCCGTATGCAGCTGAGTCGTGGGCAAGCTTCTTAATGAACGAGGAGGCTATCCTCGCATCCGGTCCCACTGGGCGAAGCAGCAAGGCAAACCCCGTCCTAACTCAGCTCTACCAACGGGCCATTGAGCTAGTGCCCCGCAGCCGTGGCCATGCCTCTGAAGAGTACATGTACCTTTGGATTGGACACGCGCGACACTTGTGGTGAGAGCCGTCTACAGGGGCTGCAGCACGCGCATAGTTTGCTCCTGTGGGAGGCTTACGGCTCCCCGTGCCTACGGCAGGGCTCCTCCATGCTGCCTCTCTCCCCGCGGCGGGCTCCCTTGCCTCTGCAGGAGCTGCCACAGCCAACACACATTACGGATGCGTTTCTGCCATTCATGCTGTGTCCTGCAGGTACCGGAGCGAGGACGAGGGCCGGGACCTGCTCAAAGCACTCAAGAACCAGCACCTGCGGGACACGTGCGGCCTGCTGTACTACGAGTGGGCGGTTCTGGAGCAGCAGGCGGGCAACACCAGCAAGGCGGTGGCCATCCTGCAGAAGGGACTGAAGGAGAAGGCCGAGCCCCGCAGGTGGGACCCAGGGCCAGTCACAGCGCATTGCAGCTTGTTTGTGTGGACACGCATGTGGGTTGCCCCATGGTTGGTGTTGGCTTCATGGCGCTTCATTAAATCTGGCAGCTGTGACTGTGTCACTATGTGAAATGCTAGAATACGTAAGCTCCTGCTCGTCTGCGCTGCACAGCATGTTGGAGGGGCTGCTGGCTCAGATCCAGCCAGGGCTGGAGGCAGCGGGCGCGGACGCTGCGGTGTCGGTGCCGGAGCGCCGAGTGCACTTCCAGGATGTGGACATGGCGAGTGCAGGTGCGCATTCTGAGAGTGTACGGCATTTTCTCCACGGGGCTCGTAGGTGCCGGTCCGGGTTTCAGGACGAGAAGCGGACACAGCTTGTTCAACGCGTGGCGCCTCACTGACTTGCGATTTCGCTCACGGATTTCATGCATACCTGCCTGCCCGCACAGAGAACCCTGCCGGGGGTCTGTCCCGCCGCGGCGCGCCCTCCACACCCGGCGCCAGCCTCAAGCTAGGCGACCCCGGCAGCTGCGCCACCTCCACCTCCTACACGCACCTATCCGGCACCAGCTCCGCCAGCAAGAGCAGCACCACCCTGCTGCCCGGCGACCTCAGCCTGGGCATTTCCAGCCACCAGCAGCACCACCAGCAGCACCACCACGCGCACAACCTCACGGGCCTGGTGGCCAGCAAGAGCCAGGCCTCCTGCCTCAGCAACAGCTCAGAGGACGACACCATCAACTGCCGCTCCTCCGGCACCGGCGCCGAGGACAACCGCACGCACGGCTCCCTGGGCGCAACGAGTGCGGGGCTCGGCGCGTTGGGCGGGGGCAGCGGGGGCGGCAACAGCACGGCGACAGTGACCATGCCTGCTGGCATTGCCAGCAGCTTTAACCTGGCCGCTGGCGCGGCTGCGGTCGCGGCGCTGGGCAGCGGCGCCGCAGCTGGCGCGCCGTCTGGGAGTGGCGCGGGTAGCGGTGGTGGCGGCGGTGGCAACAACACGGCCAACATGAGCATGGGCTTGCGTCGCTTCGGGCTGAAGAGCAAGGCTGTGCGGATTACCAGCGCCGATAAACCAGCAGCGGGTGCCGACGGTGCGGATGCTGCAGCAAACCCTACCGGTGTTGCCTCACACCCCGTTCTGGATGCGCCACTGGCGCCCAGCGGCGGCGCATTCGACGACGGCGACGACGCGGCTACCCGAAAGCGGCGCGCAGCGGCGGAGGCGGCGCAGTCGCCTGCTCGTATGGTGGCCTCGGTGGTGCTGCAAGACGAGGGCATGAAGCGCCGGCAGTCGCCGGACCTGGCCGCGGCGGCCGCTGCCGGGGGCCCAAGCGGGCTCGAGCGCCAGGCGTCACGCGGCCCGGCGGACCCGCTGCAGCCACTGCCGCCGCAGCCGCCGGCGCGCCTTGCAACCGGTGACCTGCCTGGCCTGCGGCCGGGCAGCGTGGCCGCGCCGCGGCAGCCGCTGGTGCCAGCCACCCCGGGCGCGCCCGTCGCCGCTGGCTTGCCAGCTTCCGTGCCGGTGCCCATGGCCGTGGACAGAGTCGTGGCCACCCCAGGGCCAGGGCCCACACCGCTGGTATCGCGGCCGGCCGCTCCTCGGCCTCAGGATGCGGAGAACCAGGCGCCTGGGGGGCCGACGCCTGCGCATGGCTTCGGCAGCGCTGTTCCCATGGACGAGAACTGCGTGCCGGGCGTCCCCGGGGGTCTGCCGGGCACCGCAACCAAGCCGGCGGGCAAACAGCCGTTGGCGCCTGCAGTGTTCAGCACGCCGCTACAGCCGCAGCAGCAGCTGTTGGACGGGCGTGAGCCGCTACGGTGAGGGCTGGGCCATGCGCGCGAGGACATCCACGCCGCGCGGGCGTTGGCGGAGGGCGCGGGAGCTCCTAGTTTTCGCCTGTACGATACTGAAGCAACATGTTGTTAGACATGCACAAACCAGCAATCTCTGATTTATAGACTCATGTTTGTCCCTTTTACGCAGGCCTGTCGGCTACGCCGCGGCGCGCCCCTCGCCTGCGCCACAGCAGCTCCAGCAGCTCGCAGCCCTCCAGCCGTCGCTTCCCCAGGCACACCCCCCGCCTGCGCCCCAGCTGCTGTCGCAGCCGCCGCCGCCGCCGCCGCAGCAGCAGCAGCAGCAGCAGCAGCAGCAGCAGCAGCCGGCGCCCGTGCCTGCGCCGGCGCCGCGGCCACAACAGCAGCCGGGGGCGCTGGTCGCCTTCAATTGGCAGGAGCGGCTGGAGCAGCCGCAGGCCCGGCCCATCGAGAGCGAGATGTACGTGTACGTTCACGGCATCCGCTACCAGAAGCTGGACTTGGCGGGAAAGGGCGGCAGCAGCAAGGTTTACAAGGTGGGTGAGCCCTGTTCCCTCCGGGCGTGGTCACGGTCAACAGCAGTGGGCGGCAGGGCGGAAGGAAGGAAGCGAAACAGAAGTAGGCTGTGCGGCGCGGGGTGGAAGGACCGAGGGCAAAGCAGGACCACAACAGTCGCCCGACATGTTGGCGATGCTGTCGCCACTCCTCCCCTGCCGGGTGTTGCACAGGTGCTGGGCCTCAACCGCGCCATCTACGCGCTGAAGCGTGTGCGCTTCCAGAACAAGGACCAGGAGGTAGGTGCGCGTCCAGTGCCGCTACCGGACTAACTTAGCGAGCCCACATGCCAGCTACGTAGGACGCGCAACACTTGCACGCGCAGTTGCTTGACGCCTCAGCGCCCCAGCGTAGCGGTTAACTTTTGCTGGCTTGGGCAGTACCGTACTAGTCCGACGTGCTTTGGCACTGTTGTGCTCAATGGTGGTGATGCTGCAGGCGGTCAAGGGCTTTATTGACGAGATCGGGCTGCTGCGGACGCTGCGCGGCAAGCCCAACATCATCCAGCTCATCGATGCGCAGGTGTGTGCTTGTGCGTGTGTGTGTGTGTGTGTGTGTGTGTGTGTGTGTGTGTGTGTGTGTGTGTTGGTAAACGGCAACGGAGAGAATTTCCCCGCAATCGCTCGCAGTTACTGACGGATACGCACCAAATACGTGTGTGTATGTGTGTGTGTGTGTGTGTGTGTGTGTGTGTGTGTGTGTGTGTGTTAGAGATCACAAGGGAGAGATCTATGTGCGTGTGTGTTAACAATGGAAACGGAGGGGAGCCCCGCGTCTGTGTGTTAGAGATCACAAGGGAGAGTACACGCTGCCCGCTTCCACCTGTCTCCCGCCCTGCTCCTATTGGCAGCCGTCCTGAATCCAGCTGAAACCCTAAAACTTACTAGCATCCATTCAGCCTATGCCTGCCTGGCGTGCAACCTGCCCCTCCTCCGCTGGCACTTTCCCAACACCCCCACTGCCAGGTGTTCCGCGAGGACGGGCTAGTGTACATGGTGCTCGAGTACGGCGACATCGACCTGGCGCGGCTGCTGCACAGCCACGAGGAGGCGCGCCGCCGGGCGGCCGGCGGCGGCGAGGCGGCAGACGCCGGCAACGGCAACCAGTGCCAGGTGAGGCCAACTGTGTTCCTTGAGAGCATCCCACACTTACGACGTACCCACCGTAGCCGTTAGCGCTTGCCCCTGACTCCGGGTGCGATCATTTGTGTGAGTTGTGTCTTCGCTTGAGCATGACATGCTGTGGGCCCGACCTCCACCCCTCCCTGCCTGTACCCAACCCTTGAATGCACCTCACCACCGTGTGTGCTACTGCTGCCGCTGCTGCTGCCGCTGCCGCCGCTGCCGCCGCTGCCGCCCTCCTACCGGGCCCTCCAGGAGATCGACGCCAACTTCATCCGGCTGTACTGGCAGCAGATGCTGCAGGCCGTCAAGTGCATCCACGACGCGCGCATCGTGCACGCCGACCTCAAGCCAGCCAACTTCATGCTGGTGCAGGGGCAGCTCAAGCTGATTGACTTTGGCATCGCCAAGGCCATCCAGGGCGACACCACCTCCATCAACCGCGAGTCGCAGGTGCGGCGTGTGCCCGCGTGATGTGCGGGGTCCAGGTGCTGATGGTGCTGGTGCTGGTGGTGCCCCTGTCTATGCACGACCTATGATGGGCGCGGGCGGGAGGGGGGTGGGGGGAGTAGTTCATTCCAGAAACCACAAGCGAAACGACCAAGAGAACCCAAACCGGGAGGGCGGGTGGACGGCCCGATAACAGGCGAGGAGGTGGTGCATGGCGGTCGGCTAGACACTCACGGTCGGCTATTCAGGGCGCCCGCCACTGGGCACGATGTTGCGGTGCGGTGCTGTTGCGTCAGTCAATATGCTACGTCCGTGTTTTGATTAAACGGGCATATCTCCGCCGCGTCCGCCGCCGCCGCTTGCCGTCGCTTGCAGGTTGGCACGCTCAACTACATGTCGCCCGAGGCCATCCAGGGCGGTAGCCAGAACCCGCTGGGCGGGCCGCCGCTCAAGGTGGGCCGGCCCTCCGACGTGTGGAGCCTGGGCTGCATCCTGTACCAGATGTGAGTGGAGGGGCAGGAGAGGGGGTTACTGGTAAACAGTCCCGGTGAGAAACAAAATGCGAACACGACTGAGGGAGGGAGGGGGGGAGCAGGGGGCGGGGCGGGGGGCTGGCTGTCCAGCATCGCGAGAGGGGCGGGCAGGCGACGGTGCATCAGGGATGGCAGCAAGGGGCCTCGTTCGCGCGGCGCACAGGCGGTGGTTGCTAATTCCTCCCTGTCGCACCCCACCCACCTGACATGCATTCCACGCACAAACGCTCACAGGATCTATGGCCGCACGCCATTCGCGGACCTGTCCTTCATCCCCAAGATGAACGCCATCTGCAACCCCGCCTACCAGGTGCGGTTACGGTGCGGTTGCGGTTGCGGTGCAGCTTGTCGTTGGTGCGGCATGGGCGGCGTGCGAACCCTGTCTGTCGACGTCGGCGTTGCCACCAGGAAACCCCTGCTCGGCTGGTGCATCCTCCTCCTGCCCCCTCCTGCCTCCTCCTCCTCCTGCTCCTCCCTAGCCTCCTGCTGACCCCGGAACCGCCCGCCTCCCCCCCACATCGGCACTTCACAAACATTGATAAACACCATCCTATGGATGGCTCCCCCCCCCCCAGGTGCCCATGCCCGAGTGCGGCGAGCCGGACGCCGTGGACTGCATCCGCAGGTGCCTGGACCGCAACCCCAAGACGCGCATCTCGCTGCAGGAGCTGCTGGACCACACCTTCCTGCACCCCAACCGCCGGAAGCCGCAGCTCGCGCCGGCGCAGCCGCCTGCGGCCGGGCCCGCGGCGGCGCCCGCGCCGCAGGCGCCAGGGGCGGCGGCCGGCGGCAGTGGCGGCGGCATGGCGGGTCTGACGGAAGAGCAGATAAAGGCCATCCTGCAGGTGGGAACATGTCTGCATGTGTGTGATTGAGAACATGAATACACATTCTGGGCAAGGATAAGCTTCTGGACCGGCCGACACCTGTAGCCGAGAGCAGAGAGGAGCCCATGCCCGTCATCCAGTGAAGGATGACCTGTTGCCTCACCTCGTAACCGTGCCTTGCCGGCACGATGGCTACTGTCTTGTGTGTTAAAAAGGTAGTAGACGTAGTGGAAGCGCAGACCATGTCCCGTGTGTGTGTGTGCGCGCGCGCACCGTTTTCTGCTGCAGCTCGGCGTGGCGGGCGCCGGCAGCGCTGCCGACCTGGACTCCATGGCTCGCCGCGTGATGCAGCAGCTGGGAGGAGGCGGGGTGCTGCCGCCCCCGCCGCCAGCGGCTGCGCCCCCGCCGCCAGCGGCTGCGCCCCCGCCGCCCCGCGCTGCGCCTCCACCGCCCCCGGCACCGCCGCCACCGCCGCCCCTGTTCAGCGCGGCTCCGCGCGCTGCCGCGCCACCGCCGCCACCTCCACCTGCGCCACCGCCGCCGCCGCCGCTATTTGGTGGTGTTGCGGCGCTTCCTCGGCCGGCTGGCGCTCAGCTGCCGCCGCCGCCGCCGCTTGGCCCTGCCGCATCTGGTGCCGGGCGAGTGCTGGCGGCGGCTGCAGCCCCGGCGGCGCCTGGCCTCGGCGACATCGCTGCCATGGCGGCAGCCGCTGCAGCGAAGCGGTGAGCATGACGACTCTTACGTAACCTCTGGCAGGCCATCGTTCTCGCTTTTGATTGCTAGAACGCTGTGTGCTTGGCGCGCGTGTGGTGCTTTCAGGGCCGCCAAGCCGCCCACGGACCCTCTGGAGGCGCGCAATGCGGCAGCAGCCTCCGCGGCGGCAGCGGCGGCGGCATGCCCGGCACGGCCGCTGGCTGGCGGTGCTGGCGGGCTGCCGCTAATGGGGGCCGAGCTGCACGCCGCCATCCTGCAGCAGCGGGCGCAGCTGCGGCCGGTACAGGAGCCGCCGCAGGGCCTGCCGGGAGCAGCGCAGGCGGGGACAGCGGCGCAGCAGGCCGCTGCCGGGGTGGGGCCGGCAGGGCCGGCCGCGGCACGGCAGGGGCCAGCGTCTGCAGCCAACGAAGGTGCGTTGGTGCCCTTTACGGCAGTATAGCAAACGCGTCCAGGCCCACGCGCTGCATGGCGCCTCTGGACACGAATCTCCTAGAGCTCTCCAGCTTTCCCGAGTGATCAAGTCGTAAACATGCACTTGTGCATGCCGTACTCCTCATTAGTTACCGCTGCTTGGACCCGCGTCCATGCCATATCTTGTGCGTGTCCGACCTGACCGCTCCGACGCAACACTGGCTGCCCGACTCCCCTTCTCGCACATACAGACAACGGCCTGGAGGCGGTGCTGCGCCGCGGCCTGGAGCGATTCCACTTCGGCGACGCCGGCGGCGACCACACACACGGGGACACGGACTTCATTGAGGCGGCCATGACCGCAACGCGGCGGGACGTGTCGTGATGATGTGTATTTGTATGGATATACACCAATGGCTTTGCGGGAGGAGGGGCGCTTTGGGGGAGGAGGGGCGCGTGCAGCCGTGAAGTGGGGAGGCGCTTGGATTATCGTACTGGCTAGCTGTGCATGAGCGGTGTGGTAATGTGGTTGTTGGGCAAGCGTGCTGATTTTGGCTGGGGAAGGTAAGCTGCGTGCGTGGCGTCCGCTGGGGGCCAGCCTCCCTGGCGTGAGCATACCGGTGCAAATACACTGGCGCGCCAAAGGCTGGAGAATGGAGATACGGTAGGTATGTGGCTCTGCCACGCCGTCAGGTGCGGATCGATGAGTTTGTCAGCAGCGGGTCAGCGCAGCAGCGGGTCAGACTGGTAGTGCGCCAACCTACTGGCGTACCGGAACGTACCAGGAACCTACTGGCAGGACTAATAATATGCACATGGCCATGCTTGCATGCGTTTCACGTGATTGAGGCTGTCGATGATTGCGCATCATATACACGCCTGCGTCGTCTCGTCCTCCTGAAGCCGTTGGCGTGCCCCGGCCCCGCAGGGGGCGCGGCGCACCCATACGTTTCAGAACAGGGGGGGTTGCATAGAGCGAAACATACGTTCCCGGACCCCGCCGACCAACTAGAGCTATCTATCCAGCCATTAGTTACATGATACAAGTGTACGCATCAGAGGGGTGGCATTGGCGACGTGGATCCGCTCTGCTCGCACAGCTGACCGCCACACTTCGTCCGTGACACTCCGCATTTTGAGAGGCATCGGCCATGGCTCAAGTGCAGCGCACTTTGCCCAACACATTAAATGGCTCCTCGGACTAGCTCGCAAAGTCGGTTGCTAAAACGCTGAAAGCTGCCTGTGGCTGCCCAACCGCCAGGTCCTCCTCAATCTTCCACCGCGCCGTTTCCTCGTATGGTAAGGATTGACGGTATGCAGGATTCGGTGCTGAGAGCATTTGAGGCTGAACGGCCGCTCTCCTGACGAGATTGGGCGCAACGGCAGTTGCGAGCCCGCGTCCTTAAATCATGCCCGGCTGCATTGCTTGACGCTGCAAACACCAATATATCGCACCTATTATAGATTGACGCTGTACTACTCGCACAAACGACACCTATCACGCTTTCGGCACTGCACGAGTTCTTCGCCTAGCGTTTTCAGTCCTTTGCCCGTAACAGTTTACCCAGCTCTTCTTACAGCATCGAAGTGCGGCGGCCTTACCTGCCGGTGGCCGCGACCTCGGCGAAGTCAGAACTGGTGCTAGCTAGAGGCCGCAGGCCATATTCTCACGCCTTTCCAGATGCAAGCGGTGTTACATCGCCTGGTGGGCTCGCTGGCGCGCTCCAGCTCCGTTTCCGCTTCGGCCGCGTCCTCCGGGTGCGGGCATGCGGCTTCAGCCGACTCGGGGGACCATCCCCTGCAGGCCCGACGGGTCTCCTCTTCGAACATCCTGGCATCCAGTAACTCGCGTCGGTCTCTAGCTAGCGGGGCAGACTTGCAGGCTGACAGCCGCGCAGGCAGTTTCCGCACGCGCACGCGCACGCGTTGCGCGTCGGCATCGGAGTCCTCCGCTGCACTGGCCGCCCTGTATGGCGAGCCCGCCGCGCCTGCCGGTGGCTACGCATGCGAGAGCCCTGTCGCTCGCGAGCACAGCCGCGGTTACTTCCAGGCGCAGTGCGAGGGCGCTACGGGCGAGGCCGGCGCCGAGCTGCCGAGCAATTTGCGCTTAGTGGCTCCAGCCCGCACGAGTGCTCGCTCCATGCTCTTCTCGGAGCAGCGAGCCAAGGACCTCCCAGTCATGGCCGCGGCGGCGGCTCAGCGTCGCCGCCAGCAGCAGCAAGAGCAGGGGGGCCGGCAGGACGACCAGGACCTCCACGCGGCCGTGGCGGCCGCAGCTCGTGCCTGTTCGAGCATGGGCGGCCGAATCACGGCGACCGACAGCAGCAGCCCCTGGGGTGGCGACGATTGCGAGGGCGACGAAGAGCTCGTGCTAACCAGCCTGACGCAGCCGCAACTGATGACGGTGCCGCCGACTGTGCACTGCCGCCGTCGCCACAGCAGCGTCGTCGACCATACGCACCACTTCACAGCCGCAGAGGAAGTCATTAGTAGTAGTAACGGCGGCGGCGGCGGCAGCGGTGGCAGTGCTTGCGGAACCTTGCGGACCGCTTCCGCCGTTACAGCCATGTCCTCAGCCACGGCGGCAGCCATGTGTAACTCGGCGAGCACCACGGTGTACGGCGGCGGTTCCAGCAGCAGTGTGCAGCAGCAGCAGATGGCTTTCGCCGCCATGTCCGAGGTGTTGCGCGCAGCCGACGCGATGCGGCAGTTCCCTGCGGATGAATGCTCGGTTGATGGTAGCGGAGCGGCGGCAGCAGCTGCAACAGAAGGCCTGATGCCGCCGTTGACCTGCACACTGCCGACCATAAATTTGCTGTTCGTGGAGGCCTCTGCGGGAGCGGCCGCCACGCAGCCACCTGATGACACGGCGGTGGGAGATGCGGCTGCAGTCGAAGGCGCCGGCAGTGCTGGTGGCGCAAGCGTAGGCCGCAAGCCCTGGCGGCTCAGCAGCAACACTGCCGCCACCGTCCAGTCCGTCTGGGACATGGCTGAACGCGGCTTGTTGAACGCGGATGCAGCCGCCCTGGCAGCCGCCGTGGCGGCCGCCGGCTCAAGCGACCCCATGCAGCCGCCGCCGCCTGCTGATGATGCTTTCCCCGCCACCGCCGCCGCCGGCGCCGCTCCCGCCGCCGCCGCAACGTCCCGTGGCCTGAACCGCATGGCGGTGGCAAACGTTGTACAGCAACAGCCGCCGCCGCCGCCACCGCCGTCCGGGCGCCTGTCCAAGCTCCTCGGCAGCATCACAGGCATGTCCGCCCGCCTGTCCGCCCGCATATCCGCCGCGATGCTGCCGCCGCCCGTCGGCCTCGGCAACACTGTGCCGCCGCTGGTGCCCGCTGCGGCGGGCGGCGGCGCCGCCCGCGGCTGCTGCAGCCGGTTCCAGCAGCAGTACCTGCAGCAGCAACAGTCACATACCTCTGGCTCTGCAGCCGACAGCAGCACGCTCCCTCGCTCATCACGCGCCTTCACAAGCGCTGTGCTGCTGCTGCCTTTCGATAGTAATAATGCTGCTGCTGCGCAACAGCCGCGACTTTCCGGCACTGGCATCGTCATTGGAGCGGGTGCGGAGGAGGCTGCTGCTGCTGCCGGCGGCGACGATGACCTCTGCTGCGGCAGTGCGGCGCACTCGCAGCCTCTGGAGCTGAGCGGATCCCTCCTGGCAGTTGCGAACGCCGCAGCCAACGTGTTGCAGGTGCTGCCCATCACCAACGCAGTGGGCGATGTGCTCAACACGGCAGTCAACGTGGGCCAGCTAGTGCGCATGGCCTCAAAGTCCCTGGCTTCGGCAGATGATGAGGCCGCCGCCGCTGACCCCGCCGCCGCCGCCGCCATGGCAGTTGCGGCCGCCGCTGCGGCGGCGGCGCCTGGCGGCGGCGGTGGTGTCGGCGCGAAGCCCTGCGCCGCCACGGCGAGTGTCAGGAGCGCCCGCCTTCCTCCGGCGTTGGCAGCGGCGGTGATTGCGAACACCCGCAATGGCGGCGTTGGTGGTGGTGGCGCCGGCGGTGAAGCGGCTGCTGTGGCAGCCGCCGGCCTCAGCAACAGCCTGCTTTCCAAGGTGCGTGCGATGCGCGCATGGGACCAACTAACACAAAGTAATGAACGTGCAAATATGCTCTGCTGTCGAGCCTGTCTACGTGTGCAAAGTATGGATGTAGGGCAACTATGTGCCTGCTGCATATGTTTCCTGCCCTGTAGATGTCTCGGGCCGCAGCGGACTTCATGACCGCCGGCGCCGTGGTGTCGCCTTCATCACGCCGTGCGCTTCGTCAGCGCATTCGTGCCGCCGTGGCGGGTAGGCATACATAAGAAGTACACCTCCAGCACTGCTACTATCTATCTAGCTATCTATAAACTAACTTTGCTAGCTGTTCACCTCCCGCCATGAGTGACTAAACTTGATTGACTTGTTACTTGGTTTCTTTATTATTTATGCGTGACGCGTCGTCATGTGAAAGGTCATGCGTGCGGTGACGGGCTGCCAATCCACGTGCGTGGGTCTGCTCGCACTCATCACTGCCTCGATGCACGCACGCAGGTGTCAGCGTGGCCTGGACGGCCGCACAGCTGACCGTGCTCGCCGGCGCCCTGGCCGGCTCGGACTTTGGAGGGGACCCCGCCGCATCCGCCAAAACCGTTCTCGACTTGTTTCTTAACCTGCCCAACGTTGTGGAGGTACGCACGCACGTGTGCATGTGCGTGGGTGGGTGCGTGGATGGGTTGGGAGAGGAGCTACCAAGTAATAGTTTCGGACCAGAGCCGGAGCCGAGCGTAGGACATCAACGACATGGGCTTATTGCTTGACGAGTCCCATGTAATGTACGTGTTATTTGCTGAATGCTTTACTGCTGATGATGTGCAGGCCGCCGGTGAGGTGCTGCATATCGGACTGGCCATTGGCGTGGCGGCAGGCAGCAGCGGCACGCTGTCATCCGGCGCCGCCGCCGCCGCAACCGTGGCAGCGGCGCACGTGTGCGTCAACGCGGCGTCCGCTGGAAACGAAAGTTTCTGATTCGCAGCATCTGCGCGAGTTTATTTGTCGTGGGTGCGGGAATAGCGGCGGGAGTCAGGACCTGCGAATGTGATGTTCAGGCACAGTTTGGGTTTCTGTCGAGCATGGCATGCAATCTACAGATGCGCTTAAAGCATGTGCAGCTGCTAGGTAGCTTTACCTGCAGTTGCGTTTTTAGTGACAAGAGTATGCAGGCATCACGCATTCTCGTGTGTATGTCCTTCTGCTTCTTGCGCCGTAGCTGATGGATTCTGCTGCATAAAGCACACGGAAAAGGGTTTGTACGGATCATATCGCAAGACGTCGCCACCCATGCAATTATGACCAAGCACCAGCCAATTCTTTGTTATTGATTATGTTCCACGCGGGTGTATGTGATTTATTGCGGCCTGCATCGCTGCGGTGCAATTTGTTTTGATTTTTGTGCACTTAACATGAATGGTGCGAGGCGCATGATTGTACGCGCACGCCATCCAAAGGTAGTAAAGGTGCGCCCGCAGGGTCCGCAGGCGGCGAATTTGCCGAAGATGTATGCGCGTGTGTTCATCGGCATGCATGGTGCTAAGGTCAATGTTTACATTCACGTGAATGACAGAATGCGCTCGAGGAATTTGGGGACCGGCAAACTGGGCAAGCAAGGTGCTTAACAGCCACACATGTATGTGTGGAATTCGAAGTAGGTGGCTGAATGTTCAAGCATCCACTCCAAACTGCGCATGCATGTCGCGTCACGCACTGCACACGATGCCAGGGTTCTTGTTGTTTCACCTGTGGGGAGACTACAGAGGTTCGTTTTGGGCGGCACAGTGTTTATGGGTATCTTTCCTTTCCTTCCAGCTGCTGTGTCAGCTGGTTTTTTTAGTATGTTTAAACTGGATGTGTGGTGGCTGTAATAATGAATCAAGTCCAAAGGAGTGGTAGTGGATTTCCTGTGAGCAGTGCGCTAATGCAAATGTTGGGTTTATATGGCGGTGGTGGAGTTGTCTGTCGCAACCACTTTGTGTTACTGGGGCTTTTCTTTTGGTGCGTTCATGCCAGGATCAAGTTATGGTGTATGGGTCGTTCATGCCAGGATCAAGGTATGGTGTATGGGTCGGTAGTTGGTTGGGTGTGGGGTGTATGAAAACCATGCAAGATAATAATGCGTGCCACAGGTGGAGGAGCCACAACTGGAGGATGAGAGAAAGGATGGATGTGTGGTGTGTTCAACAAGGTAGGTAGGTGGCCAGCAGTCAATATTTTTAAGGTTTTTGCATGGGACACAGCGATGAGCACGGAAAGCACACATGCGAGCTTTATGCCCATCAATAAAGGTCATGCTGCCCATACCAAATGGATTTATCTGTGAGGCCGTAGATAACATCAACTGCTTGAGCGAGGTGCTGCGGTGCTGCAGCTTGATTGGACAGCAGGCAGCGATGGATTACGGTTCAGTTTTCGTGCACACTAGTCATATTTACCAAAGACGGATGATCGAGAGACAAGGAGGCATGCAGCTGAGAAAGTGCCAAGCTGCTGGCCGTACGTATGCACCTGAGGTGAGGCCACGCGCCAGATGGATGTTTGAGGCTGAGCTTTATTTGGTTGTTAGCATTCCCTCATCAAGGTGTTGCCATACAACATGGTTGGTAGGGGTTGAGGTGCGCAGACACTGCTGCTGGCGTAGGTGTACCATCCAGGTGCACCTTTATTACACGGTAACTAATGGCGGAGACCAAACACTTCGTTATAAGAACTGCAAGCAGTAGGGGGTTAAGTGGATGGCTGGAGTGTGACCGGCCGCACGAGCGCCCGGGGTTGCCGAACTTAGTTCACGGTGGTTCTACTGGCGGCGGCGGCGGCAGGTGTGTGGCCGCAGGGTAGGTGGCGCTGGCGGATGATGGATGGGCGCCATGGGCGGCGTGTGCCGGCACATGCCAAAGAATGCGTGCCACAGCGGGCATTCAACCCGCACTTCCATGACGTAAATCGATATGGACCAATCATGCGATCCGCGATTGTACGAAGCATACCAGTACTGGGCTGCCGTGGGCAGGGGTGGCCGGGGATAGGGGTGGGAGCCAGTAGTGGGAGTACCGTGCATTCCACGCACAAGTGATGCCGGGCGGGGTAGATAACTAATGCGCGGGCTGGCTAGCTATTGTTGCTTAGATGTACTTTAATGAGCAGGTGCTCCGCATGATCTCCCTTAGCTGGCGGGCGCTAAATGCGCCTGGGATAAAGGCCGACAAATAAGGGTGCCCCTGTAAACCGTTGAACCTACGGGATGTCCCTACCTGGGATGCCCCGGCACATGGGCACAATGAGCATGAGAGTGAAACCCATGGTCAAAACAGGCAAGGGCACGAGCTAAACAGCTTTTGATGTTGTTGCATAGTAACGACAGCATGAAGGTGGGATCGTGCATACGTCGTGGATTGGACCAGCAGGTAAGGGATTCCATGGGTCGCAGGGGTGGTGGATGGATCGCACCCTGGCTGCGTGTCCTCCGTCCTGTGGACGTGTCTGGAACAGGCCAGACCTTGGGCCCAACGTCGCACAGCGCGTACGTACTAGTGTGTGTTACAGCTGTGGGGAGACTTCTGCCCCAGGCCCGAAACACGGCCGCTGCAGCCTACCAGCCTCTTTGGACTGGCGAGAGCGCCGACAACCTGAACGGCAAACACAAACCTAACCTACGGGGATCGAAGCGCACTCCATGCTTGACCGCCGCTATCACAGGGCGCCTGCCTCCATAGGTCAGATGTAACAGGAAGGCAGCTCGCTCGCTCTCGCAGAACACGCACAAACAGCAAGAAAGAAAACTCCCTGATCAACCCCCAGGAGCCACCGCCTGTCCACCCACCACCGTTCAGCTAACACCTAGTTCCCAAGCCGGCGAAAACACAAAAAGCCACCGCACACGGGACAGGACAAGCTGAAAACTCCTCAAAACCGCAAACCAGCCAGGCCCCTAGAAGCAAAGAAGGGCATCCCCTCGCTCTCTACCCAACCAGAACTCTGTCCCTGCTACCCCACCAAGACAACCCGCTTGTTTCAGCGGTTGCGAGCTGCTTCATTCAAAACCGTCTTGAGCACACAGGTCCAGCTCAGCGGCGGCACGCCTTGTCTCTCGCTCCGCCACGTTAGGCTTCGGGCTGTCGCACCCTGATATGCCCATTCTGCACCGCTAGCAGGGGGTGCCCTACACCCACTTCCCGCCATCCCTTTCGTGGCACCCTAGGCCTGCGAATTCGTGCAGCCGCCTCCAATAAACCTATGACAGCCTCTGCCTTCGCCACCTCTAGCGGGCTGGGAGCGCCCTCTTTGACCGCGGTATTATTGGTGTTGCCTTGCTCCTACGCCGCTCTATTCCCTGCCCTCAACCGCCTCCTGGCATGCCCTATAGCAGACAGGGCGGCCAGCACCACCACCACATCCCACACCACTTGCTGCACCCCCTCCGGCGGTTCTGCTAGCCACAGGTGGTGACGGGTGATGGATGCCGGCACCGCGCCGTCAATCTGCTCCCTCACTGCTTGGGCCACGGCGCACTCCCAGAATGAAATGGTGGGCTCGCGGCGAGCAGGATGCTCCGTGCGCTCCTCCAAAGGTGCCGCATCCGCAAGCCTCCATGGGTGCTGAGGAGAGGTGACTGTTGAGCGCCAGTGGCACGCCGTCCATTGGCAGGCGTCACATAATCTCCAGCTGCCCCCGCTTTGACCGTACTGTGCGCCATATCCTCCGCTGCATTGCGCGCACTGAGTTTGGGTCGATGGAAGCTGAAGGTGGCAACAGCGTCGCCTGGCCTCCCCGCTGCGCCTCTCACGCGAAGTCCGCGTGTAGTGCCGCCGTTCACTGCATCTCTATCGGCCGCATGAGCATGGCTGTGGCCTGGCTGACTGTCAATGAATAATGCAGCCGTATGCGCTTGCACTACCGCCTCTTGTGCTGTCTCCCTTTCACACGTCACACGTGCATGCACCTCCCCCCGCATCTAAGTCCTCCTCCTGTAATAATGACCAATCACTCACAAAAGTAAACACAAATTCTTCTTAGTAGCACCATTGTTTTTAAAGCAAATATGATGAACACGAACATGCACACAGATTTGAATCAACTAAATTAACAACCACGATCAGGGCACGCCAGCACGCAGCGCATGCCGCTGTCTTGCTTGCTGCAGCGCTGCGCATGCGCATGCACGTGCACGTGCACGTGCACCGCAATGCATTTGTGTTTGTGCAGGCACACATCCACTCTCCTTCATGCGATGCAGTCAACAAAGCCCTATGCTCAGTGAATCAATACTTTACCACGACCTCTGGATTAAAGGAACTAATTGAGACATACGCGCATGACACACGAGACATACACGCGGGTGCGGACACAAACGTGCGTGCCCGCTGGCGCACACAACGCCAAGACCATCCAGCGACAATGTGAAATGTACACAAAAATTTAGTAGATTATGAAATACAAGGATTACGCTATATTCTTACAAGAAAACTAACAGGAGCTCAGCGCGAGTTGCATCCTCGCGTAGCAGCACGCGCTGCCGCCACGGTTGCGGCGGCGGCGGTGGCGCCAGACGGCATCGTGCCGCCGCCGCCCGCCGCCACGCCGATGGCCATGCCGATGTGCAGCAGCTCGCCGGCGGCCTGCAGTCGTACGTGACGCCACAACCAACAAGTCAGAGCGGGAAGCCGGTGGGCGTTTGTTTCAGTTGAATGGCTTTGTTATGTGACGTACGCACCAGCAGCAGCAGTAGCAGCAGTAGCAGCAGCAGCAGCAGCAGCACCCGTCCAGCAGCTACAGGCAGGTAGGCAGCAGCAGGCGCACGCGAGTGCGCACCCACCTCGGCCACGCTGGGCAGGTTGAGCATGATGTCCAGCAGGGCCTTGGTGGAGGCCGCGGGGTCAGAGCCGAAGTCGGTGGCGCACAGCGTGCCGGCCATGGCGGTCAGGTTGGCGGCCGTCCACACCAGGCTGGCGCCTGCATGCAAAGGAATGAAGTACGTGTGGATGTGCAGCAGCAAGTCCAGCAGGTCACCAGCAGGCATCATAAGTCATTGTTGATATGCACCGGCCCATTGTGTGAATTGGGTAGCCGCATAGACCACTCATCATGCATGTGGGTAAAGACGGGAAGCGTTCAGACAACCCACCGGCCACGGCGGCGCGCACTCGGCGGCGGAGCAGCTGGCGAGCAGAGGGCGAGGCCTGCGCGCCCGCCAGCGCTTCGGCCGCGGCTTGGGTGACCTGCGCGCGCACATACAGCGCATGCATACACCAACAGCAGCCGCCGGGCAGTGGTAAGCAAGCGAAGGTTCGACACTGAACTAACTAGGTAGATAGGCCCGCTGTCGTCTTCAGTGCCACTCCTGTCTATCTTCGGTCTGAACCACCAGCCGCAGCAGTACACACCTTGGAAGCCAGGCTGCCGCTGCAGCTGGTGCGCTGCCTGCTGCCCTCATCACCGCCGCAGTAGTAAGCAGCAGCAACCTGCTGCCCGCCCTCCACTTGCGGCGCCGCCGCCTCCGGTGCAGCGCTTGCGCCTCCTACAGACGCCACGGCGGCGCCAGCACGAGCGCCAGCAGCAGCAGCAGCAGTAGCAGTAGCAGCAGCAGTAGCAGCAGCAGGGTATAGCGGCCCCGCCGCCGCAGCCGCATCAGGGGCGGCGGCGACAGTGAGCGCCGCCTGCTGCAGCTGCTGCTGCAGGTTATGAGCATTATTACAACTACTGGTAGTGGCGGAGCTGCACGCCATGCGCACCAGCTGGCCCACGTTCACAGCGGCGCTCAGGGAGCCGCCCACGGCACTGGTGGCGGGCAGCGCCTGCAGCACGTTGGCGGCGGCGTTGCCCACCGTCAGGAGCGTGCCGCCCACCTCGGCCGCCGCCGCCGCCGCCGCCGCCGGAGGAGGCATGCGCAGCTGCAGGCCGCTGCCGACTGCGCGTCCGGCGGCGGTGCCGCCGCTGCTGCTTGGGACGGCGCCCGTCACGCAGCTGCTGCTGTTGCTGTGCAGCAGCAGCCGTGATGATGATGAGCGTCGCGAGGCGCGGGCGCAGTGCAGGGCTGCGCGCCGGGCCGCCAGCCGGACGGCGCGCGCGGGGCCGCCGCCACCGCGGACCACCGCCGCTGCCGCCAGCGGCGGTAGAGAGCAGGCGAGTGGCAGCAGCGGCGTGGCGGTGGCTCCCAGGCCTGCGGGCACGGCGGCGGGTGGCGCCGGCTGCTGGGCGGCGGCGAGGCACCACCAGGGCGCGCGGGGCGCGGAGGCAAGCAGTAGGCTGCGCTCCGTTATGTCCCACACACGCGGAAGCGGGCTGCTGCCAAGCCCCATCCCGGCTGCTGCGGCATCCCGCTGCAGCAGCACTACTGTTGGAGCGCCTTTGCCGCTACTGCCGCTACTGCCACCGCCGCTGGTGTTATCACCATCCTCCTCATCCGCAGCCCACCCAGCCATGACTCCAGAGGGCGCCGGCTGCGCGGGGCTGGCCATGACGACCAGCGGAGGAGGCCGTGGGTCCTCTTCACAGCCGTCCCGCAGCCAGCAGCGCGTTGTTTCGCCAACCAGCAGCAGAGTTTCATCTTGGGCTGCCGCCTCCTGCAGCAGGCCGCTGCCGAGTAATCCACCGCCGCCGCCGCCGTCGCCGCTGCTGCCCAAGAGCGGCGCCCCGCCGGCGTAGCCGCAGAAGGCGGTCGGGGAGCTGCTGCTGCTGGCGGCGGCGGCGGCGTCCAGGTCGCCGCTGCTATTGAGGATGGAGGGTGACCAGGCGTCTTCGTCGTCATCACCATCATCATCACCATCATCATCAAACCCCAAGGGAAGAGTCCGGGTCATCACCAAGGGCGCAAGCCGCACGGCGGCCTCGCCCGCCGCTGCCGCCGCCGCTGCACCATCACCATCATCATCATCATCCCCACGGCATGACCGATGGCCCCGTCGCCACCCAGCAGGTGATACGGGGTGCTCCTGCCCGTGCTGGTGGTGGCGATGATGGTGGTGGTGGTGTGGCTCCAGCAGCTGCTCCTGCCGCCGCGGCGGCTGCTCATCATTCTGCACGGTAGCAGCAGCGGCGCTCGCCGCTGCTGCTGCCCCTGCCGCCGTTTCGTCTTCACAGCAGATGAACCGATCACGCGTGACAGTGAGCTGCGAGCCCGCTAAGCCCGCGTCTTCGGGAGAATCCCAGTCCGTCAAGGTAGACCGTTCGGATACGGCCCGGCCCCCGCGAACGAGCGGCGCTGCTGATGAGGCGTCCTCAAAGCCAAGGAGCGATGACCGCGCGCGGGAGGGTGGCACGCGTGGCGCGGGAGGGCGTGGGCTCGTCCAGCAGTCCGCGGCGGTTTCCACTAAAACACGCCGGGGCGACTCAGACCTCGATGCAGTTCCAGTCAATGAGTTGCTGCGCGTTAGCGGTGGGCTGGCTGGCTGGCTGCAGCGCGCGGCCCGGAGCGAAGATCCGTTTCCGTTCGGGGCCAAGCAGCTGCTGCTGCCACCCGACGCCGACGGTGTTGGCGAAGAACTCTGAGTTAAGGAACTGCCGAAGAGCTTCACTATCGCCGCGCGGAATGGCATGTTTTCCTGAGCAACGACTGCAGGTCCTTGCGCCTTATTTCTTGGCTTATTCGGGCCCACAAATGCCCTGTCTGAGTTATCAAGGTTATTTGTTATTCTGAAGCGAGCGCAGTTATTGAGATCTTTGAAGTCTCGACGGGACTGCATGTTGCTTCGATGGACGCGCAAAAAAAATGGGAGCATGGGGCCCAGCCTCATCGACACCGTCGCCAACCTGGCGTGAGCATTTCTGACGCGGAGACATATTCTCGAGCTTTTTGCGCTATGCTCGGCTGGTCTTGTATGGACAATCAAAAACTGTCGCAGCAGTGCGAGGCCCCCCGTTTCATCGTGGGCATAGTGGGCAAGCAGGTGAAAGTGAAATAGCATCGCATCGGAGCGTCCTAAAGCGACTACGCCAACACATCCACAAACACCCACGCTACAGATCTGAAACTGCGAAACTGCCGAACCACAGACACTCTTCTTCAGCGGCCCGTTCGACCAGCTTCGATGCTGCGTCCCCAAGCGTTTTCAACCCCGCCTTGGCATAGTTATAGCGCATTCTGCTGCAGTCTGCCCACATTGACAGCGCAGGCTCCTGCGGAGCTCTTTTCATGGAGGCGGCAGGGCCAAACGAGCGATGTGGTTGTCGGAGAGCGAGCAGTAAGGCAATTCCTCGCACGGCCCGAGTTGGAGCATTGCTTGCGGCACAGCCCCTGCAGGTTGACCAGCGGTAGCTCACATGGATGAAGCCGCAACGGCATGTCTCAGGTGCAGGGCGAGGTGGCGCTCCATTCTGCGCCCGTGCGGGGCTAGCTAGGGTTCGTGCCAACAGTCGTCCATATGTTCAAACGCGGACTGATACGCTCAATTTGCATTCGTTGCACCAGCCGACATCGTATTGCTTGTCTCTGCACCTCATACACCGTTTAGCGCGTTCCTGCGTTTCAAACTTTCCAGCTGTTGGTCTCCCGGCATTTGCACGTAATTTCTAGCAGCCCTGCATTGATCTGGCACTCATGGACGTGCAAATAGAGAAGCCGGAAGCTGATGTCGACCTGCCGCGAGCGCTTATTCGGCGAATTGTCAAGGCCAAGCTCGCAAACCTGTCGGGCGACGACACGAAGGATTACAACGTAAACAAGGATGCTCTCACAGCTCTGGCAGAGTGCACAAAGGTTTTTATTAGCTGTCTTGCGTCCACCGCGAATGACATCTGCCAAGAGAAGCGACGGTGAGGTTAACTGTGAAAAATTGCACCCAAGGCATTGGGCCGGGCCCCTGTGGCTTAGTTTTTAAGGTCGGCGTGACGGACACGTCCTGGCGTGTGCAGCTCCACCGTCAACGCGGACGACGTGCTCACGGCGCTAAATGACCTGGACTTCCCAGAGCTCGTGGGGCCTCTGCGAGAGCAGCTCGAAGGTGATCGGGTTACTGAAATAGGGCTGCGCGTGCCGCCGCACTGCCTTGATAGGGTGATGATGAGCATCTAGGCGGATGAGCTGCGGAACCGTCGTGTTGTGTCCGCCCCAAGCTGTGCTGCGTTGCCGCTGCCCCGCTGTTGCCCCTGCGTTCTCGGTACATGGCCCCTCCGCTCGCTGCCCCGCACAGCCTTTAAGGAGGCGGTGAAAGAGCGCAACAAGAGCCGGCAGCAGGCCGGCGGCAACAAGAAGCGCAAGGGCGGGGCGGCAGCCGAGGAGCCGGCTCTGGTGGTGCCGCGCAGTGCTGCGAAGCAGGTGTGTGAGGAGAAGGGAGTGGGTGGTGGACGGCAAGACGTACGTCGCCGTTAGCGCTGATGGAGACGCCCATGTGGCGGGGCAGTGGGGCAGGCTGTTCGACGCGGCACTCGTTCCCACGAGGAGGTCTGGATGGCTTGGGCGCGTGGTGCACACGAAGAGCCGTGCATTCCGGAAAGTAGGTGGCGTGTTGGGACGCGTTTCCTACAAGTCACCATCCCGGGTTGCTGGTTAGGCGTACCCGCGTGCCTGCCCGCACACACGGTGTGCTGCTTCTGCTGCTGCTGCTGCCACTGACACACATTCCCCACCCGTTCCACGCCACGTCGCGGTGCGCCTGCACACCGGGTGCAAGCAGGCCGCGCCAGGCGCAGAGGCTGGGCACGGTGCCGACGTGGCGGGGCCCAGCCACCCGGCGGCGGCTGGGGGCCATGGCGGCGGCGGCGACGACGAGGACGACGAGGACGGCGCGCTGGTGCCCGGCTCGGGTTTGGGCATCGGCGGCGCCGGCGGCTTCGGCGAGGACGGGTTAGGAGGCATTGGGCTGGGGGTGGGCATGGGCGTGGGCCTGGACGCGCCCGGCCTGGCGCCGTCGCCGGGGGCCCTGGCCTTGGGCGGCGTCGAGGCGGGTGTGGGCGTGGGCGTGGAGGCGGCGGTGGCGGTGGCGGTGGTGGCAGCAGCGGCGGCACACCCGCCGGCGGCGGCGGCGGTGGTGCAGCAGCAGGAGCAGGTGGCGGTGGCGCAAGAGGCACAGGTGGCGACGGCCGCGGAGGAGGAGGAGGAGGTGCAGGTGGAGGACATGCTGGTGGACGCGCCGCCGTGATAGCATAGTGACGGGAGGGTTTGCAGCAGCTTCCGACGGCCCTTGTGCGCTTGCACACTCGGGTTGTCCCCTCTGTAATTCCGCAACCATAGTGACGATGATGGGGGGCCGCCGCCGCCGCATTGCGGGAGGCTCGACCATGGCTCGGTGTGAGCGTAGGTCTGGGGGCGGGCGTCCGGCTGCGGGGCTGCACGCCCTGCCTCGCGCGCCCACATGGATGGCTATTGGGTTGCTGGGCTTGACCTTGTACGGCTATTGAAGACGGCGCTGGCAGGGTATGGAGGCTGGTGCAGGATGGGTTTAGGCGGGTGAGGTGGCGCGACGATTGGGCGCTGGGGTTGACTTGGGTTTTCCGGAGGCGGGATGCGGGGGTGCGGTTGCCAAGGCAGCTGCCAGGCCTAGGAGTGCTGCAACGAGGGTGCCGCCATGAGGGCCCTGCACACAGCCGTAGCAACGCCCTTCTTCTCCTACTGCGACGCCGTGCTTGCCCACGGTGCCAACCCGTAGTAGGAACTGTCCCCTCAGCCTGACGCAGTGACGCGCACAGTACGGTAGTACAGGTGCGCGGAGGCAGGTACCCACATCGTAGCACTGCAGCAGCACGCGCAACAGGCCATGCCGTGTCAGCTGCAGGGCATGCCACACCGCCGGCGGTCAGCACCACCAGCTAGCAGACCAGACCCGGTCGCTGCCCCGTCTGCTACCGGTCAGATCGGCCCAGCTGCCGCCTCAGGTCTCAGGCCTCAGGCCTCAGGGCCCCCCTTCCAGTTCCAGGCTTCCAGGCTTCCACGCGCGTGAACCGGCCCCCATGCGGTGCCACTGTTGGCCAACCGCCAGGCGCCAGCAGCCGCAACGGCTTGAGGAGCAGAAGAACTGCAGAAGTAGCACGACCTCAAGCAGCTGCAGCTGCAGCAGCGGCAGCAGGATTCAGCGGCGCTCAGCGCCCATCATGCCTTCAAACCCTCTGATGCAAGCCCTCGCTCGCTTGCAGCTAGCGGCGGCGTGCGGCTGAAGTACCCGCAGTGGGGCGCACCCCCGCACCCGCCCGCGGCTTGCGCCCGTCCCAACCTGTCGGCCTGGCGGCAGCCCGCTCTCTCCACCGTCATCTGCACCAGTAGTAGTTTGCATTGGTTACAGGAGGGACCTGCCGACGCAGTAGCTCCCTCCTTTCTGCAGGCGCTGCCGGTGCCGCCGCAACCCACAAGGCACCGGCAACGCCCCGCTGTTCCTTGCGTCGGCGGGCGGCGCTGGATGGGGCCGAGTATGGGACAGATGAGTCAGGTGAAGGTAAAGTAAGCCGAGTGCGTGCTGAGAGTTCCTGAGGCAGAAAGCATGCACGGTCACCTCATTTCAGGGATGCTAGCGCAAGGAGGTAGGGGGGGTGTAGCCATCCGTGGATGGTGTTTAGTCAGTGATGAAGTGCCGTGGGGGCAGTGGGGGGGTTGTGGTTACCAGCCCAAACTAAACCAATTTAAAGGAAGCGGAGTTAAGCAATGCATTTAACGCGATACAGGGGGGTAGCCATCCATAGATGGGGGAGGGCGCAAGCAGTACCGGTACGCTGGCAGTTTTGTGAGTGTGTGTGTACGCGACACACAGGAACGAACGCGTTACAATGTTGCGAAACTCGTGAAGGGCGGGTGTTGCAGCCGTCGCAAATCCATGATTCGGCTCCGCCGTTCTCTTCTGCAGGATTCTCCAGCATGGCTTCGTCCCGAATAACAGCCCCAGCAGCCCACGGTGCTGCCTGCCCCACTGCGTCCGACCGGCCACACCATAAGATATCCACCAGTCGGTACCGAGGTCCGAAGCCGACTGCCCCCTGATTGCCCCTACACTCGAGCAATTGGCAGCTTCTAATACCGTAACACCTGGCCACCACTACTGGCTACACGCCACAATTCCACAACCCAAAACGCCTTCATAGCCCGCCCGCCAGTCTTCCACCAAACACCATCCAAACTACAGGTCTAGAACGAACCACCTAGCGCCACGGAAATCCAAAAAAACGAGCTCACGCAACCTTTCTTTTCCTAAACCGTGGGATGTGCAGTCCCCTTCAAAAATCCATATGCTAGCTAGCGTGCCAAAACTCATCCGCCTTCACCGTCACATTCACCGTCTCACCGCTGTCCGCTCCACTGCAGCTGCCGTCGTGCGCCGCAAAGCAGCACCGCCTACCATGCCAACGGCACGGGTGAAGGAACAGCAGTCTTCCCGCGCCCCTGACGCTACCCACAGCCACATACCGCTGCCAGGCGGTGAGACCCGCCGGCACACCGTCCACCGCCGCCGTCGATTCGCCGCAGCAGCACCGCCGTCGCCGTTCCGACACCCTCTCTCTCACACACACCCCATCACCGCCATCTCACGTGCCCCAAGCCGCCGCACCAAAACTGCCAAGCCAGCCAGCCAGCCAGCCAGCCAGCCAGCCAGCCAGCCAGCCAGCCAGCAAGCCAGCGCCCCCAAAGCGCACCACCACGACCAAGCCAGTGCCTCACACACACCTGCTGCTGCCCCTGTCCCTGCAGCTGCTGCTACTGCCACTGCTGCTGCCACTGCTGCAACTGCCACTGCTGCTGCCACTGCTACTGCCGCGCTCACGCCAGCGTGCTAACGTCCACGGCGGTGGTTGCGCGCGCCTCCTCCAGGCGGCGGGACTTGGTGACCAGCAGGTAGCACTCGAGCGTGTCGCCCTCGGCCCAATCCGTGAAGCCGTCGCAGCCGGCGCCGCACTCCAGGCCCGCCGACACCTCCTCCACAATGTCCTTGACGCGCCGCAGCGAGGACAGCTTGCCCTCGTACACCACCGTGGCGTTCTGGCGGTGGCGCGGAGAGGTGGGGGGAGGTGGGGACAGGCGGGGACAGGTGGGGAAGGGAGAAAGGGTGTTGAATGGGGGATGGGGGGGCCGGGATGGGAGGATGGATGGATGGATGGGTGGAGGGCGGATAAGCAGGAAGGGGGAGGGAGTTCCATGCATTTATTTTAATGACGAGGTAGACGTAGAGGGATGGGGGTTGCCGTCCAGATACGGAGTCGAGGCATCCGAGGCACCCCATGCGCGCAGCGCAGCACGGCTGCATGTCGCTCCCCCCCCCTCCCCCTCACGCACCTTGCCGCTGCCGCGCTTGACGGTGACGTAGCCGGACTTGGTCAGCTTGCCCTCCGTCACCGCGCAGCCAGCCACACGCTTCTTGCCGGTGCCGAACACCGCCTTCACCACCGCGGTACCCTGCGAGCGGGAGGCGGAGGCGGAAGCGAGGGCATCACGGTAAGCACGAGAGCAGGCACGAGACACCAAAGCGTCCGCTGGACCTTAGCGCTGCCAACGGCGTCGGCGTAGGCTTCCCTTTCCTCCCTCCCCGCGCCTGCCCGCACCTGTCCTGCCCCTCCTTTCCCTTCCCATCCTCCCCCACGCGTGCGAAATACACACGGCCCCTTCCCCCCTCCCCTTCCCCCCATCTCCCCTCCCCCCCCATGAAAGGTATGCCAACGTGTGTTGCAACGTCTGTTCTACGTCTACCTCGTCATTAATTAAACAGACATGGCACCACCACCCCATGAATGGTGCTGCGTGTACCCGCAGTACCTCTGAACATCGGCACTTCATTATCAATCCAACACCATCCATGGTGGATGGCTCCCCCCATCTCCCCCCCCATCTCCCCCCCCCATCTCTCCCCCCCCACCTGCGGCACGCGCTCCTCCACCAGCTTGAGCTTGCCCTCCATGGCGGCCTTGACGTCGTCGATGAGCTCATAGATGATCTTGTAGCTCTTGACGTTCACGCCCAGGCGCTTGGCGTGGCTGGACACGGCCTCGTCGGGCTGCGTGTGTGTGTGGGGGGGGGTGAGGGGCAGAGTGAGAGGGGGCCTTCCAAACCCTGTTTTCCCTTTTTCACATGTCACCCTTCTGGCCCGGCGCTGTCCGCCGTTTCTGGAATGAACTCCCCTCCCCTCCCCCCCCCCCCCGCGCCTCCTCCCTCCCCTCCCCTCTCCCCTTCACAAGATTGAACACACACCATCCTGTGGATGGCTAACCCCCTCCCTTGGTTCTCTTGCTCGTTCCGCTTCTGGTTCCTGGAATGAACTAACCCCCTCCACCCCCCCCTCCGTCCCCCCCCCTCCTTCACCTCCCTCCTCCCCCCCCCCCGCACCTCCAGGTTGAATGCCAGCACCAGGCCGCCGCTGGCCGCCGCCAGGTCGATGTCGCTGACGGACAGGTCGCCGGCGCCCGACAGCAGGAAGCGCAGCACCACCGACTGCTGCGGCAGCATGGACAACGCGGCCTTGATGGCCTCCACCATGCCACTGGTGTCGGCCTGGGGGGGTGGGGTTGTGGGGGTGGGGGTGGGGGTGCCATGCATGTTGACGTAGAACAGACGTTGCAACACACGTTGGCATACCGATGGGGGTGGGAGAGGGCGCGGGCGTGTTGGTTGAGAGAGGGGGAGGGGCGCGGGGACAGGGTGATAGGGCGGGGGCGGGGATCCAGGTGTGACTGTTTATGGCATGAAGATGTAGAGGTGGCAGGGTAGCGCGGGGAGGTGAGGGGAGGGGAGATTGTAAATAGCAGCCCGTTCCAATCCATGAAACCACCAAGCAGTACAAGCCAGAGGCGACAGATGCCATGGGGAGATGGTTGTCTGGAGTCAGTGGAGTCGGTCACACGCGGCAACAGCAAGCCGCCGCCGTCTGCGCCTTGGCATGCGCGCATCGTGCGTACGTGCGTGCCTGGCGACGACGACGACGACGACTGCCCGGGTGGGGTTGTCAACACCAACCCATTCTAAGCCAGGTCTAAACCAGGGGTGTGGGGGTGGGGTTGTAAATACCAACCCATTCTAAACCAAAACCAAACTGGGGGGGGGGTGTGCCAGGTGCCCTGCACAGCCCTCTGGCGCCACCCAGCAGCAACCCCCCGCAACGACTGCCTCCAAACCACACGTTCCGCCCACCCCCTGACCCACCTCCCCGCCCCCAGCCCCCCGCCCCGCAGCCCCCACCCTCTCTCCCCCGCCCAGCCCACAACCTGGCCTCCCCCCCCCTGGCCCCCCTGCCCCATGGATGGCTACCTCCGCCCCGCCCCCTGCTTTGGCTTCTGGAGTAGACTATCCCCATCCCCCCCTGGTCTTGGTATTTTGCTTGGGTTGGAATGAGCTACCCCCCCCCCACAGGTTAAGACCACGCCACCTCCGCGCTCTGGGTTGGGCTGGCTGGTTTGGGTTCTCTTGGTCGTTTCGCTTTTGGTTTCTGGAATGAACTACCCCCCCCCCCCACACACACACAACACAACACATAGTACTCTCCCTTGTTATCTCTAACACACAATACACACTCCCCCGCACCTTGATGATGAGGTTGAGCCGCTGCAGCGCCTCCTGGTCCTCGTCCACGGTGGCCAGCGAGGCCAGCGTCACCATGCTGCCGCCGCCGCTCATGTCCAGCATGCGCTGCACCTGTGGCGGGTAGGAGTGGGTGGGGGAGTGGGGGAGTGGGTGGGGGAGTGGGGGAGTGGGGGAATGGGGAGTGGGGGAGTGCGGGAATGGGGAGTGGGGGAGTGCGGGAGTGGGTGGCGTGGAGGGCGTAAGGGGAGGAGGGTGTATTGGGGGGGGGGGGGGCTGGTATGGGGGGGGGGGCTATGGACGCGGGTGACGGAGGAGGGGGCCGGGGCGGTATGCTTCACAGCAGCACTGGGAAGCCGCTCGTACCGCCAACCTCGCCCACGTGGACACCCAGCTCCCTCCCCGCACCCACCCCGCACCCACCCCGGAGCCCTACACGCCAGTAATCAACCCTCAACCCTGAACTCTCAACTCTGAACCCGCCGCCACCACCACCACCACCACCACAGACACCCCCCTCAAATCCCCACACGCACGCACACACATACACACACACACACGGACACCCACACCTTGAGCTTCTCCTCAAACTCCAGCGCCGCCGTGCGCGCCGCCTGCTCGTTGGCGTGCACCTCGAACTCCTCGCCGGCCGCCGGCACCGAGTTGAGGCCCGTCAGCTGTTGATGGGCGGGGCCGTTCCGGGCAATTCAGCAACGTAGAAACACACGAAGACAATTAGCACACGATGCCGCGATTGCAGAGCGACCAGCTAGCTTCCTCCCTTCCTTTCCCCCACCCCTTTTCCTCTGGGCATCGGCACGTAAGACGATTTGACAACCATCGCCCGCATGGATGGCTACCCTCGTCTGCCCGCCCCCCGGCCCCCGCACGGATGGCTACCCTCCCCCCCTCCCTACATCGGCACCGCCCCACCCAAACCCCACCCTACCCCATCCCTCCCTCCCTCCCTCCCTCTGACCAAGCCCCCCCTCCGCACGGCTGACATGGCTCAAGACTGCTCTGGACTCCGTCGTCAACCTGCCGCTCCATTGTCCAAGCCCGCCCGGCCAAATACGGTGATGTTCAGTAGCTCGCACAGGCGGCTGCGTTTCCCAGCTCAGCGCAGTCGTGTTCGCATTTTGTTTCTCAACGGGACTGTTCACCAGTAACCCCCTCCGCCCCCACCTGTACGGCGATGGAGGGGCCGGCGTCCGTCAGCGGGCGGCCCAGGTCGTTGGTGAGCGAGCGCACCTTGCCGTACGAGGCGCCGGCACGCACCAGGTCGCCGGGGCGCAGCGTGCCGGCCTGTGGGGGGGGTGGGGGGTGGGGGGTGGTTACCAGCCCAAACTAAACCGTGGGGTGGGGTGCCATGCATGTTACATTACCGTACCGCCAGAAAGTTTTTTCACTGCCTAATTATTTTCACGTTTTGCGGCAATTATAATTAAACTTTTCGTTAGGAACTTTTTATAATTTGGGGGTGGATTACCAGGTAGGTTTTCACGGGTTCAAAAATGGGGACACAACACCCACGCCTTGCCGCCACACACACGCGCATGGAGGGGCCTGCTGTCCTGTCGTAAAGTATCATACATCGTATTGCCTCTGTGTCTATCCTATCCTAACCTGCACCCCAATGCTAATAAAAGTCCCTGCCGCAGCCGTGACAGCTTAAGTGCACGAATCCACAGCCAGCGTACAGTATGACGCAGCCCACGCATAGCCGCACGCCAGCCCCCGCCCCCTGCGCCGTTGCCCCGGCCCCTCCCCCGGAATTTTCCCGAGGCGTACTTAACTGTCGGCAATTATAATTAATATTTTCATTTCACATATTTTTCACGTTTTCTGAGAGCAATTAGTGAAAAACTTTCCTGGCGGTACGGTAATGACGAGGTAAACGTAGAACACTAGGATGCGGGGTGAGGTGGGGCAGCAGTGGGGTGAGGTGGGGCAGCAACAGTGGTGGGTGATGATGGAACGAGAAGCGAGTGGGTCACGGAGCTCCTGAAGCAGCTTTAAAACGCACTCTCCTGTCCGCGGCTCTTCGGAAAACGCCACGGCGAAGCGTGGCCAACAGCCTGGACAAACACGGACCTATAGCCATAGCCATGGCGCCCAAGCATTCGGTCTCCGCTGTTGCAGCTGCTCGTGCCCTCGGCCCCTTTTCCTCGTCCCTCTCGGCGTCTTGCGAAACCCCTACTTCCCACTCCGCACCTCCAATCCCACCAGACACTGCTCCCCCCCTGCCCCTGCCTCTGCCGCTGCTGCCCTTCCCTTCCCTTCCCTTCCCTTCCCTTCCCTTCCCTTCCCTTCCCTTCCCTTCCCTTCCCTTCCCTTCCCTTCCCTTCCCTTCCCTTCCCTTCCCTTCCCTTCCTTCCCTTCCCTTCCCTTCCCTTCCCTTCCCTTCCCTTCCCTTCCCTTCCCTTCCCTTCCCTTCCCTTCCCTTCCCTTCCCTTCCCTTCCCTTCCCTTCCCTTCCCTTCCCTTCCCTTCCCTTCCCTTCCCTTCCCTTCCCTTCCCTTCCCTTCCCTTCCCTTCCCTTCCCTTCCCTTCCCTTCCCTTCCCTGCCCTGCCCTGCTCTGCCCTGCTCTCCCCTTCCTCCGCCCCCACCCCGCCCGGAACAGGGGGCCCCCACCAAACCTCCCACCCCTCCCGTGCCACACATCCGCTCCCTCCACCCCCCTCCCTTCCCTCTCCCCGACCCCTCCCTCTCCCCCCCCTTGTATCGCTATGACTGCATTGCTTAACTCCGCTTCCTTTAGATTGGTTTAGTTTGGGCTGGTAACCACAACCCCCAACCCCATCCGACCCCACGCACCTGCACCAGCAGAGTGGCCACGGGGCCCCTCTTCTTGTCCAGGTTGGCTTCAATGACGGTGCCGCGGGCGGGGCGGAGCGGGTTGGACATGAGGCTCTTCTCCTCCGCCAGCCACAGCAGCTGTGCGGATAGATGGATACGGTAGAGGGATAGATGGGGGAGGGCGTGTAGGTGTGAAGGGCGGGGCGGGGTGGCATGGTGTTTAGGGTCGGGTTGGGTCGGGGTGGGTCGGCTTCAATTAGACTGGGCGAGTACGGTACTGCTTCTTCTTGAGTCGCGCCCGGCCCGTTCGCGCGCTGTATATCCATTTCACCATTAACACAAACACACACACACACACACACACATACATACACACACACGGACACACACACACACGCACACACATACACACGCACACACACACACACGCACCTGAGTGAGCAGGTCCTGCACGCCCGTGCCCTTCTTGGCGGACACGGGGCACATGGGCGTGTTGCCGCCCCACTCCTCCGGCACCAGGTTCAGCTCCAGCAACTCCTGTTTGTGCAGGGCGCAGGGCGCAGGGCGCAGGCCGGGCGGTGGTTAAGCAGGATGGTTCAGAGCCAAATCCATACCGTATCATCGCATGTTGATTCATATCGGGAATGACAGGAGTTCATGGTTGTTAGTTCGCACTGGCAACAGGATTCCAGTTTGTTTTAGATTGGTAGGTATCGGCAAAAGGAGGAGTTTGCAAATACCGGTTAATTTGTTTCGGCCTTGATAAATAATGAAGTCGCGACGGCGCGCGCGCACCTCATCATCAGCCTGGCGACCCCCGGCCGCGGCCAGCCAGCCATCCGCCCCGCGGAGCGCGCTAGCGCCCGACCTCTTCCCTGTCCCTCCCATTCCACCCCCCTCTCCGCCCCTAAGCCTTGCATCTGTCGTTTTCGCCTGTGCCTCCCTCGCTAATTTGGAGGTTGGTTTAGAATGGGCTGGTATTGACAAGCCCCCCTCCTCCTCCCTGTCCTCCTCTTCCGTGCGTCCTCCTCCCCCTAAACCCCACCCCACCCCGCCGCCGTTCCGCATCCCTCCCTCCCCCCACGCCCCTCCCGCCCACCCCTCCCGCCCACCCTCCCACCTGCTTGACGCGGTCCACATCCGCACCCGGCTTGTCGATCTTGTTGATCGCCACCACGATGGGCACACCCGCGGCCTGTGTGGGGGTTAGGTGGGTGAGGAGCGTGTGTGGGTGCGTGAGGAGCGTGTATGGGTGCGTGGGTGAACGTGCCTGGACGAGCGCGCACGTGTGTTGGGAAGCGGCGTCACCACTGCCGCCTCTCAACGCCACCACGGCACCTGCACGGCCTCCCTCCCTGAGGCGGCGCATACGCTGCACGCCACCTGCACGCCTACATCGCCACGGCGGCAATCCCCCTTAAGTCGCCGGCGCACCCAACATGTCTTCTTCGACTACTTCAACCTAACGAGTATTTTGTAGTATCGCCTTGGCTGCATTGCTTGACTCCGCTTCCTTTAGATTGGTTTAGTTTGGGCTGGTAACCACAACCCCCCTCATCCCATCCCAATCCCACGAAACGCCATCAACCCCAACCCCAACCCCAACCCCAGCCTGCTCCACCGGCCCACCCATTCCAGGACCCCCCCACACACACACAACCTCCCCCCCCACACACACATACACACACACACACACACACCTGCGCGTGCGCCACCGCCTCGCGGGTCTGCGGCCGCACGCCGTCGTCCGCGGCCACGATGATGATGGCCATGTCCGTCACCTGCGTGTGTGTGTGTGTGGGGGGGGGGGGTCCATGCATTTAATTTAATGACGAGGGGGGGTGGGGTGGGGCGGTGGGGTTGGAAGCGGGGGGCAGGGGGGATTAGCAGCGGTGGTTTGAGATTCCAGGGGGCTTTGGCCCCATGGTTTCAGGAATTAGTGTGTCCCAAAGGGGCCATTCACGCCCTGTCCTGTCCTGCGCTGCCTCCACGCCCTCATCACCTCCGCACGCACCCGCCCCCGGCCTGCACCCACCCGCCTCCCCCGCCCTGCCACCCGCCTCCCCCGCCCCGCCCCCTCTCGCGCCACACCGCAAACCCCTTGGTCGTTTTGACTTTGGGTTCTGGCATGAACTACCCCCCCACACACCCACACACCCACACACCCACACACGCACATCCACCTCAACTCCCCGCCCCGCCCCACCCCGCCCCGGCACACCTGCGCTCCGCGCGCGCGCATGGCGCTGAACGCCTCGTGTCCGGGCGTGTCCAGGAAGCAGATGGTCTTTACCTCGCCGTCCACCTCCACCTCCGTGTTGTAGGCGCCGATGGCCTGGGGAGGTGGGTGGGCGGGCGGGTGGTGGGTGGGTGGGGGTTAGGGAAGAGAGGGTGGAGGGGCAGGGGCAGGGGCAGCGCAGGGGACATAGAAAAAGATAGGGTTTGTCCCTAGGTGCCAGTGGATCCTCCCTGACCTTCAACGCCGAGCCCCAACACACGCGCTACTTGTGCAAGACCCCCCCCCCCCGGCCTCCGCCCTCCCGCCGCCGCCCTCCAGCCCCGCCGCCGCCCCCACCCCACCGCTCCCTCTGCCCCCACTGACACATCCTACCCCGCCCAGCCCCACCCCGCCCTCCCCTACTTCGCCCTTCCCCATCCCCGCTACACCCGCCCCGCCCTACCCTGGCCCCCATTTAGTTCGGGCTGGTAACCTGTTGAAGTGGCGGCTCCAGCTTAGCGCCGATATAGCCGAACGTCCTAAGCCGGTGCCGACCCGGCTACCACACCCGCCGGTCCCCCCCCACCCCCCGCCACGCCGCCCCCACCTGCGTGATGCCGCCCGCCTCGCCCGCCGCCACGCGCGCCTTGCGGATGTGGTCCAGCAGCGAGGTCTTGCCGTGGTCCACGTGCCCCATCACCGTCACCACGGGCGGGCGCGGCTGCAGGTCCTCAATGTCCTCCTGCGGGGGGGTGCCATACATGTTCAATTAATGACGAGGTACACGTAGAACAGACGTTGCAACACACACACGTTGGCATACCGACGGGGGGGGGGGGTAGCCATCCATGGATGGATGGTGTGTACTTGACCCCTTCACCCACACGGCTGAAGCCGCACGCCACGAATCCACGCCGCGGGACCCTCGTCACCGCTTGCACAGCCCGCTCACCCTTCCCCCCATTTCTAGTCGCCGGCGCACCCAACACGTCTTCTTCGACTACTTCAACCTAACGTGTTGTATAGCAATTTGCAACTTGTTCGGAACAACTTTTCTGTGCACATGCGACAATGTGACAATGCGACAATGCAACAATGCGACAATGCGACAATCACGGGAAATGCGCAGCAATCAGGGGATAGCTGTTGACACGCACCAACAATTGATCTGCGGGCGGGTCTGCCGTACGTGTGCGTCCGCCGAGCGCCCACAAACCGCACCCCTGGCCCCACCCCACCTGCACCCTGCCCTTCACCATGTGAACTCCCCAGGCACTGACATACTGCAAATACAAGTGGTGGGCCCATTTTCCTTCTACTTTCCTTCTCTCTTTCTTTGAGCCGCTTTTTGCTGACTGTCGCATTGTCGCATTGTTGCATTGTCGCATTGTCACATTGTCGCATCATCGTGTTCGGAGCGTTCCGAACAAGTTGCACACGGCCATATCGCCTTGACTGCATTGCTTAACTCCGCTTCCTTTATATTGGTTTAGTTTGGGCTGGTAACCACACACCCCCCCCTCTCCCATTCCTCCCGCTCTCGCCTGCTCCTCCTGCACTCCCTCCCTCCCCATCCGCCTCGCCCTTGCTCCGTTGCCGCCCTCTCCCCCGAAGCACTTCCCCCCTTGCTTTACTTTGGATTACAGTTTCGGCTGGCAGGCACAACCCCCCCAATGGATGGCTAAACCCCCCATTTTTGTTGTATCGCCTTGACTGCACTGCTTTAACCCCGGCTCCTTCAGATTGGTTTAGTTTGGGCTGGCAGCCACAACTCCCCCCCGCAAAAAAAATGGATGGCTTCCCCCCCCTCAAAGCGACCCTGCTCCAGCCCCCAGCTGTGACCCCCAGCTGCCCCAAACCAACGGTCCCTTAAGTTCCTGCAATGAACCTACCCCCCCACACACACACGCACACTGTCCCATGGATGGCTACTCCCCCCAACACACACACACACGTACACACACCTCGGTCACGAACTCGGTGCGCTTCTTGGCGCCATCCGTCACGGCCGACGCCTCCTTGTCCACCACCACCACGTCGTACTCGGCCGCCACCACCTGCAAGGAGAGAGGGGGGGAGAGGGGGAGTGGGGGGTTGCAAGGATACCGTATGTAGCGAAGGGTAGCAGGTAGGCAACAGGCGTGGGGGTGGGGGGCCGGGGGTAAAAGGGGAGAGAGGGAGGGGGCGGCGGCACAGGGCGGGTGTGCGGGCGATCGGCGGTGCGGAGTTGGTCGCGAGGGTTTGCACGTTACACGTTACATGTGGGTTCAAGGCCATTTCATTGTTGTGATCTCGTCTACTACATCATCACTTCCCTCTTCTGATCTATCATGCTCGTGCTCCTTCCAATCCTTCACCCACCCCGCCCCCCCATCACACTCCACTCCCCCCCCCACACACACACACCCAAACCCACACACACACCCAAACCCAAACCCACACACGCCCACACGCCCACCCACCTTGACGGTGTTCTTGTCCAGCAGCTGGCCCATGGACATGGCGATGCCCTTCATGAACAGCGCCCGCACAATGTCCGACTCGTCCACCTGCAGCGGCAGCAGCAGCACCAGCAGCAGCAGCAGAGGGCAGCAGCGGCGGCAGCAGAGGGCGGCGGCAGGAGAGGACGGCAGTAGCAGAGGGCAGCAGCGGCAGCGGTTCAGAGTTGGCAGTAGCAGCTGGCCGCGGTCAGAAACGCGGCGGCAGCAGCACCAAGCAACGAAGTGCTGCGTGCGCATGTCGGCCTGGCCCCGCTGCCCCGACAACGCCCCATCCCCGCTCCCGCTCCCTCTTTCCGCAAGCAGGCCCCCCCCCCAGTGGCCCCGCCCCCCGCCGCCGCCCATCTGTCTTCTGTGCCCCCATCCACCCCGCTGCAGCCGACCTCCCGATCCGCCCGCCCCTAGCTCCCGACGGGGGCACCGCACGCCGCCATCCAAGCGCGTGGGCGGCACACAGGGTCCCTCTGCCGCTCCGTGCCCCGCTCCCAACCCATCCACAAGATAGACACTCTTATCTGCCCAGCCCCAGCCCCAACCCCAGCCCTTCACACACACATGCAGCCCCTCCACGCACCCGCCCCACCAGTGCCCCCATCGACCAGAACTCGCCCCCCACCACGCCCTGCCGCTTCCGCACGGCACACCCGCATCTTGGCACATGACACGGCCCCCGCACATCCACCCACCCCATCCCACCCCACCCCACCCCACCCCTCGAACCCCCACCGCCCCACCACCCCTCTCCCCGCCATCTCTCCAACCCTGTCTCCCCACCCTCTCTCCAACCCTCCCTCCACCCCAATCCTTCCATGACGGCAATGGTTTACCACCCACCACCCCAATTAACCCAACCCCGACCCGACCCTCACCCACCTGCAGCAGGTCCGCCAGGTCGTGCAGCGACATGCCCTCGTCGCCCACCTGCAGCAGCAGCAGCAGCAGCAGCAGCAGCAGAAGAAGAAGAATGTGGTGGGTCGGGCAGAACTGGGCTGCGTAGCTGATTCAAGGCTCGCCGCTCTCTGCCGACGCCCTTGGCCACCCAACCAACCCCTCCTTCCCAGCCCTCTCTTTCCCGTGTCGCCGCGCCCCCAGCCCTCCACACCCAGCGCATCTGCCCGCCCCACCACACCCCACCAGCCCACCACCAGCCCCCGCTCCCCCCCCCAAAACACCCATCCATCCCCACCCATCCATCCCCACCCATCCACCCCCACCCATCCACCCCCACCCATCCATCCCCACCCATCCACCCCCACCCATCCACCCCCACCCATCCACCATCCGCCCCCCACCTCGAAGATCTCCTCCTTGTCGCGCCGCCGCGCCGCCGCCTTCTCATTGCGGCTGGCCTCGCGCTGCCGGCGAGCCTCGCGCTTCATCTCCGCCGTCACCTGCACGTGAGCACACGCACCAGCACGACGGGTGCGGTGGGGCCAAGGCGGTCTGGTGTGATGCAACGGCCGGTGTACAAGACGGGCGTACAAGACGGAAAAGGCGACACGTGGGCTGTGCGCCGCTGCTGTCCCCGCTGCTGTACATGCCTGCCACACGCTTGTCGTGCCAGCTCGCCAGCCAGCCAGCCAGTTAGGAACTCAGCCCGCGCCCATCCAACTGCCCAACCGCCCATCCAACCGCGCCCAACCGCCCACCCACAACCGCCCACCTTCTCCTTCCGCTTGGCGCCCTTCTTGCCCTTGCTCTTGAGCGCGGGCCCCTTGTTCACAAACTCCATGTCCTCTTCGTCGAACAGGTCCATCATGTCGTCCTCCTCCACCACCTGGTGCAGCAGCGCGAGAGGGTGGGGGTAGGGGTGGGGTAAGGGGTGGGGTTGGGGTGGTGGGGGTGGCGGGGGTGGGATGGGGGTGAGGCGGGGTTGAGGGGTGGCGGGGTTAGAGGGTGGAGGGTAGGAGTGAGGTGCGGGTGCGGGTGAGGGGGTGAGGTGCGGGTGGAGGGTAGGGGTGAGGGATGAGGTGCGGGTAAGGGGTGAGGTGCGGGTAAGGGGTGGGGTGCGGGTGAGGGGCGAGGTGCGGGTGAGGGAGGCGGGCGGAGGACTGCGTTGTAAGGGGCTGCGACGTCATGTCGCCCACGGCCCCCTGCACGCACACACGCAGATGCACTCTGCACCTTATGCCCTCCATCTCATTCTCTCTTCTTCTTTACCTAATGACCTTCTCTGTTCCTCGCCCCAAGGGCTTCAATGGTCGAATTGGGAGCTGGAATGAACAACCCCCCCCCCACCCACCCCTCACACCGATGCCCTGCCCCTCCACCTCCTCCTTCAATCAGAATCCCTCCTCCTGCTTCCGCAACCCTCTTTGCACCAGCTTACCATGACACATGCGCGTATCTGTCTACCGTATCTATCCATCGATACATCTGTAACGCATTCCTGTCCCCCCCAGGCCCTCACCTCGATGTCCATGGAGCCGCGGCCGCCCTTGCCCATCAGCGGCTCCAGCACCCGCAGGGAGGGCGGGTCGGGCCGCACCAGCTCGCCGGGGGCAGCGGACGCCGCCGCGCCGTCGGCCGCGTGCGTGGTGGCCGCGGCGCTGGCGGGCTGGCGGGGCAGCAGGTCGGGGCGCGACGGCGGGCGCGCCAGTGGCACGGAGGAGGTGGCGGAGCCGGAGCCGGAGCCGGAGGCGGCGGCGCCGGCGGCGGGCGCGCCCGGGCGCGGCGGCGCGCCGACGGAGCGCGGCGGCGGCGCGGACTGCGCGGCGTTGGGGCCGCCGGTGGGGCGCGACGGCGGCGGGCGCTGCGGCCGCGCGGGCGGCGGGGTGGGCTTCGGCGGCGCCGGGCGCGGCGGCGGCGGCGCGGCGGTCAGGGGCGCGGGCGCGGCGGAGGCGGGCGCGCTGGGCGCCGACAGGGGCGGCAGGTTGGCGAAGGGGTTGGAGACCGCGGGGCGGGTGAGGGGCTGCTGCGCCGGCGGCGCCGGCGGCGGGGGCATGGCCGGCCGGGGCGGGGCGGGAGGCGCGGGCGCGGGCGCGCCGTTGCTAGCGGCCTGCTGCTGAGGCGCGGGCGCGTTGCGCAGCGGCGGGGGCGCGCCGGGGCCGGCGGGGCGGGCTGGCGGGGGCGGGCCGGGGCGCGACAACGAGGCATTGCCGCCCCCGGGCGCCGGCGGGCGGCTCAGCTGGGCTGGTGGGGGCGGAGCCGACGGCCGGGCCGGCGGGGGCATCGAGGGCTTGGTGAGCGAGCCCGGGCCAGCGGGACCGGGACCGGCGGCCGCAACGACGTTTCTCCGGGCCCGCGATCCAGAGCCGGCCACCATGGCCGCCTTGCTGGCAGCTTGAGAAGTGCTGACGACCGACTGCGTCGACGCAGCGCCCGCGACAAACGAGTGCGCGACCATTTTCGAGCTGCACCTGAACTGGACCAAAGGGTGTCCCTGGTAGCCTACGTAATAGCAGGAAATATGCCTAGTATTGATGCTAGTAGCAGCGTGAACGCCGATTCAACACGCCGCGAGACCCAGTTGGGCAAAAAACGAGCAGAAGCACGCAAACTGTCTTCTACGCAACGAGCGAAAACGCGGAGCAATCCATTCCTGCTAGTTTCTTTCAGATACCCGACTACAGGGTCTGGCTCTCAACGTTCGGGCTGGCGATCCTCGAGCCTGCGCCCCGAGCCACACGGACATGAGGACTTGAGGCGGCCCAGATTGGCCCAGTCTTCCACCCCTCGCCGCGCTTTTATTGCTAGTGCAATACATACAAGGCTTTATGAATAACGATGTCGTCATGTGGATCCGCTCACAGAGTGCAACTTGCGCGAGGCTTGCTGCGCAAGTCGCCGTGGAGCTCTCGGCGCCCAGCGACTTGGCCAGCAACGGATTCGGGACTGCCTGGCGAGTCACAAACACGAAAACAATACGTTTATTTAAACATGAAATTCAGCTGCGAGACCCCGGCCGGCGCGAGCTGGGCTTGACTCCACGGATGCCGTCAGCTGTCCATGTCCCGTGCACTAGTCCTGTCGCTGCACAGGCGCTTCCCAGATGGCCGCCTGTCGCAGCGTCCATAACGTCAAAGGCCTGATGCATGCGGCCTTGCCCTGCTCGAATGGGTGGGGGCGGCCAGGGAAGGTGGTGGGGCCACGGCTGGGGGCTGTGTAGGGTTTGGGGAGTTCAGGCAGGGCTGGGCGTCTCGGTGCAAGATACAGGCGCTCACCCTTCGCCCCACCCACCCCCTGGCTGCATTGCCACAGCCATCCAGGAGCATGTGCACTTGCGCCGGGTGCCGTCATGCCGTGCAAAAACCGTGCACCAGGAATTTAGGATCCCGCAGCACCGTCACGTAGAAGTACGCTAAAAGAATGCGTGTCCGTGACTAGACTGGACACCTGCCCGCAGGTGCGCTGCGACTCCGGCTCTGAAGCTGCGTGGCGTCGCATTGTCTGTGTGGTCGTGCTTTCGCCTGGCCGGGCACCCGGAGCGTGAGGAATGCGCGCCAGCAAAAACGTTCCAGCAACCTCCAGCCAGCAACTGACGTCGGTACAGTTGCAGCGCGTTTCTCCTGCCGGTGCGCCCGATTACCTGCTTGCTTGTATTTGCGGATACGGTATGTGGGGGGCTTCGGACACTACCGTCCTGGGACCTCGCATTCCTGCCCCATGCCTGTCCCATCAGCTAAGAATGCGTGTCCGTGACTAGGTACACGTGTCCGGCCCGACAGGCCGCAAAACACCACGCACGGTCACGCCGCCGACACGACAGCCGGTTGCCACCGTCAACGCCCAAGCATTACCTGCTAGCGGGCCTCCCTAAACCATGCGCGGCCGGCCGCTATTCAATCCTAGCCCTTGGCAATGGCAGTGTGCAGCACGGAGCGTTGGAGATGATCGCGTCACAGACACCCGCCTGTCCGTAATTTAGCGCACGTCGTAACCCGCCGTCACTGCTGCGCCAGTGCGCCTCCAACACCACCCCGCTCAGAAGCGGAAGCCCCGCGGCGGCGGCAGCAACACGCCGGGGTCACGGGGGTCCACCTCCACCACAAGCAGCTGCAGCAGCTGCTGCCCGCCCGACGCCATGCCCTCCCCCTCCCCCTGACCGGTCCCTCCCCCTTCCCCTTCCCCTTCCTCGCCCGCCTGCTCCCCCTCCCCCTCCCGCTCCCTGTCCTGTTGTGCGGCTGCTGCGCCCCGCTGCGCCCGAGCTGCGGATGCGCGGGGCCCAGGCCTGAGGCCGCTGGGACTGCTACTGCCGCCACCGCTGGTGCTGCTACTGCCGCCAGCGGCACCCACGCCCCGCCACAGCTGTTGCTCCCGGGGCTCCACGCCCATCAGGCCCGGCAACACATCGTGCAGCGCGCGTTGCGTCGCCTCCAGCGCACCTTCAACCGCCTCAACCGCCACACGCCGACCCCTTGCGGACCCTGCCCCACCCCCGCCGCCGCCCGTGCGCCCGCCCCCAGCGATATCCCGGCCCCGGCCTCCCGCGTCACCTCCTCCTCCCGCACCGCCGCCGCTTCTTCCATTCCTTCCGCCACCTCCTGCCCCCGCCTGGCCTTCTTCTTTCTCTTCTTCTTTCTCCTCCTCCTGCCGCTGCTGCTGCCGCTGCTGCCGCTCCACGTGCCGCCCCGCCACGCCCTGCCCCGCCACGCCCTGCCCCGCCGCCGCCGCCGCCGCCTGCCGGTGCAGCTGCAGCTCCTGCAGCTGCGTGGCGAGCGCGTGCGCCCCATGCAGCTGGTCGCAGTCGTCCTGCGGCCCCAGCAGCCCCAGCAGCCGCCACAGCGACCACCGCGCCACACTGCCCAAGCGCACCGCCCACCCCTCCAGCACCCCCCCGGCGCCCGCGCCAGAGGCTGCAGCCGCATCGGCTGCAGCCGTCGTGGCTGTGGCTGTGGCTGTGTCAGCCGTTCTGGATGCACCAGCCTCCGCAGCGGCAATAGTGGCAGCGGCAGTAGTGGCAGCGGCAGTAGTGGCAGCGGCAGTAGTGGCAGCGGCATCAGCAGCGGCGGCTGCCGCGGCAGCCTGCCGCTGCTGCGCCAGCATCGCGGTCTCTGCCGCAGCCAGTTGTAGCCGGTCCAGCCATGGGCCGACTGCCGCTTGGTGGTGGTGGTGGTGGTGGTGGTGGTCTTGGTGCATCAGCCCCGGCGGCGCGGGCAGCACGGATATTCCGCAGTCGCGTCCGAGGCGCTGCATCTCAGCGCGCGCCTGCGAGCATGGTGATGGTATACGAAATGTGCGGAATGGGCCGAACTGCAGTTCGAGAAGCACGCGGTAATAGGGCAAGACTGAGGCAGGATTCAGGCAGGCAGGTCGGGCAGGACTAATGAGGCGGGCTGTGTGGGCAGGATTTGTGACTTGTGAGGCAGGAATGCAGGATGTTTGGGGAAGTCAAAGCAAGTTTTGCTTTCATTCGCCAGGACGCTAAGGCGCCAGTCTGGACGGGGATTCGCATCAGCGTCGGCACTAGCCACAGTCACAGCCACAGGCCCACCGCAGGATTACGCGATGTTGTAACCTGTCAAGTGTACTGCACTCACCAATGCAAGCGCATGGAAGGCAAACGTGAGCGCGTCCATGCCACTGGTGCTGCTGCTCCCGGCGCCGCCGGCACCGCCGCCTCCACCTCCATCGCTGTCGCATGCACGGCGGCCGCGGCGGCTCCCATCGCCATCATCATCGTCATCAGTGACAGCGCCGCCCCAGCGCCGCCGCCCCATATCCACCAGCAGCAGGCAGCCGCCGGCCGCCCGCACCCGAGCCAGCAGCGCCTGGCCCGTGCCCCGAACGCGCTGCTCGCAACCGTGCCTGCAAGCAGCGGCACATACAGCAGCCGTATTCCACAGCTTCACAAGCATTATTGCTGCGTCTAATAATGCTTGCGGACGTGTTCCGTGCGCCCCGCCCCTCAGCGTGCAGCGCAATACGCACGCGCATGCCGCAGCCGGGTGGCGGCTGACGGAAGCCCGGCGGCGTTGTGTGCGCGGCGCGCTACTGACTGACGAGTGCTGTTGTTTCGCTTGATTCATGGATGCGGCCCGCTTACCTTCCAAAGGGGCCCCGTAGGACGACGAAGGGCCCTGTTTGCAGGAAGCGACCCTGCACGTCCCTGAGGCCCCACACGCGGCCGCCGGCAGACGCGGGAGCATGGGCAGGGGCACCGCCGGCATCCTCTCGCGCACGGGCGCCGGCACCAGCCGTGGCAGTAGCGGCAGCGGCAGCGGCAGTAGCGGCACCGGCACCGGCAGCGGCACCGGCACCGGCAGCGGCACTGGTACCCGCAGCGGCAGGGGAAGCGTCAGAGGCGCCCAAGGCCCCGGGCGCGCTGCCGCAGGAGGAGGAGGAGGAGGCGGAGGCGGCGCAACTCGGGCCGGGCCTACTGCCGCTGCTACTGCCGCCACTGAGGCTGGGCGGCAGCGGCACAAAGCGAGCCGCCAGCAGCAAGGTGCTGCCGGCTTGGGTCCCAGGAGCGGCGGCGGCGGCTGTAGCTGTGCCTGGCTTCTCTACACTGCCCGTCACCCCCTCCTGCTGCTGCTGCTGCTGCAGCTGCTGCTGCAGCGGCGGCTGTAGCTGTGTCTGCACGGGCACCACCTGCAGGCACAGGTGTGACAGGCCCGGCAGCCAACGACTGCGAGCTGCCCGGTCGCCCCCGCCCCCACCGCCAGCAGCAGCAGCAGCAGCAGCAGTAGCAGCAGTAGCGCTACCAGCCGTAGATGGCTTCCCACCACCGGAACCGCCGTGTCCCGTGTTGCCGCCACCACCACCACCACCACCACCGCGGCGGTGGACCGCTGCCGCGTCCTCCGCCGGGACCCCGCAGAGGGGCTGCTGCTGAGCCGCTGCTGGCCCTGTCGTCCTAGCCGCCCTTGCTTCCCCTGCTGTGCCTGTCACCTCCGCAACTGCTTCCGCTGCGGCAGTGGCTTCAGCTGCGGCTGCTGTGGCTTCCCCTGCGGCTGCTGTGGCTTCCACTGGTGAGGCCGGTGCGCCAGCTCCCGCCGCCGCCGCACGCCGCGCGACCGGGACAGCAGGCCCACCTGCTGCTGTGGGCAGCAGGCCTCCTTGTATGATTTCCGTGAGCTCGCAACTGAGTGAGTGAGCTTCCTCCAGCGCCGCCCAGTGCGCCGCCAGCTGCCGCAGCGCCTCGCCGCCTTCCACCAGGAACCAGGGCGTGGGCGCCTGCGGCGAAGGGAGCACGCAGTCGCGTTTCTTTCCTTGCGACCTCTTGCTTGCTTCATGTTTCGCGTAGCTTGTGTGCCTTCATCTGTTACCAACCCCGCTGCACCCACCCACCCAACCTACCCTCAACATCCTGCCCCCGCACCTGCGCCGTGTCCGCCAGCAGCAGCGCCCGCGCCAGCGCCTCCCGCGCGCCCCGGCCCGGCCACTCGCAGCTGCGGAGCACTGTCAATGGCGGCGGCTGCTGCTGCTGCTGCTTCTCCTCTGGCTCTGACGCTTCTACGGCTGCTGCTGCTACTGCTACTGCTACTGCTGCTTCATCCCCAACGTGTGCGGCAGCAGTCGTGCTGCCACCACCGCCACCTCGACCGCTCCCGCCGCCGCCGCCGCTCCCGCCGCCGCCGCCGCCGCCGCTGACAAAACCGGAGCAGCAGCAGTCCCGCACCGCCGCCGGCAGCGCGGCCGCCGCCAGGCGCGCCGCCGCCTCCAGCGCCAGCACGGTGTGCCGCTGCTGACGTGTCATCACAGCGGCCAGCAGCACCTCCAGCTCGTTGAGCACCCGCATGTCCGCCGCCTCACCCGCCTCCTCACCCGCGCCCTCACCCGCCTCGCCGCCTGCATCCAATGCCGCCCCCGCCCCCGCCGCCTGCTGCCGCCGCTGGCGCCGCGGCCACCCCGCGTCCTGCTGCTGCTCCCGCCGCAAACGCCGCCGTGCCGCCGCCTGCTGCTGCGCCGCAAACGCCGCCTGCACCGCCTCCGCCTCGCCGAGCCGCTGCCGGGCCTCCTGCAGGCCACTGCCGGGCTCCGCCGCCGCCGCCGCCGCCGCCGCGGCGACCGCTGCTCCATACGCCACCCACAGCGCCCCCACAAGGCCTCCCCCGCCGTCGCTGCACCGGCCCCCTGCCCCGCTCCCGCCCCTGCTGCTCCGTTCCGCGGCGGCGGCCGCCGAACGTCGGGATTCCAGGCCGCAGTGGTGAATGCTGCTGCTGCTGCTACTGCTACTGCTACTGCTACTGCTACTGCTACTGCTACTGCTGCTGCTGCTACTGCTGCTGCCGCGGGTCCGGGCCCGGGTGCGGGTGCGGAACGCTGCTAGGGCTGCCTGGGCCCCCGCCCAGTGCGCGGCCCACAGCGACCGTGTCACCGCGGGCACCACGTCAGCCCGCACAGGCACCGTGTCCCACCCGCCGCCTGCTGCCGCCTCCCCACCTGCAGCTGCAGCAGCAGCAGCCGCCTCGCCATCGTCCCCCTCCGCACCGGCGGGCGCGATGTCGCTGGCATTCCTCCGGCCCCCTGCGCCCGCGCCCGCGCCCGCGTCCGCGTTGGCAGCACGACCGCCTGCTTGGGGCCCAGCCGCCCCCGGGCTCTGACTGCTGCTGCTGCTGTCGCCAGCTTTGCCACCGCCGGCTAAGCCGGTCGTTGTCCGGTTGCTGCGGGACGCAGTCCCGCTTCTGCCTCTCGGTAATAGCGGCGAGCCGGAGGGAGCTGCTGGTGCTGCTGGTGCTGCTGGTGGTGGTGGTGCTGGTGCTGCTGGTGCTGCTTCTGAGGCGAAGGCGAAGGCGGAGGCGCAGCCAACCGCGCCCTCCTCGTTCCCGCTCTCGCTCCCGCCCTCGCCCTCGCCCTCACAGTCGTCGAGCACCAGCAGGCGCGGCAGAGTGATGGAGCCAGCCATCTGGGCGACCGCCAACAGGCAGCGGGCGCCGCCGAGGGCCCGCAGCTGCGCCACCGCCGCCCGCAGCTCGCCGTCGCCCGCGTCGGTGGCTGTAGCAGCTGCAGCATTATGGGCTGTAGCACCAGTGGCTGCTGCTGCTGCTGCTGTTGCTGCTACTGCTGCTGCTGCTGCTGTTGCTTCTGCCGCGGCCTCGCGAACGGCCGCTCCGTAGCGCTCCAACGCCTCCACTGCATGCGGCTCCTGCACACAGCAGGGTGCGAGCGTGAACGGGAGAAGCCATCAGCAACAACATCCGGCACCCAATGTCCGTCATGCCTCTCCCGCTCCCTCCCTCCCTCCCTCTCTCTCTCCCCTACCCGCAGGTCTGACAGCAGGTGCACCAGGCAGCGCTGCTCCAGCGGATCCAGGGGGGCAGGGGGCCGAAGGTAGCCGCCTGCGGTGGGGTGGGTGACTGGGTGGGGAGGGGTGCGGTGGGATGTGGCACGATGCTTACTCGGGAAGTAAGGGGACCTGCTGCAGCTGCAGCAGCAGGCCGCTGCGTCCCCCTCCCACTTCAATATTCCCTCCCGCCCTTTGTTCCCTCACCTGATGGCTTTCCCGCAGTTTCTCCACAGCTACCCCCACGCACCTCACCCACCTGACCTGACGCCCGTCTTGGACTCCGCCGCCGCCGCCGCCGCCGCCGCCGCCACCTCCTCCTCCTCCATCTCCTCCACCACGAGCCCAACCGCCACCACCGCCTCCGCCAGCGCCCCGGCCGCCATCATGAGCCGCTCCCGCTCCTCCGCCGACGACACCACCACACCGCCAGGCCCTCCCTCCACCGAGACCGCCGTGGCCGTGAGCGCTCGGATCAGCAGCAGCGCCAGCTCCTTGTCCCCTCCCACGCCCTCATCCCACTCAGCCTCCATGCAGCCGCCGCCGCCGCCGCCAGTGACGCCGCCGCCACCGCCGCCACCGCCGCCGCCGCCGCCGCCGCTGCTGACGCCACCGCCGCCGCTGACGCCATCGCCGCTTCTTGAGCAGCTGCTGCCGTTGCCCTGCTTCGGCGGCGGCGGCGGCGCCGGCACCGGACCAGCAACCGATGCCGGAGCACCGTACTCTGCCGCCGCCGCCGCTGCCGCCGCCGCCATCAGCCGCGCCGCCACGCCGTACGGATCCAGGTCCCAGACCAGACGCAGGACATCAGCCGCCAGCCTCGCCTGGTCCCGAGCCGCATGGTCGCGTATGAGGTGTGCGTGCTGGCTGCGCAGCCGCGCCGCCGCCGCCCGGAGGTCCCGGCTCGCTGCCTCCCACGCCGCCGCTTCCGACGACGCCGCCGCCCCCTGCCGAGCCGCTACAGCCTGCTGCTGCTGCTGCTGCTGCTGCCGCCGCCGCTGCTGTCCTTGCTGCCGCCCCAGGTGCAGCTGGGGCTGCTGCAGCCGCTGCTCCGCCGCCCGCTCCTCCTCGTGTGCGGCCGCGGCGGCTGCCGCCAGGGCCGTCGTCAGCAACCGGTGCTCCGCGAGGACCCCCAGCGCCGCCTCCAGCGCCTCCGGCAGCTGCCCCTGCTCCCACAGCTCCATTGCAGCTCCCAGCCTAGCAGAGAGAGCGTCTACAGCAGTGACAGTCCCGTTCCGGTCGGCTGATGCATCTGCGGGAATCGGGGCCTCCTCGGCAGCGGCGGCAGCGCCTTCCAGCGCCGAGTCTGCCTTTATTGCCGCCGCTGCTGCCGCCTCCGCCGCCGCGCGGCGGTTGAACGCCGCGACCGCGTCTCCGGCGGCGGTCAGCGCTGACGTGGCGGCGGCGCGCAGGTTCGGGCGGTAGCCGCTGCTGCCGGCGCGGGCGGAGGCGCGCAGGGCGCTCAGCTGCGACCGCTGCGAGTGCAGGTGGCGTCGAGAGGAGCAGCTCGCCACCGCGGCGGGCGACGTCAGGCCGGCCGCCGCCAGCGCCAGGCGCCGCTGCTGCAGCGCCGCGAGCTGGTGGTTGTATTGCATGGACGCTGGTGAGCAATATGATGGTGGCTGTTCGTGCAGCAGTGATGGCGACCCGCCGATAGTACCGATGACCTGCTGCGCGGCCGCGCTCGCGTGCACGGCGAGCGAGCTTGCCCCGCTGCTGCTGCTGCTGCTCGCGCTGCCGCCGCCCGCTGCTATTGCAGAGCTCTCCATGCGCCTTTGGTTGGGCTGGAAATGCAGAAGGCATTGACTGGGCTGCTGGAGCCCGAACCCGCTCGAGGTTACAATGTCTCCGGCGCCGCCGCACAAAAGGATCGAGCGGCCGTCATTCCATTCATTGCAGCTCGACATAGAAAGACCATCTGCGCATGGCTCTATCTGTACCGAAAGCTCAGTACTCGGCCTGCCAATGCATGCGCAGTTGTTAACAGCTCAGCCATGAATTGCGGGCTGGCGTCATCCCTCTCCCGCGGTCCCGCCTCGGCCACCCCAGGGGCCCCCGCCCCACCTCCTCCCGCCTCACAGCCTCACAGCCTCACAATGGCCCCCTGGAACCACAAACCGTTTGCCCCTGGCGCCGCCCCCTCGCCGCCGGCAGCGGCGGCAGCAGCACATACACGCGGGTCGTCCGGGTCACACTCAACCACCAGCACCAGCAGCAGTTGCCTGCCACCGCCTCCTCCAACCGCCCCCCCTTCGTGCCACCGCCCCCACCGCCGCCATTGCCGCTGCCACCGCTGTTGTTGCCGCTGCCACCGCCCCCACCGCGGTGCGGCCACGGTGCGCCACGTTGCTCCTGCTGCTGCTGCTGCTGCGCCCCCAGCGGCGGCGGCGTAAGCACGTGGCCCGACAGCGCCGCCGCCAGCGCCGCGCGCGTCCAGCTGCGCCGCCACCTCCAGCACGCCCCGCTCCGCAGCGGCCGCCTGCTGCTGCGCCGCCGCCTACTGCTGCCGCTGCTGCTGCTGCTGCTGCTGCTGCTGCTGCTGCTGCCGCGCATCCGCTGCAGCCGCAGCCGCCGCCAATGCCGCCTTGCCGGCAGCCTGAGCGGCTTGTCCCCCTTCAGAGCCCTCTCCCGGGGCCCCCACCGCCTCGCAGTCGCAGGCATAAAACCGCCCTCCTCAGAAACCAACAAACAGCCTTACCTCTGGAGCCTCAGCGCAGCGCATCCCATGAATCTAAGCGGGCGGCGCCGGCGGCGGCGGCAGCAGCACACGCGGGTCGTGTGGGTCACACTCTGCCACCAGCACCAGCAGTTTCCTCGGGACCACCCTGCTGCTGCCACTGCCCCCAGCCAGCCCCCCAGTGCCCTCCTCCTCCTCCTCTTCCTCCTCCTCCTCCTCCTCGGCATGGGACCGAGACCCGGAATTGGGTTCGGTGTCGCCATCCGAGTCAGGCGCTACCCGCCTGCTGCGACCTCCACCGCCACTGCTGCAGCCCCCACGCCCCACACTCCGCCACAGCAGCTCATGTGCGCCCGTCGGCTCCTGCCCCAGAAGCCCAGGCAGCAACGCATCCAGCACGCCCGCCGCCTGCCGCATGCCTTGCTCCGCCCGCGCCCGGGCCGCCTCCGCCGCCGCCGCCGCCGCCGCCGCCGCCGCCGCCGCCGCCTCATCCCGGCCCGGAAGCAGCGCCCGCCCGCCTCCGCCTCCGCCGCCGCCGCTGCCGCCGCCACCCCGCCCCTCCCTCCGCCGCGCCGCTGCCGCCTCTCGCGCCGCCGCCGCCGCCGCCACCTGCTGCTGCTGCTGGTCCGCCGCTCGCACCCAGTCAGCCTGGCCCTGTGCCAGCCGCTCCAGCTGATTCAGCGCCTCTGACACCCCCGCCCCGTCGCTCCCGCCGCCGCCGCCGCCAGCGTCGCCGCCGCCGCCGCCGCCTTCTTCCCCCAGCTCCGCCTCCGGCGGCCGATCTGCGCCCAGACCCAGACCCAGCAGCTGCCACAGCGCCTGCGCCGTCGCGGCGCGCGCGTGCGCGCCCCAAGACTGCAGCGTCGCCCGCGCCCGTGCGCCGGCCTCCTCCTCCGTCGCTTGCGTCCCGGCAGCAGCAGCAGCAGCAGCAGCCGCAGTAGCAGCAGCAGCAGCGGCAGTACCACCCGCGGCGGCAGCAGCCGCAGTAGTAGCAGCAGCAGCACCCGCGGCAGCAGCAGACTCCGCCGCCGCCAGGTGGCGGCTGATTGCGTCCGTGGCCACGCGCTTGTGGAGCCGCTCCGCCGCCGCCGCCACAGCCGGGTGGGCGCCGTCAAGCGGCACGCGCGGGTGCACCGCGAACACGCAGTCGCGTCCGGCGGCGCGCATGCGCTGCCGCAGCTGCGCACCGGAAAGGCGCCCATGCAAGCTTTGCGTTATTAGTGCGGTGCGGTGGGGTGGGGTGGGGTGGGGTGGGGTGGGTAGTTCATTCCAGAAACCAGAAGCGAAACGACCGTGGGGTGGTGGGAAGGGGGGTTGGGGTGTGGTGTGGCGTGGTGGGGCTCGATGCATGTCAAGGCAGTGAAGAGGAGGGATTGGGGAATTGGGGCAAGCGTGAAGGGCACGTGCACGGCAGGACACGCTGCGGGTATTGACCCAGTGTTTAGTCAGCATAAGAGCTCAAACAAGGTTGCCTTGATTGAGCTACTTGACACAGTCACTCAGCGCTTTCAGGACATTGAGTCACAGCTTATAAGGCAAGCGGCAGAGCCGCGTTATCATGTTAGGCTGCCAAGGGCTTGTAGGTTTACTGTGGCGGAGCCGTATCGCTCGCCCGCGCGCCTGTCTGCTAAGTATCCCCGGAGCAGCACATGAGTTAGTTCGAGCGGGGCACGTGCTGGGTGCTGGGTGCGTCGCAGCCCATGGGATGAAGGCATGAAAACCGCCCCCGCCCCCAGCGCGGCCTACGCAGGATAGCCGCCCCCTCCCCCCCCATGGAATTGTACGGCAGCATGTTGTGCCGTGCGGGGGGGGGGAGCCATCTATAGGATGGTGTGTACGGTGTACCGTATCAGACTTTGGGGGGGGGGTGTCATGCATGTTTAACTGGGGGGGGGGCCGAGCCACTAAACCGAAACCTAGCGAGACCGTCAGGTCATGCCGGGTGCGTGTGTTGAGGGGTTTGCACGCATTAAGAATTAGAGAAGGCGTTGACCGTAGCCAAAGCATGGGGGGGGGCGCTCGAGAGAATGGAAAGCATACACACACGTGCGCGCGCCGGGCCTCCCCCAACGCAGATCACGGTACACGACATATTCTTTGATCAAACACGACCCGATGCAACGAGTGCGACTACTCACGTGCGCCAACGCCAGCCAGTCAAGGGAGCTGCGGCATATGGCGCCGCCGCCGCCGCCGCCGCCGCCGCTGCGACCGCCGCCGCCGCCGCTGCGACCGCCGCCTGCCGTCGCGGTTGCCTGTCCTGTGCCTCCTGCTGCTGCTGCTACTGCCGCTGCTGCTACTGCCGCTCCTCCTGCTGCTACTGCCACTGCTCCCCTCCGCAGCGGCCTCCGCGTCAGGCTGACCGCCACCAGGCCGCCCCGCTGCCGCATGACACGCTCCGCCAGCATCTCGCCCGCAACGCTGCGACAGCCACAGCACCACAGCAACACGTCTCGCATGCGGCACACAAACCGCAAACATACACATAGCCGTCCAACCCCAGAAACCATAGACCTTAGCGATTGGGCATCGGCAATGGGGCAAAACATTGGCCTTGCTAAGTGGCCGAGTACTATAGCTGGCGGTGGCACAGTGCGAGTGAGTCCCATCCCGCCCAGCCCCGCCGCGCCACCTGACACACCTGGACCGAACCCCCGACGGTATCACCATCACCCCCGCGTCCGGCCCGGCCTTGAGGAAGTGCGCCCACACCGCCTCCACCTGCACCGCTCCTGCTGCCGCGCTGCGCCCAGCGCTCCTGCTGCTACTGCCACTGCTGCTACTGCCACTGCTGCTACTGCCACTGCTCCTACTGCCACTGCTGCTACTGCCACTGCTGCTACTGCCGAGGCCTGCCAGGGTCGGCTCCAGCGGCACGAAGCGAGCCTGGAAGCAGCAGTACCCACCGCCGCCATCGACGCCGCCGTCACGGTCGCCCGCTGCTGCAGTGGCTGTAGCATCATGAGGCTGCTGCTGCTGCGGCGGCTGTAGCAGTGTCAGCTGCAACCCGATGTACGACAGGCCTTCCAGGACGCCCGCCGGCACCGCCGTGAGACTTGTCCTGCCGGCGCTACTGCCGACGCTACTGCTGCTGCTCTTGCTACTGCTCCTGCAGCTGCTGCTGCTGAATCCATCAATGCTGTTGCTGCTGCTGCTGCTGCTGCCGCCGCCGCTGCTGCTGCCATGGCCGCCGGGTCGGTCGCCAACGATTTCACCAAGCACCAGACGCGCTATGCCGGCGTCAAACCACTGCCGCCCACATTCATGCAGCCGCTCCAGCGCCGCCCAGTGCGCCGCCAGCTGCCGCAGTGCCTCGCCGCCTTCCACCAGGAACCAGGGCGTGGGCGCCTGCGCGGCAACAGAGGGCACAGAGGGCAACAGAGGGTAAAGCAAGCAGCGAACCGTATGTTAGCAAGGCGGCTGCAGGAGCAAGATTCAGACGTGCAGCGGCCATGTATAGCGGGCCGAGCAAGCCCTAAGCAAAGCACCTATCGTGGCTCGTGTGTATTCCCACTGCATTGCGGGAAGCATTTGGCCGAGCACCAACGTCTTTCCCTGCCCCAGAAGCGCCCTTGCTCCCCAGCATACGTACCACGCACCTGCGCCGTGTCCGCCAGCAGCAGCGCCCGCGCCAGCGCCTCCCGCGCGCCCCGGCCCGGCCACTCGCCGCTGCGGAGCACTGTCAATGGCGGCTGCTGCTGCTGCTGCTGCTGCTGCTGCGGCTGCGGCTGCGGCGGTTGATCTGTCTCAGGCTGCTGCTGCCGCGCGCTGTTTGGCGCCCGTACCGCCGCCGCAGCCGCGATTGGCTCCGCCAGCAAGCACCGCCCCACGCGCGAGCCCCCGGCGGCAGCTGGGCCGTCATCAGCAGGTGCACAGCTGCTACTGCCGCCGCCGCCGCCGCTGCTACAGCCGCCGCAGCAGCCGCGCATCGCCCGCGGCAGTAGCAGCGCCGCGCGCGGGGCCGCCTCGTACGCCAGCAGCGCCACGCGGCTCCGCCGAAACTCCGCCTCCGCCGCACACGCCATGCCCTCCGCCCATGCCGCCTGCAGCGCCGCCTCCGCCGCCGCCACACCGCCGCCACCTGCCCGTACTGACCCGGTCGTCGTCGTCGTCGCCGCTGCCTCGTTTACCACCATCGCAGCCGCCGCCGCCGCCGCCGCCGCAGCCGCCGCAGCCCCCTGCTGCTCCTGCCGCTTCCGCCGCGCCTCCGCCTGCGCCGCCGCCGCCGCCTGCACCATCCGCTGGTAGGTCGCGGCGCGTGCACCGCCCGCTGCCGTCCACGCCGCCACCTCCTGCGCCACCGCGGCGTCATAGGCCGCCCACACCTTGTCCACCACCGCCACCACCGCCACCACCGCCGCCGCCGGCCCCGGCCCCAGCCCCGGTCCTCGCGGCAGCGGCTGCATGCCGGGCCCCCCACCCCCACCCCCACCCCCACCCCCACCCCCACCCCCACCCGCAGCAGCAGCCGCGCCCCGCCCCGCGGCAGCGGCAGCGGCAGCGGCGCTCTCCTCCTCGCCCACTGCCCCGCCGCGCTCCCCGCTCTCCTCCTCGCCCACTGCCCCGCTGTCCCCGCCGCCGCATGCGCGCAGCAGGGGCCCCTGGGCCTCCAGCGCCCGCACCGCCGCGAGCGTTCCCGCCGCGTGCGCCTCGAGCAGCACCCGCGCCAACACACACGCCAGGTCGTCTGGGAGGGGCGTGCGCTCGTCCCTGTCGGCTGCGGTGCCGGTGCCGGTGCCGCTGTCGGCTGCGGCGCCGGTGCCGGTGCCGGTGCCGCTGTCAGCTGCGGTGCTGGCGCTGGTGCTGGTGCCGGTGCCGGCTGCGGACCCGGCCGGAGCGGGAACGCCGCCCAGGGCAGCTGCGGCGGTGGCAAACGCCGCATCCAGCGCTGCACGCAGCTGCGGCGCCGGGTGGGGGCCGCGGCAGCGCGGCAGGCGGACGCCCGCCGCCACGCGCGCCACCGCCACCGCCGCGTGCTCGCCCAGAAGACGTGCCACCACCTGCAGGGCCGCCGCTGCTGGGCTGTCTTGTGCGGCGGCGGCGGCGGGTGCGGCGGGAGCTGACGCTGCTACTGCTGCTGCTGCTGCTGCTGCTGGGGTAGCGTCGGCGTTGGCGTTAGCGTTGGCGTCGTCGGCGGCGGCGTCGGTGGCGTCGGCGTCGGCGTTGGCGGCGTCGGCGTTGGCGGCGGCGGCGTTGGCGGCGGCGGCGGCGGCGGCGGCGGCGGCTTGCAGACGCCGGGATGCGGCCTGCAGCCTGTCCTGCAATCCCGGCTCCTGCGCGCATGTGCATGCATGCCGCGCGGCGCACACGAGGCACAAGGTGACTTAACACACTGCGACATAGGGCTTATATTATACGATTATTGCGACATGCCGAATGCACTCATGACGCAAGAGGACCCCGGGGCGAGGCACCCTCACAACGACCACCGGCGCAGCGCCAGCGACACGGCACGCCAGCGGCCGCCGCCGCCACTGCCGGGACGGCCCCAGCCTGCCTCCCCAACTGGTTCAGTTTGGGCTGGTAACCACAACCCTCCCCGTCCCCCACCCCCGCCCTCCTCCACCTTCTTCCCATCTTCCGCCACGCCACGCCACGCCACGCATCACCCCCGCCAGCCGGCGGCACCCACCAGCGCATGCGACAGCACGAACGCCAGGCAGCGCAGCTCCAACGGGCCCCGCCGCCCGCCGCCGCCGCCGCCCACATTGGCGCCCGCCGCCTCCGCCAGCGCCTCCGCCAGCGCGCCCGCAGCCAGCAGCACCCGCTCACGGCCCTCCGCCGACATCTCCAGCGCCCCCTCAACGCCCCGCCACGCCGCCGTCAGGCCCCGAAGCAGCAGCAGTGCGCGCCCCTGCAGCGCCTCAACGCCGCCAACGCGGCCGCGGCCACCGCTTCCGCCCCCTCCTTCTCCTTCTCCTTCTCCTTCACCGTCTTCGACCTCCCCTTCCGCGGCTGCTGGCGACGGCTTGTCCGGCAGGGAGCCCGGCCCAGGCCCCCTGCCAGCCGCAGCCGCTGCCGCAGCCGCCGCCGCCATGAGCTGAGCCGCCACAAGGAAGGGATCCAGGTTCCAGATCTCGGCAACCATCGCCTGCATCACAGGCCTCGCGCAGAGCGCCATTGCATGCCGCGTGGCGCGTGAGCTATCCAACTGCCGCTGCGCCGCCGCCGCCGCCCGCCGCGCCGCCGCCACCTCGGCCGCCCGCCGCGCCTTCGCCGCCGCGTCCTCCGCCGCCAACTGCCTCGCCTGCTGCGAATGCCGGCGCCCACCCGGCGGCTTCGACGGCGCGGCAGGAGCAGCACCAGCCGCATCAGCAGCCACATCAGCATTGGCATCCACATCAGCAACAGCCACTGCGGAATCCACCAGCGCCTTCAGGCGGCGCGCCGTTTCACCCAGCCGGTCATTTGCCTCGTCGCGCTGTCGGCTGACCCTTGCGAGGTCGCCTGCATACGCCACATAGGTTTCCAGCAGCTTCTCCGCGGCTTGGTCCGGCTTGCCGGCGCGCCGGAGCGCCTCGGCTTCGGCAAGCGGGTTGTTGCCGCTGGGTGGCTGCTGCGTCCCGCTGGGTGCTGCTGCTGCTGCTGCTGCTGCTGCTGCTGCTGCTGCTGCTGCTGCTGCTGCGGAAGCATCCCACCCCAGGGGTGTTGTTGGATACGTAGAGGACCGCGTCGATGCGGTTGTGGGGCCACCGCGGGATTGCAAAGAGCCCGTGCCTTTTATTTCCCAAGCCGCGCTTTCTTTTGTTGCGCCAGGGGCGGTGGCAAGCGGAGCAGCTGCGCCGGCTCCCCGAGCGGCCGGCTCCGCCTTCAGCGCCTCCGCCTTTGCGGCCGCCTCCGCCGCTGCGCGCTGCTGGAATTTGGAAATAGCGTCGCCGGCGGCGGTCAGCGCTGACGTGGCGGCGGCGCGCAGGTGCGGGCGGTAGCCGCTGCTGCCGGCGCGGGCGGAGGCGCGCAGGGCGCTCAGCTGCGACCGCTGCGAGTGCAGGTGGCGCCGAGAGGAGCAGCTCGCCACCGCGGCGGGCGACGTCAGGCCGGCCGCCGCCAGCGCCAGGCGCCGCTGCTGCAGGGCCGAGATCTGGTTGTATTGCGAGTGAAGTGATGTTGGCCCAAACAGAGCTGCTGCGGCCGAACTCGGCCGCAGAAGGCCCGAGGCGCTCGACCCGACATCGTCGGTGCCGAGCTCCGCCGCGCCCTCCATCACAAAAGGACGTAACTATCTACAAGCACTTTGCATTTGAGCTTATTAGTGTCGCGGGAAAATATCCAGACACCGATCTGCAGAGCGCTGAGTTTTCGCGGGCTTTTGTCTGCTGAGGTAGAACGCGTTGAACGTAATGATTAATAAAACATAAAATTCTTATGGCAAGATGCAGGTGCCGTGACCCCTGGGAGTTCATAGTGACAGGGAAAAAGGTGCAGCCCGTCTGTGCAGCTCATCGAGGTTCTGTCCCCGCCCCCTCCCCTTCCTCCTCCGCCGAGCACACGCCGTCGGCAGCCCTCGCTCTACATCGGCCTATGGCTCCAGCCCCAACCCCAGCGCCTGCCGCACCGGCAGCGGTGGCAGCAGCACACGCGGATCGGCTGCATCACACTCAACCACCAGCAGGGACAGCGGCGGCGGCCGCCATGGCTCCTGCGGCCCCCCGCCCCCACTGCCCACCTGCGGCCCTCCCTGCCGCCCCGCTGGGCTTCCCCCACCACCCTTACTCTTGCCACCACCACCGCTGCTGCTGCTGCTGCTGCTGCTGCTGCCGCCCCCGACCGCCCCTCCTGCTTTCCCCGCCGCCTCACCGCCTCCGCCACCGCCCCCATGCAGCCAGCGACTGCCGCACAGCAGCCGCCCCCCGTCCTCACACCCGAGCAGCCCAGGCAGCCGGGACTCCAGCTCCCTGCCCAACCCCACAATTCTGCCCACCAACGCCAGACGCCGCGCCTCCAGCTGCTGCTGTTCCTCCCGCGAGCGCTGCGCCCGCGCCGCCACGCGCGCCGCCATGCCGCGCGGCGCATTGCTACCCCGCACCGCGCCACTGCTGCTACTGCTGCTGCTGCTGCTACTGCCGGTTGTGCCGCTGCTACTGCCACTGGCCATGTCACGCATCAGCTCTTGATGCTCTTTGAAAGCGCGGTTCAGCTGCTCCTCGACCTGCTCGGCGTCGCTCAGAATCCATTGGTCGTCGCGGGGGCCCAGCAGCCCCAGTCGCTCGCACACGCCCTGGCACACCGCCACCCGCCTGACCAAGCTCCACGCGAACTCCCACTCCGGCTGCCCGGGGCAGCTGCTGCCCCCTGGCACATCCTGCTGGTGGTGATACTGCCGCTGCTGCTCCTGCTGCTGCCCCTGCTGCTGCCCCTGCTGCTGCTGCTGCTGCTGCTGCCGGCCACGCGGACCAGGCGCTCCCTTATCGCTTGTCACATGCCCGCCCCTGCCGCCGCCACCCTCTGTCGTCGCAGCCCCACCCGCCGCCGCCGCCGCCGCCGCCGTCCGTGGCGCCTGGGGCCAAGCCTGCTGCGGTGGCTGCGGTGGCTGCAGTGGCTGCAGTGGCTGCGGCGGCTGCGGCGGCTGCAGCGGGTGTCGACCGAGGTCGAGGGCCTGGGCCACGCGGTACGCGGCACCAGACAGCGCCGACACGGCTGATACCAGGCAGTCAGCTCCCGCATGCTGCTGCTGCTGCTGCTGCTGCTGCTGGTGGTGGTGGTGCTGCTGGTGCTGCTGCTGCATCAGCGTGTCTCGGTCCATCAGCACGCACACCACACAGTCGCGGCCGCGCTCCAGCCAGGCAGCGCGCACCTTCAAAGCGTTTGGGTAGCGGAGGGGGAACAGGGGGGCGGGCGGGCGGGCGGGCGGGCGGGCGGGCACGTGGGTTGGGGGTGTCGGACCTGGTTGTGCGGCGCGTGGCGCCGTCGCCACACGGGGGCGCGCGCGCGCTCGCACGCGTGGAGACACGCGCGAGTGCGGCTGCAGGAGAACACAACAGACACACCGTATCGCAACCCCTTTGGGCGCGTGCTTCGCATGGCAGCGCCACCAACACCAGACAGGCTGGTACTTCGAATCCTCCTACCAACCTTGGCAATGGCCTCGAATGTCAGCAGCAGCGGGCAGCCGCCTGCGGGCCTGCAGCTGCCTCCACCCCCACCTCCACTCCCGCCGCCGCCGCCGCTGCCGGCAGCCGGTGGCGGCAGCAGCTCCTTGTCGGGTAGGAGCACACACAGGCCGTCTTGCTCCAGGCGGCTGTGCAGCGCGGCGGCGGCGGCCGCCCGCTCCGCGGCCCAGGCTTCCGTGCTGGGCGTGGGTATGGGCGTGGGCGTGGGCGGGGTGGGGATGGGGGTTACACGCGTTAAGGCAAGAGTGCGGGGGGGCGGGGCATGGCTGCGCGGTTTGATTGGGCTAGGGCGCCTCACCACATCCCCATCCCCGCCATGACAGCGAACGCAGCAGGAGCAGCAGCAGCAGCAGCAGCAGCAGCAGCAGCCATACAGCCGTACAGCAGTCCTACCTGTCCCCCCGCGGCCGCTCGACCACCAGCACGGGCAGGAGGAGCGCGTCGCGGTACGCCACAAAGGCGGCTGGCGCGCAGACCGAGGCCGCAGCGGCGGCAGCAAAACCAGCAGCAGCAGTAGCAGCAGCAGTAGCAGCAGCAGTAGCAGCAGCAGTAGCAGCAGTAGGAGCAGGCTCCAAGGACCGGACGCAGTCCCTGGCCTCGCCACCGCCACGCTGCATGCTGCCGCTTGGGTACGGCTGCTGCTGCTGCTGCTGCTGCTGCTGCTGCTGCTGCTGCCACCGATCCGTGAGCAGCAGTGGCACGAAGCGCACCTGCAGAGACGCGCTACTGCCTTTGCTTGTGCTACTGCCACCGCTGCTGCTACTGCCGGTGGTGCTGCTGCCGCCCTCTCCATCGCCCCACGGCGCCACCTGCAACCCCAGCCGCGCCAGCCCCAGCGCCGCCAGCTGCCGCACCTGCTGCTCCTCCCTCCCGTCCTTCCGCTGCCCCGGCCCCCGCTGCCGCCCTTGCACCAACGGCACCTCCCCTCCACCTGCCTCCGCCTCCGCCTGCGCCCCGCCGCCCCCCGCCGCCGCCGCCTCCCCTCCACCAGCCGCCGGCCTCTGCACCCCTGCTCGCTGCCGCATCCGCACCCAATCCGTTGCCGCAGCCGTGGTTGCCTGCTTAAGCCACTCCAGGCCGGCCTTCACGCCCGCGGCCAAACGGCGCTGCAGCTCGGCGCCGCCGCCGCCGCCGCCGCTGCTGCGGCCGGCAGGTGTGTGTGTGAGCAGCGGCGGGACATTATCACCATTACCATCACCTTCATCAGCTCCACCATCGATGGCGGCGGCGGCGGCGGCGGCGGCGGCGGCCAAGTGGTCCAGGCTGCACCAAAGCGCGCCGCCGTCCTCGCGCAGGGAATCCAGCAGGGCCCAGTGCGCCGCCAGCTGCCGCAGCGCCTCGCCGCCTTCCACCAGGAACCAGGGCGTGGGCGCCTGCCCACGCGCGTGTGTGATGCGAGCGTGCAGATGTGTCAGACGTGCGGCCGCCGCGGGCATGCCGCTTTGCACAAGTAAATAATACGGTACGTTTGCGTTCGGATGGCGGCAACGGTTGATGAGCCGGCCGTAACCGCAACTACTAACCACCAAACCCCCTGACTGTGTTGCGTGCAACCAGCCCGCTCGCCGTCTGTTCCCTCTTTTGTTCACCCATACACTTCATGTCCGTGTTCCTGACCACGGCCCACCCAACCTCCTCCGCACCCTGCCACGCACCTGCGCCGTGTCCGCCCTCAGCAGCGCCCGCGCCAGCGCCTCCCGCGCGCCCCGGCCCGGCCACTCGCCGCTGCGGAGCGCCACCAGTGGCTGCTGCGGCTGCTGCTGCTGCTGCGGCGGCGGCTGCCCCTGGGCCGCAGCTTCTGGCTTCTTCTCCTCTCGTGGCCCGGCAAGCCCTCGCTCAGCCGCCGCCGCCCCTCGAGCGCCGCCACTGCCGCCGCCACTGCCGCCGCCACTGCCGCCGCCGCCGCCGCCGCCGCCCTGTGAGCTGCAACCCAGTGCCTCTGGCACCTGCCGCAGCGCCGCCGCAGCACCCAGCCGCGCCGCCAGAGTCAACGCCCTGTTGCGGACCCGCGCCGCCACCAGCTGCATCTCCAGCCGCCCCAGATTTACAGTGCGCTCGTCCGGCGGAGCAGCTGCCGCCACCTCCGCCGCCGCCACCCGCCAAGCCTCCAACGACTGCTGCAGGCTCTGCACCACCGCCGCCTCCGCCTGGGCCTCATACGCGTCCATCGCGGCCGCCACTGCTGCGGCGGCTGCCGCTGCGGTCGCGCCGCCGCCGCCGCCGCCGCCACCGCCGCCGCCGCAGTCACCAGCTCTGCCGGCGGCGCCCGCCACCGCCACCGCCGCCGCGGCCGCCAGCGCATCCTCCAGCGCACCCTCATCGTCCCAGCCCTTCTGCAGGTGCCGGGCCGCCAGCCGCGGCGCCAGACAGCGCGAGGCTGCGGCGTAGGCCGCCTGGACCGAGCGCGCAGTGACCACAAGCACGCCACTGCCGCCGCCACTGCCACTGCCGCCGCCACTGCTACTGCCACTGCTACTGCTGCTGGCGCCGCTGCTGCTGCTGCTGCGGCGGCGGCTGCTGCTGGTGACCTCGCACTCGCCATTCCCACCTCCGGCTGCTACATCGAGCAGCAGCGCCTCCCGCGCCGCCGCCATCGCGGCCTCGTACGCAGCCTCGGCGCTGCTCTTCCTACTCGGCTCTCCTCCTCCGGCGCCGGCACTGCTGCTGCTGCTGCTGCTGCTGCTGCTGCTGCTGCTGGCGCCACCGCCACCACGGCCGCTACCGCCACTGCTACTGCGTTGGCTCCCGGCGCCTGCATCGCCCGCGTCGTCCTCGTCGTCGCCGCCGACGCCGCCGCCACCCTGTCTTTCATCGGTGCCTGTCACCAGCCCCAGTACCACCAGCAGGACCGAGACCAGTGTCTGGAGGTGGAGGGCAAACAGCAGGCCGCACGCCTCATGCTGGCACTCCAGCGGCGGCGGCTGCCGGTCGCCCTCCTGCCCCCCCAAAGACCCGCCCACCGCCGCCGCCGCCGCCGCAGCCGCCGCAATGAACGGATTGGCCGCCGCGGCGACCTGGCCTGCAGGCGCCGCCGCCGCCGCCGCCGCCGCCGCCGCCTCCGTCCCATCGTCGTCGTCACGACGCGGCGCCGCGCGCAGCGCCGGCACGGTTAGCGCCGCCGCCAGCCGCGCCAGGCTCCGCAGCGGTCCGGCGTCGCAGAGGTCTCGCAACCGCTCGAGGGCCGCCGGCGCCAGGTCTGCAGGCGGCGCCGCGGCGGCGACGGGCGGCCCGCCGCCGGCGGCCGCGGCTCCGCCCGCTGGTACCGCCGAAGCCTCTGCCTGCTTGCCCGGCTGTTGCTGCTGCTGCTGCTGCTGCTGCTGCTGCTCCTGCTCCTGCCCCTGCCCCTGCCCCTGCCCCTGCCCCTGCTCCTGCCCCTGCTGCTCCTGCCCCTGCTGCTCCTGCTCCTGCCCCTGCCCCTGCCCCTGCCCCTGCCCCTGGCCCTGCCCCTGCCCCTGCCCCTGCCCCTGCCCCTGCCCCTGCTGCTCCTGCCCCTGCCCCTGCTGCCCCTGCTGCTGCTGCCCCTGCCCCTGCTGCCCCTGCTGCTGCTGCCCCTGCCCCTGCTGCTGCTGCTGGTGGTCTCGCCGCAATTGCTGATCTCCCTGCTCGCACCGCTGGCCGTAGCGCACGGCACTGGTGGAGGTGGCGGGCGCCGCGCTGACCGACCCCTTGGCGGTGACCACCCTCTCCAGCTCCGCCAGACCGCAGTGGATGGGCTGCAGCCTCGCCTGCGAGCGAGGTGTGGGTTGCAGCCGCCGGTGTTGCATGCATTCACTGGCTTTCCGAATCGCAGCAGGAATGCAGCAGGAATGCCAAGAAGGGCGCATTATTACAGGCTGACGGCAAGCCATACAGGGACCCCACACCAATGGAGCTCCCAGAGGAGGGCGCGCGGCTGCAGGGTGCGGCAGTGGTGGTGGTGCGTCGCGGGGCGCATGGGCTGCTCCGCATGCGTGCCGGTGCATGCCAGTGCATGGGAGTGCGTGAGAGTGCATGAGACTGCATGCCAGTGCATGCGAGTGCATGCGATTGCATGCGATTGCATGCGAGTGCGTGCGGGCATGCACGTGCACACACAAGTCTGACATGTCGCCCGCACTACTCACGTGCCACATGGACAACAGGAACGCGAGGCAGCGGAGCTCCGGGTACGTGGGGGCCGGCTCCGGCGGGTCTGCACTGCTGCCGCCTGCTGGGCCGCCGCCTGCTGTGGCACCATCAACATCAGCATCAGCATCAGCATCATCAGTTACACACCACACGGCAGCAGAATTATTAATGCAAGGACCACAGGTGCTAGGCCTGCTACGCGGCGAGCACCGGTAAAGGGGCCAGCACAGGCCAAGGAGCGCGCTGGACGGACTGCCGCGCTGCTGCCGACAACCCGGCGCCTCCGTGCCTACCTGGGGCCTGGGCGGGGCCCGGCAGGCGACAGAACTAACGGCGGTAACGGCCCGCAACGACACACCCCATGTGTCGATGGCCACCGCGGGCCCTGCTACCGGTATCGACTCTCGCATACCCTACCCTGCGCCTCACCTCCCTCCTCCTTCTCCTCCTCCTCCTCCTCCTCCTCCTCCTCCTCCTCTTGTCCCAGCTGCTGCTGCGGCTGCTGCGGCTGCTGCTGCTGCTGCTGCTGCTCCGCCTCGTCGTCGTCGTCGTGTTCCAGGACCAGCGCCGCCGCCAGCGCCGCCGCCTGCTGCATCAGGGCCTCCCGCGCCTCCTCACTGGGCGCCACCGCCGCGCTGCAGCCGCCCCACAGCGTCACCAGCGCACTGATGGACACAAGCACCCGCTGCTGCTGCTGCTGCTGCTGCTGCTCCTGCTGCTGCTGCTGCTGCTCCTGCTCCTGCTGCTGCTCCTGCTCCTGCTGCTGCTCCTGCTCCTGCTGCTGTTGCATTATGAGTGCCGTCTGCGCCCCGTCCGCCGCCGGGGCCCCCATGCCGCTGCCTGACGAGGCTGTCGCCGCCGCCCCCGCCGGGCTTCCGCCGCCACCGCCGCCGCCGCCGCCGCCGGCTGCCGCCTGCTGCGCAGCCTTCCATGCCCTTTCCTGAGCCAGCAGCTGGCCTGATACGCGCAGCGGCGCCAGCTCCTGAATCCACGCCGACAGCAGCTCGCATGCCGCCACGGCGCGCGCCAGCAGCGGGAGGAGCCCCGCCTGCGCCTCGAGCTCCTGCGCACGGGCCGCCTCCAGGCGCCGCTGCAGCTGCTGCAGTGACTCACCACCGACATCCTGTGGCTGGCCCTGCTGCTGATGCTGCTGCTGATGCTGCTGCTGATGCTGCTGTGTCCGCCCGCTCCCGCGTCCGCCGCCGGCGCCGCTGGCCGCTGCGGCGGCGGCGGCGGCCGGGGCGGGGCCCTCCGCAGCCCTCTCCAACGCCTTTTCTGCAAGCATCACCTGGAATTTCTGTTGCTTGAGGACATTGTGTCCGGCGGAGACGCGCGGTGCCAGGCCGGAAACGTAAGCTGCAAGGTGCGGGAGGGCGTCCCAGGACCCAACCTGCCCGAATTGTGCCTGGAGCTCCTGCCGCATGCGCTGCCGCTCTTCCACACGCAGCTGCTTCTCAACTTTGGTCATGGATGTTCCATCATCGCTGCTAGGAAGCAACGCGTCGGGGCCCTTCGCAGCGCCAGAGCTTGGGTGCACGGTGGCCGCTGCGGCGGCAGCGCCTTCCAGCGCCGAGTCTGCCTTTATTGCCGCCGCCTCCGCCTCCGCCGCCGCGCGGCGGTTGAACGCCGCGACCGCGTGTCCGGCGGCTGTCAGCGCTGACGTGGCGGCGGCGCGCAGGTGGGGGCGGTAGCCGCTGCTGCCGGCGCGGGCGGAGGCGCGCAGGGCGCTCAGCTGCGACCGCTGCGAGTGCAGGTGGCGTCGAGAGGAGCAGCTCGCCACCGCGGCGGGCGACGTCAGGCCGGCCGCCGCCAGCGCCAGGCGCCGCTGCTGCAGGGCCGCGAGCTGACTACTGCATTGGTGGTGTTCTGCGGTGCTGCCGGCCAACAGCAGCTGGGACGGCGCGGCGCAAAGCCCGCCATCTCGGCCGGGTCCACCATGACAACCATCTTGACCGCTTTGCACTTCAAAACGCGACATAATATCTCTTCACATTATCATATACCAACAATGTTTAAGCACACCATCATTTGGACTGGCCGTTCCATGCAACAGTGCTGAAGTGTACAATTTACGCGGAGGTAACAGTTGATGAGCGGAGTGATGGAAATATTACAGGCATAGATCTTTATTTCGCAGTGCAGCGACTTGCCGGCAAGCCTAGACAGCTCGGGACCGAGCGTGCAAGAGTGCCAGATTGTGTTTCGTTCCCGCGCCTAGGGGTGCTGTCTGCGTTTCCTCACCCGTGGATTGCCTTGCCACCAACACGCTCGACTCACTTCATTTGCCCACAACGGAGGCACTCCTCGTCCCTGCGTACGGTATGTCGCTCGCAGAACTGCATGCAAACCTGACCTGACCCGGCCCAAACCACACCAACCACGCAATCACAAAGCAAGAGCTGGTGCGCTGCGCCTCAGACGCCAACGCGCAACGCCAGCACTGCCCATGCCCTAACACCTCATGACGCGCCGCCGATTAAAGGATGTTTGGGTCGCGATCACGCCAAAGGCAGCGGCGGCAGCAGCCGGCACGGGTCTGCTGGGTCACACTCAATCACCAGCAGCGGCAGCGGGCACGCGCGCTTCTCCCCTGCACCGCCCTCGCCACTCTCTCCACTCTCGCCCCCGCCAGCTGTCCGCCCCGCCCTCCCGTCGCGACTTCGCCCCCGCGCCTGCGCCCGGCGCCCGCCCGCGGGGCCCTCCGCCGCCCTCCCCTCCCGCTGAAACCCTTGCTGCTGGCCTTCCAATTCCTCCGGCTGCGGCTGCGGCTGCGGCTGCGGCTGCGGCTGCCTGAGCCACCGGCTGCCGCACAGCTCGCGCCGCGACTCCTCGTTTCCCAGCAGCCCCACCATGCGCTCCGCCAGCCCCCGCTGCAGCCGCGCCTCCATCACACCCAGCTGCCGCAGCTCCGCCATGCCCCGCGCCGCCGCCTCCATCTCCGCCTCCCGCGCCCGCTCCGCGCGCTCAGCCACCGCCGCCGCCAAGCCGCCGCGCGCGCCGCCGCTGCCGCCGCTGCCGCCGCGCGCGGCTGCGGCGCGGCTGCTGTGCACCCTCGCCATCACCTCCTCCCTCTGCTTTCCCAGCTGCTGGAGCTTGGGGACCAGGTTTTGCACTGCGATGAGGTGGTGGACGTCGTCCGCCGGGCCCAGCAGCCCAAGCAAGCGGCACACGGACTGACACGCCACGGCCCGCCTTGCCGCGCCCCACGCGCCCTCCCACGCCTGCCGGCCCCCAGCGCCGTCCCCGGCCCCCGCGCCCTGGCCCGGTGGTGGCGACAGCAGCTGCGGGTGTTGTAAGCGCTGCTGCCGATGGCGACCGCTGCCGCCGCCGCCGCCGCCACCGCCGCCGCCGCCGCCGCAACTGCCAGGGGCGATGGGGATGGCGGCGCCGAGGCCGTGGCGGTGCATGAGCGCAGCGGTAGCGCTGGTTGCGCTCAGAGCTCCCGCGGCCGAGCCCTCGTGCTCTATCAGCGGCGTCTCCTCCGGCACCCCCACAACGACGAAGTCACGGCCGGCGGAGAGCAGCCGCGCTCGAGCCTGAGGAGAGGGCGGCGGGTTCGGCAGATGCGGCCGGCGTGAGAAAGAGGCCGGCGGGGGTGAAAGACCAGGCGTCAGCACTGCGGCGCTGCCGGCTTTGCGATCGCCGCACCACGTGGGGTCGTGACCGCATCGCCGCAAACATGACACGTTCAGTACACGTGGGTAAAGCTCCCCGCCGCTCCCCGCTCCCCGCCAGGCCACGCACCCAAACCCACCAGCGCAAGAGCCTCAAACAGCAGCTGTAGCGCACAGCCTTGGCCCCCTCCTCCACCCGCGCTCCCGCCAGCTGCCGCTGCGGCTGTAGCTGTAGCTGTAGCTGCGGCTGTAGCTGTAGCTGTAGCTGCAGCGGTGTGGGGCCACAAGCGCGCGAAGCCCGCCCCGTCCAGCGCACAAACCAGGCTGTCGGCGAGGCTTGCACGCTCCTCCTCGCGTGCCCGTTCGTGAGCGGCACTGCTCACCGACAAGAATTGAAGGTGCGTGGTTAAATAAATTGCAACAAGGGATACAGCGCGTGCACAGAAGCGGCAAATATGTAAGGGCCCGGTCATAAATACCCGAGGAGAATACACACCCACGGGCTTGCGCGGTGGGCTGACGCACCCACACCTCACATCGCGCCCAGGCTGCTGCCCCCCCCCCAGTTCAACCTTGTACTGCCCTGGTCTTCACAGATTGAAGCAAAGCCAGCAAACACACACGACCATCCCACCCGCCCACCCCATTCCGCACCTGCTTCCACCGCCTTTGTCTCCGGTGGGAAGCGGCGGCGGCGCCGGCGGTGGCGGCAATCGGATGTCCAGCTGGTGGCTGCTGCTGCTGCTGCTGCCGGTGCTGCTGCTGGTGATAATTGCGAACGCAATTACCTCCGAGGGACCGCACTCGGCCGCCGGCTCCGCCAGCTGCTGCTGCCGCCGCCGCCACTGCTGCCGCCGCCCGCATGCGGCAGAGGCAGTAGCAGTTGCGCCTGCAGCTGCAGCTGCGGTGGAGGCAGATTGCGACGGTGCTACGGCAGCCTCGCCACCCTCACCACCCTCTCTGTCGTCGTCGTCGTCGCTGTCGGGTGGCTGTGGGCCGCTGCTACAGCCGCCGCTGCCGCCGCCGCCGTTGCTGCCGCCGCCGCTACTGCCGCCGCCGCCCATCAAGTTGGCCAGCGCATCCGCCTCCAGGTAGGCGGTCTGCTCCTCCGCGGTGAGCAGCAGCGGCACGAAGCGCACCTGCAGAGACATGCCTTTGCTGGTGCTACTGCCGTTGATGCAGCTACTGCCGGCGGTGCTGCTGCCGCCCTCTCCATCGCCCGACGGCGCCACCTGCAGCGCCAGCCGCGCCAGCCCCAGCGCCGCCAGCGGCCTCGGCCGCAGCTGCGGCCCCTTATCCTGCTCCTCCTGCCCCCGAGCATCCTGCACCTGCTGCTGTAAGGTGGTGGAGGGCCGTAAGAATGCAAGCGTATGTGAGAGCGTAGCAAACGTGGGCGTAAGAGAGTGGGCACAACGTATGTTCCCCGTAAGTTAGTGCAGTGAAGACCAGTGCGCGCCGAAGCGCGCTAAGGCTAAGGTGGCTACGGGTAAGGAGCAAACGATCGCACGCCCTAAGGGGTGGGTTCGAGTCCCTAACACATGCCGCACGTATGCAGTATGGCATGGCTCTCACGACGCGTTTCGACCGTGCCAAGGGTCTCATCAGGTGAGTTCTGCAGTGCAAGCAAGTGCAAGTCCCCATCCCCTACGCCCGTTGGGTATGCAAGCCGTCTCCCCAAACCCAAGCCCAACCCGCCCCTGGTCCTTGGTCGAATTTTTGCAAGGTAACGTGTTCAAGAACTTACGGCGCGTAGCTCGGGATGGTTGAAGGTTGGGTCGTGGTGAGCTTGGGCGTTGGTCTGAGGGAGGGCGAGTGCGGAGAAACGGGGGCCAGCGTAAGTGGTGTGTGTGTTGAGGGAAGAGGCGTCATTAGTAAAGCCCAGATTTGAATCCGCCCATAGGTTTGCTGCGCTGACGCGTGTTTGGGCAGTATTGGGCGCGGACATGCTTCGTAAACTAGCTGGGAAAGCGGGCGCGGCGGCTTTACCGGGAAAGGGCACCGAGCATCAAGCGGGAATTCGCGGTGTCGCGCCAGCGAAACGAGCTCCGGGACATATTATGCTGCTACGAATATCATCGGAGCCATAATTGCAAGTAATGAAATTAGAGGCGGAGGGGACTTAAATAGCGGCCGAGACGGGGGGTAGCAGTGCGGTACGGCGCATGCAGGCTCATGCAGGGCAGATTGCCGGGGGGGTGTCAGAGTTGTCGAGCGAAGATGTTCAAAATTTCCGCACGTATTCAGGGCTTGAACGAAGTGGGTCGGGGATATCGGTTACGCGTAGCAAAAAGAATCTCACCTGACGTAGAGCGGAAGAGTTTTTTGGCTGCTGCTGCTGCTGCTGCTGCTGCTGCTGCTGCTGCTCCCCCCGCGTGCGGCCCGCCGCCTCCCTCCCTTGCGCTGGGCGCTGCTGCCGCTGCCGCCTCGGCGGCGGCCCCCGCAGCAGCCATCGCGCCGCCCGCAGCCGCACGTCCTGCATGTGCAGGTAGGCACCAACGAACCTCGACTTCTCCCACAGCGCCTGCCAGCACGCCTCCTTCGCCGCCTCCTCCTCCTCCGCCGCCACCGCCTCCTCCTCCTTCCCATCCTGCTGCGGGTCCCTGTCCTGGTCCTCGTTCCCACCCGGGCCTCCGTGCGCTGGCAGACCGCCTGCGCGGGCGGCGCCACCGCCGGCGGCGGCGGCGGCGGCGGAGCAAGCCGCCGTACCACCCGCCTCGCCCGCGCCCTCCAGGCCCTGCTGACAGGTCTGGTCGTGCTGGAAATGGAGCATGCCCCACCACAGGTTGCGGGTGTGGAAGTGGAGCAGCTCCAGCGCCGCCCAGTGCGCCGCCAGCTGCCGCAGCGCCTCGCCGCCTTCCACCAGGAACCAGGGCGTGGGCGCCTGTGCGGCAACAGCGGGCGCGGCACAGCAGGGGCAGGATGATCGGACTACTCCTTCGCCCTTTCCAGATTTCATCATGGCCATCATGGCATCGCTTGCCCATTGCTCTTCAGTGCCTCCGCCTTTTACCTGCCCGGGCAAACTCATCCCCACGGCCCCCAGGGCCCCTCCGCACCCTTGCTCCGCACCCTGCCCCGCACCTGCGCCGTGTCCGCCATCAGCAGCGCCCGCGCCAGCGCCTCCCGCGCGCCCCGGCCCGGCCACTCGCCGCTGCGGAGCGCCACCAACTGCGGCTGCGGCGGCGGCGGTGGCGGCGGCGGCGGCGGCGGCGGCGGCGGCCCCGTAATGCATGACGCGCTGCTGTCGCCGCCGCCTGACGCTGCTGCTGCACCCGTCAGCCATGGCGGCGCCGGCGCCGGCGCCAGCAGCGGTGATGGCGACGGCGGTGACAGCTGCCGTCGCAGTGCCGCGGGCAGTGACGTCGCCGCCGCCGCCATCACCTGACGCAGCCCTTCCGTAGCGACCAGGTTGCGCCGCCGCCCGGCCGCCATCAACCGGAACGTCGCAGCAGCCTGACGGCCTGTGATGCCGCCGGCGCCACTAGCGCCACCGCCGCCGCCGCCACTAGCGCCGCCGGCGCCGGAGGAGAAGGCCCCAGAAGGGGCACCAGAAGGCGCGCCGCACACGCCCTCCTCCCCGAGACCCCGAAGGGTCGCGGCGTACTGCTGCCGCCACAGCCGCCGCCGCGAAGCAAGCAGCCCGGCACCTCGCGCCGCCACATCCGCCGCCGCCGAGCCATCCGCACGCGCTGCCGCCGCCATCGCGTCCACCGCCGCCATCGCCGCCGCCGCCTTCGCGCTGGCAGCCGCCTGCGCCGATGGCGGCGCCGCAGCACAGTCATCTACTTTACCCAGGCCCGCCGCCTGCCTGCCACCGCCGCCGCCGCCGCCATCCGCGGTTTTCGCAGCCGTGCCAGCGCCGGCATGCGGTGCCGCCGCCGCCCCACTAGACGGCTCCTCTTCCAAGTCCATGACTGCCTGCATGAGTGCCGCCGTGGCGAAGTCCCTCGCAGCAGCCTCATATGCGCGCCAGAATGCCCGCACCGGGTCTAGAGTGGCCGCGCCTGCTTCCCCTGCTGACTTGGCGTCGGCTTCCGCCGCCGCCGGCACGCTGCTGCAACCAGCTGGCGCCGCCGCCGTCAGCGCTGCCGGCGCCGCCGCCGCCTGCAGCGCCACCTCCGCGGCCTGCTCCGCGACGTGACAGTGCAGCTGCAACAGCACTGCACACAGATTGCGGCGCACGTCTACTGGCGGCGGCTGCACATCCGCCACATCCTCCTCATCCGCCCCATCCGCCACAACGCCACCGCCACTGCTGCCAACTCCTCCTCCTCCTCCTCCTCCTCCTCCAGCGGTGCCTTCTGCTGCAGCTGCCGCCGCACCCATCACCGCCGCGGCCGCGGCCGTGGAGGCGTCGGCTGCAAAGGGCGACGGACCCGCCGCCGCCACGCGTTGCTCTACTTCCAGCTCGGCGCCTGATTTGGCGCCGTCGGGCGTCTCGGGGGGCCACAGCGGCGCGCGCAGGGCGGGTACGGCAACGGCCGCCACCAGTCGAGCGAGGACAGGCAGGGAGCCCCAGCCCATCGTGTACAACACACCTCGTTCGTCCGGGGTTGTGTCGGCTTCGGCCCGGCGGCTGCCACCTGCTGGCGAGCCCGTCCCGGGCGTTCGCGCAAGGCAACCGTATTGCGGCTGCTGCTGCTGCTGCTGCTGCTGCCGCCGCCCCTGGCGCCAGCGCCACATGGCTCCCATCAGATCCTCAAACTTGCATTTGAGGATGTGTATGTTCGGCTGCGTCCGCGTGTGTGTGGGTGGTGTGTGGATGGGGGGGGGGGGTAGTTCATTCCCAGAAGCCAAACGCCCATTGCAACCCAAGATCCCAGTGGTGGGCTTGCAGTCATGATTGCGATTGCATTGTGGCGGTGCTGACATTTTTTTGACATTGGACGGATTCATGGGAGGTCACGTGCGCACGTCACACGGCAGGCACACACGGCAGTGAGCGAGCACGGCACCGCAAAGCCGTAACCAGCTCTGAACCCACCTGCCACTGAGCCACTATAAAGAAGAGGCTGACCAGCTCGCAGTGCGTCATGGTGGCGGTCTGAGACTTTGGCGGCGGCGGCGGCGGCGGTAGTGGCACCGGTCGCGCGTCACCAGCAGCAGCGCCGCTAACAAGACCAGCGCCAGCACCAGCACCAGCACCAGCACCAGCACCAGCACCAGCACCAGCACCAGCACCAGCACCAGCACCAGCACACGTTGGAGTGATGTACGCCGCCTCCTCTGCATCTGCTGGGAGGGGCCGCACAACGGCGACAAGCATCAAAGCACTACAAAACACACACGCCTCCATCCTACTAACTATGCTCCCGCGCGGCAGCGTGCGTCTCCCTTGGCTACATACTCCTTACTTCCCTGGTCCTTCCCTCAGCTCCTTGACAGTTCTGGTCTCCGCTCACCCCCCTTACTTAACTCCGCTTCCTTTAGATTGGTTTAGTTTGGGTTGGTAACCACAACCCCCCCTCCCCAGAACCCACCCACCCACCTGCCAGTGCAAGGTGCCACGCCGCAAGCGCCTCCACCACCGCCACGCCCCCCAGCAGCAGCCCGTCCAGCCACTCCGCATCCACGCCGCTGCTGCTGCTATCGCCGCCGCCGCCGCCGCCGCCCCCGCCGCTGAACCCGCCGCCGCCGCCGCTGTCATCGCTGTCGCCGAAGCCGCCGCCGCCGCCGCCACCGCGGCGCCTCGCCGCCGCCAGCAGCTCCGGCCCGCGGTCGGAGCTGCCACACGCCCACAGCGCGTCCAGCGCTACAACCATGCACAGAGCCGCATGGTCGGCTCGACTGCTGGCGTCGCGGCCGCTCACGTCGCGCAGGTCCCCGCCCACGCCAAGCGCACGTGCCACCCTGCCCTCCAACTCCCTAGGGTCCTCGGCCACCGTGCCGCCTCCCGCCGCTGCTGCGGCAGTAGCAGCAGCTGCTGCTGCGGCGGTGGCTGCGGCAAGCGCCGCCGCCGCCGCCCGCAGCCGCGCCGCCACCCCGAACGGGTCTAGCGCCGCCGCCCACGCGTTCAGGCGGCCAAAGGCCCCCTCCAGGCGGCCCTGCGCCGCACCCATCGCCTCCGCCGCCGCCGGGCCGCTTCGCATCCCCTTCAACGCCTGCTGCATCACCGCCATGTGCTGCGCCCGCAGTGCCGCCGCCGCCTGCCCCTTGTCCGTAGCCTGCTCGCTCGCCGACTCCATCGCGAATAACTTGCTCATTAGCTCCTGCGGACCCTGTGCGAGCTCCTTCGCGAGCTTGTATCGCTCCTTATAGCACTCTTGCTGCTGCTTTAGCGCGGCCGCCAGCACGGTCAAGCCATCATAATTGGGCACTGCGCCCGCGAGCGCAGTCAGCTCCTCGCGATAATTGAGCCGGGCAGCAAGCCTGGCTTTCTGATACTTATCTCCAACTGCGTCTTCATGGTTGTCGGCACGGCTGGATTCAGTTGACTGTGTTTGAGGCGCTGAGGCTGCGTTTGCGGCCGCCTCCGCCGCCGCGCGGCGGTTGAACGCCGCGACCGCGTGTCCGGCGGCGGTCAGCGCTGACGTGGCGGCGGCGCGCAGGTGCGGGCGGTAGCCGCTGCTGCCGGCGCGGGCGGAGGCGCGCAGGGCGCTCAGCTGCGACCGCTGCGAGTGCAGGTGGCGCCGAGAGGAGCAGCTCGCCACCGCGGCGGGCGACGTCAGGCCGGCCGCCGCCAGAGCCAGGCGCCGCTGCTGCAGGGCTGCGAGCTGACTACTGCATTGGTGGTGTTCTGCGGTGCTGCCGGCCAACAGCAGCTGGGACGGCGCGGCGCAAAGCCGAAGCCCGCCATTGGTCGCCCCAGCGCCATCTGGTGCTTGCTTGCTCGCCATCATATATATTGGTCACTCCTAGGTGAATTCCACGCAGATTTGGCCATGGAGACTTGTTACGTGAGCGTGTGCGCGCGACGCCGAGTTCCTACTTTACGATTCGCGGGCCTACAGAGAGCTTGTCATTGTCATAATCCTAAGTTGGCCACACGTGCAACTTATTAACAGATCCAGGTAATTGTCTGGCGCGCACACGGGTCATTGCATGTCATGTGTCAACACTCGCAGAATCGCCGGCCGTGCCCCCAGGTCAAGTCCCGGGTTTGTCACGACATTATACCGGCAGTGCATTTCTCCGGCAGGGCATCGGGGAAACCTAGCCGCTGGACCGGGTTGAGGGGGCGGTGACGGTTGGTACGTGCCATGCGCGGGATGAGGCTGCCGCCCAGGTACAAGAGCGCAGCGCCGGCTCGGCACCGGCGCTGCTTTTCCGTTACTCCTACCTACCTATAGTCACCTACAGTCACCTGTTGACCCAACACACTACAGACGACATACTGTTACTGTAACGATCTCTGGTGGTTCGTGAGTCGCTCTGGTGTTGGAGGCGTCATCGGAGGGCAGCCAAGTCTAGGCGCGCGAGCGCATAGCAACATCACTCTTAGGCTCGGGCCACAGGCGTAGCTAGCTCGCACTGCATCTCGCAGACAGTACTTTAGGCGGAGGACAGAGCATCTCGCCTGTAGCCAGCGGGTGCGGCGCTCGCACTCCCGACCAGTGAGGCTTCAGTCAGCCATATGAGGGCCTGGCTGCACGCTCGTGGCAATAGGGAACGATCACATAATGCTGGAATGCACGCAGTGGTGTGACCGGTGACGAGCCAGGCACGAGCCGGCAGATGGTCGTGACAGGTTCCCCCCGCGCACCCCCGAGGTCCATTGAAGCTAGTCACCCCGGGGCAGTCCCGTGTGGCGCTGTACCGGCCGTGGCATCTTTCAACTCTTCCTCTTTTCTCGTTCTCACGCCTACATCCCCTACACGGCCAGCATGACCTGCAGTGCCCGCCCATGCCCCTGTGCACCCTCCACACCCTGCCTGCCCTCGCAGCCACTCGTGCAGTCGTACTTGTCCGGCGCGGTGAGCGCGAGCCACCGCATGACCGCAGCGTAATGCAAAACCAACAACAAGAGGTCTCCCGTGGTATACGCCGCGACCGCTAGGACCGCCAAAATCCATACGTACAAACAATCCTTCACTGCCCACGTGGCCCGCCGTGCTGGTGGCGACGTGTAACCCGGTCAAACGTACATTCCGCACTTCCGCCTTCCGGCGGCTCGCCAAGTCGGCCTCCGTCGCTAGCCCCTAGCCAGTCAGCCAGCTAGCCTCAGCCGGCATCAAAGCATCGGTGCAGCCGCCTCAAATGCTTAGGACAGCCCCCAAACATATATACAAATGACAATCTGTGATCGGCTGCAGGAGCACCCCCCATCATGCTGGTAATGTCATATACACATGGGCCCCGGCCCCGCCACGCACTCCGCCATGCCATTCCATTTATGCCAGCAGCCAGCAGCCACACACACACACACACACACACACACACACACACACACACACACACACACACACACACACACACACACACACACACACACACGAACGAGCTTGTGATCTCTAACACAAGCAAGAACGAGCTGCCAGCGGCTTCCCTACCTCCACCGAACCACACGCACCCGGCCCGCCCCGCCCCCATCCCCGTCCCCGTCGCCATCCCCCTCGCCCTCTTCGTCGCTGCCGCCCACCCGCCCCACCAGGCCCGGCCCCCTGGCACCGCCGCCGCCCGCCAGCCGCGCCAGCTGCTGCAGCAGCCCGTTGTAGCGCGCTACAGCCTCTGCTGCTACTGCGTCCACCAGGGGGCGGGGCAGGGCCTGGTAGCCCTCGCTGGCGGACACGGCGGGGAAGTGGTCCAGGACCTGAGGCCGCGTGTGTGTGTGTGTGTGCGTGTGTTGGTAAACGGAAACGTGTGTGTGTGTGTGTGTGTGTGTGAAAGAGAGGGGGTGGGGGAGTTGGGGAAATCAGATGACAAAAAACCTGATAGCTGTGTTGCCAGCCGAAGGAGCATGCGAGGGGGTGGGGCGGATGGTGAGGGGCGCCAGGGGGGCATGCTTAGCAGCAAGGGACCCAACGAAAAGGGTAGGAGCGGGACAAAGGAGAGGCTCATTAGGGAGGCATTAGGGGGGCATTAGGGAGGCATTAGGGAGGCATCAGGGAGGCATTAGGGGGGGGCCATTAGGGAGTAAGGGGCTGTCACGACGACCACAACCTCCACCACGCCCACGCCCACGCCCACGCCCACCGCCACCACCCACCGCCACCGCCCACCGCCACCGCCGCCACTCACAAACTGCAGCGCCACGCTCCTCAGCCCGTCCAGCCCGCCCTCGTCCGCCAGCGCCAGCAGGGGCCCCGCCGCCGCCACCGCGCCCCCCAGCACCTCGGGCTCCGCGCCCGGCCGCCCCGCCGCCACCAGCTCCCGCGCCAGCAGCGCCTCACACAGCCGCACCAGCCTGTGTGAGTGTGCATGGCGCCGGGCGGGGGATGGGCGGGGGCGGCGTAGTGTGGTGTGATGGGGTGTTGTAGGTGTGGTGTTGTAGGTGTGGTGTGGTGTGGTGTGGTGTGGTGTGGTGTGGTGTGGTAGGTGGAGTTGGAGTTGTAGGCCCTCTTCCCGAACACATACTGAGGTACCTGGCGCAACGTATCGCGAAAAAAGCACCCGCGCTCTCCCAAACCCCCCAAGCCCCACACACCCACCCATATCCCCACATCCCGCCACCCTCACAACCCCGCACCCCGCACTCGCCTCCACAATATTTGCACATAGCCCTCCCGCCCGCCCGCCCGCCTCACCCACCTTGGGCAGCCGTAGTAGGTGGCCGCGTGCAGCAGCTGCGGCATGACCTCGCTGTCCACACCTCCGGGCGGCAGGCAGTCCTGCGGAAGGAAAGGGATAGAGCGGGGGGGGCCGGGGAGTAGGAGCAGGGGAGCAGGGGAGCAGGAGTGGGGGGTGGCCGGGGCCAGGGAGGCAAGCGGGGGGAAAGCGGGGCTGAGCTGCCAGGCGCGCCGCGCGGGCAGAGCTGAGGTGCGCAGACCTGCCCTTGACCCGTTGTATCAACCTAAACTGCATTACTTTACCCCGCTTCCTTTAGATTGGTTTAGTTTGGGCTGGTAACCACAACCCCCCTACCCTCCCCCGACCTACTTACAACCTCCCTACCCAACCACAACCTCCGTGCTCACCCTCCCAACCCAGCCACCAGCCCTTGGGAAGTGGCATGGACTCCCAGCCCTCCCCACCATCACCCAACGCAGCCCCCACACGCCCGCCCTCTCCCGCCCCCCCCCCCCCACACACCCCACACCCCACTGGTTCGGGTTCTCTTGGTCGTTTCGCTTCTGGTTTCTGGAATGAACTACCCCACTCCTCCCACCTGGTACAGGTAGTGCAGGAACGCCTCCATAGCATCCACCCGCTCCACCGCCTCAGGCACCTGAGGGCCGGTGGGTGGGCGGGAGCGGCGGGGACGGGAGGGGAGGGGAGTGTTTGGAGCTTTGGGGGGGAAGGGGGGGGAGCGAGTTAGGGGACTACCACAGCTGCGGCAACACATCCTCAACCTGCGGCCGGGCCCGGTCCCCAAACCCCAACTAAACAAACAAACAAACAAACGAACGAACAAACAAAGAAACAAACAAACAAACAATCTCGCGCCACACCTGGTAGTCGTCTGCGTCGCAGTCGCGCATGCCGCTGCAGGCGTGGGCGCGCAGCAGCTCGCAGCGGGCTGTGATGGGGGGTGGTGTGGTGGGGGGGGGGAGGTAGTTCATTCCAGAAACCAGAAGCGGAACGACCAAGAGAACCCGAACCAGGAGGTGTTGGGGCCGAGGCAGGCAGGCGTGTGTTGTGTGGGAGGGGGGCTGGCGCTAGGATGGGTAGATGCCGGGCCAGAAGGGGACACGCAACATGGGCGGTGGAGAGGGCCAGCAAGGATGAGGCACGAGCAAGGCCAAGGCCGTGTGTGTGTCTGTAAGACACAAGTGCACCAGCCACGGCGCATGCGGCCCTTCACATGCGGCCCCTGCCCTTGCGGCACCGCCCGCGCCGTCCGGCCCGCAGCGCGCCACACAAGCAGCAGCGCGTCACGTGAGGTCAGTGCCGCACAGCAGCAGGCAAGCACGCACGCACACGCTCACAGGCCCTCACACACGCAGGCACGCACGCACGCACGCACGCACACACGTACCCTGCAGCACGGCCCGGTGGGCGGGCAGTCGCCAGCCCGAGCCCGCCGGGCCGCTCAGCCAGCAGTCCGGCGGCCCCACCGCCAGCAGCGCAGCGGCGGCCCGGCTGCAGCTGCCGCCAGCTGCACTGCCGGTGCCGCCGCTACTGCTACTGCCGCTGCCGCTGCTGCTACTGCCGATGCTGCGGCTGCTACTGCCGCCCGACGCCACCACACCCGCCATGTAGGGGTACAGGTGGGCGGTGGGGAAGCCGGGGGCGGCGCCCGCCGGCCCCGCGTCCTCCGCCTCCGCCTCCGCCTCCTCTGCCGGCCCTGTCATATTTTCACGTCGGCAGCGTAAACCGCGAATACCACGTTAAAGCTAATTTGAACTTATATTGAAAGCTGAATTCCGGTGGCCCAGAAACGTCGGTGCGAGAAGCGACCCCGCGACGTGAGCGACGACGACGGGAAGAACAGCAACTAAAGCAACTCGCGAACTCCCATTACGGCACCCAATACGGCACCCAAACATACCACACCCTTACCTGCGGGGGCCAGCTCTCCCCCCGCCGCCGCCGCCGCCGCCGGCGCCGCCGCCGCTGCTGCTGACGTGGCGCCGTCCACCTCCATCACCGCCAGCCCGGGTCCGGGCTTGCACCGGCCGCCCCCCTCCTCCCCCTCCTCCTCCTCCTCCTCTACAGCCGCTGCGGCCGCACTCGTGATGGCGCCGCCGCCGCCGCCGCTCATCCCAGACACTTCCATGGAGGATGCCGCCGCCGCCGGCCCCGTGCTCATCTCCACCGCGGCGGCGGCTGTGGCGGCGGCTGTAGCGGCGGCTGTAGCGGCAGCGCGGCCGCCGGCCCTGCAAGTGCAAGGCGTTTCGCCCGGCGCGATTGGTGACACAAAGAGCAAGCACCGCCAAACATTCCCAGAATTTACATATGTTCCAACATGGCCAAAAAGATTATGAGCGTTCACTTATCACATGCATGTCGCTTCGCACCTGAGCTCCGGCGCCTGCGTGGCCGCGGCGGCGTGCGCCAGGTCCTCATCCGAGCGGCGGGACCTGGGCGCGGGGCGCGGCGGCGACCGCGCAGCGCCGCCGCCGCCGCCGCCACCGCCGCCGCCGCCGCCGCCACTGGCGCCGCCGCCGCTGCTGCTACGACGACCTGCCTCCACATCACCCTCTCCGCCCTCGCCTGATGCGAAGCCGACCCCGGCCCCCGCCCCAGTCTCTGGCTCAGACGCCGTCCGGGGCTTGGGCGCGGGCGCAGAGGGGCCCGCGCCGGCGGCTGCGCCGCCGTCAGCGCCGCCATCAGCGCCGCCGCCGCCGCCGTCGCCGCCGCCCGCCACGACCGCCGCCACCGCCGCCTCCGCCGCCGCCTGCGCCGCCGCCAGGTCCGCCGCCGGCGCCGCCAGGTGGGAGAGGTCGGCGGCGTAGGTGGAGGCGGGGACGTGCACCCGCCTGTGGGGGGTGGGGGCAGGTGGTTTGAGGGGTGGGGGTGAGTGTGGTGTGGGGGTGAGTGTGGTGTGGGGGGTGGGGGTGAGTGTGGTGTGGGGGCAGGTGGTGTGAGCGCAAGTGCGAGGGCGAGGGCGAGCATGAACGACCTGGGGGGGGGCGCTGGGGAAGCGGGGCCGGAGGGTAACGTGAGCCAAGGTCATTGGGAACGGGTGGTGGTGGCGGATGTTGATCACACGGCTCAGGTCAGGCTCAGAAGCGGGACTGCGGTGATCATTGGTCAGAAAGTTTGGAGGAGGGAGATGGTGACGCGTGTGGCGGGGTTTGCAGGAGAGTCCCAAGCTAAAGCACGGGCAGCAGCAGCAGCACATGAGGCCACTTGACACAACAAAACCGCCGTATGCGTGCCGCTGTGTATGCGCGCGCGGGGCCCACCTCGCCTCCTCCGCCTTCTCCGCCTCCAGTGCCGCGACCACCTCCACATCTCGCGGCAACTGCGGGCAGGGAGGAGGAGGAGGAGGAGGAGGGGTGGTTGATTCCGGAAACCAAACCGACCCCAAAAAGGGTACGGCGGGAGGAACGAGGCAGGCGGCGGCGGCGGTAAATACAGCGAGCCGGCACGAGCACGGCGGAGGGCGGGGAAAGGAAAGACGAGGAGGGGGGAGGCGTGTCCCTCAAGAGCACACACACACGCACACACACATGCAGGAATCCGGAAGCGGCGTCATTTATCGCATCGCGTACACGGTCGTTGCTTCGTCATCTTTTCCCTTACGGCTCTCTAGCACACAACTCACAAACACATTGCATGGGGCGCCACTTGCGACCAGTCCGCCTCTCGCAGCCGTTACTGCTGCCACCCCCACCCCCATGCTGACGGCGCAACCACCGCATCCACCGCAACCACCGCAACCACCGCAACCACCGCAACCACCGCAACCACCGCCAGGTACGGCCGCCTGCCCCACTGCCCTCCCGCCTTCTCCGCCACGCCACCACCAGGGCCTGCAACCCAATCCGCAGCAAGCCCGCCCGCCCGCCCGCCCGAACGTAACCCCATTTCCGATGTAGGTTTGGCTGGTATTTACAACCCCACACATGCACGCACGCACGCCCTCAAACACACCCACCCGGACCCACCCACCCGGACCCACCCACCCGGACCCAGCACCCGCGCACGCACCCACCTCCATCTCCGTGAACGCCACCTGGCTCAGGATGCGGTGCTTGACAGCGCCGTCTGCCAGCCTGGCCGGGGGTGGGTGTGGGGGTAGTTCATTTCAGAAACCAGAAGCGAAACGACCATGAGAACCCGAACCAGCCAGCCCAAACTAAACCAATCTAAAGGAAGCGGAGTCAAGCAATGCAGTCAAGGCGATACAACAAAATGGGGTAGCCATCCATGGATGGTGTTTATTTATAAAAGTGCCGATGTCCAGAGGTACAGCGGGGGGGCGAATGGTGGTGGTAATAGTAGCTGGTAGCAGCCAGCTCCGCCACATCGTCACGTGCTCGCACTATCCTCACGCGCCTTCATGCAACACCGCACCAACCACACCACACCACACCACACCACATCACATCGCACGGCCCCACCAGCCCCCGCCACACGGCCCCGACCCACTTGGTGATGAGGCGGAAGTCGCTGGCCACTGGCGCCACGATGCGGCCGCCGCTGCATGGCACAAACGATTGGTTGCGGGCATACATACACACTCGGTCTCATTACTTCCGGAATGGACTGCCCCATTCCTCCCCTCCGCCACCAACCCCCTCCCACACCACCTCCGCGCTCTGGGTTGGGCTGGCTGGTTTGGGTTCTCTTGGTCGTTTCGCTTTTGGTTTCTGGAATGAACTACCCCCCCAACCCACCCGCCCGCCCGTCACCCACCCACCCGCCGCCACCACCCTCCCACCCACCCACCCACCCCGGCTTGAGCAGCTCCAGCAGCGCCCCCACGCGGCTGTACGGCACGGCGCCGCCCACGTGCACCGCGTCGTATGCGCCGCGGTGCCGGGCCAGCGGGATGAACACGTTGTGGCGCTCGATGCGCACCGCGGCCGGCGGCGCCGCCACCTCACAGAACCTGTGATAGAGATCACAAGGGGGAGAACTATGATAGACTAGAACCTGTGAGTGCGTGCGTGCGCGCGCGCGCGCATGTGTATGTGTGTTCAGAAGGGAGAGAACAAATGAAAGAATTGTGCGTGCGCAGGTACAGAAACGCCCAGTGCATGTGTGTGTGTGTGTGTGTGTGTGTGTGTTAGAGATAACAAGGGAGAGAGTGTGTGTGTGTGTGTGTGTGTGTGTGTGTATGTGTGTGTGTGTGTGTACCGGGATGTGTGTGAGAGGGCAGTGCCAATTGGAGCGGCGCAGCACCGGCACCGGATAACGAACTGCCAATCCTGTTGTCGTGCCCAATTGCGCCTTGTGAATGCCCTACCTACAACACCGCCTGCCACAACAAACCGCACGGATGATTTGGCACGCCGTGCCATCTGTTCTCATAAAGCTCCCCACCCACACACTGCCCGCCCGCCAGCCCGCCTGCCTGCACGCCTGCCCGCCTGCCCGCCTGCACGTCTGCACGTCTGCCTGCCTGCCCGCCACACTCACTCGGGGTCGGTGTCCCGCAGCCGCTGCAGGTTGGCGGCCGTGAGTCGCACCGCCGCCTCCCTGATGTCCACTCCCACCACCTGGCCCCGGGGGCCCACCTGCACACGCGTGTGGTGCGGTGTCGTTCAATTCGTTGTCGTTCTCGGTGTTAGTGTTGGTGTAGGTCTTGGTGTTGGTGTTAATGGTGGCGAGTCAGGGGTGGGCGTAAGCGGGTGGCCGGGTGTTGGGGACCCCGGGACATGAGGCGTGTGGCTGACGTGCCACTGCCAGAAGCATGAGCCGTTGCCCCATGCTCCCACTCCCACGCCTCCTGCCCGCACCTTCCGCCCCGCACCCCTGAGTCATGATCACTACCAAATACCTCATCCATGCACACACCCTCTACGCTGTTTCCCGCCGCTCCCCTACTCCAACACCCCCCAATGGAATGAACTACTCCCCCCCGCCTTACATGCTCCACTTCGCTACATATTCTTGCATCCCTCCCCTCCTCCACACACACACACACACACACACACACACACACACACACACACACACACACACACACACACACACACACACACACACACACCTTCGCGCGCACAAGTCTTTCATAGTTCTCTCCCTTGTGATCTCTAACACACACGCACACGCACACACACACACACACACACACACACACACACACACACACACACGCTCCCCCACCATGTGTGCCAGGTAGGCGGTCACGATGCCGCAGCCGCAGCCCACGTCCAGCACCCTGTTGGTCGGGTGGGGAGGCGGCAGGAAGGGTTGGGGCGATGAGGCCATCGGCAGCAGCAGCAGGGGAGCACCAGGCGCAACACTGGGCGCGACGCGGGAGCAAGCACCGAGTGGTGAATGCGGCCAACCACAGGCAGCCTACCACACACAAACCCTGGAGGCTTCCCCCCCCACACACACACACGCACACGACCTGACACCCACGCCCGCACTCACTTCTCGCCGGGGGACACCGACAGCGCCTCCAGGGCTATGGACTGCGCAGTAGCAGAAACGCACGTGTTTCGGGAAGCTGCACAGCGGCTAAAGATTAATGTTGAGAATGTGGGTCGGAGAAAGCACGCGCGTCATGCCATGCAGAGGGCCAAGCCATTGAGCAGCCAAGTCTTTGCCCGCGCCTCACGCCTCAACCGCCTGTTGGCACGCCCCGATCCTTGAAGCACGCTTCTAAGCACCCCTTTATTTGCTGCTGCCCACTTCACAGCCATGCTTTGCCAGCCATCCCCATCCCCATCCCCATCCCCATCCCCATCCCCATCCCCATCCCCATCCCCATCCCCATCCCCATCCCCATCCCCATCCCCATCCCCATCCCCATCCCCATCCCCATCCCCATCCCCATCCCCATCCCCAGCCGCGCCTCGCCTGCACGTGCGGGGCGGAGATGTTGAAGCCCGCCGCCTCCACCCGGATGGGCCGGTCCGCCAGCGCCTCGGCCCGGTGCGCGGGCGGCACGAACAGGTCGCGCGGGCAGCACAGCATGGCGCGGGACACGGCGTCGCTGGTAAGGAGGGGGGGAGGCCGGGGGGCCGGGGGGCCGGGGGGCGGGGGGCGGGGGGCGGGGGGCGGGGGCGTGCGGTGAGGGTGGCGGTGAGGGTGGCGGTGGTGGCGGTGAGGGTGGCGGCGAGGGTGGCGGTATGGATGGGTGTTTCGTGCTTGTGTTGATTGGCGGGGGCAGGGGGAAACGCGGCATTAAGAGGACTGATTAACGAGTGGATGGAGGGTTTTGCAGGGTGCTGTCGTGGGGTGCTGTGGAGGATGCAGGGATGGCGTGGGACGAGGCGGGGCCGCAAGGCCGCAGGGAGCCGCGCGGGTGGATGAAAGCACTCGGAGGTAGGGTTTGGGCTCTACGCGCAGCAGCGGCGACTGCTGCCTTGTCTCATGTGCCGAGACTACCTCTCTATACCGCACAACATGATAGCGGGGGTGAATCAGGGAGCGCAAAGGGGCCCGCGCGGGCCAGGGTGTGTCCGTGCTCGCGGGGGACGGTTGCCCTGCGCGCGGGTGACGAGGCTTTCTAGCCTGAGCTATTCCATCGCAGCATCCAGCCCGCTATGATTAATAATGAAGGTCGCATGTTTAATGTATCCATGCCCTACCTCTGGACGTTTCCGTCCGCCTTCAGGTGCGCGACGAGCTCAGCATTGGTCCTGAAGCCATTTCGCTCGTTGCGGTTGTGGGCCAGGAGCCGCAGAAAGTCAAACAAAGCCACTCGCTCTCGCCGTTCGGCATGGTCATCTCCGGGTCCCTGCTCCTCTTCGGAGGAGCTCTCGGCGCCCTGGGCAGCACCGGCCCCTGGCCGGCCCGGGCGCAGTGGGGCTTGCTCCTCGTCCTCGCTGTCGCTCGCATCGCTATCTTCGTTGCGTCGGTCTTCTGCGGCCGCCATGTTGTATATATGTGCAGGAAAGTGTGTCGAGCGTGGCAGCGAAGGTAGACTCCAGCGTGGCCAGCGGCGTGCGGGGCTCATGGAAGGCCGAGCAGTAGGATCGTGCCGGGACATCGCTTTCATCTTGCTTCCTGGCTGAGACAGCCTTGCAAACATATAGGTCCTTTGTTACCATGTAATTCCATAATAGTAACACCCGCGACCCAGTAGGGAGTGGGCAAACTTGTGTTACTGGGCATTCGGCATGCCGACGGAACCAGTCGAGTTGACTGCACCGGTTGAGAGGACCCGGACCACACAGTGCCATATCTGGGGAAATGAAATAGCTGTCATGTCGTCCAAGACCAGCGATGAGGCCTCCGTATTGATAGCGGGGCTGCGGACGGAAGACTGGGGGGGCTCCCCTCTCTGCGCTCTGCTCCCTTCGCGTCGGTGGTGCAAGCAAGGTGGGGAACAGGTGTGCGGCGTCCCTGGAGTATCTCAAGATCCCACCCCCCCTAAAATACCGTCCTAAACATAAGGCAGAAGCCAAAATGCGCTCTGCTCCATTGGTGCTAATTTCTTGCCCGTGGCCGCGGCACCGCTGTCCCCATGCTGCCATCCCCCCGCGCCAACCCCCTGCTACCCGCATGCTACTGCCGCTGCTGTTCGCTTGCTGCCGCTGCCGCTGCCACTGCCGCTGCCGCTGCCGCTGCCGCTGCCGCTGCCGGCCTGTCGCCACAGGAGCTCATGCGGCGGGGGCGGGCGGACATGGCGGGGGCGAAGGCGGCGCTGCAGCGGGCGGTGCACGTCTTGGAGGACACGAGGGCACTGGAGTCTCAGGTGGGGCGGCTGAGTGAGTGTGTGTGTGTGTGTGTGTGTGTGTGTGTCTGTGTGTGTGCGTGTGTGTGTGTGTTTGGAACAGAAATCATACACTCTGGGGCCGCTACTGGCGGCCGCTGATTGGCAGGCGGGGGAAACCTTCCTGGGCAGTGGGCATGGTGGGCACCACCCGGTAAAGGCACGGCTAATTGTCGCGCCTCCGTCAGGTAGATTACATGGACCTGCTTTGTCAGTTTGTCCGGTCCTTCCTGTTGTCCGACGCTGTCGTTGGGAAGTTGAGCAGTCGGCGGAAGGGGGCGTGCGGGCTACTGGCTTCGGGCTGTGGTGCATCGCCTTGCCATCCCCGCTGCGCCTTGCTCCCCTACTGGGCTAGTACCCTCCCGCTGACCCGCAGCTGGTGGGATTCGCCAACCAGCAGCTGGACACGCTGCCAGGCGAGATGTGGGAGGCTTGCTGAGGCCTGAACGGCGGCGCCTGATGGTGACGGCACCAGTGCTGCGCCAGACCTCCGCGGCCGTCACTCCGCGAGTCCTCGCGCTTGGCGTGTCAACCCCCCGCCCCGATGGCCACATTGGCCAGTCACCCAGCGTGTGCCCCAAAGCCGCACGGCGCACGATACTGGCAGCGGGTGGCGCTCTGCTTTGCCGGCGGCCCGCGGCCCTTGTGTTGGGCGGCTGGGCCCGTGAGAGTATGGAGATTTCCCCCAATTCCCCGCCACAACTTCATAGCGGATAAGCGGCTAATATGGTCAGGCGTGTCGAAGATGGCGTGCGCGGTTGCGGGCTAAAGCTGAGCGCAGGTGTGCAGGGAGTGGAGCAGGCTGGTACGTGCAGGGTACCCCTGGGTACGTGCCTTCAGAGTTTGTTGGCGTCGTTCTCCTGGCCGCGGTATGTACCTTATAACGAGTTGTTGACTCTCGACTTATTTTATAAGGCAGTGGATGCTCGCGGAGCGTGTGCGGTTGTGGAGAGCGGTGCCAGGCGGTGCATACAGGTGGGCCCGGTGCTGATGCGGGGCCGTGGCCACCGAAGATGGGGAACACCAAAAGGCAAGTGGCCAAAACCCTGCATATATAGTTGTATATCAGCACAGCGTTCAAGCACATATCCACACTACCCTCCTAACACAGTTTGCGCTCACTGCACAATTCAGGCGTGACTTCTCGCCTTCACGTTGCCCCTATATTCATAGCAACGATGCAGCTGAGCTTGACGCTATAGGCTGAACAGCACGAAAAGCCTGGGCGCCTAAAGTAGAGGAGACTCGGAGGCAGGTCGCCCTAGCTTCCTAGCAGTCTCGCTAGCAGCGGCCATGGCGCCAAAGAAGCGCGAGGAGCCCGCGAAGGATGAGGAGATTGCTGCTCCGGAGGCCATCGTATTTGAGCGGAGCGAGCAAGAGGAGCAGTGCGAGAAAATTTTCAGGGACCTGGATAAGCAGTTCAAGAAACTGCCAAAGATAACCAAGCCTGATAAGATTCACTCGTCGATTAGGGACATCACGGCTAAGCTCAAGCAGGCGAAGGAGTGAGTATGCACACGATGTTTGCTGCAGCGCTTCAGCAGCTGTTTCCCGGCGCGTGTTGCGGCCGCTTGCTGACTTCGTGGCCTAAACTTGCAACATATTCTTGCAAACTCTTTACCTTAGGCTCATCAAGGACTTTGAGCGCGAGGCTCGCGCGGATGGCGTGCCTCAGAACGAGCTGGCTGCGCGCAAGAAGGCCCTGGCCGCTGAGCTCAACGGCTTCATCGCGCTCAAAAAGGAGTTTGCGCAAGCGGAGGGGACTAAGGCGGACCTGCTCAACGGCGCTGTGCCGGAGGCAGAGCAAGCGTTGGAAGGTGAGCGGGTGGCCGGGGCAGGCACGCACGGCGTGCCCAACCCCCAACCGTGTAAGCGAGCTGAGGGCCAGGGCCAACGACGAAGTGGAATCATTCTGAGCCTAAGTCTTCGGTTGTTGTCTATGACAGCGAACTGCGAAACATGTAAGGGCACAAGGCGACCGTGCGTGCCGCCGAACCGGGGTGAGCGCGTATCAACCACACCGCTTACGCGCTCCCTCTCCTCAACCTACCCCGTGCCCGTCAATAGGCATGTCCATGCAGCAGCTGATGAAGAAGGGCCGGACGGACATCCAGGACATCGACAAAACCCTGGATCGCACGGAGCGCATCGTGGAGGACACGAAGGCAGTGGGCACGCAGGTGCGGCGCAGTCTTCGGCGTGCGCGGGGGGGGGGGTTCCATGCATTTAAATTAAGGACGAGGTAAGGGGGGCGGGGATGATGAGGAGGGCGACCGGTTGCAGGTGTGGCGCAAACGCGACCGTGGCGCACGCTGTCTGCTGTGCGGGGACAGGCAGGGGCCCTGGAAATCAGCTTGGGCGGGCGGGTGCAAGTGCAAGGGTACTAAAAGCAGGCGTCCCTGGGGCACAAGGCCGAGGGCGTCCTTAGCACTCCAAGGGGCCCGACGGAATGGCCAAGGTGGCCAAGGGCATAAGTACAGCAAGGAAAGCAGCGGGACTCCCTCCAACCCAGACTAGGCGCGCATCTTCTTCCTCTCGGCCCCGCGCCGCTCCACCTACCCTACCTGCCACTGCCGTGTCACCCAACCCCATCGAGCTCTCCCAATACTCACCGCCTCTTACTGCACCTCCCACTGCAACACCCCCACACCATACCGCAACCCACGCACACAGGTGGCAGCCACCCTGCACGACCAGACCAAGAAGCTGGAGAAGATCGTGGACGACCTGAACGAGATTGAGTTCACCATGAAGAAGGCCAGCGCCGTCATCCGCGACATCACGCGTGGGCTGCTCACGGACAAGTGAGTGGTGGTGTCCTGGAGGGCGTGAGGCAGGCGGGCAGGCTGCCGGGCAGGACGGTACGGGATGGGATGAAGAGGGACTGCGCCCTAGTGGACAAGCAGTGCTCTGCGGCCTCCCAACTTCACCGACCGCCCACCAACCACTCGCCGCCACCCTGCCGCAGGTGCATCGCCTTCCTGCTGCTGCTGACGGTGGTGGGCGTGGTGGTGATCATCGTGCTCAAGATCATCAACCCCAACAAGAAGAAGGTTGCACAGGGCGCCAGTGCCGTCCTCAACCAGACCATCAACGCCATCAACAGTACCTCGGCAGGCAGCACCGCCATCTCCACCGTCACCAACGGCGCGAGCACGGCACTCAACCAGACCAGCAACGCGCTCAACAGCATCGGCGGCCGGCGCTCGCTGCTGAGCAGCAGCCGGCCGGTGCTAACCAAGGCGCTGCTGCACCTGATGGAGCTCAACGCCACGTTGTAGAGCCCCCCCTCCCCTCCCGCCACCACCACCACCACTACCACCACCAGCGGTCATCGGTGTGCGCACGTAACCTCGCCTGCTGCCTACCGGCTCCACTTCGCTACGTATCCTTGCAACCTCTCCGGGTAACCCCCACGGGTGCTCGGTGCCTGGCGGGGGGCCGGCGGGGCGAAGCGGGCGGGGCCGATGTGGGTCGGCAGGCTGGGCCCCTCCAGGGGCCCATGAGGCAGCAGCAGCTGCTGCAGCTGCTGTGGCGACGCGGCGGCCGCAGCGCCGTGGGCAGCCTGCGCGGTGGCGGCAGCGACGGCGGCTTCGGCGGAGCGGGGCTCGCGCAGCGGCGGGCAGAGCCGCAGCGGGCCGGCAATACCGTGCCAGGCCCGCCGGGGTGTGTCGCCGGCAGCGCGGCGGGGGGCGGTTGCAGCAGCTGTGGCGGCGGCGCGAGCCTTATTCGGGTGGGGTTGGCGGCCACATGTCATGCGTACAAAGCTGCCTGCGGTTAAGAGCTGGCCTGGGCTGGTCGTTTGGGCCGGGGATGGAGCTGTGAGCCTGTAGAATGTAATTGTTACAGTTTTTGTCTTGGTGATAGCGGTGGTGGATGAAGCTGCTGTCGTCATACAGCTTCGTATTTAACGTCGTGGAGTCGTGGAGCGGTACTGCCGTCGTATCTACGTGCTCAATCCATACTGGCGCGTTGCGGTATAAGGGCGCATCGGTACGTGAACCCAATCCGAAAGAAACACAATGCCTTCTTCTACTGACTGCATATGACGGCGTGTGACAACGATGGCGGGGGTCTGACTTGACATCCATGAGGGACTGTGTGGGACCCTCTTAAGCATGTTGGTGGTGCATTGGTTACATATAGAGAGGTGCGGTGCGGTATTGACGCAGTATGAGCACAGCATATTTAGAGACAGATTGGAGCTTATGCAGCTGCAACGGCAAGTGGAAGCCGTCACGCGGCTGTGTGAAGGGGCCAAGTTCGCCTGGCCAGATACCGGCTTGCCGAGGCCGGGGCCTTGTGTGTCAATACATGTACCGACATACGCAGAAACTATAATTGGCTCTTGCGCCCGCGCAACAGGGCTGCTTGCGTGCACGGGGGCTTGGAGCTGCGCAGTGGGCGAGGTAGCGCTTTTGCGCTGGCACGTGTCCCCGCCGCAGGCGGCGCAGCCCTCAACGCAGCCCGCCGGTCCGTGCCGCGCATTGTGAGGAAGCGATTGTCACCCAGTGAATCCGTGGTGCGCTACAGTATGCAAGACAACTATTGCAGTTGCGTGCTCGAATTAAACAAGGGTGGCTTAGATCAGAAACCCGCACGCTTAGTCGTGACGGGATGACACCGCGCGCGGTCACCAGGGTGACCCCAACCCCAATGCCGCGGCGTCGGGTTAGGTGCCTGCGTTGTTATTACAATTGCTCAATACATGCTCAGACGCATACACACTGGTTGCTTGAATGAACTAACAGTGCAAACCTGGCTTGAATGCAGACCCAAACTGCTGAGGCGTAAGAGCCCTGACACTGGCAAAGTGGCAGCCATTAGCGAACAAATTGGTGAAATTACTTTGGTTCAGCTTCGCGCCTGTCAAAACCCGGACAGGTCGTTAGCCTGCCCCTGACATTTGCAGTCGCCCCACGGCAGTGCGACTGCCGCGCGCATATTGTTCCCGGCTTTGGCGCGCGCGGCAGTAAGGCAACAAGTCATTTTCAGCTTGAGCCTTCTTTTGACCAAGGTGAACGTGAACTACGCACCTCAGCCTCGCTGGGGTCTTGTGCGCCAACGTCCCCCCCCTATCACACACGCACCTGCCAGTAATGACCTCGGCGCCGGTCCACCAGCTCATTAGCATCCCCGCCTCGCATTACTGCGAGCGGGCTCGGTGGGCGCTGGACCTCGTTGGCATTCCGTTTGTGGAGTATGGCTGGCCGCCCATGCTCCACTACCGTGGCACAATGCCAGCTGGCGGCAAGTCTGTGCCCACCATGGTCGCGCCGCGCGGCGACGCCGCGGCCGCCGCTGCGGCCGCCGCGGCCGTCGCTGACGTGGACGCCCGACAGAGCAGGCTTGGGCCTGCGGCTGCGGCCGCAGGAGCAGGTGGAGGAGGAGCAGGAGCAGGAGGAGGCGGCGTGGAGAAGGCGCAGGGTTCAACGCGGCGCAGCCCACCCAAGCCGGGGGTGCTGATCGACTCTGCAGACATTGTGGAGTATGCGCACCTGCGCCACCTGGGCGCAGCAACGACAGCAGCAGCAGCAGTAGCAGCTCCCGCGGCAGTAGCAGCGCCCGCGGCAGTAGCAGCCCCCGGCGAGTCGCCACTGTACCCCTCGGACCCGGACCAGCTCAAGGAGGTGTGGCCGTGTGCGTGGGTGTGTGCACGTGGACAGCGGGAGCAGGCCGCGTCGGCATGCAGCGGGGAAGACCGGGGAAGACCGGAGCCGTACTCGCGGGCGTGTGGGGCGGTTTCTTGCCCAGGAGCTGAGGGCGCCCACGTGGTATGGTCGTTAGCACCGGTATGCCCCAGCTACGGCCCAGACGGGAACGGTGTCTGGCTGCCCCGTGTGTACGGTATGCGCGCCGTGTGGGAGGCCGCGCACGGCGGAGCCGCAGCCGCAGGGCCAGCCGCCTCCGCTGCTGGCATGCTTGGGCCCGCGGCGTGCTGTGTTTGCCCCGCACGCCACGCCGGATTTCGCCCCCGCCGCTCATTACCCTCCCCCCCCCTCCCCCCACGCCCCCTCACCACGCCCCCTCCCCGCGCCCCCTCCCACCCCACCAACCCGCCCCCCAAAGGTCCACGAGCTGGAAGAGTTGTTCTCGCGCAAGCTGGGCGTGTGGACCCGCGTCATCGCCTATCAGTGGCTGTTCCAGGACCGGGGTGAGCGCTGGCCGGCTGACTGGCTGACTGACTGATTGACTGACTGACTGACTGACTGACTGGGTATTGCGGACTGGACATTGCTGGCGTGGCGTTGTGCCCGTCTCCATGAAGCACCTGCTGCTGCCATCTGCGGCGGCTGCACTCAAACGCCACCTGCTCCTGCTACTGCCGCCCGCCCGCCTCCCGTCTGCTACTGCTACAACTGCTCCTGCTCCTGCCCCTGGTGCTGCTGGCACCTGCACCCGCACCTGCACCCGCACCTGCGCCTGCACCACCAGGCATGGCGCTGGACACACTGGGCCTGCGGCAGGGCGGCACCATGTCGGGCTGGAAGCTGGTGGCGCTATGGTGGATGTTCCCGCTCATTCGCACGGGCGTGTCCAAGGTGTGTGTGGGGCGGGCGGGGGCGGGCGGGTGGGGGTAGTTGATTCCAGAAACCAAAGCGACCATTGCAACCCATAACCCAGAGGGGGCACAGGCCGGGCAGGTGGGAGAGGCCGGGCGGCAGCGGGTGGGCTGAGCTGCCCAAGGTGTGTGTGCCCCCGGTTTGAAGCCAAGCCGAGGGTGTCAACAGTCCAAGTACCGGGGGGGGGGGGCCGTGTAGCTGCCGAAGGATGAATTAAACGGGAGGCGTGAAACGCTGGGGGCATGGGGGGGGGGGCAAAGGTGAAGGCCGCTGCATCGGCACCGCACTGTGTTGCCGGGCGCTTACAGCTCCACGATGACCCGCGTCTTGCGGCGGCCGGGCCGCAGGGGCTCAAGGTGAATGCGGACAGCGCGGCCCGCGCCCTGGAGCGCACCCGGCAGCTGTTTAAGGAGGTGGGTGGCGTGGGGAGGGCCGCGGGGAGGTGCGGGAGGGGAAGAGGGAAGAGGAGGGGAGGGGCGGCAGGGCTGCGCCTTGCAGTGACGGTACCGTGCTCACGCGCGGGTCCCAGGTTTCTCTCTCTCTCTCTCATGTGTCCCTGGGGGCAAACTCGCTGCCAGCCCTCTAGACTCCCTCCTCCCTTTTGAGAATCGCACCTGGAGGCCAGCTAGCTGGACGCCAACGGCACGGGAACTGCTCACCAACCCGCCCTTTCGCCCTCTACACCTGCGCTGCGCCCTCCCTCCCTCACAAACCTGCCTGCCTCACCACGCCTGCCTGCCTGCCTGCCTCCCCGGCCCTGTTCCCTGCCGGCATCCCCCCCCCGTTTCTCTTCTCGTCCCTTCTCAACTAATCTGCATGGACCTCCTCGCATGGTAGCTTTGGTTTCTGGAATAAACAACCCCCCCCTGTTCTACGTCTACCTCGTCATTAAATTAAATGCATGGGACCCCCCGCCCACGGCGCTGGAGCCACCGGCAATGTACCCGCTGTTCCTCTGGGCACCGGCACTTCACAGAAATTTGATACACACAGTCCTATGGATGGCTCCCCCCCTTTGGTTTAGCTTGGGCCACACACACACACACGCCCCGCTTCCCCCTCCTCCAGGTGGAGGCCCGGCTGGCCCGCCCCGGCTCGGGCGGCTACTTGGTGGGCGGCCGCTTCACCGCCGCGGACCTGGCCTTTGCGGCGCTGGCGGCGCCGGTGCTGTGCCCGCCCCAGTTCGGGGCCTACCTGCCGCCGGCGGAGGTGAGGCGGGTGCAGAGGCGAGAGGCGCGCGCGCGAGAGAGAGAGCGTGTGAGGATGCGGTGTGTGTGTGTGTGGGGGGGGGGGTAGTTCATTCCAGAAACCAAAAGCGAAACGACCAAGAGAACCTGGGGGGGGACGGGCGGGCGGAGGCTATGAGGGGGGCCCGGGAAGAACAAGGCCGACGAGGAGGTGCGGCGCGAGCCAGGCGCACCTAGTGGTGCAGCTTGGCGCGGGCTGGGTTTGAAGATCCAGAGCCGGGTGAGGGGCCGGGCCGGCCAGCTGCAGGCAGGCAGCGCGCCAATGCGGCTGCTTACTGGGGCCCGAGCTTGGCCCACACGCACCACGGGCTGGCTGGTTCGGGTTCTCTTGGCCGTTTCGCTTCTGGTTTCTGGAATGAACTACCACCCACCCACCCGCCCACCTCGCGCCAAACCACCGGTTGTGTTGTCTCGGTGTGCCTCTCACCGAGCGCAGGCCTGGCCGGCGGATTACCCCATGCACGAGCTGCGCCGCACGACGGCCGGGCAGTACGCCCTGCGCATGTACAGCCAGCACCGCAAGCCGCAGCCCGCGGCGGAGTCAGCAGATGCGGCAGCGGCTGCGGCAGCGGCGGGTGAGTCTCAGCAGCAGAGCCGCCTGTGAGCAAGGGTTTCTCGTCGTTGCGAACGGTTTAGGCGTGAGGATTGGAGAATGCGGGGGAGCGTTAACGCTGTGAGTGCCGTGAGGAAAAGGTTTGGGATTTTGGGTGCGGCGTTTTGGGGGCTGTTTGCTGGGAAGTGCTGCGGCACACGCCGCCTGCATCGAGGGTGAACTGAGGCGTGAATCGACCTGACATACTCAATCGCACGCTGCAACCCATGGGCAACCCATAGTTCGTAGCGATGGTGTGCACACATTGATAGGAAGTAAGGATGTAAAGGTACGTTGTGTCCAGCAGCTAGGTCGTAGGTCGTCCGTCGTCGGCGAGCCTGTTGCAGGTGAACACGGCACTGCCGCTGGAGCGGCTGGAGTGGGTGTGGGGCTGGGCGGTATTGGGTAGAACGGAAGAAAGCGACGAAGCGTGGCGTGGCATGATTGCGAGATCACAAGGCGTGAGCCGCGAGCACTAGACGTGAATCTCAGTCGGCAAGACAGTGCGGGAGGCACGCGCGGTGGCGCTGACCTGCCGCCTGCAAGCGTTGCTACTATGCGCCAGCGAGTGACCGTGCGACGCTAGCGTGTCAGCAACCGGGAGGGCGTGACGTTGCGCAGGGGCCAGGGCTTTCAGGAAAGACGAAGATATGAGCACTGGCAGGGGCTTGGAACTAGTGCGCGCCCCGCGGGGCCCCGTCCCCCACCAGGGGTGTGGCTTGGAGTGAGCTGTGAGCGGCTGCATTGTTATGCTGCGTTACGGCATACTTCATGAATCTGCGAAGCTGGAATCCAACACGTGTCCTGGCGGTCCTGGCTTTATTTACTCAACACGCCTTCAAATGCCCAAGAAAGCGGAATATATTGGCAAGGTTTTATATATTGGCAAGCTTATATATTGGCAAGGTTATTTATATTAAACCATGAGATGAAAAGCCCTCCGGGGGCGTCTGCAACCGCTCATGTGCCCATGCTCCCTCTGGGTCAGGGATGATCCCTTATGGCGTGTGTGCGGGGCGCCCTCGCTTGTCGGACTTCACAGTCCCTGGCTCGCGTGGACTTCCACCCCGCCTGCGAGGCCGCCATTAACGATCAGGCTGTTAGCGGCTGCATCCCGGAAAGCAGTGGCTGCAACCGACTCCCAAACTGAAATGCTTGCCCACCCTCCAGGCACGTGCGCGAGGCCGTACAAAGTCACTTCGTGTTGCCTTACAGCAGGATGGCTTCTTTCCATTGCAGGCACCGGCGATCTGGTTCAGGGCCCCGGCCTCCCTGTGTGACGCCCGCATCAGCAGCATACGCGACGCGCGCCAGCCACCATTGCAAAACTTGCGGGGCAACACCCTGACGGCCCTTTCACGCCGCGCCGCACCTCACCTCATTCCTCCAGGCCATTCGCTTCCGACAAAACTGAATTCCTATCTGCTTGAACGAAACACATGCGGCATTAGCTGTCAATCATGCCATCTTGGTTTGGGTTTGCCGCTTCGGGCACCCCATCAAACGCCCATCATACTATCTTGCATGCGCCAATACTTGCGCGGCCCACGCTGCCGCATAGCGCTCCGGAAAAGAAAATGCTAAATTGTGACGCACACTCACACCCGCACAAGGACTCACTCCAGTCCCATTCGTTCAATCCGCGGCTTGTGAATTGCCCAGCTCAGCGGCTCATGATGTCTCGCGCCACATTCCAGTTCTGTCCCTGTCTGCAGCTCATCTTCACCTCTACCCTTTGTCAGCACACATCTGCACGTCAGCACACACGCTCTGCGCCCCAGGCACGCCCCGATCCCTGCATTCGACTGCTACCTATGTCGCACCGTCTCACACACCTGCTACGGCACCCGCGTCCGGGCGCCGTCTCGCTGCAGTCACGGGCGCGGTGACCCTCCTCCGAACTCTTGCGGCCGGGGTGCAGGCTGCAGAGGTGGCGCATGTCCGCCCCGGCACACACTGGCACTCGGCGAGTCCCCATCCTCAGTCCTCACCCCGGCCCTCCATCTCCCGTCCGCCACACCGTGTGCACAGCAGCTCTCTTCTCAGCGCCGTCAATTATTCAATCCGCCACACACCTCAAGCAGCAGGTATGTACGCAAGGGCCGAGTCCAGGCGACTCCACCCCCAACGCGCCGTCACGCATTTACACTGCACGCACACCAACTTCCGATAACCACGCACTTCCAAACATAGTTGTACACCACCCAACGCGGTCACACAGAGCGCCGAAGTATAAACTCACATCGCCATCAAAACATGGGTGCATCGGAACACGTCCCACCTGGCCTGTCGTCCAACGGGCCAGGCGGGGCAAGCAGCAAACAGCAGCAGCACTGCATACAGTTCCCAGGCGGAGCGCCCGCGGCTGACCGCACGCGGCGCTCCCACCCCCGGTGTCCGCATCGACTAACCTCTCCGCTGGAGCACACGTCCCGGCGGCCCCCAAATGTCCTCTCCGCTCACAGTCCAAGCGCATGGTAGTCTTCTCTCTCTCAACGCAATACCAGCAATTGGGGTTGCCCACGGAGACCGCGACCGTGTATGGAGGTCCCTTCCGCCCATCCGCGCGCGCGCCGCGCGCCTCCTGCGGCATTTCCCCTCCCCCGCTTGGTCAATGCTTACTAGACACATAGCCCGCCTGCCTCCCCCCAATCCAAACCCCAGCCCATGCTGCTGAATTACTGCTTGCCCGCCAGCGCCGCCACGTCCACCTCCGAGAGCTGGAACATGCGCTCCAGGGCCTCCATGTTCGCCAGCGTCTGGCCGACGGCATCGGGGTCGGTGCCGTCGCACCGCAGCGCCGTCATGGGGCCGTGCAGCAGCTTGTTGACGATGCCCTTGCTGAGCTCCTCCACCGCCTTGAGCTGCTTCTTGGATAGCCCCTCGCCCAGGCGCGACACCGCCTTCTCAAACTCGGCGGCGCGGATCGTCTCGGCCTTGGAGCGCAGCGCCTTGATGGTGGGCACCGTCTCCAGGGAGTCGCGCCACGCCTCGAACGCGCGCTGCTCCTCGCGGATCAGCACCTCGGCCTCGGCGGCCGCCTGCGCGCGGCCCTCCTTGTTGGCGGCCACCACCTCCTTCAGGTCGTCGACGTTGTAGACGATGCCGTGCTCGAGCTCGTTGATGGCGGGCGCGATGTTGCGGGGCACCGAGATGTCGACGAAGCGGCGCTTGCCGCCCACCACGTCCGAGGGCTTGGACATGGCCTCCACGTGCTCGCGGTGGATGAGGATCTCCTCCGACCCGGAGGCGGCGAAGATGACGTCGGAGGCCTCGACGCAGGCCAGCAGGTCGGGCATGAGGTGGATGTTGAACTTGACCTCGGGGAACTCCTCGGCCAGGGCCTGGGCGCGCGGCAGCGAGCGGTTGAGCACCGTCACCTCCTTGCAGCCCTTGCTCTGCAGGTGCTTGACCAGCAGCGTGGACATCTTGCCGGCGCCGATGATGCAGACCTTGGCGTCGGACCAGTTGTGGGTGGGCAGCTTGAGCTGGGCCAGCTCGACCGCGGCGGAGGAGACGGAGACGGAGCCGGTGGAGATGGAGGTCTCGGCGCGCACGCGCTTGCCGGCGGTGATGGCCTGCTTGAACAGGCCGTTCAGGTGGCGACCGAAGCCGGGGCAGTTCTGGCCGACCTTGTAGACCTGGCGCACCTGGGCGAGAATCTGGCCCTCGCCCATAACCAGCGAGTCGAGGCCACCCGACACGCGCATCAGGTGGTGCGTGGCGTCGCGGTCGCGCAGCAGGAAGAGGTAGGGGCGCAGCTCATCCAGCGGCACACCGCTGGTGCGCGACAGCCACTCCTCCACCTCGCGGACGCCGCGGTGCCAAGACAGACCGACAACATACAGCTCCATGCGGTTGCACGTCGACAGCACCGCGGCCTCCTCAATGTGCGGGAACTGGCAGAGCTCCTCAATAGCACGCGGCCATTCAGCCTCAGGCACAGCCAGCTTCTCACGCAGCTCCACGGGCGCGTTGTGGATGGTGAGACCAATGGCAATAATCGAGCTCTTCTTGTCGCCCGCGTAGCCTGCAATCCGAGCCGATCAAAACATCAGTTGTGCTTATGGCTAATGAAATAGCGCGGCTGGCGCGCATACTTCGTAGAATTAGCCCCAGGAACCCACAAGAAGCTCGGGCCACTTACGATTGACGGCCTGCTGCTTCAGCGAATCCAGCGCCTTCTTGCTGCTCTCCAGATGGGAAGCTGGCAGCTTGGTGGTCGAGCTAGCAGCAGCGCTGATCGTAGCGGTTTGAGTAGCAGCGCGGTGTGAGTGGAAGGCGCGATGGGCAGGGACCGAGGGAGCGACGCTCCGCCCGGCCACGTTGCGGCCCTGGAGACGCTGCTGCATAGTGGTCTGCATTATGTCCAGCAGCAAGTTCCTAGGTCGTCTGCGCACCTATTGCAGCTAAACAGCTGTGTCGCGGCACCCAGCCCAGAGCGACCGGGCGAGCAAGCAGAGGGCGCAATGGGGAGTAGATCTGCAGTACCGAATCGATCAAGTCCCGCTGAATCCTGGCACATTCTCATGGTTCCTCCTGTTATTTGGAGGAAGTGATGCGTGAAATAGCAATGGGCAAACGCTCCGGGAGCGGCCGACGCGGCTTGCGCAACATCACGTCTCGCGCCGGGACGCTGTCCACGTCGGTGGGACCCAGCGACCATGCCGGACGGCCCAAAATGATAAGTTGAAGCATACTGTGTTGTCAAAACAGGGTCGCGTGGCGTATCTGGGTCTCGCGGGAGAAAGACCCAACGGGTCGCTGAGCGCGACGTGCTTGCCTCGCCCACGGCGTGCCCCCTCAGCCCGCGCTGCACTTGGCCGCTGCTGCGACCTAGATCCGCCCTAGATCTCCCTGTCCTTTCCAAGCTTCACCACATGATGGTGACTTTGAGGGTGGGGTGGGGGCTTTCTTGCGCAGCGAGGGGGCGATTGGGGCATTGGGCTTAGCTCAAAGCAGCGCTGCAGGGGGCGGAGCATGCCCCTCCCGGGCCTGTTGGGGTTCGACACTGATACCTCCGACGATGGCGCCAATCGTTCAGCAAAAGCACTGCCAGTGCGAGGGAAACACACGCTGTCTTTGAAGAATGCATGCTCTGGGCTTCAATTAGGCATGGTCCTGGCGGCCAAGCCCTCCGGCGGCCAAGCCCTCCCAGCCGAGTGGTGAGTGGGACCTCACGCGCAGCATTTCGGTGACGCGCTATGGGATGCCCACAGCAACGGCATTTCACGGTATCAGCAGGCTGGTGCAATGTCCCTTTCGCTCTGGTCACCTTTTACACAGGCTAGCTGCAGCCGCTTGCACGTCAGAAAGGGCGCTCCGGCTCGGCTCTCTCGCCTGCGCACGCCGCACCCGTGCCCAGCAATCCGCTGAACCGCGGGCGCCGCACACTTACTTCACAACATGCCCACTCTTGGCACACAGGCTCGCTCAGGCCGTAAGCAAGTCCTGTGCAACTGCTCACGCACCCCACCTTTGTAAGTCGCTGTATACACGCCGCCGCGCACCAACCGCCACAAGTATGTACAATGTCAGACAGACTCTCCACCCGGTCCTGCATCCAGCCCCGCGCCCGTCACATGGCTTCGCTGCAATGTTTCAGCAGCCCTGCCTTTCCCGTTGCGCGCGCCGGCTCCAAGGTATGCCACTGTCCATGTCACCACGACCCTCTGCCACAACCAAGCTTCGCATGCCTTGTGCGCGCTGTCGCCTTGCAATCTGCTGACTCCCACTTTTGCCCCCGCCTCCTCGGAATGCTTGGCCCCCATCCACTGCCGCGCGCCTATCTCCAGCCCCCCGCGCCACCCACATCCACCGGCGACAACACCAGTACCGTATCGCTGCCAGCGTCACGGCGCTGCCGCATTCTTCCTTGCCGTCACCGCCGCTACCCGGCCCCTCTCGTGGCCCACGCCCTTAGTCGCGCAGCTTGAGGAACATCTTCTTGAGCATGCGCGCCTCCGAGGCGATGGTGCGGCTCTGGTGCTTGCCCTCGTTGAACACCACGCGGATGTCCTTGCCGTGCTTCTCCGCCTCGTTGAGGAAGGCCATGATCTCCGTGAAGCTGCTGTCCTTGAGCACGATCATGTGCTTGGCCAGGTTCTCGATCAGCGCCAGGAAGCAGCGCTTGGCGTAGTACCTGCGCGAGGGAGGGAGGGGGGGTTGCATCCATGTTTAGTAAAGAGCGGGTGGGGTGGGGGTGGGATAGGCGGGGAGGAGGTGGCGATGATAAAATAAGGTGGCAACGGCGGCGGCGGCGGTGATGATGTTGGTGGGCTGGGGCGGCTGGGGTGCATGAGCAGGCGGCGGTGGTGAGGGCCCGCGCACGCAAACGCAGCGTCCGAGCAAGCCCCAGCCCGCCCTTGCAAGCGCCACGCACCAGGTGTCGGTCTCCAGCTTCTTGTCGTACGGCTCCAGCGACTTGATGATGCGCGACACGCCGAACTCGTAGTTGCCCTTGGCGCAGTACAGCGTGCCGATGACCAGGTTGATGATGCACAGGTGGAAGCAGGGCTTGTCGGGGTCCTGCATGGCGCTGCGCTCCTCCTCCTTCTCCACCTTGCGCATCAGCTCCTCCGCCTCCTCGTTCTGCGGCGCACGTGTTTGATGTTGTGCGTGGGAGGTGGGGATAGGCATGGGCACAGGCTCAATGGGGCTTGACACGGATGCCGCAGCGGCCACGGCGGGCATGTCAGCGCACGCGGGCGCACACCAGCTAGCCGCACGCGGAGCCGGAGCAGGACTGAGCTCTCTCTCGCGCGCGCGCGCGCGTGCGCGCACGCACCTGGCTGGTCATGATGTAGGACACGCACAAGTTGGCCAGCACGATGGCGGTCACGCCCAGCAGGTTGTCCGCGTTCTTCTTCACCACCGGCTCGTAGTACCTGCGGGCGCACAACGCGTGGAAGCGTGTTGACGCAGGTGCAGAGCGAGGCAAGCGGCAAGTGGCAGGGGGAGGGCGGCGGCGCAAGGAGCGGCAAAAGGCGGCTCGCCACGTGCGGCGCGCAAGCGTATAGCTGACCCATCCCTTCCCTGCAGCACTGCCTGTCTCCCCCACCCTGTCCCCCGGTTTGGGAATCAGTTATCCCGCCCCCCCCCAACCGGGCTCCAGCCCAGCTCCAATCCACTCCTGCTCCACCTCCCCCACCCCCCGACCCCCAACCCGGCCGCCACACACCTGATGGCCTCCTTGTAGTGGTTGTCCTGCATGAAGAAGGTGTGTGCCACGTTGAGCTTCCACACCTCGTGCTCGGAGCAGAACTCGGCGGACTGGCGGAAAATCTTTTCCACGTTGCTGTACAGCTCCATGTCCCAGTAGATGGACGCCATGGCCTGGGGGCGGGGGATGGAAAGGGTGGGAAAGGGTGGGAAAGGGTGGGAAAGGGTGACGCGATGAGAGGGGTCAGGCCGAGGGCTTCCTGGACAGCTGCGGGTGGAGTTCTGGGCGCGCAGGACCAGGGCAGGAATGGCGACAAGGCGCGGCGCGGGCTGGGGTGGGTCCACGCCGCACGCCGCGCAGCTCGCACCATGTTGTACCACGACGCACACACGCACCATGAGGCCGGGGATGTAGGCCTCCAGCGCCTCGTCGTACTCGTTGATGGCGCGCTTGATGGCGTCGTTGTCGCGGGCGATGCGCGCGTCTTGAATCTGCTTGGTCAGCCGCCGCAGCTGCTCCACATGCCGCGTGGCCAGCTCGTCGAAGCGCCGGAACGCCTCCTCCGGCGACTTGTAGCGCCCGATGGCGGCCTGGGGTACGGGGAGCGGGTTGAGGTCGAGGGAGGGGCAGTTGCGAAGGCGTGGGCAAGGCGCATCCAACCCCGATGCAACGCTTTGTTTGGGAATGAGAGTGAGCCACCCTCCCCCAAAGACATCCTTTTCGCGTAGCCCAGCCCCAAAGCTCCTCCGCCCGCTCACCCTCTCTCCCCGCCACACCCCCTCTCCCCGCTCCCCCACCCAACCGCTCCCCCATCCACCCAACCGCACCCAACCGCACCCAACCACGCCCACCTGCAGGTAGTCGTAAAGGTCCTGGCTGAGCAGCTTGCCGGCGTACTGCGGGTTCTCCGCCAGCACGTCCGCCGCCAGGTCGTAGAAGCCGTGGCTGGGCTTGCAGTACAGCAGCAGCAGGTTGGCAAAGGTCTCGGGCGGGAAGGGCGGGCTCTGCAGCAGGAAGTTGAGCTTCTTGAAGCCGCCTGCAGCAAGACATGGCATGGCATGGAGCGGAGAGGGCGGTGAGGGGGAGAGGCGGTGGGCGGGAGAGGGCGGGGCGGGCAGGGAAGCGGGTAACGAGTTGAAGAGTAAAACTGACAGCGGCACAACACCAGAACGCGCGGACGCACTAACGCGGCACGTTTTTGAGCTGTGCAGCCGCTGCCCACAAGCCACACCCGCTATGCCGCACGCACCACAAGCCCTTCACATGCCTCCACGCCCACGCATCGCACATACACACACCGCACACGCCACCGCCCGCAGCCCGCCGGCGCCGGCCGCCCTACCTGTGGGGTCTGTGTCCATGTTGATGAGCGCGCTGTTGTGCAGCGTGACGGGGTCCAGCTCCTCCTCGGCGCGCGGCGGCATGTCGGTCAGCGCCTCCTTGGCCGCCTCCACATTCTTCATGGTGTACTCGATGGCGGCCTTGAGGTTGAACGCCTCGATCAGCGCCGTCTCCTTGAGCGTCTGGCTGTTGCCCACGCTGCGCACCTCCATGCCGTCCGTGTTGCTGCGGGGGGGGGGGACACACGAGGGACAGGAGGGGAAAGAGTGGGAAGACGGCGGTAAGGTGCAATGAGTTGGGGGGCGGGGGGCCGGTCAGGTAGGCGGGGCAAAGTACAAGGATGGCTGGCGGCACAGCTTCCTGGATCCCGCCCGATTGTTGCATTGCTGTAGCCGAGTAGCTTTTCAAATGCGCCCCGTCAAGCACACATTGGCGCGCCGGCTTGCTTTGTCCCCACCCCAGTGCACGCTAGCCCGCTTGCAGGCAGTTACTCGCCCCCACCTGCCCACGCTGAGCTCGGGGTGCTCGCGCACCGCCTTCTCGATGATCTCCGCCAGGTGCTTGAGCGCCGGCCCGAACTGCTTGGTCTTGTAGTAGCACAGCGCGATGTTGTACAACAGCTCGGGCTGGTAGCCCAGGGCCTGGCGGCGTGGGGAAAGGACAGCAGTGGGGCGGGCGGGGAGGGGGTGCCATGCATGTTTAACTAATGACGAAGGAGATGTAGACAGACGTTGCGACACAGGGGGTGGGGGGAAACGAGGAGTGAACCGGTAGGTCGGATGGTTGTGGCGGTGGCGATGCGTGCACCATGTCCCACCCCCGCCCAGCCTCAGCCATGCTTTCCAGTTCCCATGAGCAGCAGCGCCCCGCGCAGCGCGCCCGCAGCGCCCCAGCCTGCCTCCCCCCCTCCCCCCGCGCAGTGCGCCGCCTTCCCATTCCCACCCCTTGCTGCGCCCACCTGCACCGCGTCGTTGAACTTTTGCCTCGCCGCCTCGAACTTGCCCTCCTTGAACAGGATGCAGCCCGTATTGACCATTGTGTCCGGGTCCTCCGGTGCGCACTTGTCAAGCTGCCGCCGGCAGCCCGTCAGGTCGTCCTGGGGAGGGGCGCGGGCCAAAGGGAAAGCGACCAGGCGACCGATCAGCCGGGAAGCAGCAGCGAAGAAGCCGATTACACAGGTCGAGGCCGGCGCCCGATCCCATCTTCATGCTTCGCAGCGGAACGCTGCGGCCAACATCCCCCAAGCGGCTGACGGCTGGTAAGTCCCCGTGGGCGCTTCGCCCAGCCACCAAGCCTTTCTCGGGCATCCTTTACACAACCAAACCCCCTAAAATCTGTGCACCTTGCCCGCCGAACTCAGGGCACCGGTTATAAGATCGCTGCACTGCTGATGTCGCGTTGTTCATGTGTTTGCTAGCCTGACATGCTGCTTCGCCGGAGCATGCTGCCTGTGGCCCACAGGCAGCGGCCAGTCTTCAGCCCGCCCCCCAACCCCAGTAGCATGCCGTTCGCACCTGCTCATACGAGCACGCCACCAGCAGCGTCGTGACTGCCTTCTGGTGGCCCTCCACCTTGATGACCGCTTTGCTGGCCTCCGGGTACATGCCGCCCTGCGTGTGAGCCAGACCAACAGCGGCTTCTCAGGCTCCCGCCAACGGCAGACCGCTCCGCCTCTGCAACGCCTCCACATCTGGACTTGGCGGCCCGAGCCTACAGACCCTAGACCCCGCCTCGTGTACCCCGCCTTCCCCGTGGCGCGTGGGCGTAGCCATCTTGCCCCCGTCCGGCGCAACAACGGCTTCCACCCTGCAGCTATGTAATCCCCATGGACGAGTGCTTGCGGCCGCTGCGCCCCGGGGCCCCGCCGAGGGTCCGCATGGCCAACCTTGTAGAGGCTCTGAGCGTAGTACAGCTTGTAGTCCTCATTACTAGGATACAAGGTCACAAGCTGCTCGTACCTGCAAGCCCCAAGCAAGGAGCGTCAGCAGGAATTCCCTTCGCACACTTGCAACCCGGCAGCAACCTACATTTGCGATGCCATGTCATATTGCCCCGTGTAGTAATAGCAGTATCCTAGCAAGGACAGAGCTGCACGGCTCTCCGGGACGTTCTGCGGGAGCACCGAAGTTGCGAGGCATGTCAGTGACGACCGCGCCCCACACCAAAGGCAGCGCCTTAGAGCAAGACAGCACGACGTTTCATGCATCCCAACCTGAAGCTGATACTGCAAGTGCTGAATAGCCTCCCCGAATTTTTGGTCCTTTATGAGCGTGTAGATGGTCTGCGTGTATGCGCCTTCCGCGATGGGCCTCGCAGGCTGCTGGAAAAAAGCCATGGCTGCAGTTCAAGGTGGCCGCAGCGGGCCCGCGCTGCTGCAAGTTCCAAGCGGTCTTCTAGTGGGCCAATGTGTGCAAACAACAAAGCAAAACCTAGTATTGTCACGTATGTATATGACGCAGCTGCAACTAGAATAGCAAGTATTTTGGAGGGCTAAGCGGCTCCCAACTTCCCTGTCAACGGCATGGGTGCGGATCGTGCGGCTCGAGGGTACCCTCAGCCCCACGGCGCGATTCTGTGTTCACCCACAGCCGATGTGCACCCGCCCTTTAACAGCGGCCTAAATCTGGTTTGCTCAGCGATCTGGCCAGGCAGGGCCACAAGCTGGATCATCAAACGTCAAACGTCGCCTGCGGGATGGGCGGCTCTGACCCAAGCACTCAAAAGGTCTCAGCAATGAATCGGCCACGCCCTCGGGAACCTCTACCCACCACCCCGTGCACGCTGGCCATTCATGATACGCCGGCAGTAGCTGGAAAATCTTCAAGCCAGATCGTGCGATCCATCCGTCATTGGACAAACACCTTGGAGGCCTAGAAGCACACAAGCGGTGGAGGAGAAGGGTGGTGCCTGCAGAGACAGATAACCAGCGGCACTAGACAGTCTGCACTCAGCACCTTGGCCTAACGGTCATCGCCGTGCCCTGTTTTACATTCAGCCCGCGATACATCAGCGACATGTCCAAAGTGGTTTACTCAACTACTCAAGCATAGCCACTAACCAGACGCTGCTGTGGCCGACCTCTGTTGGGCACGCACGTGTTGACAGTTCTATCCGGAAGCAAGCTACAATCAACCAGACTGGCAGATTATGGCTTACACTTACAGCAGCAAATCATATTGCACTGCGCCTCCATCATTTATATCACACGCCAATGTTAGCGGCTCAATGATAGCGGCTCAAGCTTATGTTCGCAGGCCAGGCACCCCTGTTCGCAGGAGAAACACGGCGAGCCCTTCATCGTGAGCCATAGGTACACAAGCGGACTAGATTGGCCCAACTAACGCAGACCGTACACCAGAGACCACTCAATCCTTTCTGCATGCCGCTCTACTACAGCTTTACTCCGGCTTTCGACCGTGCTTCCGTGCCTGAATGCCTCACCCGAGCGCCCCCAACTTCCCAGGACCAAACCGTTTCGATTAGTCCTCGTCAACTTTGCCTCCCCACCACGCGACAGCCTATGCAGCCGCCCAAGGAATACATCAACACCCCTAGACTGCGCCCACGGCTACGACTTGGACACCAGCACACCCTGCTGCGCCGCCGCCGCCGCCTTGGCGCCCTCCTTCGCCTTTGCCGCGGCCGCCTCCTCCGCCGCTACCTCGCCCTCTGAGCGCACCTGTTACCAGTCAACACAGGCAATGGATAAGCAGTGTTCTCATGCGAGTTACAGTGAACTTTGTATGGGAGAAGCGCGGCAGGCTGCGAACGCGGACGTGTTTCGACGCCAGCCGGCGGCTGCATCAAGGTGACAAATTAACTGGAATCCGGGCCACCCTGCCTGTCGGCATCCCCCAAACCCCTCGCTACGGCACAACACCGAACAGTAACGGATACGGGGCCGACCACCTGTGAGAAAACCGCAGCCCGAGCTAGCGGCGGCACCCAAAAACCCACACACCCAACACGGCCGTGCTCCCTAGCTCACCCGAATCTTGTACTTCTCCTGGAACTCCGCGAGCTCCTTTTTCTGGATCTCCAACTGCTTCTGGAACGACTCAATAGTGCTCTTCAGGTTGTCGCGGTTCTTCAGCACCGCCGGCACCGTCTCGCCCACTGTCCGCTCCACTAGCACGTCGCCCACCAGCCGGAAGCACTTGCGGTCCTTGTCCAGCTTCTGGAGCGCATCCATCACCAGTTGGTGCTGCGAGCAGACCAAGTGTTGCGAAGGTAAGTTTTCATGTACGACGTGGCTTCGGCCCGGAAGGGCTGGAAGGAGCAACGCGGTGCCCACAACAGCTGGACGGGTACCAAAGAGGCGTGCCAAGGGGGCGCGGCCCTTTCCCGCGTACTAGCAGCCCGTCCCGGGCGGCTTCCAGTGAAGGCAGGGTGCCTACCTCTGTTGCTTCAGCCCCTAGCTCCATGATCTTTGACCAAGTCACTTGGATGCGCTCACGCCGAGCCTGAAATTCTTGAAGCACCTCGTTCTCATTCCGCGGACCAGCGCTCATTTTGGTAGTACGTGCAACTCAAATAATTTCGTAAAGTAGCAGGCGTGCAATGCGGGTGTGTGAAGAGAGAAAGAGAGCCGAGATGTGTTTCGACGCGCAGCGTGTTCTTCAAGCCAAGTCTTCTGCGACTTCCTTAAGAGCGTGGCTGCAGGCATGCAAGTGCACGGGCACTCGGTCTCGAAATAGGTGCATGGGTGCCGGATCGGGCCGGCGCTCTGTCGACGCGGGAAAATGCCTGAAGGGGCCTGCCATGCAGCGCTAATTTCTATCCCTATGGTATTCTGAATGCCTAATATTGAGTACACCGCCTTACCAAACGTGCTGCCGGCTCTTTAACAGTCACACAGCCTCCTGTCTTTGCGCCGAGCATTGCCTGCCGAATAATTCCAGCAACATCTGTATTAAGTATCAGTCCAACAATCTTGAAAGCCACTTGAGGCCTGGCCGGAGGCCGCCGACCAAGCCTCCGCTCCACGCGCGGTGTTTTCTAGCGGCCGGTCACCATGAGCGGCTATGGGACAATGCCAGCTACGGTGACGATGGGCGTGCCCTACATTTGCGGGCAGTGCGGCTCTGAGATTAGCCTGAAGCCCGGCGACATCATCCAGTGCCGCGAGTGCGGGTACCGCATTCTGTACAAGAAGCGGACAAACAAGGTCGTTCAGTTCGAGGCTCGGTAACAAAGCGCCTGCCGCCCTTCAGGGGCGGCGGGTTGGCGGAGAGCCTTTGGACTGCGTGGCCGGGGGCTCCAAGCAGCGCACGGCACGCCGGCGCTGACACACCAGGCGGCAACCCAGCTATGGGTGATGCGTGGTCAACGCTCCGGGAATCTTGAGCAATTGGTCGACGTCTGGGTTATACTATGGAATGGGGAATTCTTCGCGACCGTGCAGGCGGCTGTGTTGGCAAGAGCCGTGTGTCAGTGGCTTGCGCGTAGGCCAGCGTGGTAGATGACACGGAGACGACGGTTCCCTCCACGTGCTCCCCTACATGCGGCAGCGCGCGGCAAAAGGAGCGCATATGCAGTGCAATGCTATCGCCTCGAGCACTGAAATCCCGAGAGGGTATGCCAGAGACCAAAGTGCCTGTGTCCCCGCCAGGTTGGGACAAGTCAGGCAAAGTTTGCGGATGGCTGTGCGTGCAGGAAGCGGAGGGAGATGCGTTTATGGAAGGTGCGGGGAACAATATGCAAGCCTGGCCACTGCAGAGTAGGTACTTATTGTTTTGTTGATGCGAGGCAACGCTCACAGGACCGGTGCTGGCAGGATGAGTGCTGGCAAATTTTGATGTGGCAGCCGCTGGATCGGAGCAAATTGCGGCCGATTACTGTGCCCGAACCGCTTACTTTTGAATGAGAAGCAGCACGCTTGAAGACGGCCGCCCTAATGCTGCCGGCACGGCTGTGTTGTAAGCTGTAAGCATTGCGTGCATGCGTCATCATTTGGTGCACTAGAATGCGAATGGCTACTGTGCGTATTAGTCCGGCGGGTGTACCCCGCCCCTAGCAACACGACCCACACACGCCAACGGCGCAAATATTTGGCATCAGCATGTCTCTCTGGAGTCCACCATCTCTCTGGCGTCCTCGTGGAGTGGGCGTCCACGTGGATATCGGGGAGTGAGGATGGGGAAGCTAGCCTGTGTAAAAGGTGAGCGATGACGGAGAAGCATGATTCTGGGTTAGGTCAGCCGCTTAGGACAGGGCCCTGACAGGACAGGGCCCTTACGGGAGGCAGCAGGCCAGTGCGGGAGGTTCCCGAGGTCCGTCGCAGCAGCCTGCGTGGGGCCAACAGCAAAACGCTCCAGCAACATCGGCCAGCTATCTCAGTCGGTACAGTCCACCCCTGGTACAGTCACCGCGCGCAAGTTTCCGACTGCTCATGTTTTGACGGTATTTGAGGGGGGTGGGATCTTCTGACACTCCAGGGACGCCGCACACCTGTTCACTTGCTTGCATCACCGACGGGTTGACTCCTTTTTTTTGACGGCTGGGGTGTGCGCCCGGCATGCACGCCCGGTGGATGTACCTGGGTGGGCAATACCAGGCAACAATCGTTGAAGCTTCCAGTGTGGCTCAGAATGTGGCTCCGTATTTCACATTTTACACATCCATCTTCGTTGCTCACGCCTCATGCTCAGTGCACCATAGCGCGAAGCCGGACGCGCCACTCCTTTCACCACCCCTGCCTTTCACTCAGTAGCCTCGGTACCTGGGTACTGTGGTCGAGTTCTGCACGCGGCTCAGTGTCGGTATGGCATGCACTAAAGAGCGACTTGCATCATTTCGCCCCGGCAGCCTCCGGTTGCGGCAGCTGATTCTCACGCATGCAGTACCTGCTCCTAATTTCCAGCTGCCCACGATCACGACCGGTCCTCGATGAATACCGCCGCATGATCAGGCGGCATATAACTTGCCACACGCCTGCCCGCTGCGGGCCCTCCCATCACCCGAAACCTCACGCCAGCCAACAGCCAATCAACGGGTATGCGACAGTCACCAGCTCCTCTTGTTCCTGCTTGCGAGGGCTATCCTATCGGGCCTCACTGCAAGCACTGCCAACATCCACACATACAAAACAGGCCATGCACACACACGCACCACACGTTTGGATCCTCTACGACAGAAAACCCCACTGGTCACCCTAATTGTCACTTGTCAAGTACATACCGCCATGCCGGCCGCCCGGCGTGAACGGCAAAGTGAAGGCATTCGTTGCGGGCTCGGGCGTGGCCGCATTCTCACGCACCCCGCGGTTCAGCAGTCCTCGTCGCCCCACCCTCATACAAACCCCGTGGCCGGCGCGTAACCAGCGCGGGCCGGGGCTCTGTGGGGGCATCCCAGCCCACACAAGCCCACCGTGCCAACTGCCACGCAGCGCACCACGGCCCCCATCCAAGCGCTCGCGTAACACGTGTTCGCCCGCACAGCGCACGCGTGCAGGAATGTCGCAGCGTGCACCGCTGCGCGTTAACTATAGGCCTGCTCGCACGCGCCTCGGCTGCCATGGCTCGCACGTGTTGCACGCCGCCGCACTGCCACCGCCGTCTACTTGCTGCTGCGCGCGCTGTTGGCGTTGGCGTACACGGCCGCCTCCTCGCGCCACATGGCGTAGTTGTCCTTCACGGCGTCGAGCATGGGCGTCGCCTCTGGGAAGGCCTGCGCGAAGCTCTGGAAGAGCGGCAGCGCCACGATGTCGAAGAAGCCCACCTGCGGTGCGGGTTTGGGAACAGGCGCGGGGAGGGCGCGGTAAGGAGCGGCGTGGTGGGATTGGCTGCAAGGTAGGGGCATGCAGGCTGGCGGCGGCGGTGCGGGGCATGGGGTCATGCAACCCGCCCACCTGCGCGCATGCACGCGACAAGCCCCAACTAAGCCCAACAAGACCTGCCCAGCACGACCCCACCTGCGACTTGGAGATGCCGTTCTTATCCCGGTCCATGAGGGGCGATACCGACAGGTTGTTCTGCTTCTCCCGGTCGCCCTGCCGGAAGAACTCCTCCTCCAGGTACTGCACCCACTTCTTGTGCACGATGCGCGGGCTCGCCAGGTGGCCCAGGTCCGCGCACTTGAGCGCCACCTGTGCGATTGGGTGTTCAGGAGGGATGGCATGCAGTTCAGCCGGAGGGAGCAGGTCGGCAGGAAAAGGATATGCAGCTAATGTGCCTGAGAGGCGGTGGCGCCGCCCCCCCCCACACAACCCCCGATGCCACGTGCTGCACGTGCTGCACGTGTACGCGAGCCAAAGCTATTCATACGAGGCCCATGCTCGGCCCAGGAAACGCACCTGCAGCACCAGGCTTCGCTGGTCCTCGTCGATGACTTTGTGCCCGTCCTGGCTGGTGGAGTGCGGAGAGGAGCGCATGGTCTTCCCCCCGCTGCCGTTCCCGCCGCTGGGCACCGTCCCGTTCAGCTGCATCTTCGCTTGGAACATGCTGTGGATGGCGAAGTGCTGCTTCATGTCGGTGGCGAGCACCATCTCAATTATCTGCTTGCGCAGCGTCTCCTGCAGCAGCACGAGTGGCAGCGACGGGTTAGGGGCGGGCAGAGTTTTGGGGAGGGTCAAGAGTGCCAGGGTCAATCATTCTCAGGGCGGAAGGCTGAATATGCGAGCAAAGCCTCACTCGCTGCTTGTTGTGCATCTTGCGGAGGAAGTTGTACTCGTCCGAGTTCATGAGCTGGAACGATGCTGCCAAGTGGTGGTTCTCCATCGGCGAGCGGTCGTTGTACAACACCGCTAGCCCGTCCGACACGCGGATGAGGTAGTCGTTGTTGACGCCCTTGTGCTCGAAGTCGTGGATGATCTGTCCGGCCGACGCGGGCGAGAGGGTAGCGCGTGTGCAGGGTTCGGTCAGTACACACAGTACCCAAAGTGTACAGCGCTGGGACAGGCCACGGGGGCCGCAGCACTGGAGCAGGGCTTTTGCGAATCCTTGAGCTTCAGGGCTGGGCTGTGCCATCCAACCGAGCCAGCCCGAACCCGCCCACGACCTCCCTGCGGCCCTAACCCATATGTGCTGTAACAAGCGCCGGCGCCACCCATCGACACGCACACCACACCCACCGCTGAGAGGTAGCACGACGCCAGCGACACGTCGTCGCAGTACGTGTGGTCCGGCGCTTTGAGGCCGCCGCGCACCACCAGCACGTGCAAGCTCTGGAGCACGTCCGCCGCGTGGATCCGGTTGTGGTACGGGTTGTTGGGGTACCCGTCCTCGATCCGCATCAGGAACTTGACGAGCCGGTGGTCGTCCATCTGGAACTTGTCCACCAACCCGTTGTGCTTCATCAGCGCGTACGACAGCAGCGACAGCGGCCGCCCGCCGCTGACCTCGTTCAGCTTGAAGGCATCGAACTGCCAGTCGTCTATCCTCTGCAGCACCGTCAGCACCTGTACAGGCAGCATCAGGCAACGAGGGGGGCGAGCCGCACTACGTGTTGGGTGCCGCGCGACGGGACCCCTCCCCCAAAAGCCTGACCCTGACGCCATAGAACATCAAGCATTCCGTGCATACGGTATGACTACCCGATATCTGGTACCGGGTTGCGCCGTATCCACTGCCTGTTGCCCGCCACTCCTTCCGGCGGCATCCATGCAACCACCCCAACTCATTCCGATGTCCCCTACTTTCCTTGCACCTCCCCAGGTGCGCCTGCATGCCCATGCCCACCATGACCTTCCCCATGCTTCCGTAAGGTTCCCCGCCCACCTCGTCCGGCAGGTTCTTGTGCATGGCGATGAGCGCCCGCACGCTGTCCTGCGTCACGTTGCTGCGCGCGTAGATGTGCCGCAGATCCTGGTTTGGATGCCCGGGCTGCGGCTGGTCCTCGCCCTCGTCGTCCTCCTCCTTGATCTGCGTCGCAAAGGGAAACGAATGGGTTGGCCAGGGCAGGACAGATGCCAGCACGCAGCGCACCGGGCTACTCGCACAGCAACACAGCGGCTTCTGCCACTCATGTACCACGCTTTCTTGCAAATATTGCCCGTCGATGGAGGATGTGCTCTTCCATTCTCAGGCTCAGCCGCGTCAACACTGCCCCAAATTTCACGCTCAGCGACCGCCTAGCTGCCCGCCCTAATCCGCGCCCGTACTATGCGCCCTGCACACCATAAACTTCTGCGCCGCTGCCTCACCTTGGCTGGCCGTCTGGAACTGAGCAGCTGGATCAGCGATTGGCTAACCTCGCTGTCGAGCACCGTCTGGCTGTTCTTCATCAGCTGCTCGTTGAAGTTGACCGGCTGCCGCAAGTCGCCCGCCTGGATGATGGCGTCGCGCACCTCCTGCGCTTCCCGCGGCGTCACCTCCGTCAGCTTCCCCCGCATGATCTTATCTAGCAGCTTCAACGTCTTGTCCGCCGGCGTGTCAATGTCAATCGCCGGTTTGTGCACGGGGTCGCGCTGCGCCAGCGCCTCCTCCAGCTGCGCTTCAAGCCTGGAGAATAACCCCGACGGGCACACATCAAATCGGCAGCGCCGCGACAGACTTCAGTCGGCATACTTCGATGCATACTCGCCCCAACATGCTGCCCCGTGCGGGCATACAGATGCTTGTACCTGCAGCCCATCCTGCCCTGCCCACGCCACCCAACCCACGCGCTGCGCGCTCACCCAGAACCCTCCCCCCCACCAATACGCCTCCGAACCCCCCTCCCCAACCCCCGCTCCCCAACCCCCGCTCCCCAACCCCCGCTCCCCTACCCCGGCTCCCCCAGCCCGCAACACAGACAGCCTGCGTTGCCTTTCCCCCGAACCCAAGCCACGGCTCTAACTTGCGCTTACCGCTCGTTCTGCTTCTTGATCTGCTCCTCCAGCGCCTTCACCTGCGAAATGTTCTGCTCACATACCAGCACCGCCTTCTGCTGGCTGACGGGGTCGATAGACGGCCACATCTCGTACAGCACCCAGCGGTACTTCCCCGGATGCCGCTTGCTCCATCTGAGCTGCGGAAAGCGGTGGCACGGCTGGTCCAGCACGAATATCGCCTCCATCGCCTCCTTATACATCTCATCCGGTCCTAGGCTCCCGTCGCACTCCCCGATGGCCAGGTAGTTTTGCAGGTTGTAGTTTTCACACGACCCGAGGTGTTCTGCAGAGACAATAAAAGGTGCAACATAAGCGAACCGCGAGACCAAGCGTTTGACATTCTCTGCCCTTAACAGGCACCGCGTGCTTACATGACTGCCTTCGCCCCAACCCTTCCCTGCTATGGCTCTCCATGAAGCGAACCCGGGCTGCAACACAGCCGACGGTCGACATGCGCACCTCGCATGTTGCACATTGCCCGCTTGTTTGCGGCGAGCAGCTTGCCGCTCTCGTCGAACAGGAACTGGAACATGGGGTGGTTATTGCACATCTCCACGAGGCGCAGCTGGTTGTCCTCCACCGTGGGCGCCACTTGTGCAGTGACCTGCGCGGCCGCCGTGTGCTAACTCGCTCCAAAAAATAAACCGCCACCCCGCACCGCATGCACCCTGGCTCGAGCCTTCAAGATTACCTGTATCAACGTGAGGTCCCGCTCGCGCGACCCCGAGCCCTCCCGCAAGCGAACGGGCCGGTATGATGCTTTCAGCACCAGCCGGGCCTTCTCCAGTTTCAGGAAGCCTGGTACCGGCTCGCCGCTGGTCACCGTCACGTTGATCTCCTTCTTCTCCACCTGCATAACATGCCACGAAACGCTGCTCAGCCCCGGCTCAGCGGCTCCCCATGCGCGAGCGAGGCATGCGTCTACCCCGGCCAGCTCGCTGCCCACCTCCACGTCTTGGTGCACTTGCGCGTTCAGCTTTTTCCATAGCCGTAGCTGCTCCGGCGTGAACGAGCCGAGGTGCTCAAGCTGCGCGGCCTTGAACGAGCCCTCATCCACGCCGAACAGCTCCAAGGCAGCCCTGCGAGTAGCGACCAGCCCGGTCTGAGCACCGGCCGTGCCGGCCCAGCCATCCCAAGGCGAACTTACTTGTTTCCCCATACGTTGACGCTAAATGTGCTGTCATATATCCAGATGGGCGCTGCACAAATCTCAAAGACTTGCGCGTGCACCGCCAGGTCCAGGACCTGCAAGTTCAGCATGCCACAATTAAATCCTGTCCATGAGACTGCCGAAACATGCCAAGCTCGGGCCTGCTTGGGCGGGGAACTGACCTGAGACCCCATGATGCCGCTCTTGACCCTATAGCTGGGCAGAAGCCCGCCCACGAGGCTGTCTCCTAAACACCGCAGAGGCCGGTGAGCGCCTCAGGGCGCCATGCTTGCTCCGGCGACTAGCCCCGCTCGCCCTCCTCGCCCGCTGCTGCTCCGCGAGGCCGGACCGCCGGGCACGCCTGCGGTAATATTTATTCAGCGCTCTGTGAGCAGCCGAGTATGGGAAAAGGGCTGCCCGCTCGAGCGACGACGTGATTGAGTCGTCTTTCTGAGCTTGAAAGCCCGCTGAAGGCAGCTGCCTGGACTCCGCCTGAGCCGAGAATTGTGCTGAAGATTCACCTGGCCTGCGCTGCAAGCGGCCTTTGCTCTCTGGGTTCACGATGGGCTGCGGCTGGGGAAATGGCCCGCTCCTGGCCCCCGCAGCTATCTAACCAACCATGCTACCTATAAAGTTCATAGGTTGCTCACGGACGCGTCATTATGATAGGCAGGTACGCTGGTCGCCGGGTCGTTGCGCACGCCTAGAGCGCCGCTGTAGAGTCTCGGCCTAAATGAATGGTGGTAACTTGCAGGTGCTAAATGGTAAGCTACCGTGCTCTGACCGTCTCCGCAGCGCGCTCACAGCGTTGGCTTGGCGACACCAGCCCATGCACGGCACCAATTTCTTCGGTCACTCGATAGTTCCAATTCTTCGCCCACTGACTCCTGTATGTGGTTGCTTCAGGTGAGGACACTGTGGTCGGGCGCAGCGGCTGCACTGCGACCTTCCCCACCAAACTTTGCCTCCAAACGGGACCAGCTGGCGCTTCACTCGTCACGAGACAACGCATTGGACAATTACATAGTGTATGGTACCAATGCTCCCGGCCCAGACGCCTAAAAAGTCCAACTTGTTAGTCTACATGCGCGACATGCCCGCTTCGCGCTCGTGCCCAGTTTGGGCGATTTCGCTCTCCCGTGAAGCGCTCTCAGTAGTAGCAAGTGTGCCGTATTCAGCAGCAAATTGTGGCCGCGCCGGTTTATCACGTCAGACTCGGAGCGCCGCGGAGCGCCCGCGCGCAGGCCAGCCGCGCGCGTCGTCGTGAGCCGGGGCCCCCATGCGCTGTCCGCGTTTGAGAACTGCGGGCCCGGCCGGGCGCGCGGCAACGGCCCTGCATGGGGTAGTCAAGTGATTCCCTTGAAAATTCAAAGACATCGTGACTCATCCAACTTTACGTTGCTGTGTGCTTTTGAAGCAGCGCGGTGCCGCACGTCACCGCCGCCACGCCGCGCTACCATGCAGCCATTACCCCCTCGTCCCCAGAGCTGCATGGCGGACTGCGTTGTGCACATCAGGCAGTTGTGCCTGCTTATGAGAGCGCAAGTTATGTCAGTCCCAGCAGCCCAGCTGGCACATTTTGGCCCGTCTTCGCGGACCACACCACCGTCGCCAAATTACGGTACCTGTCAAGGAGGTTAGGAGGGCTTCCGGTGCGTCCTTGCCTCGGCGCCCTCGGCACTCACTCTTGACAACTCGCATTTGGTGTCCAAGCTGGTCGCGCCGTTACACCGGAGTTCTGGAGTCAGCTGCTCCTATCCACGCCTGCTAACCCGTACCGTGCCTCGGCATCGCCAGGTGGCGCACTGGCGCCTTTCGTGTGTCACGACCATCTGCCGGCTTGTGCCTGGCTCGCCGCTGGTGTGACCGGTGCAATGTCATGACACGTGTGTTCCCATTCTTTCTAGGTATCCGTTCCAAGGCCCCAAACCCCCTGTGTTCTGGGCTCCTCGCATAGCACGCTGACCTCGTGAGACCATTGAAGCCAGCGTCGCGCGGCAGGTCCAAAGCGTCGTGGGACACTGCCCATGACTACCACGTACAGCACGTCGTGCCAGAAGGACGTCGCTATCTCGCCCCTTGCCATGTTCCGCCACACGTACAGCACGACTGCCCAGCACCATTCAGGGCAGCAAGTAGCCATCGTGCGTAATGGCCTCAACCCCAGTCAACCCTGCACCTACTCTCCATGACCCGCAAAAGCTTTCGCAGTTCACGATACATCACTAACATCACCAAAACACTCCACGACACATGTCCGCGATCATTCATTACGTGCGTGGGGCCATACCGGAATGGCACCTCGATGGGCCTGCGATCCTGATGTGCACAACGGTACCGGTATTTATGTTTCCACACAACCCATACCATGAGTGTGGCACTGCACTGCCTGCACCTGCTCTCCTGCCCCCATTCTGCAAGAGTCTATTATATAATGTATTCTGCACTGCAGTGCGAGATCTGTACCCACCTAATTCTTCATGCGGCTTCATCTACTACCATCCCACAGTAAACGTGTACTAACGCCCTGTCCTGTCATGAAAGCTTGCTCCGCGCCAGCCACCCCAGCCTCCACGCTCCGGGCTGCCCCGCTCACGCCCCCGCTCCCGCTCCCGGTCGCGCTCCCACTCCCGGCTCCTGACATCAGCGGGTGGCCGCCGGTCCCGATCCCATTCCCTGTCACGTCCACCGCCCACGCCGTCGCCGCCGGTCTCTCTGCTGTAGCCACGGCCACCTTCACGCTGCCTGTGGCGCTCACGCTCTCGCTCTTGCTCCCTCTCTCGGCCCCGCTCTCGCTGTTGCTCTTTCTCACGATCTCGGTCGCGGCCCAAGTCACGGCCGTCCTCGCGATCGCGCTGCCAATCACGGTACGGTGGCGGCGAGCGCCCCCGCCCCCGCTCCGCCAGTCCAAGCCGTCCATCCCGCTCCCGCTCCGGCTCGTGGCTAGGTCGCCGCTCCAGTTCCCACTCACGGGACCGTTCAGCCTGCGGCTTGCGGCCCTGATGTGGCGGCCGGAGCTCACCAGGCTCGGGTGGCCCTGCAGCCGGCGCCCTGGGCGGCAGTTGCGGCGGCACCTCTCCGACGCGGGGTCGCCCTGGTGCGGCGGCCGGCCCGGGCGAAGGCGGCAGTGGTGGCGGCTCCTGGGATGGCAGGGGTGGCTGTGACGGCAGCGGCGGCGGGGGAGAGACTGGCAGCGGCGGGGGAGCAGGGGGCGCAAGAGGTGCACGCGGCGGTGGAGGCGGCCGTGTCGGCGAGCCGCGCGTCGAGCGCGGCGCGGGCAGCGGCGGTTGTGCTGACGGCGCCGGCCGGACTGCGCCTTCCAAGACGCCGGCTCCGGGCGGTTGGCGGGTGGCTGCATGTGCGCGGCCTGCCTCTGCGCTGCCGGCCTGGTCTGAGCCCCGCGCCAGCATCTCAGGCCGGTGTGCGCCGGTGACTGCAGTGGCGGCGGCGGAGCTGCGGTACTGTGCGGCGTCTGCCGTTGTGACAGCGCCAGCTGCGCCACTGACGGCTCCGCCGCCGACGCAGCGGCCTGCTTCCGCGGCTGCGGCGGCTAGTGCAGCAGACGGCCGGGCTGTGAGCGCTGCCGTGCCTTGGCCAACAGAAGCAGCACCGACGGCGGCGGCGGTGACGGCAGCGGCCAGGCCACCGCTGCTGCTGGAGCGGAGCGGCGGCAGGACCGCGTAGGAGCGGGAGACAGGCCGCAAGGGCGCCGCCGGCGCGCGGGCGGCTTCTGCGCCTGTCCTAGCCTGTGGCACCTCACTGACGGGCCGCGCGCCTGAAGCTCCTTTTGGCTCGGCGCTGGAGTGGGCCGGTCTGCTGCGTGCGTCTGGGGCCGCGCCGGCGGCGTTGGCCGCTGCCGCCGCCACCGCCGCCGCCTTTGCAGCTGCTATGGCCCGCTCCCGCGCCGTGGACAGCTGCGCCGCGCTGGCCGCTGCAATGACCGCTGCTGGCGGTAGCGACGCCCTGGACCCCGTTCGCTCCCCCTGAGCTCCGCCAGCGTCAACGCGGACAGGGCCGAGCCCCTGACCCATCGCCCGTCGCACCTCGCGGCCGCCGCCCCCTTCATCAGTATCGTCCCGCTTTCGCTTGGCTGCAGCCGCAGCGGCGGCCGTGGCCGTGGCCGTGACCGCAGAGGTCGGCCCAGCAGCCGCAGGTGCCGTTGCCGCTGTGGGCGCAGTAGCGTAGGCGGGGCCAGTAGCTGTCGCAGGCGGCTTTGCCGGGGGCAGCTTTGCAACAACTGGAGCCCTAGCGCTGTCGCTGCCGCCCACGCCGCTGCCGCCCACGCCGCTGCCGCCCACGCCGCTGCCGCTTCCTCGACCTTGTCCCGTGGACTCAACGCGGCCGCCTGCATTCAGGCCCGCTGTGCTCGACCCTGCACCCGCGCCAGCGGTCTGGGTTGTGGCCGCGGACCCGGATGCCGCCTTGGCACCTGCGCTGGCACCGGCGCCGCCGCCATCCGTACTACCGCGCCTGCTCCTTGGCTCGGCGCCACTGCCTCCTCCTGCGTCCCGAAACGCGTCCTGACGTGGCGGCTGCGGCCGCGCTGGTGCGTTGTCCTTGGCAGCGGCTGCAGCCCCCTCAGGCGGATGAGCGCGCTCGCGGCTGCGGGGCCGCTTATGACCCACACCAGCAGTGGCAACAGTGCCGCTGCCGCCTTCGGCACTATCACGGCTCGCCGCCCTGCCACGGCCGCGCTCTGCAGCTGCCACGACAGCCGCAGCGCCAGCGTCGGCTCCGGCGCTGCTCTCGTTTGCGGCTGCCTCTCCGACCTTCGGCGCCGTGCCTGCTGGCGGCGCGTCACCGCCATCCGCGCCTGCCTGATGCTGTTGCTGCTGCTGTTGCTGTTGCTGCTGTTGCTGGCGGGCGACACGCGACACGCCGAAACGCTGGTTTAAAGCCGCGGCGCTGCCTGCAGCCGGCGGAGAGGGGTCCCGCTCTGCCGACCGCTGTCGTTCCAGTTGCGCCCGCCGCGCATCGGCCCCGGTCCCTGTCGGCGCCCCTGCTCCTGTCGCGCCCTCTGAAGCTCCAGCCCGACTGCCGCCTGCCTCCTTGCGGCTCCCGCAGAGCGCAGCCCCCGTTGCCGCCGCCGCTGGGGCGCCAGACGGCGCCCTCGCCGGTGGTGGCGGCATCGCGGCCGCGTCCGCTGCCGCAGCCGCCGCACTGCCGCAAGCCATCTTGGCCTCCAGCTGCTGCTCACTGACGACCAGCGCTGCCGCTTGCGCGACCAACCAGCCGCCGTCGCCCGCATCTGCAGCGCCGCCGCTGCTGTTGCGGCTGCGGAGACCGCCCTGGGAGGCGGCCGCCGCCTCAGAGGGCAGGGGCGCCGCCAGAAGCCGCCGCAGCGATATGCTCCCTGCGTGCCGCATTTATTTTACAGCCCCAAAATGAGCACATTGCTTGAACATCAGCCCCCGGCGACCCATGCCCGGCGCTCCTTTCAATATACGATTTACTTTCAGTTCTACTACCTGCAACATACCCAACCGCCACAGAGCCGCACCACCCGTGCCCACCTCCGTAGCCTCCGCTGCCCGGCGCGCGCAGGAGGCCCCCCGCTGCCGCTGCGTGCCGCAGCAGCGCGCGCCAGGGAGGGCTGGTCGCCAGCGTGGCTGCGTGCCCCACCACCCACAGGCAGGCGCGGGCGCGCGTGAGCGCCACGTTCATTCGCCGCACGTCCGCCAGGAAGCCCACGCCGCTGCTGCTGCTGCTGCTGCTGCCGGGGCCGCCGGGGGCGTCGAAGGGGCTGGCTTCCGCGCCGGGGGCGGCGTTGGAGGTGTTCAACGAGGAGTAGAGCAAGGCCAGGGCGTGGCTGGGCTTGGCGCGCACGGCGCTGAAGATGACCACGTCTGCCTCGCGGCCCTGCACGCAGGGGAATGGAAACGGGCGACGTGAAGCACGTTCACAGGGTCCGGGCGTGGGGTCCGGGACGGCTAATGAAATGCTGCAGGGAAAAGGTGCGGGCTCAACCGGCAGGGGCAGGGGCATAACAACACTTTGTGCCCCGCGCGCGCCTGCCGACCGAGCCCACGCATGCGCCCCGGCCCTAACCCCTGCCTCTGTCTGTCGCCCGAGCGCCCGTTCTGAAACGCGCTGGCGGAGAACCACCCAGTGAGAACCACCCTGTGAGAACCACCCAGTGAGAACCACCCAGTGCCAGGCTCTCCGCCGCCCACCTGGTACCCGTCCACCGTCATCACATCAAGCAGCCCCGACTCCTCCGCCTCGGACAGCTCCTGCCTGCCGCCGCCGCCGCCGCCGCCGCCGCCCGGGCCGCTGCCCAGCGCGCCCAGCGCGTGCCGCAGCGCGGAGCGCAGCGCCCCCAGCTGGGCGCGGTAGGGCGACAGCACCGCCACCCGCGGCCGCCAGCTGGGGTAGCGCTGCCGCAGGCCTGGCGCGAAACACGGTTGCAGGCATGATGCAGGTTTGGATAGTGTAATGTGGACTTGGGAATTCGTGAACACGATGCGGGGCTCCGTACATGGCACAGGCAGCCCGTGACGACTGTCGGCGTTTCCCGCACCCCGCAATTCCACTTACCCACATACAGGTCGGCCACGAAATCAGCCTCCGCCTGGTTTTGCAGCGACCCGCCGCCGCCGCCGCCGCTGCCGGCCCCGCCGCCCTTCTCGCGGCCGCCATCCACGTCCCACACCACCAGCGGCCCCAGCAGCGGGTGCGGGTGGCAGGGCGCGGCGCGGGCGGCGGGCGTGATGCTCTCGCCGTCCAGCAGCTTGTTGGAGTAGAAGTAGGAGGAGGGGAACCTGGCAACCGGCAGGGAGGCGAACACAAAGATGAGGAGCACGAAGAGGAGGAAGAGGCGGCAAATGGGTTGTGGAAAAGTGGGCACGCGGCAAGAGAGCATTACGGCCGCGGTGCAGCTAGGGCGGCTGAGAACTTGGCGGCTGGTGCGGCCCCCCGCCCAGTACTGTACACACAGGCGCGCCCTCTTTTCCCTTTCGCGTAACCCTCTCGGGCGGGCGGGCTTATTTAGTTTAGTTTATTGCTTTGTGCACGCCGTCCTATTGCTTCTGATCGCCGACCAGACACTCACATGGCCCTTGCCCTATTGCCGCCCTCCCTTTTCCCTTGCTCTCAGGTGAGCATAAGTGGTGGTCATCCGCGCTGGACTTTAGCTGTGGCGGGGCTGGGTTGGGCGGGCGACTTTAGGCGCATATCACGGTGCATCGGGACAGCAACGCCGGGGCGCGGGCCGTAGCCCCACCCGGTGAGGGTTACGCGATAAGGGTAAGTATCGGGTAAGTATGTGGAGCTCCTTCGGCCCGATGATCTGGTAAAGAGGTAATCTGAGGTAATCCGAACGCGGCGCACTGTTTGCTTGTCGCATGACGCACGCACAGTGTCGACCCTTTCCCTTGTGCTTTTCTAACACAGGCGCGCCGCGGCGGGCGCACCTGCTGATGGCGGGGTGCATGCGGTACTGCCTGCTGAGCAGGGTGACGGGGACGCCGGCGCGCTGCAGCCGCTCAAACAGCGACTGGCTCAGGCGCGCGGCGGCGGCGGCGCGCGACAGCACCGTGGGCGGCAGCTGCTGGGGGTCGCCAACCAGCACCACCTGCATGTGCGTGCGTGGGTTGGTGGCGGCGGGTCTCATCAGGCTTGGTTGAACTGCGCGCTTGATGCAGACGATGCTAGGAAGCGGGGCACGACGGCCGTCATCGAGCACCATAAACATGCCCCCCCACCCCGCAATGTGTCTGGAAAGGCCAGTTAGAGTGTGTGGATGCGACACGCGCAAACGTATAAAGCGTTGCTCGCGGCCAGCAGGCACGGCACCAGGCACATGGGGTTTGGGTGTGCCCGGCAACCGCCCGCCGCACCTTGGCACCGGGCTGCAGCAGCGCCAGCGGAATGAGTGCCGCCGGCTCCAGCGCCTGCGCCGCCTCGTCAATGATCAGCGCGTCGAACCGCGGTGGCGCGCCCACGCCCGGCCCACCGCCGCCAGCAGCCTCGGCTATGGCGGCAAAGCCTGCGGCGGCGCTGCCGGCTGGGGCCCGCGCAGCGGCCTTGACGGCGGCGGCGGCCGCGGCGTTAGTGGTGGCGGCGGCCCAGAGCTGTGCGAGGTCGCCGCCGGCGGCGGAGAGCGTTGTAACCACCACCTCCGCCGCCAGCACCACAGCCTGCAGCAGGGGGAGGGAACACACGGCATGGAGAGTGCTCTCCGGTGCGTACCGGCCTGAAGCGGTACCCAACAACGCGACACACGGTATGATACTGCACCACAGAACGGCACGTGCGGCGGACCGACACGTGCACCACAACAACAGGAGCTGCTCGCACCTGCCGCAGCTCCTTGCGCTGGCGCTCCACTTCCTTGCCGCCGCGCCGCTGGTTGCGCTCCGTGTACTGCGGCGGCGGCGGAGCAAGGGGAGCGGCAGCAGCGGCGCAGCAGTTGGCGGGTGCCAGGAAGCTGCAAGCCTGAGCTTCACATTCCCACAGCGCACTCACAGCCCGCAGTGCTGCAATTCCGCCGCCGCGTAACGTGTGCTGATCGCACGTCTGGTGCCGTACCTTGAATCGTTCCCACAGCCTGTCTTTGCGCTCCCGCAGCACCTCCAACTGCTTGGCCTCCGCCGCCGCCGCCGCATCGGCGCCGCCTTCAGGGTCGTCGCCATCCGCCTTGATCTCGCCATCATTATCGTCGTCAGATTTGGAGCCCGGGTCTGAGCCTGCCGACGACTCCGAATCCAGATCCATGTCCGCATCGCTGCCGCCGTCGCTGCGCGCTCGCCCCCTGCCGTTCTTCGTTCGGCTGGTGCGCTTTGAACCGCTCTTGCCGCCCTTGGCCTTGCCCTGGTCTCTGTTGGCGGTGTCTTGCTGCTGCCCATGCTGCTTCCTGAGGACTCGCTTCTCCAGTTCTTCCAGCTCGTGCTGGGCCTGTGGCGTGGGGAGTGCGTGCGAGGCAACGCGAGGAAGGACGAAGCGAGCACCGCGGCCTCAGTTACAGCGGAAACGCGGTTGTTAGCGTTGGTCAGGCCATGTGCTGACCAGCATGCTCGTGCGTGCATTGCTGTGTTTGCATTTGCAGTACTTACCTCTTCAAACTCTCGGCGCGCGTCCATGACGTCCCTGCAAGTTCACGGCAGAGTTGTTGGTGTTTTGTTACAGACCATGCACAGGCGTGTGTAAGCTGCCCCATCCTTCGCGGCGTCTCTACCCCGCCTGCTGCTCGTTCGTGCCCCCTTCCCCCCATCATCGAAGTGGAATGAGCTCTCCCCCGCCTCCCGCCCGCGACGTATCCCTGCACGCTTCCCCTCTGCCCGCCGGTCGTCCCACGGCTCACTTGCGCGCCTCCTCCAGCGCCGCCCCCGCCGCCTGCGTGCCGTCGTGGCGGCCCGCCAGCTGCTCGGCCAGCGCGTCCACGTGCAGCGCCAGCACCGGCCCGTGGGTCACCTGATGGTGGCGGTGGGGGGAGGGGGTGGAGGGAGCGGGGGCGGGGCGGGTTTGCGGGTTTGCAGGTTGAAAAGGGTTTGCGGGTTTGTGACGTGAGGAAGGGTTTGCAGGGCTGATGTCAAGTCGAAGAGTAGGTCAAAACACGGGTCTTTACAGGGCCAGCAAAGGCGCATCGATGGGATTATGAGAGGTCAGGCGCTGGTAAGAAGGCACTGCCGGTCAGAGCAGATTCCGCCCCAACCCAAAGCCTTCTCACCTCCACTCGGCCCAGGCGAACAACCGCCGGCGGCCGCCGCGCGCCATCCGCCCGCCACACGCCCTCGCCCACCAGCCGCGTCAGCAGCTCGTCGATGGCGGCGTTGGACTGAGGAGGAGGAGGCGGGGTGATGAGGTAACGGCAGGGCGGCGGATCATTGGGCGCGGGACCGCGCGGCGGCGGGCGAGCAGGACAGGCATTTTCCGCAGCAGCACGTAATCCGCCCCCAGGGTCTTTCTATCTACTGCTGCGCGGCGAAGCGAGGCCGAGAGCGTATAATGCACGGCACACACACTGGAAGCACGCACATGCGAGGGGGCGCGCACACACACAGCCGCCCCACCCACCTGTGCGCACACCAGCACGCGGCTGCGGGGCGGGTTGGCGAAGTCAAAGGCGTCAAGGGCCTCCTGCGGCGCCCGCTCCAGGCACGCCTGGGACAGGTTGCCCGCGCCCATGCCGCCGCTGCTGCCGCTCGCGCCGCCCCCGTTGTCGAGGCGGCCACCCCCGTCCTCTGTGCCGTTCTCAGAGGAGCCGTTGAGGCGGGGCTGCTTGGCCGGCGGCGGCGCGCCGTCGCCTTCGCCGTCACGGGCCTTGCCGCCGGCGGCGGCGGGCTTAGCTGCGGCTGCTGCGGCAGCTTTGGCGGCCTCAAAGCGCCGGGCAGCAGAGGACTTTTTGAGGGGCCCTGAAGGCGCGGCCGCGACTGCAGCGGCGGCCGCCGCCGCGGCCTCGCGCGCGGCGGCGCCTTTGCCGCCAAGCGCCGCCGCCGCGGCGGCCGCCGCCAGGCCGCCGGCGCGGCTCCTGCCGCCGGCCTTGCCGCCGCCGCCACCGCCACCGGCCCGGGCTGCTGCGGGCTCGACGCCGGACTGGCCCGCCTGCGTGAGAGCAATGCCATCCCTGACTACGGATGGCAACATACCGTACGCCACGCCTTCCCGCAAGCTCAGCGTGTCACCCCGTATCCTCGCCCGCCGGGCTCCCTGCGCTTCTTTCCTTCCCTTCCTCGCCCAGTCGGGCCGTCCCTCCCTCCCTCCCGCCGTCCCTCCCTCCCTGCGGTCCTTCCCTCCCGCCGTCCACTGCTCACCCGGTAGTCCAGGATGTCGGGTCGCGCCAGCAGCACCGACAGCATGCCCATGATGGCCGACGTCTTGCCGGTGCCGGGCGGGCCCTGCAGGCGGGAGGGGGTGAGCGTGGCGTGTTTAATTAATGACGAGGTAGAGGGGGTGCCATGCATGTTTAATTAGTGACGAGATGGAGGGGGTGCCATGCATGTTTAGTTAATGACGAGGTAGACGTAGAACCGTAGGGGGTCAAGCGTGGCGTGGCGGGGGAGCGGGCGGGCGGACCGGTGTGGGGCGTGGCGCGGCGGAGCAAGGAGGAGTGAGGGACGATCGGGCGGGTGGGTTGCTGTTACCATCCCAAACCAAACACAACCCAATGCAAAGGGGCGAGGAGGTGGGGAGAAGGCATGCATTGTGTCGTCAAGCAGATTCGGGGGTGTCAATGCTCCCCGTATAGCGGAGTGACATGGCTCCGCTGCTGGCGCGCCCCTGTGCTTCCGCTGGGAACCAGGAAGGCGCGCTTCCAAGGGCGGCCCACAGCCGCTGCACCCACCTGCACCAGCGCGAAGGTGGGCGTGGGCGCCAGTGCCGCCAGGACGGCCGCCCGCTGCGGTTCATTGAAGGCAGCCTCCAAACCCGACTTGAGGCCCGGCGGCAGCACCGCAGCCGACCAGGCGGCGGCCGCGGCCGCGGCTGTGGCGGAGTTCAAGGTGGCGGTGGCGGCAGTAGCAGCAGCAGCAGCAGCAGCAGCAGGGGAGGAGGGGGTGGGGGAGAGCAGGAAGCGGACGGTGGGGTCGTGCAGGCGCCACAAGTTGCACAAGGCCTGTGCAGCATCGGTTGGGTGCGGGGGGCCCGTGGTCAGGAGCAGGGTCGAGGTCGTCACGCGCCCTTCAGGTGCCCAGAACGCTGTGGCCGACTATCCCCAAAGCAGTTACGGTACTTGTGGGCGTGGCTGCTGAACCCTCAAAATAAAATGGAGCAGGGCTGCATCCCGTCGCAGGGAGCGGAAAGGGAGGCTCACGTTGAACTCCCGAAAGTTGGGCACCAGGCTCGTGAGCGGCGTGATGTGCCACTCGGTGCGCGGCATCACCACCGCCTCCAGCAGCTCGCCGCCGGAGGAGCCGCCGCCGGAGGGGCCGGTCAGGCAGGCCTGCGGCAGAAGCACAGCCACACCGGGTGTGACAACAGCACCGCACACGTACGGTAGCAACAAGCACCCGCATGCTGCTGCCAGCCCACGCCGCCAGCCCCGGCCCGCGCACAGATCCATGCCGCACGCACGCACACACACAGCCACACTCGCACGCACGCGTGAATGCGCCACACCTGCAACGTCACCGCCCAGCCGCCATCATCCGGCGCCACGGCCTCCACCACGCCCAGCACGCAGGGCGCGGGCGGCGCTCGCAGCGCGGAGGCGGCCGGCAGCGGCCGCCGCGTCAGCAGCACCAGGTCGTCCTGCGGAGGGGGCGCGGAGGGGGTGCCATGCATGTTTAGTTAATGACGAGGTAGACGTAGAACAGACGTTGCAACACACGTTGGCATACCGATGGGGGGAGCCATCCATTGAATGGGATTGGCCAATTCGAAGAATATGAAGTGCCGACGAACACAGGTACAGCGGGGGAGGAGTCACAGCTTATACCAGGTTCGGGGTTTGCGGCCGGGCAGGATCAGTCCGGACAAGGCTGATGCGTGCCAGAATGGAACCACTACACCGCGCACGGCCTCCTGCCCACAACCAACGCCCAGACCGGCCGTGCAGTGCTGCGCCCTCGGGGCGCCGCAACTACCCAGGAGCCAAACGGCCACTGTGATGTATGTGGCACTCACCACGCGGCACATGCTGTCGCGCTGCGCGCTGCCGCCGCCCGCGTTCTCCACCTTGAGCTGCACCGAGCTGATGTCGTCGCTGCGCGTCTTCAGCAGCACCACGCCCTTCACCGCAGCCGGCGCGCCGCTGCCGCCACGAGCGCCTCCGCCGCCGCCGCCGCCGCCGCGGGCCGAGCCGCCGCGGGCAGAGCTGCCGCGGCCGCTGTCGGCGCCCGAGGCCAGGTCCTCCGCGGCGCTGCGGACCGAGGCGGCCAGCTCTTCCATGAGCAGTGCCCTGTTGTGGAGGAGGAGGGTTTAGGCCGGCCATGCCGTAATGGGTGCGGGGGCGGAAGGCGGCAATAGAGCGGCGGGCACGGAGTCTCTGAGACGACATGTGCTGGACAAACATGTGAGGAATACTGCCTGAGTGCACGCTCGCTCGCGTTCTGAGAAAGTCAAGGAAATGAGTGTGTGTATCCTCGTCCTCATTATCTGTTGTCACCTGAAGGTGTCAGTGTAGTGGTGCAGGTCGGTAAAGGACTCGGGCACTTTCATGCCCCGGAGGAGCGAGCCCGGCGCCGTCAGCGTCGACAGGCTGTTGCTGCCGCTGCCGCCGCCGCGCTCAAGCGGCAGTAGCACGTCCAGGCGCAGTTGCAGCACCTGCACAGCAGCAAGGCAGCAGGGCGGAACACACGCACGTGAGCACTGCAAAGCCTGGCTGTAGGGGAGCCGCTTTGGCATCTCCAGGTGCGGTCGGCTTGCGGCGTGACGCCCGCACCAGCGCAGCCACACCGCCTGCATCGCACCCACGCAGTCGCGCACCCATGCACCCACGCAGTCACGCACGCACCTGCCGCACCACCTGCTTCATGGTGAGCACCTGCACCAGCGGCGGCAGCGGCTTCGGCGCGTTCACGCCCCCGCGCGGCCCAGCCTCCAGGTGTACGACGTTCCGGTGCCGTACGCCGCTACCGCCGCCGCCACCGCCAACCACCGCCGCCATCAGGCCCGCCAGGCCCAAGCGGTTGCGCTGCGGCGGTTGGCCGTTGGCACCGTTGGCGCCGCCGCCGTCTGGGCGCTGGCTGGCGAAGAAGTCCTCGTCATCGTCGATGACCAACACGCGCTGCGTGGCGTCAATGTGGAAGTCTTCGTTGTCGGTTGGCGGTTGCGCCGCCGCCGCGGCGGCTGCAGCCGCGGCAGCCGCTGCCGCCGCTTGTTGCTGCTGCTGCTGCTGCTGTTGGTGAAGATTCCTGAGGCTGGGTGCTGGCTGCTGCTCCAGAGGGTCTGGTGGTGGCCCAGCTGCGCCGCCCGCCCTCCCGCCGCCGCTACTTGCTCCGCCGCCACCGCCGCCACCACTGCCCACCGCCCAGCCACGAGCGCGGCGCCCGCCCTCCAGCCCGCCCTTCTCCACAGCCCCGGATCCTCCTCCTCCTCCTCCTCCTCCTCCGCCGCCGCCGCCGACCCCGGTCCCTCTTCCCAATAGGTCCTTCCGCCACTGGGCTGCCTTGGACCCACCCCCTGCCGCCGCGCCGCCGCCGCCGCTTCCGCCCGCCGCCGCGGCTGCCGGCGGCGCCGCCGCGCCCAGCACGGCGAGGGCGGCCGGCACCTTCCGCCGCCGCTGCCGGCCCTTACCAATGCGCCCCAACACATCGTTGCCATCACGGCCGCCACCGCCGCCACCTGCTGCCGCTGCTGCGGCCTTCAGGCGACTGAGGATTTGGATGGAAGCGGCGCCCATGCCGCCAGTGCGCACCGCCGCCGACCTACATGCAGGAGTTTTCGCCAAAGGTCGCGGTTGTTAACCCACACATACGGTAGGCCATGAGAAGCGGGCTTGGGTATTGGATAAAACGGGGAGCCGCCAATTTGGGCGGCTTGCTGCTGACACACGAGCACGCATCCGTTGGAATGGCAACGCATGGCAGGGCAGCATGCAGGTGACACACGAGCGGGCGACAAGCTCCCCACAAGCTACTTGACGACACCCACGACCGCTCACTCGAGGGCCCGGAGCGTGTCCGCCAGGCTGAAGTCGTCCGCGCCGCCTGCAGGCTTGGCGGCACCCTTGGGCGCGCCGCTCGCCTTCGGTGCAGTCGCAGCGCCACCAGCGGCAGCGGCAGCGGCAGCGCCCCCGCTGCCGCCAGCCGCGGCTGCCTTCGCGCCGCCCCCAGCCGCCGCGAGCTTGCGTGGCTTGGGAACGAACGCGGTTCCGCCGGCCGCGACGGCTGGCGGCGGTCGCCTGGGCACGGTGGCGAATGGGTTATTGGCATTACCAGCGCTGGCGCCAGCGGTACCGCCGCTGGTTGTGGCGGCGGCTGCAGTGCTGGCGGCAGCGGCGGCGGCGGCCCACAGCCCGTCCGCCTGCGTGGCAAGCGGTGGCGGCGGGCGGCGCACCGGCAGCCACAGTACCTCATCGTCGCTGTCCGCCTGCGCTATATCCGCATAGGCCGAAGCGAGCGGCTGCAACTGCTGCTGCTGCTGCTGACGGGGTGGGGCGTCAGCGGCGCTGGCGGCGGCAGCGGTGGTGGCGCCGAGCGGCATGCGCCGCCGCAGCGGCAGGTTGTCGTCGGGGTCCTCCTGCGACGGCCGCAGCTGCGGCGCAGCCGCTGCCGCGGCCGGGCCGGGCCACTCCAGGATTTCCACGCCGTCTTCCTCCTCGTCGCCTTCGTCCCCTTCCGCGCCCCCGAACTCGTCGTCGCCCACGGCCTCCTCCTCCCACTCGCCGCCGCCTTCATCGCCCTCGCACTCGCCTTGCGCACCCTCGCCCTGCTGCTGCTGCTGCTGCTGCTGCTCCTGCTCCCGTTCTGCTGCTGTGCCGACGCCTGCGCCAGCGCTCGCGCCCACGTCCTGCTCCTCTTCCCCTTCGCTGTCGCTGAGCGTCAAGTCCACCACTGCCGGCGACCTCCCTGCCACCGTGGGCTGCGCCCCTGGCCGCGGGCCTTGCCCCTGCCCCTGCCCTTGACCTGGCGCCGGCGGCGGCCGTGCCAACGGGCTGGGTCGTGCCTGTGTGGGCATTTGCGTGAAGACCGAGGGCTGGTGCTGCGGCTCCTCGGCGTCAAAGGGCGACTCGGGCACGAAGTCCGGAGTGCCCCCGCCCTGGAGCGGTGAGCGCTGCGGCTGCGGCTGCTGCGGATGCTGCCGGCCCGGCCCCTGCTGTCCCTGCTGGCGCGGTGTGGATGCTGAGCCCTGCTGAGGCTGAGCCGGTGGCGGCTGCTGGCGCCCGGGCGCAACCGGTGCCGTGGGGGTGGCCGCTGCCGCCACTGCGGCGGCGCCGACGCCGCCAGCTCGTGAAGGCAGGCCCGCTAGCGGATGGAGCGCCGTGGTCGCCAGGTTGCCTGCGAGCACACGCCATGTAAATTGTCCAGGCATGGTGGGATGTGCGTCACGGTAAAGGTCGGTGCGCCTGGCAACCTGTTAGCACAGCCCCTGCAACCCCCGCCGCGCACGCACCTGGCGCCACCTCGGGAAACAGTGCCGCCAGCCGCAGCCGCAGCTGCCCATCCAGCTGCGGCGCCGGCCCGCCGCCGCCGCCGCCGCCAGACGCCCCGGCAGCCGCCGCCGCCGCCGCTAGGCCCCTGCCCGCCGCGGCAGCGGCCGCCGCCGCCGCGCCAGGCGGCGCCAGCACCTCCCGCGCCGCCTGCAGCGCCTCCGGACTCAGCGGCCCCAGGTCACGTACCGTGCCCATCATCACCTCCAGGGCCCCGACCAGCACGGACGCGGCCGAGGCGGCGCCGCCGGCGGCACCGAAGGACGACAGCAGGCCGCCGCCAGAGGCACCGGCGCCGGCGGCGCTGGAAGCGGGCGGGTCGGAGCACAGAACGGGCGCCCAGCGCAGCAGCGCCGGAAGCCAGGCGCGCAGCAGGCGCGGTGCGGGCGCGCGGCCCTCCGGTGCCTGCACAGGCACGAGGCGGGGGGACCAGTAGCCAGTAGCAGCGTTACGCTTGGGCGCTCCCTTGATGACCTGATCCGGGATGCAGCGGCGCGTGCCTTTCTGCCCCACAAACTCCAGGCCGCACACGCCACTTCCCTACGCTCCCCACAGCCTCACCTGCAGCAGGAAGTACCAGCTGGGCGCCAGCAGCTGCAGCAGCGGCATCACCGCCGCGCGGCAGTCGCGCCGCGAGCGGTACACGGGCAGGCCCTGGGGTGGCCGGGCGGCCGGGCGGCGGGCAGCAGCCCATGCAACAAATGGGTGTGTCGAAAGAAACATGGGGGCAGGTGTGGCGCGCCGCGCCCTCAACCGTCTGGAATGCAGGCATCCGCTTGGAAGCCTTCATCGTTTGCAATACGGTAATTACATTGTACGCCCAACTCGATAGCCATGAGCCACCAATACACATCCACCAATACATACCCATCTTGCGTCTCACGCAGCCGGTCCCCTGTTCAAGCGCCACCCGTACCACCTGAGGAAGTTGGAATGAACGAATCAACCCCTGCCTCCCCCCACCTGCTCCAGCAGCCTGACGCCCAGCGCCCACGCCCGCAGCGCCAGCTCGAAGGCGGGGGCGTGCAGGGCGTCGTGGTCGGCGGCGGCGCGCAGCACGGCCTGAGAGCAGGAACGGATGGTGCGGGGCGGTCCAGGGTGCAAGGGAAGCTTGAGCTTGGACACGAAATCCATTAAAGCCGATTTATAATGGGATCGGCCAGGCAGGAGCGGCCTGCAGCCGCCGCGCTGTACATGGTGTGCGCTTGTGCGTCGGATCGGACCGGACCGGACCGGACCGCACCTGCACGCACAGCAGGCTGGGCGCCAGGCAGCTGCTGGCCATGAGCTGCGTGGCGGCGGGGGGGGAGCGTGGGGGGGGGGGGGCGGGACCATGAGAGGGCGGGACCATGTGGGGGTGGATACGGGCACGAGCGGCAGGAGGGGGCGAAAACCCGTGAGCTTGAATGACTCCACGCGCATAAGCTTCTCCTCCAGACATGACAACAGTGGACGAGTAGCAAGGACCACGGTTCCCTGCTAGTTCCCAGCTAGCCCAAGGCAGCGGCTGTAGCCCCTGCAGTGCTGCCCAGCAGTTCCCGGGTGACATGATGCCGTCATGTAATCTGCAGTCCCCCGAGCCCTACCCGGTCCATGGGCTTGAGCGCCGCCAGCTCCTCCACCACCTGTGTGCACGTGGCGAGCGCCACCTGCGCGCGGCGGCGAAGAAAAAGAAGGGAAGCGAGGGGAAGCGCGGGCAAACGTCGCAAGGCTGCACAGCCGCAGTCAGAAGTTGAGCGCAGTGTCAGCGAACTGGTGAAGGTGTGCGGCCCTGCTTTGCATGGCGCAACACGCCCTTGCAAGTGGAGCCCAGCCCTTATCGCAACCCGCCTTAGAGTGACTGGGAGACACCGCCAGCCAGCCGCCAGCCAGCGCGCGCTCCAGCGGGCCGCCACCGCCGCCCCCCGCCGCCGCCGCTGCCGCGGCGGCGGCGGCCGCATCCGCGACGTCAGAAGGCCCGAGAAAGTGCGAAACCAGCGCCGCCTCCGCGGCCGCCCTGTACGCGTCCGATAGCAATAAGAATCTCGGCGTTGTGGTTGGGTCATTTGGCGGATGGTTGCCGCTGGTTGGGCCAACGCCTGACCCCTAGCGCACCTCAGCCCCGCGTGCGCTCCACAAACCAGCCGGAGCAGCGCCTCGAGCGCCGCGCCCTCCGCACGCATCGCCACCTCCCGCGCCACATCTATAGACGCCTCCGCTGCCTCTGCTCCCGCATCCAGCCCCGCCTGCGGCGGCTGCGACGCCTGCTGCTGCGACAACGGCTGCTGCGGCGGCGCCATGGGCCCGCCCGGCATGCGGTCTGCAGCAATGCCCAGGACGTGCGCCTCCGCGGCCGCCCGCTCCAGGTGCACCACTGGCGGGCGGGCAGGCAGGCGGGTAAGGCAGGCAAGGGAGGCAGGTAAGGCAGGCAAGGGAGGCCGGCCGGCAGGCAGGCAGGCAATAAGAGAGAGTGACAGAGACAGGCTCTAAACACACGTCAAAGGTAGGGAGAAACGCACAAAGGCAGCTCCTGGACTCTGCGGAATGGCGGAAGGACTTTAGTAAGGCCCTTGTCGCGACGGGTGGGGGCTCGCCGCCCAGCCCCCTCCCCCCCCCCCACGGGCGCTCACCCGTGGCATCCCGCAGCCAGGACAGCAGCTGCGGCGCGGCGGCGGCCACCGGCACCGCGCAGGCGTTAGGCCCGTCCGGCCGCGGCCGGACCGACCACTGCGTCGCGCTGAGGAAGGCACCCGCCGTGGTGCGCAAGCCTGCATCCAGGCGGTTCAGCCGACAAAAAGAAAGCACACGAGCAACGGCAAGTACGCAGAAGACGAGCGTTGGCCAAAGCAGTCAATTCTTGGGCATGCGACGGTGACGTATCAAAGGAGGACAGCCCCTTGCAGTCCTCACCTCCCTGCCAAACGGGCCCGGCAAAGCTGCCGTCTGCGCCCGGTCCCGCTGCCTCCAGCTCCGCCACGTGCGCCGCCGCCTGCAGCAGCGCCAGCGCTACTGCCGGGTGCGGGCAGCCCGCTACAGCCATGTACGCCGCCGGCGTGGCGCAGTAGCTGTCCAGGCCGTCCAGCGCTTGCTCGCAGGCAGCTGTAGCTGCGGCAGCTGCCGCGGCAGATGCCGCAGCGCCGGCTGCAGTGCCGGGCGATGAGGCAAGGGTGGCCGCGGGCTGGGAGCCGGCCTGCGATAACGCGTTTCCTGCAGTGGCGGCGGTGCCGGCAGGGCTGGCCGCGCCGGAGGCGCCGCTGGCGTCGGGTGCGGTCTGCGGGAGGCGCAGGGGCTCCAGGGCTGAGGGGCAGGTGCGGCGCTGGGCGCTGGTGGGGCGGGAGTGGTCCAGCGCCGCCGCCAGCGCCGTCGCGTCCGCCTGCAGTCGGCAGCAAAAAGGGTTTGCAGAGGGTCATTCTTAATAACACCGTCTATCACAACCTTAGCCCAGGCACCCCACGCGCACCACAGATCCCTGCGTGCACCGACCCACCCACCCACCCCCACCTGCAGCACCAGACACACCACCTCGGCCGCCGCCTCCACCACCCGCAGCTCCAGGGGACCGCTGCCGGCAGCTGCCGCCGCCGCGGCGGCAGCAGCTGCAGCCGCATCCCCGCCCGCCGCCGGCAGCGACATCACCGCCTGCAGCCAGCCAGCCAGCCAGCCAGCCAGCCAGCCAGCCAGCCAGCCAGCAAGCCACATGTCACCATATCAGCATTTAGGAAACAGTGATAAAACGATGTCAGAGCCCAGGCCGCACCACCGCACCTGGCATGCTGCCGGTCCGTACAGGTCCGAACCAAACGCGGGTGTGTGGCCGCCGCGCCCCACCGCCGCCCCCACGCCTCCGAACGCCGCCAGCGCCGCAGTGGCGCGGCACAGCGCACTGTATGGGTAGCCGTAGCTTGTGCCGTACGAGTACGGCGCCGCGCCCGACGCCCCTGCCGCACCGCCGCCGCCGTACAGGCCGGTGCCGTACCCACCGCCGCCGTGCACCTGCCGCAGCAGCAGGCTGAGCGGGGCGCGCAGGGCGGGGGCGGGGCTGGCGGGGCTGGCCGCCAGGGAGCCCAGTAGGGCGCCCGCCACGTCCACAATGAGCTGTTGGTGGCAGGAAAAGAAATGAACCAGCGAACGAGATGAGATTCAGATCCAGTAGGAAGGCTGCTGGCGGAGGTTCGGGGTGCTCACGGGGGCATGGTCGGAATGGGTCCGCACAGCGTTGGTCCCCCCACACACACATACATAGACACACACCTTGTGAATGGAGGGATCAGGCGTGCACGCAGCCGCATCGCCCAACGCCGCCACCAGCGCCGCCACCCCAGCGGAGTCGTAGCTGCTACCTCCCACCGCCGCCCGGGCCCCAGGCCAGGCCTCAGCGGCTGCCGGCGCTGCGGCGGCGTCGAGCACGGCCCTCAGCTCCTCCCCGCCCAGGCCCTTCGCCAGCGGCAGCAGGCACCCTAGCATGTGGCGGAAGCTAGCCGGCGGCGGCAACTGCTGTTGGTGGTGCAGGTGGACGTGCTGCTGAAACGCACCACCGCCATGCGGGTCGGCGCCGCCGCCATTCGCCGCTGCGGCGGCGCGGCGCCATGCCAGGATGTGTGCCACCAGTGCCGCCGGCAGGTCGGGCGCCGCCTCCATTGCCGCCGCCAGCGCGGGCGGCTGCAGCGCTTGCAGCAGCACCTGCAGATGCCGCACAGCCTCAGCCACAGCCACCATTATCCCTTTGACCTCTGCCGCCCGGCGGGCCCCGGAAACCCATGCTGGGCCGCTGCCCGCTCCGTGCCACACGTGTCCATGTCAAGCTCGCATGCTGCATCCGCTCGTTCACACGCATTGGTGAGGCGGACAGGGCCGCCCCCAGCTCTTTGGCGCACACGTACCTTGAGCCCGAGCCACAGCGTGTCCAGCGGCTGGTGGAACCGCCGCCGCCCCGTGGCCGGATCCGCCTCCGCCGCATCCAACTCCTCAACCACCACCACCTCGGCGTCCTCCTCCCCGGCGCCAGGCCCCAGCCCTGCCCCTCCTACTGCTGATGCATCTAACCCAGATCGCGGCGCCACCGGCGCCGGCCGCAGGCGCGGCGGCAGCTCCCTGCGCAGGCGGCCGGTCCAGGCGCGCAGCAGGCTATCCAGCTGCGCCTCCGCCACCTGCTCCGCGGAGGCAATGGGCCCCAGCTGCTGCAGCGCCGGAAGCACCTGCCGTGGCAAATATCACAAAACGGCCCCAAACGGAGATTTTACAAATTGGGTTCGACCCAGATGGCACGGCACCCAGGCTGACTGCCACACAGGTCAGCGGCCACAGCAACGGCAGCTGCGGAAGCTTCTCGGAAAGGGTCGAGCCGCGCGCACCCACCAGAGCCCTCACAGCCGGGTCGGGGTACGCAGCTAGTAGGTACAGCCCGGGGAATCGCCCGCCCTCAGCCAGCTCAGCAGACAGCGTGGCCGCACCGCTGCCGCGGCCAGCGCCGGTGTCACCGCTGCGCGCAAGCCCGAGCAACGCCGCCGCCAGCCGTTCCGTGACTTCCGCATCCGTCAGGAGTGAGGGGTGCGAGAGCGCTTCGAACAGGCCCAACACCACCTGTCAGAAAAGCGGAAGCCAGGAGGAGCCACGAGACCCCAGGAGAAGATCTGACGATACACGGGGCCGAGGTTGAGCGGGCCAAGGAAGCGAAAAGGGGAGAGAGGCTAGCCTCCGGACATAGCAGCTTAGATAGCGCTTATTGTAGGCTTGGCCTAACTTCCAGCGCACTCTCACTTGTTGCGGCACGCTCTCCTGCTCCGGTGCGGCGTCGCCGCTGCTGCCGCCCGCCGCGCCGCCGCACCCCGGCGCCGCCAGCAGCCAGGCCGCCACCCGCTCCGCGTCCCGCCGTGCCATGACCCTGAGCAGCTGCATGTACGTGTGCAGCTGACGTGGCATGGGTCAACATGTCAACAGATGGCATCGTCGACACAACAGAACCCTGATCTGCTTGCTAGTGGGCTGCGTAGGCTGGTCCGCAACTTCCCAGCCACCGCCCCGGGGTAAGGAACGGACGCCTCCCACGAATAAACATCCTCATCAACAAGTCTCTTTTGACATTTGTACTTGCGGCTTTCTAACCTGGCCCCACCTTGCTTGCATCCACGCCGGAGGAGGCGAAGTGCACCTGCGCCGCCCGGTACTGCTTGATGCACTCCGCGCACTCCGACAGCTGCCCGCTGGTCTCCGCCCACAGCCGCTGCACCACCGGCTGGGCCTCATAGAAGAGCGTCTCAGAGAGGGCCCGTATGACTGCGGAAGCCATGGAATCGCCGAGCGACAGGTGGGGCAGGAGGAGCAGAGTGAAACAGGCTCGGCCAGACGACCCCCGCCACCCACGCACCCCCGATTCTCACCAGGCGTTTGCGCGCACCACCAGTGGCTTTTGTGCTCTGCCTTGTTCAGAAATGTAAACGCCCTGGAGAACCATCCCTTCGGAGTGCAAAGAGCGACCGTCACACACGCAAATTTGTCTCGGTCCTTGCCCCGGCAAGCATTCTTTCATGCACCAGATTTAGAATTGTCACATCAACTTTACATAAACGCACCTGTCGCTGTTTAAGAGCGGCCTGCTTATCGGTGCTTGCGAGAATACCTTGCCATTCTTCCACCAGCGCGTCCCTTTCCGGGTTTGCCGCCGCCATAATGCTTACCCCTAGCCCATAATTTGCATAGCACTACATTCTAGCCTCATATAGGGGCGCGCCTGCGAGCGCGCTGCACTCAAGTGTGCCGCACGAGGTATTGCAAGCAATATATCAACTACATATAGACAGAAAATAAGTGCTGCGAGTCGCTGCTGTGTTGCGAGCCCGCTTGCACAGACCGTGCTGCGTGCTGCGGTTCTCGGTTTCTCATCTGGGCTGTCTCGTCCCCTGGGCTGGGCTGTCTCTTCCCCCGTTCCAGTTGTAACAGCTTCGATTCAACCCGATCATCCCTACCCATCCTCAGCACAGCCGTCCCTACCCACCCTCAGCGCAGCCTTCCTCACCCACACGCAGCCGTCACCCATAACCCATTGCTGGCGTTAGATTGCCACTACTCAGTCACTGTCACACAGGTCCATGACCTCCACCAGGCCCCATTTCTCACTGCTAACGGTGGTCGCCTTCTTGCAGTCGCGGCATGCTAGCCTTCTTCCCGTTAGCCCACCCGACTGCCACCGCGATGTGGCTCCGCTTCTTGCACTGCTTGTGGCAGAACTCGAAGAAGCGGCCCGTGTAGAAGGGTGTAGAAGACCAGGTTGGTCTGCTTCAGGCGTTTGCGCCCCGCCTTCCGCCAGACCTCCAGCTGGCCGCTGCCGAACCGCAGGTGCAGCAAAAGACTGGCAAACGGGTTTGGCTCCGTGGTCAGGTAAACATTGGAGCGCAGCGACGCGGGTAGGTGATCTGGCCGGTCATAGCTGTAAGCAGTCACTGTCACAAGCTAATCATACGTCCTGCAACCTTATACATGACGATGGAACGCTTGCTGAATGCTGACCCCCCGCGCGTCCGTTGTCATGCACATGCACATGCAGGGCGTGGGCGGGGGAACGTGGAGCCGTCAGCCATAATCACCGCATCCTTCCTCGCCGCCCTCCCGCCCCTCCTCGCGGCCCGTTAAAGACCGGGTTGCGTGTCTGTTGTCCTTGCAACCTTACACAGGACGACGACACGCCTGCTGATACCGCAGCCGTCAGCGCACACGCGGGCCTGCTCCGCCATTGCATCTCCGAGCCGCAGCCTTGCCGCGACCTGCGCAGCCCAAACTCATCAAATCACATCTGCACCCAACACGGAGAGTCTCTCACGGCTCACTGAGGTCTACGTGGAGTCCCACTCCCCCACATAATTGCTCTCCGCCCGCTCTCTAGCGTGAGCGCTGCTTGTCCCACAGACTCCCACTTCTGCATATTCAGATTCCCAGTGACAAGAGCTATCGGAGAATAAGCACATTACCCCGAGGCCAGGCTGTCCCTTTCCACGTCCGCATTTGTTGCTGCTTCCGTTCAACCCCATCAGTGCTCTTGTGTCCCAATGCCTGGATGGCACTCTGTGACCTTCCGCTCCCTTCCCCTTTTTTCCTGGTCGGGTGACTATGATCCCAAGCTACAAAAGAACTACAGGGTGGAGCACCGCCCCTACCTCGGGGCTGGGGAGTGGGGTGACTGTGGTGATCTAACGTGGGGGGCACGCGCTGGGTGTTGGGACACCTTTGCTCACGGAGTGTGAGTGGGAGTGTCAGGACGCGTGGCGTGTGTGTTTTGGATCTGAAGGGCTTGGCCTCTCAGACTCGCATGGACGCGTCGCAATTCTGGATTATTGATACATACATGAGAGTGCCATGTTTTGTGTAGCTGCTTGTGTGGCCGTATGCGTGGAGGTCTGCAGTTGGGCATGTGTGCACGTGCAGTTCAGGTCCTGCACGAGTGCACGTGCATGCCAGGCCGGCGGGTCCGGCCTGTGCTGTGCTAAAGACATGCGCTTAATTGCGAAACGAAAGCGAAAGCACGCCACCCGATGTTGATGTCGTGTCTCGCAAGCAGCATGAGAAGAGGGTGAGCGGTAAGGCGTAGTGCGCGGCCACATTACCTCCGAGAGACGGTAACCGCTGACATGAGCCGGCCGAATACCGCCAGGAGGCTGTAAGCTATACGGTTCGGACTGCTGGGCTGAGGGCGCGCTGGGCTGGCGCAGCCTGGCTCGAGGTGTGGCCAACCTGAAAATCGCCAGCGCCACCGGTGCCCAGCACGACATGCGAGGGAAGAGAGAAAGAAGCGTAAAGAAAAAACCACGGAAGCCACGAAGCAGCAGGCAAGGCAACAAAGCGCTCAAAGAACAGGCGAGGGATCAGCGAGACTGTGCGGTGCTGGGCTGAGGCTGCGCTGCGGGGCGGCGGGTGCTGACCTAAAACTAAGGAAAGGCACTGAGAATGAAGTCATGCAAGGAAGGATTAAAGTACTGACGCGGGGCGGCCAACAGAAAAAGAGCAACGCGCGCGTTGCACGGCGCAATCCCGGTCGTACGTCATGCGGCATGGGCCATGCGAATGCGGAGCCGTGCCAGGACGGGCACGATGGACAGTAAGCAATAGCAGGACAGCGACGGGTGCGGACCGCCTTGCGGTTCCCCACACCCGTCACGAACCGGCGGCCGCACAGGGAGGCAGCGCCGGCCGGGTGGGGGTTACGTGCATTCAGGCAAGGTGATGCAGCCCCAGGATTGGCCGGATACCGGTGTCATCATCTCCGGGGGGGGGGCGGCGACGAGGGGGTTGGGGGCTGGCCGGCGCACACGCTCGCAAATACTCCCATTTGTGGGTGTGCGGCCGGCCAGCCTGCGTGCTGCGCTGTGCTGTGCCGTAAAAGCGGATCTGTTTGCTCCATGAAGTGAAAAGTGCTCGTGCTGTGGCCTGGGTCGTACACCTGGCCTCCATGGAACGTTGAGCCCGCTGGGCATATTTAAGGCGGAGTGTGGGCTAGGCTATTCATACCAAAAGCACTGTCCATACCAGACATAAGCTCTGAGTACCCTGGTCGATCCCGACCCTGCTTTCCCCTTGCAAGTCATATGCTTGGCTTACCTGGCTCTGTGCCTTTTGCGCCCTTGTGCGCCAGCTTTCCACGGTTTCCCATTGCGCCCTCCGTGCGCCAGTTTCCCCCGGTTTCCCCTCGCGCCCCCGTGCGCCAGCCCTCCCCCGGTTCCCCCCTTGCGCCCTCGTGCGCCGCAGCCATAGCGCCTAAGTCCAGCTAACCCCAGCTCGGCAGCACGGCCCCTTCTCCCTTCCCCTCTCTCCCTCTCCTCTTATCCCATGCGCAGGGTTCCTGTCCCCTCCGCGCAATACTTCCCCCTCTTATCAACCCCCACCTCCCTTCTCTCTCTCTCTCTGGGTGACAGGGGTGCTGGGTGATATACAGAAGGCTCGGTTTAGGCGGGTACGTGTCAGCCGTTGACACGCAGGCGGTTACCGTGCTTGGCCCTGCTTGGCCACCTTTCCCCCCGTTACGTCAAGTTACCTTCCGCTGCTACGCTTCCGCATCTCGATTACACTTACGCACAGTCTCGTACCTTGCCACTCTATCTCGATACAGCTACCCTTTGCCTTTGAATACTAAGGAGCACACTCACACCGAGACCCCAACAGTGGACGCCGTGCTGCGTGGACCTGTCACTCCGTCCCCACACGCGTGCCCGGTGGTGTTACCCGATCATTGGGCCCTCCATTCACACACGTAAAAAGTTTTAGTTTTTGGTGGTGTACACCTTGTGTGTGGTGGTGGTTTTGCTTGCCACATGACCGCCTTGACCAGTCAGCGGCGTGGCTACGCAAACTCGTCAACGCCCGTGCCCCTGGCGTCACCATGGTCTCAGCTGACGTAGCGGAACGAGACCACGGCGTCAGTGATGGAGCCTTCCCTTTGCCTCCGGCCATCGGCACCCGAGCCCGCGGCTCGCTTCCATCCAGCCCGGTCCTGTAGATTATCGCAATGGTTCAAAAAGCAAAGTAAGGAACGCCCTTAACGAGAACCAAAAAGGTTTTCGGATTGCGAACCAAGTCATGAATAAAACCACAAGGGTTTGAGCGCGACTCTGCCTCTTTTTATGCAAACCATTTATTATATCACTCACTATCGTCCGCGGCGCAGTTCTGACAGGATTGCCGCCTGCCCTTCCTCGAGCTTCGCCTGTCCTTTCTCGAGCTTGTCAACTTGGCTCTTTAGCTCGTTAAATTCCGAGCGAGTGACGACCTGCGTGGGCAGCCGGAGAGCATTGGGCTTTCCGTGCAGTTTAAGGGGATGGCAAAGCTGCACGGCTCCAGCTCCGCGCTCTTGCCCTGGCTCTTACATTTTTCGACTCTCCCTCCTCGCTTGGGCGTGGAGACACGTCCATCTCACTTCCTGAGGCCATGGTCACGTCGCCGTTGCCCTTGGACCACTCAGCGACGTGACCATGGCCTCAGGAAGTGAGATGGACGTGTCTCCACGCCCAAGCGAGGAGGGAGAGTCGAAAAATGTAAGAGCCAGGGCAAGAGCGCGGAGCTGGAGCCGTGCAGCTTTGCCATCCCCTTAAACTGCACGGAAAGCCCAATGCTCTCCGGCTGCCCACGCAGTCGTCACTCGCTCGGAATTTAACGAGCTAAAGAGCCAAGTTGACAAGCTCGAGAAAGGACAGGCGAAGCTCGAGGAAGGGCAGGCGGCAATCCTGTCAGAACTGCGCCGCGGACGATAGTGAGTGATATAATAAATGGTTTGCATAAAAAGAGGCAGAGTCGCGCTCAAACCCTTGTGGTTTTATTCATGACTTGGTTCGCAATCCGAAAACCTTTTTGGTTCTCGTTAAGGGCGTTCCTTACTTTGCTTTTTGAAGCATTGCGATAATCTACAGGACTGGGCTGGATGGAAGCGAGCCGCGGGCTCGGGTGCCGATGGCCGGAGGCAAAGGGAAGGCTCCATCACTGACGCCGTGGTCTCGTTCCGCTACGTCAGCTGAGACCATGGTGACGCCAGGGGCACGGGCGTTGACGAGTTTGCGTAGCCACGCCGCTGACTGGTCAAGGCGATCACCCCACTCCCCAGCCCCGAGGTAGGGGCGGTGCTCCACCCTGTAGTTCTTTTGGAGTGTGGGATCGTAGTGCTGCATGGAGCCTCCCCCTCCGGGACGCTTCGCTGGGGGGGCTCAGCCCAAAAACATATGTTCAGGTTGCCGTGACATGGTCCTTAGGGCAGCTACCGACACGCACTCATCCAACATCCATTTAACACACACTGTTTCGCTCCTGCTGCACGCACGCAGGCCCGTCAGCGGAACTTCTTGGCCGGCCAGTGCCCGCCCGCCCGTAGCACCGCCGGCAGTGTGTGAGCCAGCATCCGCTTCATGCAATCGCGTACAACTGCGGCGTGATGACCTCCTGAACCACCTTCTGCACCTCATCAAGGTAGGGCTGCAGGGGGTCCTCAGATGCCTCAGTGGGCCGCCGTGCGTTGCAGAACGCAAGCATGCGCACAGCAATAGCCGCGTGCGCCTGCTCAACGTGGCAGTGCATGTCACCGCTGTACGTGGGCAGCCTCATACAGTTAGTCTTGGTTACCCCCGCGCCACGGAAGTCATCAATATCGTCGTGGATGGTAGGGTTGTCCCACGACGCGTAGGGCTTGAGTGGCGGGATGGGTGGGGGCGGCGGGGGCTTGCGTTTTCCCTTGCGCTGCTGCTTCGCCTCGGCCTTGGCAGCCGCTGTGCGCTGTTTGGCCAACGTTTCAGCCTTCTCCTTAAATGACTTGATTATGCGCCCAATGTACTTGACGAACTCCGCCCTTATGATGAACTTGGCGCCCGTCCCACTCAGGGTCTGTGGCGGCAAGGAGCAGCAGCACGGGGAGCGACGTGTCAGCATGCCACGTGGTGGCCACAACCGCTGCCGTTTCCCGCCTTCAATGGCTGCCCGGTACAGCCACCTGAACCGGGAGCCCCTCAATGCGCGCGGAACGGATGACAGGCGGCAAGTGCTGTGGAGGCTGCGGTGTGGGTGTTTCGTGTACAAGGCACGGCACGCAGTGGCTAACAGCATACGGCGCTGTGCCCCACACGCCCCCAGCTGCTTCAACTGCCCGTACCACTAACGGCCGGGGTGCAAGGGAGCTTGCACAGCGTGCCTTTCACATGCTACTCAGCTTGGCCCGGCGGCTAGGAGAGTCATGCACGTTGGTGTGGGAAGCACGCGTGGTGGAGGGGTGGGGCCCCTTCGATTTTTGGCTGTGGGAGTGGGGTGTGGTGATTGAGGTGGATGGCATGCGGTGTGTGTGTTTACAAGGTGGTGCGCACTTCTCGTGCCTTCCTGCCTCGTGAAAACCAAAGGCCCGGGCCGGGATGACCCTTATAACGCCTAACTAACTTTTGTTGATCAACTCTCTTGGCCGGCCCTCGCAAGGGGCACATTCCTGCTCCTAAGTTCCCATATGCTGTCGAGCAGCTGTCATGACCTGGCGGGTGAGCGTGCGTGCCGTGTCGCACCGACCTTTGGGTCCGGTCTTTTCCTTTTACCTTTGCATTAGCAATACCGGGACCAACAACAGCAATGCAGAGCTGACGGATACTGCATACATCGGATTGAGAGGTGGGCACATAGAACGTCTGTTGTCACCCGTACGGGCAGGACACAGTGCAGCAAGCCTAGCCGGGTCCGCATTCCGCATCATTTCCTGCATGCCCTTGCTAAACTCGAGGCCACTATCTGTCCTCAGTTGGTCGTAAGCCGTACATGTCATCAGGACATGATGTTCGTCCTCCACTTCGTTAGCTGTGCACAGCGGGCACGTCCTCTCCCCCCTAGGCCTATCCCATGTGCGATTTGCAGTAATTGGCCAACAGCATAGTCGGAATCGCATCAGAAGCTTATGCCGCGCAACCGTGATGTAGGCCCGGCAGTGGTCATGCAAAACCAGCGGCGCGGCGCCCGTCGCACTCAGCCCCATCCAATGTTTTTAATTGCACATATGGATGCCAGGTTGCTTGCCGTCTGAGGGGAAGGCGTGTGGGCCTGCCTGCAGCCGCTCATGACCCCACGCCCGCATCAGGTGCTCCCTGAAGGTGGAGAGGGCAGGCCCGTCGGGTAGGGGTGCACTAGCCCTCCACTCTTCCCGCGTCTCATGTGTCCCCGGCCAGTTCCAGACATCAATGCCTTGTGCTGCTACGAATCGGAACAGACGTGCACACCACCCATCCATCACCCGCCGGGTTTCCCCGTGCGTCGCGGATTTCATCTACCAGCGTGTCAAAAGACTCCAGACTCCTGGCATGCAGCACACTGACACCGCGCACCACAGCACAGAATCCACAGATGCTCATGAGCAGTGGCTCATGGACCGCATGAAGGAGGCGGCCGCTGTGCGCAAAGGGCTGCACGTCGCGCGGTTGCATGTGGTGGACATGGTGTGGTGCGAGGTGGTGGTGTCACGGACGCTGAGCGCCGCTCGCATTGGGCTGTCTGCCCAGGTGCACTACACCAATTACTACCTATGAGAGCCCGCGCCTAAACCCGCACACCTGGTATTGAAGCTGGGGTGGTGCCTTGTAGCCCTAGTAGCCCCTGCCCGAGGTGCCGGCAATGGTTTCCCACTGCACCTACCACCCTGCTGGATGGCTCTGGAGGGCTCTGGAGGGCTCTGGAGGTTGGTAACACGCATGCTTGGCGGGCCAGCACCCAGTTGGCCCACTATCCTGTTACAGAGGCCGTGGCAGCCCACGCCATGCTGAAAGCCAGTCCAGGTGAGTATTAAGGATTTAATGGGTTCCACAGGCCGGCATCGCCGCACCACAGCCCAACGGTCGTACACCTAACACGGAGCATAACGCAGCCCAAGCCCAGCCGTCCTCAGAACATCGGCACTAACTGGCATTCACCACTAGCCCACTACCCCGCAGCGCTTTAGCATCTCTAACAGCCGCGAGAGGCAGGCATGGACGCCGCGTGCCTGTGGCAAGCTGGGTCAGTCGCTGGGCTACTCCCATCAGGTTATACCACCCTGGGAAACCCCCCCTAATTTTACGGGAAAATAGGTGTTTTTTCCCGTGACACTTTTCACAAGAACCAATTCTCATAAATATCATGTAAAGGTTTCCTGTAACTTACATTCCAGTGAACGCTACCCCCCCCCTTCCAGTGAACTCTACCACCCCCCTTCCTGGAATTTCAGATTTTCCGTAACACATCCTTTCCCCGCCGGCGCCGCTGGAGCACGCCCAGCAGCCAACCACCTACAGCAGCAGGCTGCCGCTACTGCCGCGGCTGGCCCTGCAGCAGGCCCGCCCGCCACCCCCCACAGCCGTCGCCGCATCACGCCCGTATATGTGCGATTGAATGATGATTCGTGTGCCTGGCGGCCACTTGATGGAAGTAGCTGCGCATCAGAACGCTGCTGTGGCTGAATAATGGTGCGGTTGGTCGTAACTGCGGCTGGCTGTATGGCCGGTGTCGCAAGGAAGAGAGCAAGAGGACCGGCGAAGTCGTAGGAAGCATCGGCTTGCACGCGTGCAGTGAAAGAATCAGTGCATAACGTCCGGTGGACGGGTCCCTCGCATTGAGTGGTCATAGACCATACGCCTAAGATTAGGTCGAGAGACGGCTGCAAGCCGCTCTCGCCAGCCTGTGTCCTCACACGACGCCTTATGTCGGGGCACGCCCATGCAAACCCCATGCCAACCGCCACACTCCCAGACACCCGCCACTCGACCCAACGCCCCAAAACGTGTCCACTACTGGATGCTGCCGCCTACTGGATGCTGGCCTAAGTCCCCCCACGCCCCAGTGCCTCCCCCCCCTCCCCCAAGCTGTCTGCCTGCATGCCGCTTTCCCACTCTATTCCCTTAACATATGGATCGAGCCCCGCTTAATACTCCATGAGCCTCCACACGCGCTCCACCGTTGCCCCCGCAACGCACTCCGGCCGCATGCGGCCGGAGTGCTGTCTGCGTCGGCTGCTTCCACAGCCCTGTGGACCCATCCTAGCTACACGCCCCTCCCTCCCCTTGCTTCCATCACCGCACCATGACTCCCGCCAGGTGTGGTGCCAGGATCGACATGCCCGGCAGGTCAAACTGCCTCAGCGCCCCCCCGTCTCCGCCACCGCCACCGCCACCGCTACCCGCAACAACAGCAGCCCCTCGCCCCAGCCCCTGGCCCCAGCCCTGGTCGGGCGCCGCCAGCACCTCCGGCGCCCAGCCCGCCGCCCGCACCGCCGCCAGCGTGTCGCGGTCCAGGTTGCACCCATCCGCCAGCGCGCGCTGCAGCGGGCTCAGCGCGCCCTGCACCAGCCGCAGTAGCGGCCGCGAGCGCGGCTCGGCGCCCACGTGCTCCACCAGCAGCACCCGCCCGCCCGGCTTCACCACGCGCCGCAGCTCGGCCAGCGCCGCGGTCGGCGACGGCACGGAGCACAGCACCTGTTGTTGTGTGGTTGCAAGTCCCGCGCGTGGGGCGTGTGTAGCGGCTGAGAAGCGGCAGAGCGACCCTCCTTGCCATGGCCATGCGACACCCCTCGCCCTACATACGGTAACCATGTCGGCTGGGAAGCTCCCCACCCGCCCCTCAGCTTACTCGTCCCGCACAGCTGGTGACAACGCGGCCTGGCACCCACCAGTGTCACCACCGCGCCATCAAACTCGCCGTCAGCAAACGGCAGCGCCTCTGCCCCGCCCTCCACAAGGGACACCTCCACCGCCCTGCCGCTGCTGCTGTTGCTAATGCCGCTGGTGCTGTCGCTACTGTTGCCGCTTCCAGCGCCGCTGTTGCCGGCTGCTGCCTCCGGCTCTTGCCGCAGGCGGAATCCCGCCGTCGTGGCGGCTTCCCGCGCAAACTTGAGCATCTCCGGATTCGGGTCCAGCCCCACGATGTGGATCGGCCTTTGGCCGGTTGCTGCTGATGCAGATTCTGCTTCGGATCCAGGGCCCTGCTGCTGCTGCTGCTGCTGCAGCGCCATTTGGTAAAACGGGAAGTTGGGCCCGGTGCCGATGCCCACCTCTAGCACCTTGATGGGGGCCCCGCCGCCACCGCCGCCGCTGCCGGTGCTGCCGGCGCCTAGCAGGCCGCCCACCAGGCTGCCAAACAGCTGGGACTTGATGGGCGAAATGGCGGCCTCATAGTCATCCATACCGTACCTGCAACACCGTACCGTACGGCAATGAGTCATCGTGCAAGACGGCACACAGCACCTGTTGGGCCGGCCGTCCGGCCGTCTCTTCCTCGCGCACACAGACAAACGTCTTGGCCTGCGCCCGTGTCGCAGCCTTTGCACCATGCCGTCGGCACTCTCCAAGCCCATCACACCTCATGGCGTTAGCAAAGTAGCTGTCATACAGCGTGTTGCGTGCGCCGCCGCCCGAAGCCCCTGCAGCGGCCTTGGCCTTGCCGCCGCCGCCGCAGAACACACACGCGCAGCAAGGGATGGCAGCACCTGTTTCGAGCACAGAGCCGACATCACACCAGCGAGTGAGACTCGTGGATGTATCTTCGACACGCCAGTCTGAGGCCGTGGCTGGTGTGTGTGGTGGTGGTGGGGGGGAGAGGCGGAGATGGTGGGCCGGACCAAGGTACGAAGGGGAGCGGAGTTGAGGGCGCCCCACACTAGGGCGACACATACAAGCAAATCCCGCGCCGAGTTCTGGGGTCCCAAACCCGGCCCCTTCTTACCGAGAAGCGCAGAGCGACGAGCGAAGCCAGGAGACGTGGCAGGGGGCGCTGGCCGCACACTGGGGCCCGACCCCGCCGGCCGCTCGCCTTCTTCGCCTGGAGCGCCCGAGGCAGCGCACCACAGGCGCTGCGCGCGACCATGGCCGGGGCGCCTGCTAGGCTGCGCCAGGCATGGCGCTCGGCGCGGGAGCGGCCCCTTGACCACTCCGCTGCTCATAGAACAGTGAGCGAGCGAGCAACGCGTGGAAGGGATGCCCGGCCCCGGCAGCGTTACTGCGAACGACGCGGCGCTGGACATGGCCATAACCCGCAAAGCGTGTTTAGTGACCGGAAATGCAGTCTGAACAGCTTGCAGCACGCATCTGAAGTCGAGCGATCTGTCACACACAGGTATTTCCTCGCAATTGTTTCGCGAAGCACAAGTCTAATACCCAATAACAAGTTTTCATGAAATTATTCTTTCTTACAACTATGGCAGCCTACTTTCATCCCCAAACGAATTGCTCACAACGAACCGACCGGGTTTCTGTGACCGGGTTCTGCGGTTTGACATCCAAGAGACTTGAGCCATAGTACTTAGACTGCTATCATGATGCATGTACTGATAGGTGCCACTTTGAATGTGGCGCTGCTGTTCATGGCGGGCCTGACGGCAGGTAGAACGTCGGCATGTCCCACACATGCGCCAGACTCGCGGGCTGCCGTGCCTGTGTCGTTGGCCTAACAGCCAAAATGCTTATAAAGCGCACAAACTGGTATGCTAAAGGCGACACACGTGCTCGCGCGTCCCTGCCAACGCGCCGCAGGTGCGCTGGGCCAGGCACAGACACGCTTCCCACCGGCCCCCGCGCACTTCATTCCCGACGGCGCGCCCTTCACGCTCCCCACCGCCCCGCTCCGAGACATCTACGTCGACTCAGCGCGCGGCGACGACAGCCGTTCTGGCGCCACGCCGGCTGCGGCGCTGCGCACCGTGTCCGAGGCGTGGCGGCGGGTGCCGCTGGGGCGGCTGCCTGCGGGCGGCGGCGTGCGGATTGTGCTCCAGCCCGGAGCGTGGGGCCAGGACGCGGTAAGGCTAATGGGGTACTGCTAATGCGCGGCGCTTGTGGGACGGTGCCTGGCACTTGCAGGGAAGAGCACACACATCCGATTTCACACACACACGAGTACTCGATCACGAGACTCGTCAGGCCGCCTGTAAACCCGTTGTTACACACACACACACACACACACACACACACACACACACACACACACACACACACACACACACACACACACACACACACACACACACACACACACACACACACACACACACACACACACACACACACACACACACACACACACATACACACACGTGCACGCAGGTGCCGGAATACTGGGAGGGGCGCTGGGGTAGCCCTGACGCGCCCATAATCATCACCTCCCAGGCCTACCTCCATTCCCACCTCCAGCCAAACACAACCACAACTACCAGCAGCCAACCCCAGCAGCAGCAAGGCAGCAGCCCACAAGACGTGCAGCCGCAGCCGCAGCCCCCGCCGCAGCCGCCCGGGGCGCCGCAGCAGGTGGCCGCCTCCGCCACCATTGCGCGCGTCAACATGTTCAACGTCAGCGGGGTGTACCTGCTGGGCTTCACCATCGCCGACCCGGGGGACGCCTTCCACTGCGAGCGCTGCGTGGGGCTGCACCTCAGGCACATGCGAGTGCTGGCGGACCAGAGGTGGGTGGGGTGGGTGGGTAGTTCATTCCAGAAATCAGAAGCGAAACGGGGTGGGGTAGGTGGGCACGTGGGTGGGTGGGTGGGTGGGTAGGTAGGTTGTGGTTACCAGCCCAAACTAAACCAATCTATATCTGGGGTGGGTGGGGGGTTGCGGGGGGTGCGGAGTTGGAGCTGGTGTGGCCTCTGGACCCTGCTGGCCCCTGTTTACCGTTACATACCTCCTCATTCAACTTTCCTCACCTCCCCTATTGATTTGTACACGCGCTCACACACTCGCATGCACACATGCCCAATCCTGTGTGTATGTGCGGGCCACACGCGCGCAGCTCGGCCTGGGAGATCGTCAAGCTCAACCAGTGCGCGGGCGTGTTCGTGGAGGGCTGCAGCGTGGCGGGCGCGGGCGACAACGCCATCGACATGGTGGCTGTGCAGTACGGCCACGTGACCGATTGCGACGTGCACAGCGCCAACTGGTGCATGTACCTCAAGGTGGGTGGGTGGGGGGAGCGAAGAGGGCTAGGGTTTGTGGGGTTTGGGGCAAAGGGGAAATGGGGCTGGGGCAAGCGGGGTGGGGCAAGTCAGGAGGGGTGCCGTGGAGCTGGCATGCCTGGCTTTGCGCAGCAGCAGCTGCTGCCGGGCTGGGATGGGGGCAAGGTAGATGACCTGCTGCACCGCACCGGGCAGCGTTAGTTGAGACGACAGAGGGTGGGGCGGCCTTAGCGATGCAGCCACAACAGCGGGTCCTTCTTTCTTCAGGTTCTCTGCAGGTGCAGCTTCACACCCATGTGCACTGCTTGCGCACGCACGCGCACCCACAGGGGCACACATGCATTCACACACACACACATCCACACACATCCATGCGCATGTATTTGTGCACACGCACATTCCCTTTCTCGTGCTTTCTGATGCCCGTCAGGGCGGTAGCGCCTACTTCCGGATTGAGCGCAACTTCATCCACCACTGCGGCGAGTCCGGCTTTGCGGCAGGCCAGGGCACGGGTGAGCTGCGGCTGGGAAACTGGTCTTACGAGTGCGGGTACCCTCCTTTGCGCACCCTCCCCGGGCCCCCGCCTTCGGCACGCAATCTTACCGGTACCCCGGCCGCTACCGCTCATTCTCACGGTACCTTACGCAGGGGCCGCCCTGCCACGTCACGTCACACCTCCCTACGCCCCCGCTAACTGCCCGTGATGCTGCATGATGTACGGCACAGGCCTGCAGTACATGGTGGAGCCGTGGGTGCAGTACGAGGTGTACGACCTGCACGTCGTCAACAACGTCATCTCGGACGTGTGGGGTGCGGGCCTCGGCGTGTACGGAGGGCTGCACGTGCTGATGGCGCACAATACGCTGCTGCGGGTGGGAAGCAGGTACGGAAGGTCCGTAGGTGAGGGGCAGGTGGGGATGGGGGTGGTGCTGGTGGGCAGTTCATTCCAGAAACCAAAGCGACCATTGCAACCCAAAAACCCAGCAGTGAGGGTGCGGGTGGTGGTCAGGAATGAGACGAGGTGCATGATGAAATCAGGGCCTGCAAGTGGCAGAGGGTCCTTAGAGCCTGGTCTCTGTCGACCCTCCATCAAACAGCCCGCCGCCCTGCCGTAACACACGAAAGCATGCATCTCATCGAAGGTACACACACGTGCACCCATCCCCACCCACACCCCCCGGGCGTTCAGGTCCCATGCGGTGGAGTTCAACACCGGCAGCCGCGTGTGCGACCCAGACGACGCCGCGCCCCGTTGCCGGGCGCTGCGCCGCGGCCCCTACGGCGCCTGGGGCCCGGTCAGTGTGGCAGACAACCCGCCCAACGACCGCGGCGTGGCCATTCCCAGCCGCGATGTGATCTTCGTGAACAACCTGATAGCCAACCCCGGGGACAACGCCACCCAGTGGCAGCACATACAGGTGAAGAGGCGGGCGAGTGGGCGGGCGGGCGGGCGAGCGGGCGGGCATTGTGGATGCACACGCGGTCCATGCCTCCAGGGTAGGTTATTGTTGTGTAGGCCCTCCGGGAAGTGCGCACCAATGGAATGAATGGTTGGGTGCCGAATATTTCCAGTCATGCTCAGAAGCCTCCGTCCACTGTATCGCGTCGACCCCCCCCCCCCCCACACACACACACACACCCATACACACACACACGACCGTGCCCCGACCCAACAGGTCATGCGGCCGCAGCCGGCTGAGGGCGGTGTGCCGGGGCCCTCCGCCCGAGCCGACGAGGGCCTGGTCATTGCCGGCAACATCTTTTGGGATGGCGGCAATGACAAGGCGCTGGGGGTGGAAGACCCGGAGGGGCTGGACTGCCCGCAGCAGCCCCTGGCGCCCGGAGAAGCGGCGCCGCCGGGCTGCCGGGTGGCGCAGCTGCTGCGGGACAACGTGTGGTCGGGGCCGGGCGCGGCGCCGGAGTGGGCGGGCGGCGCGGCGGCGGAGGGGCGCGACAGCCCGGCGGCGGCGGAGCAGCTGGCGGCGGCGGTGTGGGCCGCGGGCGGGCTGGCGCTGAGGCGGGGAAGCGCGGGCGCGGCGGCGGCGGCGCGGGTGCTGGTGGCGCCGCTGCCGCAGCTGCCGCCCTGGCCGGCGGAGCAGCTGGCGCCGCCGGGCGCGGCGGCGGTGGCGCCGGTGGTGGCGGACGTGACGGGGCGGCAGCGAGGCGGCGGGTATGATGCGCCGGGTGCCTTTGCACTGGGCGGCGCGCCGGCAGCAGCGCCAAGCCCTTCACCCCGGCCTACCGCCTCCCCACGTGCGTCGCCGGCGCCGGTGCCCTCGCCAATGCCGGTGCCGGTGCCGTCGCCACGGGCCTCCCCAAAGCCCTCGCCAACACCGGCGCCAGTACCCTCACCGTCGCCCTCGCCCTCGCCAAAACCCGCACCCTCTCCTAAGCGAAGGACAAAGCACAAGAAGTCACCCAGGCCGAAGAAGACGAATCGTCGGCAGTAATGAGATGGCAGCGAATGGTATGCGGGGCGGCCCGCCGTGGTGCGCCGGCGTGTTGTCAAAATGCTGAAAGTCGGGAGTATCCACGTTCATGTGACCTTGCGACAGATGCCAGGCCAACTTTGATGGCACATGTCACATGTGCAGCAGTGAGAGGACAGGCATAGCACGGACGCCAGGGTACTGGACGATGTTTCCGTGGCAGGTTTGGCTGCGATATGCATGATGGTTAGCTTAGATACTGCAAAGGCACGCAGTTTGGGGGAAGCAAAATGCTCTGCAATGGAGCTGCGCAGAATATAAACTTTCGCGTGTGACGGTGGCGGCGGTCAGGGGAGAGGGTGAGGGACGCGATGGTGTTTTCGTTCGTTGGTTGGCGGTACATGGCTACCGAGCCTGTGGACAGTTTTGGAGGAATTCTTAACTTGCATAATTAACGCGTCGTTGTGACCTATTCAGTGTGGCTGGCCGAGCTGCATGTCGACGACATGACACCACCTCTCGGCGTTCTCATGGTTGGCGCCGGAGAGTACACAGTCGGGTGAGACTCTGATAATAGTGTCAAAAGTTGGCAACATCCGTTCGCTGCTGGCCAACCGCTTGCACCGATGCCATTCACACAGCTTTGTGCCCACGGCACATGGCGCCGCAAGCGACAAGCCGGCTGGTGTGGTGGCGCTAACGTGCTTTGAGCTCAGACGACAAGGGCTGGTGCGCGCATGGGGATTGGGTCCGGCCATCAGTGATGCAGCACCCACGCGCACCCCTCGCCCATGACCCTCCGAACTTTGCCGCGTCGCTTGCACGCGCTCACATGACACGCACTCACGTGACAGGTGGGGCGCATCGCGCTGTGCGACATGTACGGCAGCCGCATGCCCGCCGTACGCGCCACGGTGGCGGCCAAGATCGGGGACGTGTACGCGGGCCTGGACACGTCCATGGACACGTACCCGGAGGACCACGTGGAGGCGGAGCCCACCGCCTACCTGCGGGTGCGTGGGGGTGTGTGTGTGGTTACCAGCCCAAACTAAACCAAGCTAAAGGAAGCGGATTCAAGCAATGCAGGCAAGGTGATACAACAATATGCTCGTTAAGTTGAAGTAGCCGAGGAAGACGTGTTGGGGGGGAAGGAGGAGGAGGAGGAGGAGGAGGAGGAATAGGAGAAGGAGGAGGAATAGGAGAAGGAGGAGGAATAGGAGAAGGAGGAGGAGTAAAAGGAGGAGGAGGCCTTCTGTACGCCGCCGCCGCTGCTTCTGTTTCCCGGAAGCGGACACCCCTGCCGGTGGCTTCCTCCTCCACCACCGCTCCTCATCACGGAATGCACACACGCACACACACACACACACACACACACACACACACACACACACACACGCACAGGCCATGGACAGCATGCGCCCGGGCGACGCCGTCATTGTGTTCGTGCCGGACGACCTGCATGCGGCCGTGGCGACCGCGGCGGCGCGCCGGGGGCTGCACGTGCTGCTGGCCAAACCCGCGGTGAAGACGCTGCAGGTGGGCGGGTGCTGGTGGGTGACTGGTGGGTGGCTGGTGGTGCAGCCGTGCAGCAGAGGATGTGTAGGAATGGTGGCAGGGGTATCCCTAGCTGTTGGCGAGGACAGGGCCAAAAATCAGATGAAGTTTCAAAGCAGGCATGCATGCGTGCATGGGCAGCCGCGCGGCCGTATGCGTGCGCGTTTATGCATAGTGCCCCCAACACACGAAACACGCCACTCACCTGCACTGCGTTGCGTTTGATAGTTCCCCCCTCACACGCACACACAGGAGCACTTGGACCTCCAGGCGGAGGTGAAGCTGGCGGGCGTGCTGGTAGGTGCACAGCTGGAAATTATATATGTATATTACGGACATGCGCTAAATTGCAAAAATGAATGCGAATGCATGCCACCATATATATTATGTGGTGGGGCAGCCTGCCCAACTTCCCTGGTCCCATCTCAGGCGGCGGTTCGCGCATAAAAGCCTGCCCAATTTGGCGGCGCCATCCGCCAACCTTTAGCACCCTCCCAATGCCACTGGCGCTCTCGCCTAGACTGCTCCCACCGCTCCCGCCCATTGCAGGCGTGTGTGGAGTTCCACAAGCGATTTGACCCCATGTACAGCGACGCACGCAACCGGGCGGCCGGCCTGGGCCCCTTCTCCCACTTCGCCTCCCACATGGCCCAGCCCAAGCAGCAGCTAGACACATTCAGGTGGGCGGGGCTAGGGCTTGGGCGCAGTAGGGGGGGTTGTGGTTACCAGCCCAAACTAAACCAGGGGGAGTAGGATACTAAGCAGATGAAGGATAGGACAGCGCTTGGGCGGACGGGTGGAAGCCGGTACCGTAGTGTTACGCTCGATTGGTGACACCGGTTTGGTGAAAATCACCAATTCGGTGTCAGAGAACAATGTGGACTAGGGTATGGGGGTCCTGGGGGCTGGCTCTCCCATAGAAGCCATCACCAAATCGGTGCTGGGTGCCTAATCCCAGACCCCAAAATGGCCATCACCAATCCCAAATTGGCCACCAATCGAGTGTGACACTACGGTATCCGCCGTGCAGCCGCGTTGTCGGCTTGCATGCATGTCCGGCAACGTGAAGCTGGACGGCTTGCTTGCTTGGCCTCTGACCTTCACTTGTGAGCGCCGTGCGCAGGGCCTGGGCGGGGCTGCGGAGTGACATCTCATACTACCTGGTAGGGGGGCCGTGGGTCGTGGGCCGTGGCGGGCCGTGGGCCGTGGGCCGTGGCGGGCCGTGGTTCCTGGGGTTCATGGTGCCCGTTGATCTTCGTCACATCCCGGGAGACATAGAAAGGTCACCGGTACCTGTAGTCATGAGCGTGCCTGTTTTATTCCTGAGCCTGGCATTGTTGCGGGCTGCCGTCATTACCACGTACAGAACTCTCACCACATCGATATCCACAACTGGATGGTTGGCGGCCGCGCCCTTCCGGAGCGAGTGGTGGCCATGGCGGCGACTGGCGTGGCGGAGCACAAGCTGGGTAGGTGGGTTTGTGGCGGGGCGCGGAGGATTGGCTTGCGCCCTGGCCAACCTATGTGGAAGCAATGGCTTTCAACCTTGATGGGTCTCATAATGGGTGTGCTTGTTTTGTCATGGCAGGACGACCTTGTGAAGACACCATCACGCTGATGGTGCAGTGGCGCAACACGCCCCAAGTCCGCAGTGGCGGTGCCGGCGGCGGCGCAGGTGTCGCTGAGGGCGGTTCACCGCACGGCAGCGGCAGCAGCGGCGGCGGCGGCGGCGGTGAAGTAGTTGGCAGCGCCGCTGCCAGTGGGGGCTGGCTGGGCACAGCAGTGTACACAGCTTCGTGGGCTGCGACCAAGGTGCGTAAGTTGGGTCAGCCCTGTCGCTCGGTGCGTGTGTGTATGCGCACACAAGTACGTCCCACGGCACATACGATAGCTGCAGCATCCGCACGCACGGCTGCGGTCGCTCACGCACACACGCGCCAACACGCAACCGAATAGAACGCGGCGTTGGGCGGGCTTTCCCTACCGATTTGTCTGTTTTAGTGAACACTCCCACCCGGCACACCCGCACACTCCGACACCCGCACACTCACGCCCGCACGCACCTCTGCAGGGCGACTGCCACACGCAGCAGGGCTTCCGCTACGTGGCGCACGGTGGCGAGCTGGCAGTGGACCAGGCGCACCGGGGCTACACCGGCGTCAGCGAGGCGGCGGCGGCGGCGGCTGGGGCAGGTGGCGGGTACGGCAGCTACAACCCCCTGTACATGAGGTGCGACGTGCGTGCGTCATGGTGCATGGTGGACCGCAGGAACCCCTGGTAAACCGATGCATGTTGCGTGCATGTCGCGTGCAGATGGGGCGATGGGTCATGCGTTCTGTGACGTGCGTACGACGTGACGCGACGTGCGTGCGTGCCTGTCATGCACACGCACGTGCACACACGCGGGCCCACAGGTACACGCCCGACGCGAGCGGCCGCTTCGCGGGCCAGTCCGGCTACGGCTTCGTGTCCATCGCGCGCTTCCTGGCGGCGGCGGCGGACGTCAACGCCGGGCGGCGCAGTGTGGAGGGCGTGCGGCGGGAGGGCGAGCTGGCCGTGGTGGGTGGGTGGGTGGGTGGGCGGGCGGGTGGGTGGGTGGGTGGGTGGGTGGGTGGGTGGTTGGGTGGGTGGGTGGGTGGGTGGGTGGTTGGGTGGGTGGTTGGGTGGGTGGGTGGGTGGGTGGGTGGGTGGGTGGGTGGGTGGGTGGGTGGGTGTGTGTGTGGGGGGGGGGTAGTTCATTCCAGAAACCAAAAGCGAAACGACCAAGAGAACCCGAACCAGCCAGCCCAACCCAGAGCGCGGAGGTGGTGTGGCCTTAACCTGTGGGTCTCGGGTGGGTGGGTGGGTGGGTGGGTGCGTACGGGGGCACTGCGCACTTTGCATTGGCTGCTTTAAGGGATCACGAGGGCAAGCCACTGCAATCCTGTTTTGCCCAACCCGCTGCGTGTGCCGTGCGTGCCGTGTGTGCCGTGGCTCACTGCAGCTGTGCGACACAGTGGCGGTGACGGCCATCCTGCATGCGGGCCGTCTGTCGTTGGACTGCGGCGGCGCCCCGGTGCGGCTGGAGTGGGGCGACGACGGCAAGGGCGGCGGGGCCTCGCCGCTACTGGTGGTGGTGGGGCAATAGTGTGCCACGAGTGTGACGGGCGCTGACTGCTGAGGCATGAGGAATGAGTGAGCTGGCTGGATGCCCTACCTCTGGCGGGGCTGGCTGTGTGTGCGTTCATAGCCGTAGCCCGTAGTAATAGTGCTGACGGCCGTTGCTCACGGTAGGGAGCGCGACAAGGCTGAACAGCTTGACGTTACGGACATGCGCGTTACGGACGTGCGGTGTGCTCTCGTGGGCAACCGACCTGGTGCGTGTCTATGATACAATGATCAGCAGCAATGAATAGTATCACACATTGGCCAACACTAGAGTACCGTATGTGTAAGCAGTCGAGCTTTAGGATCATCAACAGGCTGCCTCCGCATGGACAGCATCCGCGTCCGCGCCCCCAACCAACCAACGCTACCAACAGCCCTGCACACCGGCGCCACCACACTCTTAACCGGACACCAGCCAGCAGCGCAAACAATACACACCGCCCACCGGCCTGTGCACCTGCCAGGCTATCGGACTATAACAAGCAAGCGCAACACGTGTCGCTAGCAACCTAGCACCCGCTAACAAGGCCATGGGCGGGAGCTCCTTTTGCCAGGGGTCGGCGCCATAGGAATGAAAAACCCCTCACGTAACTATTTGCTGGCCCCCGCCGCCAGGGTGGTGGACTCGAAGATGCGGTCTGCGTTGCCCACCTGCAGGCGAGCAGCACGTACGCACGGCAGCCAACGCACGGATGGAGCTGCGGATAATGATGCCAAGTGCGCTGGCGCTTGCTGACCACGAGCGAAGCGAGCTAACTCTGAACTCAGCGCGCGGGGAGGCACAGGAGTGACCGGACACAGGCGGCACACAAGGGCAGCCTCGCACGCGGACGGCCAAACACACGCGCGAGCCCACTCACCAGGGCGTGGCAAGTGCAGGTCGTGGCCACTTTGGCACACCTACTGGTTAACGCAGCCAGGTTCGCGCCCGGCGCCTTCACTGTTCATCCCTCCATCGCGTGACTCGCAAGGTGGCGTTGCGCCCAAATCTACTTAGGACTGCAGGCGCCGCCCGTTCTGTGCGTTCAGCTCTCACCTCGAACCCCTCCCGCAGATGCTCCTCACGGACCTGGCCCGCAGCCAGCCCCGCGTGCTGCGGCAGCCGCAGCCTCTGAACAAACTCTGCACGGGGAGGGCGTGAGGGAATTTGTTGCACGGGCACAGGCCAAGTTAAACCTAACGCGTGTCATGTGCGGTCTAGTGCAGATGCATTTGAAGCTGTCAGCCGACAATGCTCCCAGAGTTGCCCCAGTGTAAAAACCACAGCCAGCTCTGCCGACACCATCGCATGTCACATGCACATGCAGGTATACAAGCAGCTGCTTCTCCAACACAACACAAAAAGTGATGCTGACGCTTACCCACGTAGGCGGCGGCGATGTCCCGGCGGGCACCACACGCGAAGGCGAAGGGCACGCGGTCCGCCACCACCGCGCTCTGCAGCAGCAGCTGGTCCGGGCTCACCTGCAGAGGGAGCGAGCGAGGGAGGGACGGGGAAGACGGGTAGGAGAATATGGCTGTGTGCCCGGGGGGCGGGGCGGGGGAAGCGTGACGGACATGCGCAACGCATTTGCTACGTGCAGCACGCTGCCACGCGACCTACGCCACATTACACACCACACCACCCACCACACACCGAAACACGTATCACATCCCCACACATCTCACACCACGCCACTAACGCCACAAGCCGCGCGCCACACCTTGACCAGGCCGCCCTCGGGGTTCAGGTCCAGCCCCGCGGCCTGCAGCCGCCCGTTGAAGTCCGTGATGTCGGCGCCCGGGCCGCCAGTGGCAGTAGCAGCAGCAGTAGCAGCAGCAGTAGCAGCAGCAGTGGGCGAAGATGAGGGCGGCAGGCGGTGCAGCGCCAGGGCGGTGTGGTTCAGGCTGTAGCCGTGTGCTAGGACCCTGGGGTTGTAGTGGCGGCGGCGGCGGCAGTAAAAGTGGTGTTGGTTAAAGTGGTACGGTAATGACAGTACGGTAGGAAACATGATTAAATGGAAATGTCGCTACTGCATATATGTGAGGGACAGTGCGCGACAGGGCGACACATGCCCCGCCACGCCGCGCCATGAAGCCAAGCCCGGAACCCGCCCGCCCCGCCCCCAAAACAAATCTCCTAGTGGGCCCCGGTCGCCACGCACGCACCCACCAGGCGGCGTACTCGGACTCGGCCATGAGCGCCTCATAGTCGGCCAGGGTGGGTGTGGGCCAGGGCGCGGTGCCGGTAAGCAGAGACGACATGACCTGTGTGAGCCGGTGTGTGTGTGTGTAGAGAGTGGAGGGTGGGTGGGTGGGTGGGTAGTTCACTTGACGCGGGCGGGGCAGGTGCAACAGCTTCTAGGTCGGGAGGCAGGGGCGGGTTTGACACGGAGACACGTGCAGTTCCGCCCTCCGCCCTGTTCCCGCGCGCCGCACCTGCACCAGCACTTCATCTGCCGGCGCCGCCGCCGCCCAGCCGGCGGCGCGCGCAATGACCTCCTGCGCCCGCGGCGACAGCTTCTCCACCTGGCCCGCAGGGGTGCGACGAAGTGGAGGGGGAGGAGAAGCAGGAGCAAGGCGGCTACGAGTTACTAGCGACCAGAGGGCCACGAAGGGCTGCCAAAGCCAGCCAGCGAGTCCACCCTCTCGGTCGAAATAGGGTTTGGAATGATTGAATGAAACACACCCCTCCCCCTCCCCTACCCAAGCATCCACCCCGCCTCCCCACCCACACCATGCAGTCCACCGCCGCCCCCGCTTGGGTTTGGAATAAACTACCCACCCCCAGCCCCACCTGCAGCTCGCTCACGAACACGCGCGGCAGCAGCGCCCGCGCCGCCGGGTCGGTCGCGCGGAACCAGGTGGCGGCTAGCTTCTTAGCGGGGAAGGCCAGCGGCGGCTCGTCCCGCACGCGGCTGTAGCCTAGCGGCAGCAGCACGCGCTCCAGGGAGGCGATGCCCAGCCCCGGCACCTGGGTGCGTGTGTGGGTGTCACAGTGTGCGTGGGTGGAGGTGTGGAGGGAGAAAGCATTAGAGGAGGGATGAATACGGAAGGCGCTCGCCCTTGAACCAGACAACCCCTCTCAGCCACCTCCGAAGGCTCAGTGGTTGGCAAGCCGGGAAGAGCTACCAAAGTTACTGCTGGGTGCTGCTGCTAGGTGGTGGTGGTACTGCTGCTGCTGCTTCTGCTGCTGCTGCTGCCGGCGCGTGCTCACCCCAAAGGTGCGGAAGGCGAAGTGGTCGTGTCCCAGCGCCTCCAGTCCCGGCCAGCCCGGCCGCGTCGCCTTGTCCAGCACCACACCCAGTCGCGGCGTGCGGGCTGGTCAGTGGTCAGTGGTCAGTGGGCAGTGGGCAGTGGGGAGGAGGTTGCAGCAGCAGCAGAGCGGCGGTGAGTCAGCTTGGCCCGCCGGGGAAGTGGATTGAGGGAGCAGCTGGGAAGAAGGCGCGCACCGTAGAGACTCGGGTCAGGCCCTGGGTAAGACCGTCAACCCGTAAATCATCCAGAGCAGAGCATCGCCGCAAAGCGCCCCTGGCCCCCAGATGATGCGCGGCCCTGCTAGCTTGTGACATCCCCTGCCACGCACCTGCATAGTGCTCCAGCACTTGGTGTAGCACCGGCACGGTGCTGGGCGGCACCTGCGGCGGCAACACGTGCAGTCAGGCAGCATTGGAGGGGCGCACTCGTCATGGCGCCAGCAGGCGCGGCGGCAATGGGAAGCGGCATTCTGTTAGGTGCGTGGCCCCCGCTGCGCCGTTTGCGCGTGCACACCTTGCACCCGGGCGGCAGCGTTATGTGCAGCTCCCTTGGAAGAGCCGGGCGGGCCGCGGAGCTGTGTGCGCGCGCTGCGGCGGCACCCACCGAGACCGCTACGCGTGAGCCACGCCCATTGCACCTCCAGCTGGGCGAGCGGAGCTGCGCCGACCTTCCCGCCACAGCCCGGGCAGCGGCGCGACGCATCCTCGGGAGCTACGTGCGGATGGGTCGACGACCACGCTCGCACGCGCGCTGAGGTCACGGCTAGGGCAGTGCCTTTGAGGTTTTGGTTACAGCTCAGCAACTACTGATTTAAGTCGCCGCATGCGCGCGCCATATCGCGCGTGGTTGCCGAAAGAATTTGGGTGTTGCAGAGCCCGCAGCCCTACTTGAAGCGACGAAAGCCTAAACGCAGCTTAGAGCGCACTGGCCCTTATATGTGATTCTAGACGTAATTTTGCCAGCGAGGGTGTAGCCAGCGAGCGTCGAGCTGGCAGCTTGCGTCGGATGGGCGTGGCGGAATGCTCGGATGACATGCATCAATAAGTTACCTACGTTGTATGTTTAAGTTAAATTTTTAAGGGGCTTTTACGCAAATGAGCTTTCTGGCCCGCAATGCGAGGGCTGCATTGGTGCAACCGCCGCACCGCGTCGCAGAATCAACTAGCAGGGCACACGGAGTGCGGTTACGTGGCTGCACTATCCATGAGTGCTACACAGTCTGCCGGAGCTAGAGGGGACGCAGAGCGCGTGGACACATTTGAGGAGGAATGCGACGGAAAAGATAAAGGAGCCCTGCATGACACCATGTGCATTAATTGGGAGGTGCATCTATGATTTTATCGCTTGGGCTGAACGGGTGTGTAGGAGCATGCATTGGAGGTCGCCCACTTTCCACGGAAGTCCCGAGGTTCTCCCGCGGCAATCCAGGGTTCGTGCCGGCACGGCGGGAGTGGTCAGCCAAGCCATGGCTTGAGAAAGCTCTCAGGTAATCATCAGGATATAGGCTATAACCTTATTACGTTCAAGAACTCGAGAGCGTAGTCAAACACCGACTCGAAGGACGACTGGTCCGCGGAACGAAGAATGCTGCACATATTTCACCAACCGATCGAATTTTCGTTCACAAGCTCCCCATGTGTAATACAGCAGTAATGATTAATCGAGTATAGCCCTTGCGCATTTGCGCAAGTCGCATTCTGGGCTACGTCGAGGCTACAAATGGCATCAAACGGCTCATCGGTGGTGCATGAGCTACAAGCTCGCATTAAAGAATTAGAGGCGTTGAAAAAGACCCGGGCCGATGAAGCGGCACGGATTATCGCTTCGCAGCGTGCCACCATCGACCGGCTCAAAGCGGACAACCAGCGCCTCACAACGGACCTTGCATCCGCGGGAAGCGCGGATGCAGCAGCTGTTGCGGCGTTGGTGGCAGCGGGGGCGTCCCCGGTACTCGTGAAGGTGGGGCCGGGGTTGGACGCGAGCGTGTCGTTAGACCCAGGCATAGGCTGCGTGTCTCGTAATGGAGCGACTGTCCTACAGCAGCTGAGGATCACTCGTAGGCTAAGGGTAGCTGTATGCCGGCGTTTAGCTCTTTGAGTCCATGGGGCTAGTTGTGCGCCCACCCACTGATTGCACAACCCCCGCGGCATTCCGCTCCCCAGCCCACCGGCCTCACGCCGGCCCAGTCGGATCGGGTGGACAAGCTCACGGAGGTGGCGGACACGTACAGCAGAAAGGTACGGGAGAGATGCATGGATTGGGAGGGAAGAGGGGCCGTGGAAGGAGGAGCAGGCGCATGACCGCCGCGATCGCAGGGCTCGCCACGCCCCGGCCCTGTGTGGTATCATCGCATCGGGGTATTCCTCTGGGGTGTCCCCTTGCGTGTCATGCAAGTGCGCCGCTACGGAGCGTACGCTGTTCTGGGGAGGCAGTGCTCGCCGCAGTGTGCTGAAATGACGCGACATGCGGCTCGCTCCCTCCCACCTCGCCCGAGTAGATCGAGGTGGAGCGGCGGCAGCTTGAGGCACTGGAGCGGGAAGTGGAGCTGGCGCAGGCGCAGGTGCGGCCAGGCCAGGCCAGGCCAGGGCGCCAGTGGCATCATGGCAGGGAGATGGATGATAGTTTGACGGGAGGGGACAGGGACCGAAGCAGGGTGGCCAGCCACCCCTGGCACCGTCAGGGTCTGCAAGGCTCTTTGGACGAAGCGCAGAGACGCCCAGCATGGCGCTGTGTACGGTACCGGTATGCAGCCATGGCTGCTGGGTCACTGGCAGCATGACGGGCGCCGGATCAATTGCAAAGCAGCATGTAGCCTCATGCATGTGGCCTCATGCATGTAGCCTCCAGCACATTAACACAAACCGTGAATAACAACACGCTCCAGGTGCTGGCCATGCGTCGGGACGTGGGCGGGCACAGCGGCACACAGGCCATCTCCATCGCGCCCGCCAAGGCCATCAAGGCGCTAGAGGTACGCGGCTAGGTTGTGTTGGTTGGGTGGTTGGGTAGATGAGGCGATGGAAAGGACTGATGCCGGGATGGGCGCTGGCGTCAGCGTGCCGAGTCCGCAGCCGAACTAGCCGTGGAATGGCGGGAAGCGCCAACAGGCCGTCGGTCGCACGGTGGTTTATGACCCGTATTTTTTCACAACACATCATTGCATTGACTCAAGTGCACCACCACAAATCCCACCGCCAAGAAAAGCACATCAACCAAACTCAACTCTTGCCCACTGCCCTTCCTATCGACTTGAACCGCCTGCCCCCAGACGCGACTGGACGCGGCGCAACGGCGTTTCAACGAGCACATCGCCGCCAACCGGGACCTGAAGACCCACATCGACGCCGCCAGCCGCCGCGCCGCCGCCATGGAGACGATGCGGGCGCAGCTGGAGCGCGAGGTGGCGGGCGTGGCGGCGGAGCTGGCGGGCGTGCAGGAGGCGGGCCGGGTGGCCAGTGAGGCGCGGCACGAAGCTCTGGCGCAGGTGGGTTTAGGTGGGGCATTTGCGTACCGGCGGTGATGTGGGTTACGACTACCAGTTGCTGAGCCAGATGGGCAAGGAGAGGAGTGCATGCAGGGCGAAGAAGGGGTTGGATATGGGGGCCAAAGGCTTGGTGGCGGGTGGGTTTGTGGGGGGGGGGGCCTGGGCGCCGCATGTGTGGGGCAGCGACTGCGACCGCGTTCAGACAACAGGCGCCGTCAGCGCATTACAGCTCTACATTCAAATGTCGCCCGTGTGCCCGGGCGCGTGCGTTGCTCTCCTCTCGCGTGACGTGCCGGTACTCGCGCTCCTGCCGCCTGGCAGATGGCGGCGCTGCGGGTGGCGGAGGACGCGGAGGCGGCGGCGTTCGAAGTGGAGGTGCGCGAGCTGGCGGCGTGCCAGGCGGCGGACGAGAAGCTGCTGCAGGTGGGGGCGTGGCAGGGGGCGTAGGGGGTATGACGGGGGAGGTGCGGCAAGCAGGGCGGGGTGACGTGGCGTAAAGCGCGCCGACTGGAGGTGTGAGGGGAGGGGCTGGTAGCTGGGCCAAGGCCAGGGCCTATCGCATGGGAATGCACGGCCACATTGCAAGACGGTCGTGCAGCCGCGCGAGCAAAGCCTGCAGGCAGCTGTTGCTTTCCCTTGCCGGACTCGCATGTGGGGGCCTTCAGCCCCCCCTGCTGACCCGGACCTCCCGACAGACACACGCAACCGCCTTTTCCCTTTCCTGTCTTGTACGCCCAACAGGCCCAGGCGGCACGGCTGACCAAGGTGGTGGAGGCGGCCGAGGCGGCGGAGGCGGAGGGCGGCGGGCCCGGAGGCGGCGGCGGCGCCCACTCTGAGCCGCTGGACCTGGACAGCGTGGAGCAGGGCGTTGGGGTGGAGGCAGCGGCGCAGCAGCTGCAGCGAGCGGCGGGTGAGGGTGGCGAGGAGCGGGGGCGAGGTTGGTTGGTGGCTCCTATAATCTCAAGGCCCGTACACCCACCCACCCGTCCCTCCATCCCTCCCTCCCTTTTCCCAACCCTCCCTCCCCTCCCCGGGGCCCCAGGCCTGCCCTCGCTGCCCGAGGCGCTGCAGCACTACATGGGCCTGGAGGGGGCGTCCTTCGAGCTCTTCACCGCCTGCAACGAGGCCAACGAGCGCATCGCGGCCCTGACCAAGGAGGCGCGAGAGCTGGAGGCGGAAGTGCGGCAGCTGGAGGTGAGTGAGAGCGGGCGAGTGGGCGAGACTGGTCGACGTTGCGGGGAGGGGGTTACTGGTAAACAATCCCGGTGAGAAGCAAAATGCGAACACGACTGCGCTGCAGCTGGGAAACGCGGGGAGGGGGGAGGTGCGGGGGCAAGGAGGCAGCGAGTGGCCCGTGGGCGCTTTGCAGAGGGTTGAGGGCAAGGGACACGGGGACAAGGGGGAAAGGGGCATATAACGGGCATAGCAAAGCTGCAAAGGAAACAGCAGCAGGTGTGGCAGTGGTTCCAAGGGCGCATCGGGAAAGCCTACCTGCTTTAAACCACCACCCCACATGCGCGCACCCACCCACGCACGCAGGCGGAGGCGGTGGTGGGGCGGCAGCACGAGGCCATCCGCCAGGCACTGGGCAAGCGCGACGCCGCGCTGCGCCGCGCCGAGTCCGCCACCGAGCGCCGCAGCGCCATCGAGCGCCGCGTGGCAATGCTGCGCAACGGCATCGCCGTGTGCCTACGCAAGCTGGGCGCCGCGGCGGCCGCGCAGTCCTGGGAGGCCTCCGCGCCGTCCCTCACAGGCGGGGGCCCAGCGGCGGCGGCCTCAATCCTGGCGCAGCAGCAGCAGCAGCAGCGGGAAGGAGGGGCAGGCGGTGTGGGGATGGAGGCAAGCGCGGGGTCGCTGAGCGGCCGGCCCCCGTCGGGTTCGGGGCTGGGCGGGCCGCCGCCGCACCCGGCCGTGGCGGCGTGCGCGCACGTGATGTCGGGGCTGGCGCTGCTGGAGCAGCGGGCGAGCGCCATCATTGCTGTGCAGGTGAGTGCGTGTGTTGGGGGCGGACACAGAGGGTTGCGTGGGTTGGAATGGAAAAGGGGCTAGGAGAGGGAGGGAGGGAGGGAGGGAGGGAGGGAGGGAGGGAGGGAGGGAGGGAGGGAGGGAGGGAGGGAGGGAGGGAGGGAGGGAGGGAGGGAGGGAGGGAGGGAGCAGGGCGATGTGGGATGGGATGGGATGGGATGGGATGTCCGGGCTTGCCAGGGGCGGCCGAACCTGGTGTGCCGATAACGGCGTGGTTGTGACTTCATAGACATCACGTGTTCAGGGGCCCCTGCAGCGGTCCGCCCTCCTGCGTGTGCTGTGTGCAACTCACACATATCCTCTTCGTTACACAAACTCGATGCACGCAGGGCACCATGGTGGGTCGGACCAGCAGCTTGCAGCGGCCAGGCAGCGGCCGCCCCGGCTCCGCCTCGCGGACGTCGTCAAGCGGCATGCCGCCGCCGCGCGCATCCTCCAGTGGAGCCGGAGCAGCAGCCGGAGCAGCAGCCGGCGCCGCGTCGACGTCCGCAGCAGCAGCAGCAGCAGCAGGCGGCGGCAGCATTGTTGCTGGGGTGGGCGCGCGCGCGGGGCCGGGTGGGGTCAAGGCGGGGCCACCGCCGTCCGCGGGGGCGGCTGGGGTGGGTTCGGGGTCCGGGAAGGGGTTGGCGGCGGGCCCGCTGCCCAGCCTGGGGGCGGCGAAGTCGGACCCGTATGAGATCATAGAGGATGATGATGAGGACGACGAGGAGGATGAGATGCCGCTGACGAGGGAGCAGATCCAGGCGCGGTCGCAGGCGAGCTTAAAGTAATGGCGCGATGGATTGGGCGCGTCGGGAGTGGGCGGATAGGTGCGGGGTACAGGATGTCCGTGACAGGATGTGGCACACGTGTGTCTTTTTATCGTGGTAGATTCGCCCGTGGCGTGCACGTGATCAGACGCAACTTCATTGTATTACACCCACAGCAGCACGTCTTGCTCCTCCGATTGCGGTACCGCAAGCGCGCGCTTCGCAATTCTGTTACATCCCGGCCCACGCTTCCCGGCTTGTCATAGCCCATGAGCCCGCAGCTCCTCCTCCGCCCACGCCTCAACATCCGCCACCAGCTCCCCCACGCCGCGGCCCAGCCCCCACCGGCCCGCCTCCTCCTCCATCCCATCCGCCTCCTCGCCAGCAGCCTGCGGCTGCCAGCCCCGCGCCGCCCGCTCCGCCGGCCGCAGCAGCGCCGCCGCCAGCCTCAGCGCCAGGCGTTGGGCGGCGGCGCGGCGGCGGCTGCAGGCCAGCGCCTCCAGTGCGGGGTAGTGGTGCATGCCGAAGGTCAGGCGCGCCACCACACAGCCCGCGTAGCCCAGGCTGCAGCGGGCAGGGGGCAAGATTGCAGGATTGCAAGAAAGGATAAGGAGCCTAGCTATTGCCCGAGCGCTTCTGGGGACAATATAGATCGGTAGAACACACAGTCGAAGGCAGGAACCGGAAGGAAAAGGCGGCTCAGTACTCGGTAGGCCGCGAAGCTTGTTCGCACCTGTCGACCCACAACCGGTGCACCTCATCGCGAGACAGCGCCACGGGTGCCTGGCCGCGCCCACTGCTACTGCCACTGCTACTGCCACTGCTATTGCCGCCCGCGCCGCCGCCATGCGAGACGGCCGCCGCCTCAAAGCGCTCCCAGAACTCCTCCACCACACCCAGCAGCGCCGCCGCCAGCTCCAGCCCGCTTGTGTTACCCCTCCTGCTACTGCCACTGCCACTGCTGCTGCTGCTGCTGCTGCTGCTGCTGCTGCTGCCACTCCGACTGCTGCTACTGCCGCCTCGGTCGGCGGTGGCACTGAGGTGGTAGTGGGCCCGGGCCGCGCAGTAGGCCAGCAGCAGGTTGCCTGTGAGGCAGCCCAGGTCGAAGGCCATGGGGCCATACGTGGCGAATTCCCAGTCGATCAGGTGCGTGTCAGCTGTAGCTGTGGGTGTAGCTGTGGCTGTGGCTGCAGCTGACGTGGAGGCGGCAGCAGCGGCAGCAGCTGGAGCTGGAACGGAGGCGCTGCTACTGCCGGCGGGCTGCGGCGCTGGCACCAGCAGGTTGCCGGTGGTCAGGTCTGTCGTGATGGGCGGGTGGGCGGTGTCACGTACCGTATGTCCTGAGCTGCTGAGGACAAGTCTAATCAGAATGCATTGACGTACGATACGAGCAAGCCGCAATTTCTATGCTGCTGCCTTACCAACGCCCCCTTCCCCGCCGGACGCTTAAAGCCGGGTACGGACAAGGCGTGCTGTGAGGCTCTCCGCACCTACCGTTGTGGAGGAGGGCCTCGCGGCTGGTGAGGTAGAGCTGCAGCAGGCGGGCCACCTCGTTGCGAATGGCGGCGTCGGCCCTGCGCCACAGGCATTCACATGGGTAAGGGCGAGGTGGTGGTAGCAATGCCATTAATAAAACGGGTTGGGATATCCCAAAGCTCGTCTTCCCACACAGGCCCACCGCGCCATGCCGCCACCGGCCCTGCAGCGTGCCGGCCCTTGCCGCCACGGCCTGCGGCCTGCGGCCTGCGGCACGCGGCCGGCACGCACGCACGCACGCGCGCACGCACCTGAGTTTGGCCACAACGCCCGCCACCGGCTCCGGCACCCGATTGCGCGGGCACGCCTCGTCCCAGGGGTCGGAGAGCACCACCGCCGCGTTGGCTGCCACCTGCGTACGGCACGTACGGCAGCCACAGCAGCCGCAGCAGTCCTTCTAGGACGGGTGTTTGCCGTCGGCGTTATACGGCCATTGTCACCTTCACTCTCTACTCGCCTGGCGTCTCAGCAGCAGCAATGGGGACGCACCGATGGGGACACACCGCACGCAGCGTCATACCCGATGCGTGTTTCTTTACCGGCAGCAACTTGTGTGCCGCTGCTGGCCTACCTACCCATACCCCCTGCCCCACCTGCACCCCGCGCCGTGCCCCTGACTCAGTCAATTCTTGAGCCCACTGAGCCCCTCCCGACCTAATCTCAGCAGGTAGCCAAGTCGCTTACCACAGACGCGTTCGCCTGCCGCAGCTGCTCTGCGGCCGCAAGGTGTCGCGCCACCGCATCACCAGCAGTGCCGCCTTTGCCGCGGCCTCCGCCGCCGCCGGCGTCGGCGCCGCCGCCGCTCGCCCCGCTTCCGCGTATGCCTGCAGGTGATGATGCGGGTGCACCTGCGCCTGCCGCCGCCGCCGCCGCTGCCGCTGCCGCTCTGTCCGCAGCTGCAGCGGCTGCCTGCAGCGAGTTGGTCAGCAGGTAGCTGGAGAGAAGGTGCGCCAGGTCAGACGCCAGCCGCGGGTGCGGCAGAGGCACGCGTGCGCTGCTTCTGCTGTTGACACCACTGGTGCTGCTGGTGCTGCTGGTGTTGCTACTGCCGCCGCTGGCACTAGGAGCTGCAGCTGCAGCTGTAGCAGGGCTGGGGCTGGTGGACGGCTGAGGCATGCGCCAAGGCGACAGCGCGTCCACCAACTTGACCCTGCATGCAGAACAATGTGGGTGAATGGAGACAGACACTTTTGCACAAGAAGCAGCAGCACGAGCGCATCAGAGCCGCCGTCAGGGCCCTAAAAACCATCCATTTGACAATCCCCGGCAACAAGGAAGGCCCCCACCTCACCGCCTGCTGCTGCTGCTGCTGCTGTTGCTGCTGCTCACAGGTCCACTGCTTCCATGGCCCCCACCGCCGCCCCCACTAATTGCCGCCTCCGCCGCCGCCGCGCCCGCCCCCGGCAACGCCGCCCCCACCAGCTCCTGCACCAGCACGCTGGCTTCGGGGTCGTGTAAAAACAGGCGCGGCACGTGGCGGGGGCATGCGGCGGCGGCGGCGGACATGGCCGCCGCCTCCACATCCAGCCTTGCCTGCATGCACGCCGGCACACACACACACACACACACACACACACACACACACACACACACACACACACACACACACACACACACACACACACATATGGCGACATGGCGTACACCAGATGTTTATCGAGGATCGGGCGGGAGCTTGGACTTAGCGGCGAGGAGCTAGCGGCGAGGACATCGGCTTTAGGCGTGCCCTGGGTCTCACGGTACCGTGAGAGCACATGCAAGCGTGTGGACACGAATCCCCCTCAAGGTTAGGTAGAGGGGGTTGCGCGATTTCCGGATGGTAAGCCACACGCACGCACGTGGCCATGTGCCCAGAGACCCCTCACAGCAGTCCCAAGCGTTGGCCTGGATTGCCAGGGCGGAGGTCAGCTGTGTGATCCAAGACAGCTGATGAGGACAGTGCGTGGGAGCCCGTTCCCGGATGCCCTTGCTTTGTCTCCCATCAATGGCCATCCACTCCTGGTCCCACCACAACAAGTACAATCCAGCATCACGCCATACCGCACCTGTGGCAGTTGAAACTCGGGACCAACGGACCGCACGTACGGCGCCGCGTACTTGAGCACCACGGCGCCACGTGGGCCACGCACCGTCCACACGAAGTTGATCTTGCCGCCCGACAGCTCCGCCACCTCCAGCTCATCACCCGGCCCCCGCTGCTGGTCTGGGTGCCGCTGCTGCTGCTGCTGCTGCTGCCGTTGCTGCTGCTGCTGCTGCTGCTGCTGCTGCTGCTGCTGCTGCTGTTGGGGTTGATGGCGCTGCATTCCTGGGCACGTTGGAGCTGCGGGTAGGCCGAGCATCTCTAGCAGCAGGGGCTGCTGCAGGACGTAGGAACGCACCGCTTCGGGTGTGTCCAGTAGCTTGGCCGCCGTGGGGACGGGTGGGTTGGTGTGCCCCGCCGCTTGCGCCCTGGCCGCGACGCTGCTTCTCCGTCTCGTGATAGCTGACCCGGCTGGAAGTGAATGCGCTTTGCGCGAGAATGCAGGAGCAGCGCCGCGCATTCTGTCAGCGCAGGGCACTAAACCGCGCAAATTGCATGCATTTGCCCTGGCTTGCACAGGCGGACGGGGCGCTGCGCCCCCAAGCATCAAACTATTAGGCAACGTCTGTGGTGGTGATCCTCGGTGCCGCGAGCGAACACCGTGCCGTCTGGACTCGAGGAAATTCACTTGCGACATCGCGCAACATCTACGCGCTGCGCGTCATGAAGCGTATTAAATGACTTTGTTTGTTTCTCATAAGTAAATATTGAGAGGTCCGTTGGCGTCAATCTTCCATTCCGCCGCCCAAATACCCAACCCGCGCAACCGGCGCACGGCGATGACGCGCCATAAGAGCGGCCCCCCTCAGGGCCGCGGCCCCCCTCCCCCTTCTCACGCCGCCGGCGGCCAGGCACCCCCCGCCATCACCCGCTCCACCTCCTCCACCGAGCGCGGCACGTGCGTCAGGCTCTCCGCGCCCCCCTCCGTCACCACCACGTTGTCCTCGATGCGCACGCCGCCCATGTCCATGTACGACATCAGCACCTCCCGCACCAGGTACTTGGACTGCTCCGGGTTCTGCAGGTCAAGGGGGGCGCCGGGGTCAAGGTTGGGGTTTCAAGTATGCATGGTTTTTGACACGTGAGCGTGCGGCAGGCTTCACGCAGCTGGCGGCCGGTGGGTTCAACAGAGCAGGAGCTGCAGTGGCGGGAGCGGTCATGCGGAAGGCCCCCAATGCCCCAGCGCCCCCCCTCCCCCACGCGTACACGGTGCATGCACACACACACACACACACACACACACACACACACACACACACACACACACACACACACACACCGCCCATACATACACACACGCACGCCCACGCGCACACGCCCACGCCCTTATTACCTCGAGCGCCGGCAGCAGCAGCACGGGGTTGAAGTAGCAGCCCGGCTCCACCGTGATCACCATGCCCGGCGCCAGGGCGCGCGCGGTGCGCAGGCGGGCGAAGCCGGGGCGGGCGGAGCGGGCGGGGCCGCCGGGAGGGTAGCCGCCCACGTCGTGTGTGTTGAGGCCCAGGAAGTGTCCCAGGCCTGTGTTGCGTTGTCGGCGGGAAGGCGGGAAGGCGCAAGAGGCGTGGCGTGTTAGGGTCGGGTCGCGTACGGAAATAAGTAGGCATGCATGCGTGCTCTAGATTCAGTCTACATCATACCGGTACTCGAGCGGTAGGGTACTTGGGGGCTCACAGGCAACCACAGCCCAGGTCCCGTCAGATGCGAATCGAGCTATGGTAATCCCGTGGAGTGGAGCACTGGCAGTCCTCCCAGTCCTTTCCCCCCTTTCTTATGCACTGAGTTTGGTTTAGTTTGGGCTGGTAACCACAACCCCCCCCCCACACACACACACACTTTCCCGCGAAGGCGGCTCTCACCGTGCGGCATGAACAGCGCCCCCAGCTCCGCCGCCAGGTAGTCGTCCGTGCCGCCGCCCGCCAGCACGCCCGCCGCCGCCAGGCCCTCCAGGATGCGGCGGTAGGCCAGCTCTTGCATGGACTGTGGGTGAGTGGCGTGGTGGGTGACATGGTGGGTGGGTGGGTGGGTGGGGTTTCCCGGCCCCTTCTCCTGCACTTTCCTCCGGTCTCTTTGCCTCCCTCCCCTCACCCCCGCACCCCTCCCCTACCGCAACTGATTCATGCCTGGACGTTCCAAGTCACCGCTCCCCGCTCCCCCCCTCCAGACCCCCCACCGTTTACCAGTACCCCCCCCCCCCCACCCTCCCTCACCAGCCACGACACGCCCGGCTTCATGGCCGCAATGACGTCCCGGTGCGCCGTCAGCACCGCCTCGTACACGCCCCGCTGCTGCGGCGTGAACCTGCCTGCACGCGTCAGGGAGGCAGGGAGGCAGGGAGGCAGAAAGGCAGGGAGGCAGGGAGGTTTGGGCAGTGAGATGCAGCGCGGTGCACGGTAGGGCGCACAATGTGAGGTGCGCACACGCGTGCGGCCACCCCAACTCCAGCGCCTGCCCTCGCCTTCCCCTCCCCAGAAAATGAATGGTTCCAAGCTTACCCCTCCCCTGCCTCCCCTCACCTCCCCTCCCTTTCCCCTCCACCCCTTTCCTGCCCGCTCCCCGCCCCCATCCATGGAGGGCTACCCCCAACTGTCGAGTGTTCTCCGTCGGCAGCATAGGCCACGCTCTCCTCCTCGCTCTTTTGCATGGGTATGGTTTAATTGGGCAGGTATTTACAACCCCCCCTCACCGTCCACGGGCCAGGTGGTGGTGATGTCGCTGCCGTACACGTAGTACTCGCAGCCGCAGTCCAGCAGCGCCAGCTCGCCGGCACCCATCTGCCGGTCTGTGCAGCCACCACCGGGTGCGGTGTGAAGCAGCCGAGCGGCGGCGGCGAGTATGATGCGTGCCGGGTGACGAGGGCGAGGGAGGGGGGGCAGGCGGGTGCAGCAGGATGCGTGCTTACATGCAAGCAAGCATGCGTGCTTGCATGCAAGCTAGCAAACGCGATAATGTTCAGCTGAGATTCTGGCAGCATCATTTGCCGTCACGGTATCGCACGTCCCGCTGGTTGGCCGCTAGCTAGCCGGCTAGCCGTTTGCGCCCGCCCGCCCGCCCGCCGGCTCGCTCGCTCGTTCGCTGGCTGGCTCACCGTTGGGCGCGCCGGCGTGTCCGTAGTGCAGGATTGCGGCGTTGGGTCCGCTGGCGGCGATGGGCGTGTACATGGCGCTGCGGCAGCCGCCCTGCGGGGCGGGTGGTTGGTTCCAAGATTCAGAAGAAGATCATAGGCGGTCTTGGAGGAACATCACCAGGGGGGCGGTAGTTCATCCCAGAAACCAAAGCGACGGGGACGGGAGGTACGGTAAGAGCCGCGAGGTCGCCACAGGTGGGCCGCCACGGACAGCTTGTAAGCGCCGCGAGGCCGCCACAGAGGCAGGTGGGCGCCCACGGACAGCGCCAGCTGGTCGTAGCTCCTGGCTCCTGGCTGCCACGCTGGCGCTGGGGTGTGCCCCATCCGGCCGCCCCCATCTAAGCCACCTCCCAGCCACCCCGCCACCCCTCATCTGGCTGTAGCAGCCACCTCTCTCCTCCCCACCCCCACCCCCCGGGGTGACGCGAAAACGCCGAACGGAATATGCCGACGATGACCAGATGAACAACACCGAAGGTTATCGCCAAGTACACGATACTCCTCCGCGCTCTATGGTTCTGGGCTTTAGGGTTTGGGGTTGCAATGGTAGCTTTGGTATCTTTGTAGCAGCCACCGCTTCCCCCTCCCCCCGCACCCCACCCCACCTGGCTGTAGCAGTGGTGCAGGAAGGTGCTCTCCAGCGCGTACTCCATCAGCCCGGGCCGGCACGCCCGCATCATGGCCACGTGGGCGGCGCTGCCCACCGCGTTGGCGTAGCGGATCACCTCCACCTCCTCCGGCGTCTTGAGCTGTGTGTGTTGGGATGCAGGTGGTGGCGGTGGCGGTGGCGGTGCGGTGGTGGCGGCGGCGGTGGAAAAAAGGGTGGTTGCAAAAAGGATGGGAGTTGCGCAGGAGCCGGGGGGCGGCTGGGTGACCGGGTCGGATCTTGGATCTGATTTTGCTCGGTGGCATTGCGGTAGTAGCTAGTGCGGGGAGCCAACCGCAGCTGGTTGCAGCGGCCACGACCTGACAACCCCAGAAGCTCTCGCGGCTAACCAGCTATGCGCGCGGCACCCGCCCCCACCCCCCGCGGCCCAAGCTCCGAACGTAACTCCCCCCGCCCCGCCCCCACCAGGTCACCACCAACTGCGCGCCCCCACGCGCACGCACCACGCGGCACTCTGTGATGGCGTCAAACAGGTGCGCCGCCTCCAGGGGGATGCCGGGCACCGGGGCGGCGGGCGGCAGGACGTCCAGGCCGCTGCGGCGGGGAGGTGCGTGATGTGGAGGGGTGAGGTGGTGGTGGGGTTGTGGTTACCAGCCCAAACTAAACCAAACCCAATGCATAAGAGGGGGGGGTAAGAGGTGTCGGGATGCTAGGGACGGAGCAGAGGCCGAAGCGGGGAGCTTCAGGACGCCGGGCCATCTGCCAAGCGCCGCTCACTTTCCTTGCCGACCCTGGCACCCTGTCCATCCCTCTGACCCACTCACTCGCCCTCCCTTCCGCCGCATCGCCGCACCCTGCACCCCCCTCCAGCCCCCTCTATCCCCCTGGGCTGCAATGGTCGCTTTGGTTTCTGCAATAAACTACCACCCCCCCCACCTCCCCCTCCACACCCCCTCCATCCCCTCCACACACATATGCACAGCACCTGTCCGTGTTCTTGCCGTGCAGCACGTGCAGGCAGGGCGGCGCCAGCCCCCGGATGACGTCAGCCATCTCGTCCGCCCAGTGTACGGCATCCACGCCGTACTTGGCCCGCCACTCCTCCGGGCTCTTGAGCCGGCCCATCCACACCGCGTACGCCTCGGGCAGCCGCGGCGCGAACAGATAGGCCTTGCCCTGCGCGTGCGGGAGAAGGACAGGGAGGTTGGGGGCGCGGAGCGGACGCGGTACGGCGGCAGCTCGGCACGGCACGGCACGGCACGGCACGGCACGGCGGCACGGGGGCCACATTCCAGGGGTGATGTCGGGGGTTGGGTTCGTGCCACGCACCGTCTTCACGCACAGCGCGCCGCACCAGTCCGTCTCCTGCACCCCGAACAGGTAGTGCATGTACGCCTCCTGCCTGCAGCAGTAGCGTGCAGTAGCAGCAGTAGCGTGCAGTAGCAGCAGTAGCAGTAGCAGCAGCAGCAGCAGCGGTAAAGCCCGTGACACGCATCTCCATGGCATGTGGCAAGGCGGGCATGGGGGCGGAAGAACAGCGTTTCGTACAGGGTGAATGGGGCTGATGGGGTAGCTATGGGGGAAGCAGCAGCACCTAGAGACTAGGGAGCAGGGAGATGGGAGCTGGGAGCTGGGAACAGGGAGCTGGGAGCTCCGCCGCCCACACGGCGCACACGCACACACAAGCATATCCGGAAGCGGCGTCGTTTATAGCATTGCACGCACGGTCTATATCACACACACTTCGACGTCGCTGGAGTCTTCTGTTCTCAAACACATATGCTGGCACGCACGCACACGCACACGCACACGCACCTGAACAGCGGCTCGCCGTCCGAGGTGTACAGGTGCTGCTCCTTGCCGCCCTGCAGCCCCGTGGGTTTGGGGCGGGGAGGGGCGCCAGGGCCAGCAGCAGTCGGCAGCAGCCGTCAGACCACCCACAGCAGCACGCATGACAAGGCCATGGGCCAGGGCAGCCCACCTCCTTGGCGCCCCCCCCCCCCGCTTGCACACTGCCGTCTCCCCCTTCCTTCCCAACCCACCTCCACGCGCAGCGGCCTCCAGCCAAGCGCGGTGCACTGGGTGGGTGGGCCCCTATGTTTTCATCGACTCTGCTGCCAGTTGGCAGCGCTCCCATGGTCGCTTTGGTTTCTGGAATGAACTGCCCCCACCCCACCACTACACGCAGCCCACCCACCCACCCTCCAAGCACACACCCTGCCACCCTGCCTGGCACCCCATCACCTCCAGGAAGATGAGGCCGCGCTTGTCCTCGGGCAGCACCGCGTGCAGCCGTTCCAGCAGCCGGCTGCGCAGCTTGCCGTGGAAGGCCTTGCGGGAGATTCTGTACAGTCGCGCGGCGCCAACAACGGGGTAACAAAGGAAGGACTGGGTGGGATGCCACGAGCCGTTGGGTGTGGTGCCTGGTGCCTGGCGCTGCCCACAACCCGCGCCTTGCATGCATACATGAAAGCGCTTACCGAAGTGTCCCAGGGCCCATGTGATAGGTGTCGGCCTCGATGGGAATGGTGAGGCCCACCGCCGAGGACTGTGCAGTAGCCATGGTGCGCACCGACGCCGCGCGGCTGGTCCTCGCAGTTCTAGGGCAAGCTACGCTATATGCGAGGTTGCTCCCAGCGCAGCTAGATCGAGAGCTGCGACCGGCAAGCCGTGTAAGGTTGCGAAGAAGCATGCGGAGTCGACCTTGCGCGAGCTGTAGCCCTTATTATATTTATCCCGGTGGATTTTAGCAACAAAGTAACAAACGCACTCAACTAAGCCGCGTGTTGTGGATCCAGGCTGCGGCTGTCCGTGTGTTTTTTCGGGCGTGGTCTGGACCAAAGCCACGCCTGGTCGGACCCCCCGCCGCGCCAGACTGCCCCACGTGGGGGAGGAGCAAGCGCTGGCGGCATCCCCGACGGCTCCTCCAGCTGGAAGCGAAAGCCGTAACAATGCTGCATCTTCAGGACCCGTGCCGCACGGTGAGCGCGGCGCCTTGTGCAGCTGTGCCGGTGCTGCCGCCGACTAATTCTTGACTGACATCATGCAGCCCCAGCCCCTCGCCATGCAAAGCGCCCGATGGCAACACCCGTAATGTGTCACATCTGTGTCGTGTCTTTGTATGCAAGGCCCAGCTGGACAGTGGGTGCACCTTACGGAAGGCCAGCGGCTTCAAATGACAGCCAGCCGGCAGAGACTCCTACTTTCCGGTACACCACCGCATCGATCGCGCCAGTCGCGCTCCTAGTTCCCTTGCCGCAGCCCTCACGCTGCTAACCCACCATCTGCAGTCCTGCACCCTACAGAATGGGGTACTCGTACTCCATCCGCAGCGCCGGGTGCCGCCCGATGCGGCGTGCCAGCGACAGCAGCGCCGCCTCGCTGCCGGGAGTGGCCCAGCCGCTCACCACCGCCCGCGCCAGCCCCGGCCCCAGCGCCGCCAGCAGCTGCCCCAGCCGCGCCGGCTGTAGCAGCGGCGGGTCGTAGCAAGCATCCAGCCGCACCGTGCACAGGCTGCTACTGCTACTGCTATTGCCACCGCTGCTGCTACTGCTAGCGGCCCCTAGGCCTCCGACATCGTCGCCGAAGCGCAGCGCGCCCGCCCGCAGTAGCAGGAGGAACTCGTCGAAGAACTCGGGGGTGGTGGCCTTGAGCTCCAGGGTTTCGACACGCGGGTAGCACAGCACCTCCACCTCCACCGGCCCCTCCCCCTCCCCCTGATCCTCCTCCTCAGGCCCCGGGCCCGCCGCCTCCTCCCCACCATCCTCCCGCTGCTGCTGCTGCTGCTGCTGCCCCGGGGCGCCCTCGCTGCCCGCCTGCGGCTCCCGCGGCGGCTGCAGCTCCCGGCGCCGCAGCTGCCGCAGCAGGGCCGGCGGCAGCAGCTGCGGCGCCAGGGCCAGGTACTCATCCGCCTCCTCATGGTCCCCCACGCCCAGCCGCCGCAGCGCCGGCAGCCGCGCCGCGTTGCGCAGCACCGCCAGCGTTGACTCGTTGTCTGGTTGCATAAGTGCATCAGGCAAGCAACAAAGCAATACAGGTTGTGTCGCAGGCCAGTAACGCCGGGTCAGGGCGCTGCCTCTTGTCGTTACTCGTTAGCTGATTGTGGCGAGCAGAGAGACGAATCGGCGGGTACGGTAGCATGGCTGTTGAGTGACTACACTTCACTTGCGGCAGTACACACCCACGTGATGCGTTCGGGGCGGCGTGGAGAGTCAGAACGGCGAAAGGAAATTTGCGCGCATCCCAAACGCAAGGCGGCGCCGGCGCCAGGGGCCATGGCGGCATTGCTGTCGCAGTACCCGCCCCCTCTCACCCGCGTGCGTGAAGGTGAGGGAGGTGAGGGCGGCCGCCGCCGGCAGTGCCGCCGCGCCCTCCACCGCCACCACCGCGTTCAAGCTGAGGCGGGTCAGGGCGGTGGCGCCGGACAGCAGCGGCGGGCAGTCGAACACGTTGTACACACCCACCTGCGGCCAGTCCAGTGCAGGTGTACAACCACTCTTGCCGTATACACCTGTGCACCACGTGCTCACCTGCGAGCGTGAGCTCAACACTGCTTCCCCGCCCCACACACGTTCCCCACGGCCCCCACAGCACCCCGCCACTTTGATAGTACCGTAACACTGCTAGGCGCGTTACAAGCACACTGCATAGGCTGGCAACGCAGCCCCACACACGCCACGCCACGCCACGCCGCGCCACGCCACGCCACGCCACGCCACGCCACGCCACGTCGCCCCCACGGCGCGCCCCTCCGCGCCCCGGGCGGCCCCCCGCCGCATCACCTTGCGGGTGGCGGGCGCGGAGGTGAGGGAGGTGAGGGCGGGGAACACCAGCGACAGGCGCTGCGCGGGATGCGACTCGCTGCCCAGCGTCAGGGACGCCACCTGCGTGAGGCAGGGGTTACGCCACGCCGTGTGCATGGGCCCATGGGACACGTGGGCACCGGGGGGGGGATGAAGGGATCACGGCTGGGTCCACACACGCCTGCATGGGCGCTTGGCGAATAACGTGCAGCGGTGGCGTGCAGTCCTCCAAAGCCCACGCCTCCTAGCCCCCGCCTCCTAGCCCACGCCTCCTAGCCCACGCCCCGTCACACATGCGTCCCGTCCGGACCCCCCTCCACGCAAAACCTCGCGTGTGTCACATCCACAAACACACACGCCACAAGCCCAGGCGCCCCGACCCACCTGCCCCAAAACCGGGAGGTCCACCTCGAAGGGGTTCAGCAGCTGCGGCCCCGCCGCCGCCGCCGCCGCCGCCGCCGGGGCTCCCAACGGCGCTGGCAGCGCACGCACAACCGCCCCTCCAAAGCCAGCACCGCCCTCACCCGCGCTGCCAGCGGCTGCGCGGCCATTGACATGCGCGGCCAGCGCCGCCAGTGCGGCATCGGCGCCGGTCAGTGGCGGCGGCGGCGGCGGCGGCGGCGGCGCCAGACCCAACCCGGGCATGGCCAGGTGTCGGACGGCGGTGGCGCTGCGGGCCAGCAGGAGGTCTATGGTGAGGTGGGTGAGGAGCGGGCAGGCGGCCAGGGGCGCCAGCTCCTGTTCAGGAAGGTGAGGGGGAGGGGGGCCGCAGGTGCGTGCGTGTGTTTGCGTGTGTGTGTGTGTGTATGTTGGTGTGCGTGACATGTGGTGCGGCTGCCAGGCTGGCACGGCGCGCACGCAGGGCGGCGATGAGCGCCTGCGTCATCATCATCAACACCCGAGGTGCGGCCCCCTCCGGCCCCCTTTATCCAGCACTTGCTTAAGACGCCTTCCTACCCCTACCCCTACCCCTGAACACTGAACACACATCAGTGCTCACTGCCCCCCCTCCACCTTCATGCAGCCCTGCAGGCCCCTAACAACGCAACATCCACCAAGCAACCGCCAACCAACTAACCAACTAACCAACCCATTGAAGACGCCCTCCTGAGGGACCGCACCTGCAGGCTGATCTCGCAGTCCAGCGTGAGGCGCGTGAGGCGCCCCAGCAGGTGCAGCCCCCCCAGCAGCGGCCCCAGCGGCGGCCGCTCCTCCGCCTCGTAGTGCGTCAGCGACAGAGACACCAGGCTGCCAGCCAGGCCCCGCCGCCGCATTTGCCCGCGCGTGCCGTCACCCTCACCCTCACCCGGCTGCTGCTGCTCCTGTCCTTTTGTCCTCCGGCCCTGCTGCTGCCGCCCTGCTCCGTCACCGCTGGCAGCGGCAGCGGCGGGAGGGCTCACCGGGAGCTCGCCGCCGCCGCCGCCCCTGCCGCCGCCATCGGCAGATGATGAGGTGATGGCGGCGGCGGCGGCAGCTGCCGTCAGCTCCTCCTCCGCCGGCTCCACAGCCAGCAGCTCGAAGAAGCCGGCGTGCTGCGTGTCGCGGCCTCGCAGACCCACACTGAATCCAAGATCCGTGATGTACGGCGCGGCGGACAGGAAGCGCAGCACGTGCGGCTCCGTGGATCTGAACCCGAAGAAGGAGTGGTGCGTGTTGAAGGACACGGTCAGACGCGGCCGGCCGCGCCGCAGCGCCGCCAGCGCGGCCAGCACCTGCGGGGGCGGGGAGGGGCATGGGGACGGGGGGTAGTTCATTCCAGAAACCAGAAGCGAAACGACCAAGCGAACCCGAACCGGGGGAGAGGTAGGGGCGGCAGCGCATAATGGGCAGCACGACGCGTGTCATTGCCGTACGGCTGTACGTCGCTGGCCGGCGGGCCCGATCAGCGGGCGCCCGGCCCGGCCCGGCCCCGCCTGGCCACCCACCAAGCCACCCAGCCCAGGCCTCCCAGGCCTTCCAGGCCCACCGAGGCCCATCGAGGCACCCGGCGCCACCCGCTCATCCACCCAAGGCCCCACCCAAGGCCCCACCCAAGGCCCCACCCACCTGGTCCACCTCCATGCGGCGCAGCAGGCTCTCGTTGGCATTGAGGCGCAGCGTCAGGTCGGGCGGGCTGTGTGTGTGTGGGTGTGTGTGTGTGTGCGTGTGTGTTGTAGGGCGGGGGGGGGGCAGCAGTGTCATTCCAGTTCCCCCACCTCAAATTGAATGCCGGGCCAACAGGCGGCGGGAGCCGCGCACAGTGTATGCGTGGCCAAGGGCAAAGCACCTCGGGTATGTGGGTGGGTGCCACACCAGCAGCACACCCTTACTGCCCACTCGCCCATCCACCCCGGCCCCCACACGGGTTTGGTTTAGTTTGGGCTGGTAACCACAACCCCCCCTACACACACACACACGCGGCGTTAGGCGGGCTTCTCCATATTCAAACTTTTCCATCAACACACACACACAATTCATTCTCTCCCTTGTGATCTCTAACACACAATTCATTTCGGTTTCTCTCCCTCTCTCTCTCTCACACACACACACACACACACACACACACAGCACACACACACACACACTCGCCCCCCACACGGTCTGCGTTTGCCCCCTTCCTCATGTTTCCTAACACACACACACACACGCGCCCCCCCCACCCCACCCCCCTGTGAGCTCACGCGTGCCGCACGATGGCCTCCCACAGCTCGGTGGACATGGACGCGAAGTAGCCGCTGAAGTCCAGCTCCTTCAGCCCGCCTCCACCGCCCCCACCGCCACCACCTGCTCCTCCTCCTCCTCCTCCTCCCCCACCTGCTCCTCCTCCTGATCCTCCTCCTGTTCCTGCTCCCCCATCCGCCGCGCCCGCCGCCGCCGCCACCAGCCCAGGTAGCTGCGCCGCCAGCAGCCGCGCGATGTCCTTGGGCTCGGCGGGGCCGAAGGCCAGGCGGCGGAGGGCGGGGAAGCGGCGGCGCAGCGGCGTGGCGGACAGCTTGGCGATGTTGTACCTGTGGGCGTTGGCCGGGTGCGTGAGGGCGGGGAGGGTACGGGGGGATGCATGGTGTGTGGAATGTGGGAAGGGGGGGCCGGGGAGCGGAGCGGCACGGTGACGGCAACAGCGTGTGTAGTGAGGGTGCCCAACGACGCGTTCGTGCCGCGCCTAACTGCCAGCGCGCCCCATCCTGTCGCAGACAGCCGCAGGTGGAGGCCCGAAGGAAAGGCCAGGGTGCTGTGGGAATCGCTGAGCGCCCGCTTAAACCGGCGCCCTCACCTGTTGATGGTGAGGGAGGTGGTGCAGGCGTCCACTTCGTCCCGCAAACGGCGGGAGGTTGTTCTCAGAAGGCGCCGCGCGTGTACATCGAGGTGCCGTATTATCTCGCGGGGCAAAACGATTCGGTCAAACAAGTGCAGCAAGTCCAGGGAATCGGCGAGGTCCAGCTCGCCAGCCGGTTTTGCTGCCATTGCGCGTGCAGTCCCGCTGAGCTGCAGGATGGACGGCCTATTCCAAGAACTTGTGACGCATAATATTATTGCAGCAAAACCTATGCTACCTCACTCTTGCATGCAATTTCTCTTGCGTGCATTCGGCAGTCCAGTGACCCGCTCGGTTGACCATTGCCAACTCCTCGCTTCCGCCTCGCAAGTCATATTCAAATGAGATAGGTACCCTTAGCAGCATTTTCACGGGCTTGTAGCCCCGCACACCCGCTCCTTACGCCCCGCATCCACATCTGGGCGCCATGGCTCAACGCGCCAAGTACTATGCGATCGACGTGGAGGCGGTGGCCACGGGCACCGATCACAACGCACGTTCCGTCGCTCAAATTTCGGTTGTGGACGAGTACATGCGCGTGCTCTTGGTGCGTGCCGCGCCCGGTGCATTGTTCGGAAGGGGGCCTGCGCAAGCCACTGCGTTGAGGCAGGGCGCCTGATGGCGTTGCACGTTGACTGCTGCTTCACCAACCAGCGGGGTTTGTGATGGGTACACATGGTGACTCGTTTGTACGGGCGTTTGTGTGGGCGTAGGACATTACAGTGCATCAGAGATGCGTGGGTGGGGTGGGCCACCGCAAAGTAATCCCAACCGCATGCGCCGTGCCAGGGCGGCCGCCATGGACTCATGCGCCGACCCGCCCAGCGACAGCGTGCCGTGCCCTCCATCCCCGCCCCACCCTGCGCCTCCCTGCGCGTCTCCCATCGTCGACCCTCCCCCCGCTCTTCCCCATCCCCCAACCCGCTTCCCCCCCCCTGTTCACCACCGTACTGCCGCCGCCCGGACAGAACGCTTACGTCAAGCCCGACAAGCCGGTGGTGTCCTACCTCACGCCGCTCACCGGCCTCACGGCGGAGGTGCTGCACGCACACGGCGTGCCGCTGGCCCAGGTGCGGGGGCGGGCGCAGGCGCGGGAGCGGCACGCGGGCAAGAGCCGAGCGCGGGGCAGCACGGGGCGGCGCGGGACGGCGCACGGTGCCATGTGCCTTGCGCCGGGGGGCGCGGGGTCACGTGGCCTGCCCGTGTACGCGTTGCGCCATTGATTGCGCTGTGTGTGTATGCGCAACTGCGCACATGCACAGCCTACATCCTCGGCCGCAGCCTGGCACAGTCCTCAGGCGTCTGTCGCCTCACCGCGCTCCTGCCACCAACTTGCTCAACACACAAGTTTCGTGTTTACGCCTTCCTTCCTTCGTTTGTTCTTTGTGTTATAAATCACAAGGGAGAGAACAGCAAACATAGGACAATGCGTTTGTTCCTTGTGTGTGTGCTGGCCCCGCACGCAGGCCCTGGCGCAGGTGCGGCAGCTGCTGCCAAGGGACGCGGTGCTGGTGGGCCAGAACATCGGCGCGGACGTGTCGTGGTTGGGGCTGGCGGAGGGGCAGGACTTCGAGGGCATGATGGACCTGCAGGGCCTGTTCCGAGTGTGGAACGACAAGGTGGGTTGGCTGGGAAGAGGGCGCGTGGCGGGGTGGAGCGGGTGAGGGGCAGGTTGGCAGGCGGCGGGGGTTGGGGTGGGTGGGAGACTGGGACGTGCACGGGTTAAACTCGAGAGTTGCGCGTGCATGTGCACATGGACAGCAAGGTGTGTGTGGCATCGCTGAGACAGTCTGTAGTTCCGTCGCGTCATCCCCGCTGGGCCCGCCCCCGTATCGCTGTGTGCTTTTGCTGCCCTGCCACATGCGGTCGCCCTGCTGCCCCCTGCGTCCCCACTGCACTCCCTGATTTATGCACCCTCTCGATCCGCTCTGTCCCCCTCCTCCTCCTCCTCCCTCTGTAGTTCCGCAGCTGGAGTGTGTTCGCGCAGGGCCACCTGGCCAAGGTGCTGCTGGCGTGGCCCGACCCCACCGGGCCCAACGAGCATGACGCGGTGGAGGTGCGTGCCAGGGGGCGCTGGGGGGGCGGGCGGCGCGCACGCGGCGGGATAGTCGGGGCGGGGACTGTGTGCAGGCATCGCTGGGATCGCGCAATCTTGCGGTGACGCGCCTCTCATGTGCCGCTCGGGCAACCACCATCACCGTTTCCTCACACACACACAGTTGTCCCTTCGCACGCACAAGTCTTTCATAGTTCTCTCCCTTGTGATCTCTAACACAGTTGTCCTGAGATAGTTCTCTCCCTTGTGATCTCTAACACACACACACACACACGCACACACGACTACACAATCACAGGACGCGCGCAAGTCCATGGCGCTCTTCAACCACCACCGCCACGTGCTCACACCCAACCCGCAGGTCGGTGCGCGGTGCGCATGTTGAGATGTACGGAAGCGCCGGGCTTGTCATGCAGTTTTTGACCGCCGTTTTCAATTGTTACTTCCTTCGGTCTGTGCAAACCCGGCTGCTGCCCACCGCGCTACCCTGCACCTCAACAAAAAAACCTGCCCACAACCCGCAACACCACGAAATACGACCCACACCAGGCAATGGCCGCCGCCCACGCCGCGCTGCTCGCGGTGCCGCCGCCGCCGTCCTTCGCCAAGCGCAACGCCAGCTACGAGGGCGTCTGCATGGGCAACCGCAAGACCTGCACGTGCGGGGCGCCCTTCTTCGGGTGATGAGGTGCATGGCGCTGCCCTTCATTCCTCTGGGTGCTGGGGGCGCCCTGCAAAGGCGGCTGCCCCTGCCCAGAGATGACGTGTGTGGGAGGTGGCAAAAGCGTGGCAAGGCGATGAGCTGACGAGCAAGCAGCGGTACAGAGCATGGGGTTAAGGCGCATGGGCAGAGGTTACAGCGCTAGGCTTGCCGCGGCGCGACGAGCAGGGGGCGGTTGAAAACAGGGGCGTGTGCTGACGCATCAGTGACCCGTCACAGGGATTTGCTCGAATGAACGAATGTGGTCCGGACCAATCCGTCATAAAGACTTGCATGGAGGAGGGAGGTGTGGAGGGGTCTGCAGCAGGACAGGGCGACCCGTCCTGAAGTGAGGGCCTCGACCGATGCTGCAGTTGTTGACACGTGTTGTGGGTATTGTGTGTCCCATCACATGCACATGGGACGTGCACGTGGGGGTTTGCCTGGCGCAGGCAGGTCGGTTGGAAGGTGGGCATCAGCGGGCACAGCTAGGCCCGTAGCGGGCACAGCAGGCTGTGGTGATCATGCACTTTTGAGCTGTTAGATGTTGTAGGCGCGGCATGGTGCGCACCTGTGTGAGTGACTGGAAGATCTGGAGTGTTGTGCACAGGGTCATTAGCATTGCTTTCAGGATTTAGACTGGTGACACGCCCTCCCGTTTAAGATGCGCCCGCTGGCCCGCGGACGTGTCACGGGTGGTCCCCACCTGTGAAGCTTTATGGCAGCCCACTACAGGGGTTCCCCTGGCCCACTACCTGTTCTCAGTGCCTGTATCTTGTAGATGCCCTTGGGCCCTCAGTGTCTACTACCGCGTAGATGACCCCTGCTAATCCTTCTACGCTAAAAATTTTTCTTGGGGGGCAAGCCCCCCAAACCCCCCAAAAACGTCTACACTTCCCCTGATTTGCCCGCCAAAACGTCTACCGGCCGTAGACGTGCGCCCCACCAACCCCTGAAAGCTTCTACGTTTTCGGCCGAAAAAGGGCAAATTTCTACGCGGTATAAGGAAGATACAGGCACTGCCTGTTCTATCAAAAGCTAGCAGGGCCACTGCAGCATTTGGCAAGGCACTTCACTTACACATTGACATGGCCACGCCTGCACACCACAACTCTACCACGGCCTAGCCCCCATCAGGCTAGGGATAGCATGAACCATCCGTCTTCAGCCAGGCAGCCACTCATGACTTCAACACATTTGCTCTCACTCTCTCCAGTTCTCTCTCACTTACTGCAAACGGACGTCTCGGCCCCTGATTCATATGGCCGCTAGTGCTCAGGCTATCAAACTTCCGAAGGTCAACACACACTACGCACATCGAATGTAAGAATGACCGAAACGCCTGTGCAACGACGTACATAAAACGCACTTCGTTCACCTTATGACAAGGCATCTGACATCTACACATATGGTGTCTTCAAAACTTCCGCATGACTAAGGTTCGGCCGCACCCAACGCCACCTGGACACGCAAAGCATACTTTTCTCTCACACACATCAAAACGGGCAAATGCGCGCCCCCCCTGCATCAATCTCAGTACTTTCTCTGAAATGGTGTACTCGTTTTCCACCTGGCACCCACATTCTCAACTACTCGTTTTTGGGCCTAGCCACCGCCGCTGCCACCGCCGCCGCTGCTCCCGTCGCAGTCGCGGGACCACTGCGGCCGTCGCCGCCGCCGACTGTCTGCCTACCGCCACCGCAACTACCGCCGCGAGCTGTCCGTCTGTCTGTCCGTCTGTCTGTCTGTCTCCACCCATCGCCTACCGCTTTGCCTCACCACCGCCGCTGGCCGTGGGAGCCACGCCATCCGCTGCCTGAGCCGAGCCGGTTGCCTGCAGGGTGGGCGGCTGCACCCGCTCCGCCGCCTCGCACAGGGCGACCATCGGGCAGCGCGCAACTGCACCCACGCTGTGAGAGCTGCATCCGCTTACGTCAGCGCCACCATCATCACCACCCGCAGAAGAGCCGCCGCCGATTCTGCTGCCGCCCGTACTGCTGCCACCCAAATTGCCCGAACATGCGTGCCCGTCCGCCGCTGCCCCAGCTGCCGACAACACCGCCGGCGCCGCACCCACAGCCGCAGGCGCCGGAGCGGCGCACGACAGCCCCACCCCGCCCGGACCTAGCATCGGCGTCTGGGAGTGCAGGCGCCCATGCACGGCGACCCTGTGTGCGTGCATGTGCATGTGCATGTGCAAGCGTGCATGTGCATGTGCATGTGCATGTGCATGTGCATGTGCAAGCGTGCATGTGCAAGCGTACAAAGCGTGCGTGCACGCCATTGCAGCTCGACACAAGCGGGGTTATGCAGCTGCACAGGGGCCGTCCGAAACCATCGCCATCCCGTGGCACTCTCACTCTCGCCAGACCGGATCACGACACCCTCACACCTCCCGCACTGGCTGCGGCGCCCGCGAAAACAACTCGACACGTCAACGCCATTACAGTTAACATCATCTCACTGTGCGCACAGGTTTCCTCCCAACTTATTATTGCCAATGGCCGTGCTGCCATAGCCGCCTCCATATCTTTGCCGCACACACAAACAGGCGCACACACGCACCACCTGGCACACCGCATGCAAGCAATGTCTCACCCGCTGGGGTCCACGCCCGTCTTGGCGAACGCCGCCGACTCCTCGTCGTGCGCCGCCGCGCCTGTGCCCAGAGCCGACGCGCCGTTGCCTGCCGCCGCCGTGGGCTTGGCGCCGTACATCAACCGCAGCAGCAGTTGTACGACGCCGATGATCGACCCGAACACGTTGGGCAGCCACAGGTTTATGTCCTGATCAGGGCATGGGCACGGCGCAGCGGCGGGGCAAGCTGTCACCAGTCTGACACCGGGCGGCTACACGCTGGGAGGTCGACTCGAAGGCGGGGGCACGCCACGCCAGCTCCACGCCAGCGCGCGCTCGGTTCGCAAGCAAGCTGCCAGGCAGTCCCGCAGCCAAGTCACAACTGCCCAGCCGCAACTGACCAGCACGGTGCCCCCCCAGAGCACATCCCTCTCCCGCTCTCTCTCTGGGCTTTGGGTTTCACAATGGTTGCTTTGCTTTTGGGTTCTGGAACGAACTACCCCGCCCCGCCCCGCCCCGCCTCGCCGCGCCCCACCATGACCGCGAAGCCGTAGACGGACCACATGAGCCCGTTGGCGATGGCGGTGGCGGCAAGGGGCGGGTAGATGGACGCGGCGTTGCGGGTGCGCACGATGTGCACCATTGTGCTCAGCGGCACGAAGTAGTAGATCATGAGGATCACCACCGCGCTGGTGCCCCTGCGATGAAGGTGACAAAGGCAAAAAAGGGCCGAATGACCACACAGAGCATTTTTGATGTGCACAGCTGCTGCGCCCCTGCCATGCCGGGCCTGCCCAGCCTTGCCCAGCACGCCAGGCATGCCCTCCCCCTCGCCCTGTCGCCGCCCTGGTGTAGCCCGCTTTTCACCAGGTGCCCGGGGCAGGTGCCGGTAACTACCCACCACATGCGCGCCGCCGCCTCGCGCGAGAGCGCGAAGCAGCCTATGAGGCCCAGCATGATGATATGCGCGGAGGCGGCCACCATGATGGCTGCGATGCGGTCCTGCACCTGCGGGCGGCGGGGTGTATGTGTGTGTGTATGTGAGAGAGAGATCACAAGGGAGAGAACAGCAGACATAGGGTAATGCGTGCGGTGCGGTGACGGACGGGTGTGTGGTGTGTGTGTGTGTGTGTGTGGGGGGGGGGGGTTCGATCATTCCAGAACCCAGAGCAAACCTCAGCCCCACCCCCCTCCACCTCCTCGCTTCGGGCTGGGTCGGTTGGTTCGGGTTCTCTCGGTCGTTTCGCTTTGGTTTCTGGAATGAACTGCCCACCACCACCACCACCACCACCATGCGTGCTCCATCCAGTCCACACCTCCGCACCCCTCCGGGCCATCGGGCCGGCCCTCCACCTGCGCCCCTTGCCGGGCCCCCTCCTCGCTGCCCCAACTGTCCCCGCCTGCCCACCTGCTTGGGCGCGCAGCCATAGGCGGTGAAGGTGAAGAACACGCCGGCAAGGAAGCCCACCGCGTTGGCGGGGATGACGTAGGCGTTGGCGATGGTGAAGCCGTACGCTACCCAGCCCGCGGCGTTGACCACCGTCATGGGGTACGGCAGCGGGTTGGTGTCCTGCAGGGCGCGGCGGGTGCGGCGAGTGTGGCGGGTGAAGTGGGGCTGGGTGTTGGGGCTGGGGAGCCAGGCGCGGGTGCGGGCATCGTGTGTGCGTGCGGGAGCGTGTGCGAGTGGACGTGCGGGTGCGGATACATGACACGCTGTGCGGTGAGCGGGCCAGGGCCTTTGCGCGCGCATAGGAGCTAACGTTCCATGTCATGCGCGCAATAGCTTAAGAGCTAAACGTGGCACGGGTGCATGTGCATGTAGCATGTGGGGACATGTCCACAGCCTGCCTCGCTGGCACCCCCTGCGCAGCGGCGGCCTCACCCCAAGCTTCCCGGCCGCGCGCAGCCGCAGCACCGCAGGGAAGGGCGACACCAGCATTGCGCAGGCGAGGATGTTGCCGAAGGTGGGCACCACATGTTCCGTGAAGACGCCCATGGCGACCTAGCTATGCGAGGTCCGCCTCCAGGGCGCGCCGGGCGACACGCAGCCGGGCGCCAAGCGCGCTTATGCTTCGGGCCCCTGTGCACGCAAGCTCTGGTTGCACGGGCGAGTGACCAGCTTGATTGGGTGTCCTAGATGTAACTTATAGGTTGAAAGGCTTCAGTGCTAATAAAACGCTGCCTCGGACACGCGCCGATGAAGTGCCTTTTGTGAGCCGAGTGTGATGTGGAGTTCTCTAAGGCTTTCAAGGCAAAAAATACGTAAAAAGCGCCACTTTCAGCACAGTATATGGTCGGCGGGCATCGACCCTGGCATCGGGCTGCGACGCCCCATTCTTGAAGAAGTGACAGCCGAATGCACTACCTTGCAGGAAATGCATTGGTAGACTCAACACGCATACGTCACTGCAGATCACGCAGAGCTTTCCTTGTTTCACAGTCCCCGTTCAGCCAAACAAAGTCAAGCAGTCATGAACGCGTTTTGCTCGGTTCTCGTATTGCTAGGTCTTATAGGGTAAGATACTGCGAAAGAAAAGACCAGACATACGCTTTCGCCTGCTGCACGCGCTTAAGATTGCTTGTGTGTGCAGGCTTGCGAGTAGCCAGGAGTCCGGCGTGGTTAGGGGGAGAGTCCTCATACCTGGTAAGTGCTGCCACGGTGCAGGACTGGGACTGAAGGGCGTGGTTAAACGCGTCCGGGCGGCCGCACGCGTGCCCGCGAGCGTCGCGAGCGCTGAGCCCCACGACCCCCACACCTCCTTACCGCAGCCAATGTGAATCACTCCACGACAACGATCATCCTGCACACCTCCACGGGCGAGGAGATGCGCACGTACGTGAACGGAGAGGGCGCGTTCGCCTTCCACGACGTGCCTTCCGGCGTTCACCTGCTGCAGCCCTTCAACCTGCATCTCGTATACCCCGAGGTGCGGCCGTGAGGCAACATAACGGAAGGGTGAACCAGGGAGCCGCGGCCCGTGGGTCCCAGGAGGGGGTTTGGTTCATGCCAGCAGCGGGCGCGCGCGCAAAGGCACATGGAGGGTGAGGGTGTCGGGGCACGGGCAGTGTGTGAAACACAGCTGCCTGCTCGCGTGTGCCGTACGTACGGTGCCATCCGGTGCAGGTGCGGCTGGAGGTCAACCGCAAGGGTGTGGTGTCGCGCGCCGCGCTCAGCCACAACCGCAACATGGTGCGCAGGAGGGAGAGGAGGAGGAGGGAGGGGAGGGAGAGGAGGAGGAGGAGGAGGAGGAGGAGGGAGGGGCGAGAGGAATGGCAAGGTGGCGTGAAGAGGAGGGGCATACTGTTTTTTTCCGGAGTGGGGTGGCCGTGTGGGAGGGGAAGGCGGAGGGATGAGTGGGTGGGGCTGGCCGTATCTTGTGGGGAGGCGTGGGGTGGGTGTAAGCGCATCGAGTTTAGGGCACCTCGTGGGGCCTTGTCCCTTTCATCCTGGCGGCCGCAGCGCCACTGCGGGCTTGGGGTCATTCCCGCCCCGACGCGCCCATGCACATACGCACTTGCGCCCGCCCCACCCACCCACCCACCCGCCCCCTCACCCACTGGGCTGGTTGGTTTGGGTTCTCTTGGTCGTTTCGCTTTTGGTTTCTGGAATGAACTACCACCCACCCACCCACCCAGGTGCTGAACATCCCGCTGTCCCTGCGGCCCGCCATGGAGGCAGCGTACTACGAGAAGCGCAAGCCCTTTGACGCCTGGTCCTTCATCAAGAGCCCCTATGGGCTCATGATTGCGTTCTCCCTGTTCGCTATAGTTGTGTTCCCTCGCCTGAAGATGGACCCGGAAGAATACAAGGAGATGCAGGCAGTCATGGGGACGGGCGGCGCTGCCGCGGCTGGCGGCGCCGGCGCCGTTGGCGGCGGTCAGCAGGCGCCGCGGCTGCGGCAGTAGAGGAAAGGCCGCACGGGGGCCTTGCGAGAGGGGGCGGCAGGTGTAGGGCTCGTATGGCCCAGCAGAGGCGTATGCCTTGCCCGAGACCTTGCCGGCCCAGCCACATGCGTAGCCTGTTGGTAAGGTTTATCACCGCCGCCTTCATTTACCCCATGTACGGGAGAGATGGGCTGTACGTCAGAGGAAGGCTCTGCCGCGGCGTTACACATGCCTGGCATCTGCCCTGAGGTCTGGGCAGCACGCGCGCGCGCGCGGCTGCGATGGCGGTGCAGGGTGTGGGGACGTGCAGGAGCGCGCAGTAGCGCAGAGCGCACAGCTGCTGGGGTGATTACGGTATGCGGCGATTGAGTGTTCAGTCGGGTTGGGTAAGCGTGTGGCCTTCAATTACCGTGCCGTATACATTGATGGCATCTGACAGGAAGGGGCCAGGGAGGCTGGTGCCAGATGCACCATATGAGCTAGTTAGCAGGGGGCGCATGGTGATTGGAATAGCGGTTGGTAGGCGATGGAAAAGGCATTAAGAACAGTGCTGTCAATGTGGCTGTGTCAGTTACAGCGCGCCGTGATACGCACGGGCTGGCGGAATTACGATCGCGGGATGTGGAAGTCAGGGCTTCACAGATGTGTTCCCAGTTGCCATGCTACTGACCACGGACATGCGCTAAAATGTAGTCGTGTGTAATTGCGAAAGTCAAGGTAGTCATCACCCCTGGTAGTCGTTGATGCCCTATGCAGTGCTGGAGCGGTTGTCAAAGTCAGAGGCTTGCAGCTACCTGCTTGTCAACATTCCTTCAAGTCCAGGCGGTGCCAACCGCCCAACAGCCATCCCTCATGACCTCATACAAATCAATCCCACACAGCATCAGTAAACACTCGGCACTGGTATGCACGACATTGCGTTACGACTTAACATTTGCTCCCCGCCGACCGGACACTGGCCTTGCAAGGAGAGGAGCGCACCAGATTGCACGCACGTGGCATCGTGCGCACCGCCCTGGTTCCACACCTTGCCACGTGCCCGCATCCCCTGCACCACACCGCTCACATGTTTCGACGAGCCATACCCCATATCATACACATAAAGTCGGTAATCGAGCATTCTTCCTTTGCAGATACTTGAATGTCCGTATAAAGGAAATATAATGCCATAGAAAGCTGTAATGCCGATTCATTGCCAGGGCAAGGCAGCACGGGCAAACCGGGTATCTTTCGCGCATCATTCGTGCAGTACAAGGTGCAATACTCCTTTTGCAAAGGCAGACCGACTAAACCTGCTAGCATCAAGGCCGCGCATGTCCCTGGCGGGGTCCGCACAGCGCGTTCTTCGCGCCACGGCTGCCACCCGGCTTTCGTGTTCCGACCTTCTTCAACGAACACCCCGGATCCAGATCCACGGGGACGCTACATGGCGGCCCTACGAGAGACGGCCCCCCACGCTACCGACATCCAATCCCACCAAGGCGATGCAATGACAGTGCAGTGCGTTACTATGATAGATGGTTACTCAGAATGGCAGTGCCGCAGGTTCAGGGCACATGATGCTGTCGTGCGTGCCCGCACCGTTTGCTTTGATCTACGCACATTCAAAAGCGCCTCCGAGGCCTCATCAGCTGATATGTCGATGACTACCTCAGCTCCTTGCGACCGGCGTGTTGAGGTTTGCCAGCAGGTTCTCCAGCGCGGCCACGACCGTGGTAGCGGGCGGCCGGTTCTGTGGCTGGCGCTGCAGGCACTGCAGCGTGGCTGCCTTGTAGATCTGCGGTGTGCAGGCCAACATGCCGATGCGCAAGATCGAATGAGTAACATCAGTACAATGCGGGCTTGCGCAGGGCGCGCGGCTGTCACAAGGGGGTGCTAAGCACATACCTCGGGGCAGGTGGGCGGGAAGGCGGGGAAGTTGCTGCAGTAACGGGGGCCCTGCGGTCACAAGGCGCGCCGTGGCAAGACATCACTCCTCAGCACAGCGCAGGGCGGGGAAAAGCCGTGCAAGCCTGTCGCAGTCAGTCCCATGGCCTTGCGCACGCACCTCCTGGGTCCGGATGCCCGCACGCCGGCCGTGGTACAGCTCCCACAGCAGCACACCCAAGGAGAACACTACGGGTGCAAAGAGAGGGTGGGGGCACGCGACAAGGTAACGCACCACACGTCCTTCAGGGCAATGGGAACGGTACAGATGCAATGGCAACGGGTACACCAATTCAACGAGAAGCCCAAATTGCAAGATGTTCGGCCGTCAACGCCAGCCACTGACCGTCAGCGGCCGGCCCCACTTGGCCCTGAAGCAGCAGCAGGAGGAGAGGGATGGTCAAAACTCAGCACTCGATGGCTGGCACAGGGATACAAAATACAAAAATGGATATGAGGACAAGCGTCACGCTCCGCGTACCTTGCAGGCCACGGCTGGGCAGATGTAGAACATGGTACCCATGCGGATGTTGCTCAGGTGCGTGCGGTCCGACGGAAGCATCAAACTGCGCCGCAGGAGCAGCAGCGAGGCAGAGAGCGTTGGAAGTAAAATGGGTCACAGTAAGCTCCCAAAACCAAACAACAGCACCTGCGCGCCCAGCAATCATGTCGCACACGGCCGCCCTCACCTCAATCCGAAGTCGCCAACCTTGACCGCGTACCCAGACGGCTCCGCGGCGTCTCGCTTGAGAAGCACGTTGTTCGGGTTGAGGTCGCCGTGCACGATGCGTTTGGAGTGCAGGTGTGCTAGAGCGCGGGCGATGCCCAGGGCCAGGGGCACCACCGCGGCCTGTAGGGGTGCGGGGAAGGGGGTTACTGGTAAACAGTCCCGGTGAGAAACAAAATGCGAACACGACTGCGCTGCAGCTGGGAAACGCAGCCGCCTGTGCGAGCTACTGAATATCACCGTATTTGGCCGGGCGGGCTTGGACAATGGAGCGGCAGGTGGACGACGGAGTCCCGAGCAGTATTGAGTCATGTCAGCCGTGCGAGCCGCGCGCGGACCCCATTACAGATTAAATCCCCATACTAGAGTGCTGGGAAGGGGGCAGACAAACCTAGCGTGCTTAGCAGTACGGTAGCGGGAGGCGGCGGCGTCATTGCATCATGTCTTGCTGAGCCCATAACGCACCAGGTTGACGACGCCGGGCGACAGCCACAGCGCGCGATGTCCGTACAAGTTGCCCAGCGGCCCGCCGTCTGCGAAATCCTGGATGATGTACAGCCGCCAGTCCTGAAGAAAGGCGCGGGCGGACGGCCGGGCGGGCGGGCGAGAAGACAGGACGTATTGTTCAGTGCACACAGGACAAGGAATGATGTGGGCGACAGCGTGGCTTACCGTGATAGCGTGTAATCCAGAGGCGGGTGCCATTGGCGTATTAACCGATGTGGAAGCCTGCTCAGACGTGGTGGCACTAGGCAGGACCCCGATAGGCTGCAGCTCGCTCGCGTAGGTCGCCTGTGTGTGGTTTGGCACAGAAGCGGAAATGCGTGTTACGCAAGCGCGACGTAAAATAGGGCGGCCGAGCTGGTACGGTTGACCACCCGCTGCGCTGCTTATAGCGGCAAAGCGCCCCCGTCCCTTCCACTCACGATGATGTTGGGATGGCTGATGCTTTGGCACCTGCGCGACAGGACATGTAGGGCCATTGTCAAGCGGGGGCAACGCTCACCAGCTTTTGAGGGGCACACGCCCTAAATTAAGCAGCCCT